>LR990343.1:26822500-28057040 GCA_905147345.3 Mythimna impura | reverse complement strand
GCAGAATGCTGCCGAGGAGCCGAGTGCTGTAGTGACAGATTTTCACGTGTATCAAACGACATTTTTCGATACACTTAGGAAGATATAAATAAACGGAGGTCGATGCGTGACTCGTGAACCCTCGATTAGCGCCCAGCCTGATACGATAAATGTAATAAATTGTGCCATGCCAATTGTGCTAGCTAGCGCACTTTTTCGCACTAATGCGAAAAACAGTAAATTGCATGCCTAAAAGCAGTAGGGAGAAGAGTGGGTTTTCGAATGTATTGAAAAGGTTATTTGCACCCGTAAAAAACTCAGGGGTGGTCAGTAATACCTAGTAACATAATTCCTTCAAATAATAGGTACATAATTCGCCTTCCATCCATAAGCCATATTGAGTCCACATCGGATTCCATTCCGTCTTTATGGAGTATAATATCATAACGAAGAATATGATACCTGCAACGCACTATTTTGGTCAGTGATCCTAGTTTTCCTCGTAAGTTCATAACCTATTTTCTTGTTATGATATTCGTTAGGCAAGATTTTTCTTGCCATGTTATTAAGGGAAGATTTTGTTTTATCTATTTAGGAAATTCATGAAATTATGTGACTGGGTATGTACTACAGTCACGAATAATTTACATTGTGGAATACGAGCAGTGGAGGCCCAATTGTAATGGCCCCGACTTACGAGTTGTAGGTCGCGGGTTCAAACCCAGCCAGGTGCATTACTTTGTGTAACTTATTTCATCACTACTGCTCTGAAAACATCGTGAGGAAACCGGCATGTCCTAGAACCAAAGGTACTACTACTGTGCATGAAGTTTAAATAAATTAATATCTAATCAACAATCTGTTTTCCGAGTTGTTATTACACAAACATAGATATTGTTGACTTGTGTTCATACCCCGGACCCGGCTAGCGAATCCAAATCTAAAATTTATGCTTAACATACTTAGTTTTTCAGTTATTTTTCAACTCGCTGAGTCCTTGGCACCCAAGTCTTAAGGGAATCAGTTTTTGAGTGTCCAAAAATATAAGTCAAAATCAAAATCAAAAGTATTTTTGTTTTAAATAGACCATTTGCAGGCACTTTTGAATTGTCAAAATGTCAGCGTATCAAGATACTACTGAAGGGAGTTTATCTTCATTCACATCAGAACCAAGAAGCATACACCTGGAACCACCCGCAGTCTCTCACACACACTACCATAAGAACTAATAAAGTGAGCTGCATTTGACAAGACATCATGTTTTATTTATTATAATTTTACCTTCAAAAATAACGGAAAAAATATTAACATTGCTAAAATTTCAATACAGAAATTATTAATCGTGCCATAAATAATAAAGAGCAGATATTCAGGTGTTCAGGAGGGAGATGGAGCTCGAAATGGCGGGACTCAGAGCTTCCATGAGCACCTGCGGCGCGCGTATCGACCAATTAGAGGCGCGACTGGATGCTCTGGAACAGCGGGCCTCCGACCCGTCTAAGCCAGCGGTCGATGGGATTATTGAAGATTTAAAGCGGGAGCTCAATGATAGGGACCAGGAACTTCTGGCGAATGATATTGAGGTATCAAATATCCCGGAGGCCACGGCTGACAACCCAGCTCATATAATACAGGTCATCAGCCTGAAGCTGGGCGTCACACTCGACGAGCGCGACGTTGTCAGCGCCGAGCGGGTCGGTGGTAGGCAGCTCAACGCGACAGGCGCAGCCGGGGCGATGGAATCTCGGCCGCGCGCCATTGTCGTGCGCCTGGCTCGACGGGACCTGCGCGACAAGCTGCTAGCGAGCGCACGCGTGCGGCGCGGCGCGACCACAGCCGACCTCGACATGCCGGGCCCCGCTCGGCGGTTCTTTCTCAACGAGCGGCTCACCAGGACCAACCGCCAGCTGTTTCGCAGAGCGCGTGACGCTGCTGGTCTCGCTGATTGGAAGTTTGTGTGGATCAAGCGAGGCCGCATTCTCGCCAGAAGGAAGCCAGGAGACGCCACCCATAGAATTCGATCTGAAACAGACATCTCCCGTGTTTTTGGACCTGTCGTTACAGTTTAGTCTTAATTACTTAACATATTATTTAGTTTCTGTAGTTTTTTGTGTTATTCTATTGTTGTTCATAGTTGTCATAGGTGAAGATGTGCGTTGCTTCTGTTTTTGCATGTTGCTCTATTTCAACTCTGCAGGTTTCTTTGATCAATTTTTAAATCTATTTATATATACTTATATTTTACATATTATATTACAAAAAAATTTAAAATTACAATTTACTTTGCCGGCAAGAGCTAATTTCATGTTATTAGTTTATATGACTATCTTTGCCTGTGCCTATCACATAGTCAGGTTGAGTTCTTCTAACCAAATAAGCTCACCCCAGCCTACTTCTGTTCATACACCAACACATATACCATATACTTATAAAAATACACATACAAACAGTGCCCAATACTTACACATATCACACTTCTATTTAATTATTTTTACTTACAATATATGTACAAATATTATATACACTTATTGGTTCTTTGTTCATACAAACAGTGCCCAATACTTACACATATCACACTTCTATTTAATTATTTTTACTTACAATATATGTACAAATATTATATACACTTATTGGTTCTTTGTTCATACACTTACATACCTAATATCTACAACTATTTACACTCATGGCTCCTAGCAAATATATCAAGTTTGGTCTACTGAATGCAGGCTCGCTATGCACAAACCAAGATGAGTTTCTGATAGCCATGAGAAACCATTCTGTGGACATTATGGCTATTAATGAGACTTGGTTGCGCAAAGGCGAACAGGATCGAGCTCCTAGTGTACCAGGGTACAAACTAAGACACATACCGCGACCAGTGTCTATACGTGGAGGACGTGGCGGAGGGGTCGCTTTTTACATCAAAGATGGAATAAACGCGAGGGTAAAAGCTCATCCTGAAGACCCTAATGTGGAGCAGTTTTGGTTGGGTTTAACCGTAAATAGAAAAAAGCTTCTCATTGGTACCGCATATCGTCCGCCTTGGCAGGATTTGGCGGTATTTTTAGACGCTATAACTGCCAGTATTAGTGCCTTGGCCCCGTATGATAATCTGATTTTGTTGGGTGACCTGAATGTCAATTTATTAGATGCAAACAGCTCAAAAGCTAAACAGCTGACAGCTTTTTTGGACTACTCAGGCCTCGTTCAGCTTGTTCAAACCGCAACACACTTCGTGGGAGATAGCAGTTCGCTCATTGACATCATATGCACTGATGCCTCAACGCGAAATGTTATGGTGAATCACATCAGTGAGCTCAGCCATCACTCATTTGTCACGTGCGAGGCTGTTTTCAGAAAGCCTAAGGTTAAACCTAGGTTGGTCGAATACCGCTCTTTTTCCGACATCTTGCAAGATCAGTTCAATGCTGATTTAAATATGATTCCTTGGTCAACTGTTGGGGATATAAGTGATGTTGACACTATGGTGCACACTTTTAATTCATACATTATCCAGCTATTTGATCTTCATGCTCCACTTAAGCGCAGGACCTTCAGGAGACCGCCTACACCATGGATAACTGACAATATACGTCTGATGTTTAAATTGCGAGATGAAGCTAGAGCCAGATATCATATGACTAGAGAACCGATTCATAGGCAGTACTATCTGGACCTTAAACATGAAGCTGCCGCCGCGTTAGTGAGGGAGAAAACAGCATACTTTTCCAAAAACATCAACGAGCAAAAGAAGGATCCTAAACTGCTATGGAAAAATCTGAAATCAGATGTGCTTCCAGATCACAGCCAGAAACTACTGCCAAGTCATTTTGATAACCCGGAAAATATCAATGCAGCATTTCTGGACGTCCCTGGAAACTGCTGCGATAATGCCTCAAAAATTGGCTACTTCAAATCTTGCAGACACGGTCCGGCTGAGTTTTCGCTCACTACAACCAGTCAGGATACTGTTCTGAAGATAATTAGGAGTCTGGCTTCAAATGCTCAGGGTATTGATGGTATCAGTCTGGAGATGTTATCTCTCACATTGCCAACTACCTTGCAAGCCATCACTGACATCATCAACAGATCCATTGAGACGCGCACCTTCCCTAAACTGTGGAGACGTGCAATGGTGCGCCCTATCCCGAAAACCAATGACCCAGCCAACATGAAGGATCTTAGGCCAATTAGCATCCTGCCCTGCCTTTCGAAGATCCTGGAGCGTGTTGTGTACTCACAAGTTATTGAGTATCTGGAAACAAATAACATTCTTCCAGACCTCCAGTCCGGTTTTCGGAAGGGCAGAGGTACTGCAACAGCTCTGGCTGATGTTGTGGGCAATATCCTGGAGGCACGTGATCAGGGGGAGGGATCAATCCTGGTCCTGTTGGATTACTCACGGGCTTTCGACGCAATTAATACCAATCTGCTGCTGTCTAAATTAGCATACTATGGCTTCAACGGAGACGCTGTGGATTGGTTTAATAGCTACCTAACTGATAGGTCTCAGTTCGTGCAAGTTCATAGGGAAGATGGATCAACTATATCTTCCCCCCCGCTTCCTGTGACGAGAGGGGTCCCACAGGGATCAATTTTGGGTCCTCTTCTGTACATCCTCTATAGCGCTGATGTAACTGGATCGTTCATAAACTGCAAGTATCATATGTATGCCGATGATATCCAGCTGTACATATCCTTTAAAGGAGAAGACACGTCATTGGCTGTGCAGAGGGTGAATGAGGACTTGGCTCGGGTTGTGGCCTGGTCTGAGGAGAACTCTTTGGTCCTGAATCCGCTTAAGTCGAAATTCATGGTGCTGGGCACAAAGAAACAAGTTGCTGCAATACTGTTAGCCAAGCCTGAGGTCATGATTGGGGGAGAGAAAATTGAGCGTGTAGAGAAGACATGCAACCTGGGGCTGATTCTGGAGCCAGAGCTGCGCTTTGAGGCCCATATAAAAAGTGCACTAAGACACTGTTTTTACAGGCTAAAGGTTTTGTATGGGATACGAAAATATCTTAGCACCCCACTCCGTAAGCTGCTTGTTGACAGCCTAATCTTATCAAAACTCAACTACTGTGACACTGTTTATGGGCCATGTTTGCTTGCTAGGACAGACAGACTGATTCAGCGCATCCAGAACGCATGTGTTCGCTTTTGTGTACATGTCCCACGTAGGAGTCATGTGACTCCATACTTAAATCAACTGAGGATCTTGAAAATGGCTGCTAGGCGGAGGATGCATTTAGCTAGCTTACTGTTTGGCGTTGTAACAACCCAAAAGCCACGCTATCTATTTGACAAACTTACTTGGCGACAAACACACTACAAGTATGGTCTTCGGTCTGTGGTTGCTCCATTATCAGCGCCGCGACACAAAACCGCGGCATTTAGGGGCTCCTTCAAGTATGCAGGTACGAAGATCTGGAATAATATTCCTCCACCGATGCGAGGCCTGAAATCAATACAATCATTTAAATATAACCATAAAAAGTTACTCTTGCTAGCACAACTTTCACAACAATGAACTTTTTGTCACCTTATGGGTCATGACCTGCATTACTTGGTTTGGATCTTCAGCGGTGCTGTGGCTTGGTATTCAATGTCTTTTCCCTGTCGTGCAATTCGCTGCTGTCGGTTTGCATTGCCATACTATTTTTATTTTAAATATAATGCTAAGAACCTACAAACAAAACAAATATTAATTATACGTTTTTAAATTATCTTCATTACACTTTTTACATTTAGATCACATTTAATACAATGCATATAACTTTATTTTTACTACTATTCTTATTTGTTGACTTGGTAATCCATTATTAATCTAATTACAGACAAACTAATTATATTTATTCATTTCGTCCCATGTTTCATAATAATCTGTTCCTGGAATTTTCCACAAAGCAATGTGAATGTGAGTGAACAATTTGATCAATCTTACCTGTCCCCGTGTTCGCTTCTCTTGAGTTCATCCAATTTCAAATCCCGTCACAAATACTTTAAAACATTGTCATTGCACAAACATGAACCATCATAGTACTTTACAAGAATTATTTGAATTTCCTAAATCATCATAGCTTTCGTCACATTCGGTCATATCCTTTTGTCGAAAAGCATCGCGATCGCGTCCAATCACGTAGTAGCGTCTGTGGTCTATGCCACAGATTATAACAACGAGTTGCTCGGGCGCGTCGTGGTGTTGCCACTTTATATTAATGTATTTGTCACGTTATTTAATTATTTATTTATTTTTTATTTTGTTTATTTTTCTTTTCTTTTTAATTTATAATTCATATGTATTTCCTTTTTCTATCCAAATCTTGTTGTACACTGCACCGTTCGGGCGTCTTTATGTCGACGCCGCCACCGGCCCACGCTGAAAACCAGCGCTGTGAGCTTAACGCATAATGCGTGAGGCCACAGCTTTATGCTGAGCGTTAGGCCGTTTTGCGCGGATGTGACGCATATCTTCCCTATCATTTTACAATGTTTGTTTGCTAGTTTTAAGATTGCGTCATTTCGCGCGAATAAACAGTTTTTCTTTCTTTCTTCTTTCTTTCTTACTAAGTGAAAGACGAGGGGGGGGGATATATCGAACTGATCTGATGATGAAGCCGGAAGGTAGGCCTGGGTTTGGCTTATTGGAATTGTTATGCAATGTTTTAATGATTAAATTCATAGGTACCATATTATAGAACTTGCACACTATTTAAAGTTTGGCTGAGGAGTAATTTCAGAAGTCGGTGTTAAATAACGAAAAGACATAACTATTATAGAAACACCGACTTCCGAAATTAAAGTTATTTTGCACTTTTTAGTGTTTTTTTTTACATTTTTTGGGATACACCTGAAAGTTCTACCGTTTTTGACATATTTTTTTTTTAATAAATCTATTCATATGCTACTACACTGGCTTTCAAATTTTAGTAATACATTTTTAGGGTTCCGTACCCAAAGGGTAAAACCGCTGTCCGTCCGCCTGTCTGTCTGTCCGTCAGTCACTACGCTGTATCTCATGAACTGTGATAGACAGTTGAAGTTTTTACAGATAATTTATTTATTTATTTAAACTTCATGTACAGTAGTGGTACATAGGCGGACTTAATGCAACAAGGTATTCTCTACCAGTCAACCAGTATAATATATTGTCAGATAATATATTTATGTTGCCGCTATAACAACAAATACTAAAAACCGGAATAAAATAATTATTTTTTATTGAAGTTACAGTTTTGAAATAAAAAACGTTACATATCTGACAAATTTCATTAAATTTCTTTGAAGCTATTTAGCTATTATACAAAGGTTTATGAGTGAATGTACTAGAGTATAGAGATCCTGTCATAGAGAGGTCTCTATGACAGGAAGTACGCTATAATCCACCATGGAGGCCTATTTAAAAAACCATAATTGATTTCAAGAACTCTTTGCCAAAAATAGGAAAGGAGTCAACAGAAAAACTATCAGTACTCATGGCCAAGGCAGACCATTATACGATTAACTTTACGGACATTTAGAAACCGTCTTTAATGCCCTATTTCGTTCAGTATTCATGATCACAAACTGTCCATATTACCAGCTAACGGAGCTGGGCATTACCATAATCACTACATCCACTACTGTAGCTGCTTGACTGGTGAGCTGGCCCTAATAGCCTGACGTTAGTCCAAATGTACCCATAGCAGCCATTCTTGATTATAAACCCAACTAGCTGTGAAGCAAGCCGCTGATAGCTCAGCGACTTATCCTTACTTACCCGGGATAAAAAAGGGTATCATATGTATTATTCCAGGGCATGGTCTATTCGTGTGCTAAGTTTCAACGCAATCCGTTCAGCCGTTCGAGAGCGAAGACATAACAAACACACACATATACACTGGCAAACCTTCGCCTTAATACCTATTAAGCATGTGTGATGATCCATCGCATGGGAAAGGTCAAAGGGCTATGTCGAAATCTACAAACCGAATCTACTTCGGAGTTCCATTAATCAAATTACACGGAATGGTTCCTAGAATCCTTGTCATGATAGGTTACACATTTGCTTTCGTGATATTCACAGAAACAGGCTTAATAAAGTTTCATACAGATCATGAATATCATGTTCAGATCTAGAAATATTTTGTACATCATGCTTTATCACACTTAATATTATAAAAGCGAAAGTTTGTGAGTGTGTGTCAGTGTATGTTTGTTACTTCTTCACTCTCAAACGGCTGTACGTATTTCGATGAAACTTGGCACAAGGATAGACCATATCCTGGAATAGGATATAGGATACTTTTTGTCCCTTTAGGATAATTTTCTACTAACATGCGAGCGAAGCCGCTTTCAACAGCTCGATTTTTTTATATGCCTTGTCACCCTGG
Source organism: Mythimna impura (assembly GCA_905147345.3). Classification (NCBI taxonomy): domain Eukaryota; kingdom Metazoa; phylum Arthropoda; class Insecta; order Lepidoptera; family Noctuidae; genus Mythimna; species Mythimna impura. The sequence goes on along the minus strand of LR990343.1, from coordinate 28,048,689 downwards.
ACTGGTACAGAATGCTTATGGTATTAAGTCTGACTTTGCACCTTTGTGTTACATACAGTTTTAATAAATCAATAAATAAGCATAATTAGTGGAAACCAATTGTAAAAAGTTATTCAAAATTACAATTTTAACTCTATGAAAAAGAGGTTTGGTTTGGTTATAGCCAAATCTAATTAAAACTCAGATTGAAATTAACGAAACACGTTAGATCATAACGTAATATTCCTTAATTGAAATCAAATAATAACATGGCGTCGTATTCGAAATTTAAATTCGAAAACGGAATTCACTTCTCTGTCAATAAAATCGTAGACGTTCCGATTCGCTCCATCGTAACAGGAATTTATTTTTTACTATAATTAATTATTGAATGCCAGTCTCGTGTTAAACGAATTAATTATCGCAGTTTATCTTATTGTTTTAAATATAACATCTCTTAATTGCTTTATGTTTAATTGAGTAATTAATATCGCTTTTTAGCATAGCATAGCATAGTCGGCCTTATAATGTTCCCACTGCTGGGACTCACGCCTCCTCTCTACGAGAGGGAATGGGCTGTAATCCACCCAGCCCAGTGCGGGTTGGTAGATGTCACATGTCTTCGATTTATTTTTTTCATTTATCGCTTTTTGCATGAGTTATTCATTCGCGAATTTATGCAGTTCTAGCTGCTAATTAACGGCTTTGCCCGCGTGACAGTTTAAAGTTATCCCAAGAGAACAAACTCCCGGGGTAAAAAAAGTACCCCTTGTGCTATCCCAGGACATGGTCTGCCCGTGTACCTACTTAGTTTCATCCAATTTAGCTTCACCTTTTTTTGACTGACCGACATTTTGACAATTCAAAAGTGCCTGTAATTGGTCTATTTGAAATAAACGTTTCTGATTTCTGATTTCTTCGAAAGCCGTTCGGGCGTGAAGAAGTAACAAACATAATGTCGTGGCCAGATCTTACAAATTGATCACTTCATGAAATGGCCAAGTAAAACTGGCCAGATCGTTTAAACGTTAACATTTGATGATATGTCAATCCTCGTTTGGCCATATCATTGATGTAGGATTTCAATGATAATAAAAGGTCTAAAGAAAGTAGGCCAAACTAAGTTGAAATATCGTCAAACTTTAACGTTTAAAACGATCTGGCCAGTTTTACTTGGCCATTTCATGAAGTGATCAGTTACACATTATACACAAACTTTCATTTTTATAATATTAATGTGATACTTAAACCTGTTTTAGGAACAAAATTATCAACGTGTTACAAATTTAACTTAACGCAAATCTAATGACGCGTTTGGCTGTTGCTAATTAATTTAACCAATGAGAGCATTAAACGGGTGGTGCGAGTCAATTTGACACATTCATTTTGCAATCATGTTCGTTCCACAGACTCTGTGTCTATAATAGAATAGAATAAACTGTAATTGTACAATAAATAAAATAGTAACAATTTTACAGAAACATAAATCTATGGGTACAATGGCGGTCTTTATATTTACAGAGTAATCAAAATCAGACTACTTACTTTTTTTTTAAGGTGGTAAACCATCCGATGACGTCTCCCGCTCTAGGGTAAAACAAGAGGAAGTGTCAGACTTTTAGTAACTAAAAACAAACGTACACATATTCGTAACACAGGAAAAAAAGAGTACACTCACAAACGGGCTTGCGGGTGACGAGTAATGGGTAACTCGCCGTCCGGTTAGGTTAGGTTTTAATAGTTAAAGTCTGAGAAGCCCTCACGCACCACCCTAGAGCTCTATGTTTTCCCACCTGACAACAAAAAGCTGCACACGCAACCCGCATATTGGTGAGTTAAAATGACTCTACATCATCGATTGATTGAATTTACAAGATTCAAGTTAGCTATAATCGAGTTCTTCAAAGCCTATTGTAATGACTACAAAAAGAGATATAAGAAATAATTGGTCCTGCGGTGTTGTGAAGGAAAACTACCAGAGCCTGATTCATACCTACCTATTTATTTGGCGAAAAACATCCGAATCTTACGGACTATTTGTCCAAAACGAGCTCACAAAATTAAAAACAAACAGTGATGTACGGTCACACTCACGAGTAAAATGATACATATATAGTCACATTTTCTATCTAAGTATTTTAACTTCTGTAATTCAAGATATAAGTGTACGACAATTTGTTGTTAATTACCTGACCATCAAACAGCTAATTTAGAACAAATTGTCGTACACTATAGTATACTAGTAAGATAGATAGAAAAGGTGATAATACACGAGTACATAGCTTATTGCGTACATAGCTTTAGACTTTACTATATTTATTTAATGTTAGACTTTTTCAAGTTCCTTTAGAATTTTCATATTAACAAAATACCTAGTCAAGCACTAGTTTATATCTATTAAAAAAAAACCTACAAGCAATCCCACTAATATATAAAAATCCTACAAGCAACCCACCAATATATAAAAAACCTACAAGCAATCCTACTAATATATAAAAAACCTACAAGCAATCCCACTAATATATAAAAAAAACCTACAAGCAACCCACCAATATATAAAAAACCTACAAGCAATCCCACCAATATATAAAAAACCTACAAGCAATCCTACTAATATATAAAAAACCTACAAGCAATCCCACTAATATATAAAAAAAAACCTAAATGCATTCCCACCAATATATAAAAAAACCTACAAGCAATCCCACCAATATATAAAAAAACCTACAAGCAATCCCACCAATATATAAAAAAAACCTACAAGCAATCCCACCAATATATAAAAAAAACCTACAAGCAATCCAACTAATATATAAAAAAACCTACAAGCAATCCCACCAATATATAAAAAAAACCTACAAGCAATCCCACCAATATATAAAAAAAACCTACAAGCAATCCAACTAATATATAAAAAAACCTAAAAGCATTCCCACCAATATATAAAAAAACCTACAAGCAATCCCACCAATATATAAAAAAACCTACAAGCAATCCCACCAATATATAAAAAAAACCTACAAGCAATCCCACCAATATATAAAAAAAACCTACAAGCAATCCAACTAATATATAAAAAAACCTACAAGCAATCCCACCAATATATAAAAAAATCTACAAGCAATCCCACCAATATATAAAAAAACCTACAAGCAATCCCACCAATATATAAAAAAAACCTACAAGCAATCCCACCAATATATAAAAAAAGCTACAATCAATCCCACCAATATATAAAAATGCAAGTTTGTGAGTGTGTATATTTTTATGATTTGAACAGATTTGGATGAAATTTGGTACAAGAGTAGACCATATCCTAGAATAGTACACAGGCTATTTAGGACTTTTTTCCTGGAAGTATGTTCCCATGGCATAATTTTTGATTTAATTCTCATTTCAAGTGGCCAAGTCGCTAGCGAAAGCTAGTTCTTAATAATTAGGGGACACTGCAGTGCACCCCAGCCAAAGCGAGCAAAAAAGCGGACCGGCCAGTTCAGGCTATTTTCGACCCTCTATAACTTGGTTGTGTATAAAACTAGAAGCCTGAATTTAATCATTTTATATCATATATTGACTTGGCAATCGGACTAAGCAATCTTATTTAATATAATACGTATTACTTGTGAGACACATTTTGTTTTCATGCGATTGCCAAGTCAATCTATTTATTTAAAACATAAAAGATTTGTAATATTTATATGGTCACTATAAAATATTGTAAAAGGTCCCTCAAGTAGGAACTGAACAAATTAGTCGACTTGGTATTACATGGATCTCACAACTTTTACGGTAGAAGAACTGAGTTGCGAGCCTTGGTTTTTTTACAAGTTATGTTTTGATGGCATTTATCTTTTCAAAGAAAGGGAATAATATTTGTAACAGGTATCGTCTTTTTCTAGTTATAAAATGTTACCTCTTGTTTCTTATTTATTTATTTATTTAAACTTCATGTACAGTAGTTGTACATAGGCTGACTTAATGCGGCTTTCTCTACCAGTCAATCTTTGGGTTTAAAAAGTCAACACTGTGATAGGTTTGCACAGGTTTGCACAATAAACAAATAACAGATACTTTAAACGGAAAAAAAGGTATTTATAATAATAAAATACATATAAATGCTAAAATTATAAACTAATAAATACTATGAAAAATATCGAATCATTAAGAGAACTTAATAACAATTCTGACGAAGACCAAACTAAGGTTGAGAGGACTCTTCATGCAATTCAGACTAAAAATACATATCTTCCGAGTAATTAGAAACATGGCCTAGTATTTCAAATTGGACTTTAGAAAATACATACCTATCTATTAAACCTGTTATGGTGTAGGTACTATTGAATAGAAAAATTGAAAGTTTACCTACTCAAATAAAAAAGTGACATAGCTTTTAATATTATAGAAAACTAATGTTTAACGGCAAAAGTAATAGGGCATTAGTGATCCATTAGTTTCTGAATAGAATTTCAACATTAAAAGCTGATTGTATCGAAGCAAATGAAATACTAAATCGATCTACCATAATGTATTACAGAGAGGTAATCAGGTAAAATAATGTTTGTTTGTTTAAATGTAAATATTTACTCTTTATATTTAAACAAACAAGGAGGGAGAGAGGGTAGTGAGCAGTGGTGGCCCAGTGCTAACGGCCCCGACTTACGAGTTAGGTGGGGTTCAAACCCAGTCAGACGCAATACTTTGTATAATAATCTCAAAAAACATCGTAAGGAAGCAGACATGTCCATGAACCAAAAAAATCAAACATGTGACACCCACCGTCCGTGAAGTGTATTACGGCCCATTCTCTTTCCTAGAGAGGAAATTCTCAACTTTGAAGTACTAGTTCGTTGTTAAGAAAATTCTTTCACAGATGGAAAGCAACAGGGCCCAGCAAGGACAATGGGCAATGAATTTCTGATAGGGAAACCCGCGGTTCTAGATCGCAAAGGATAATTTATCACCTCAAAAAAAAAAGACAAAAAAGAGTGTCATACGCTATTATTAATCCCGAGAATCGACCCCGAAGAATAGAAAACGGGAGAGAAGCCACGGGAAAAAACTAGTATTAGTACAAACACTATCGAGAAAACAGCATCACTATCAACGTATACACTACAGATTATAAGCCCTCTCAAGTAGCCTTGAAAAATATAATAACATAGGCATCTACAATAAAGAAAGGGAAGCCTGCATGCAGTGCATATCGGAGATCAGGTCCCGCCCACCTGCTATACAAATGATGCAAGGGAGTCACGGCTCAGGGGAGCCATTGAACGTACGTATGCACGGGCGCAGGTGTGGTAATTAAATCAAGATCGACTGCATCATGCGGGGGAAGTGCATTTGAAAGTATTATTTTTTGTTTAAGCTATTCTTGTTAGGGTTTATACTATCTTTTTAGGGTTCCGTAGCCAAATGGCAAAAAACGGAACCCTTATAGATTCGTCATGTGTCTGTCTGTCCGTCCGTATGTCACAGCCATTTTTTTCGAAACTATAAGATCTATACTGTTGAAACTTGGTAAGTAGATGTATTCTGTGAACCGCATTAAGATTTTCACAAAAAATAGAAAAAAAAACAATAAATTTTGGGGGTTCCCCATACTTAGAACTGAAACTCAATTTTTTTTTTGTCATCTAACCCATACGTGTGGGGTATCTATGGATAGGTCTTCAAAAATGATATTGAGGTTTCTAATATCATTTTTTTATATACTGAATAGTTTGCGCGAGAGACACTTCCAAAGTGGTAAAATGTGTCCCCCCCCCCGTAACTTCTAAAATAAGAGAATGATAAAACTAAAAAAAATATATGATGTACTCGTACATTACCTTATAAACTTCCACCGAAAATTGGTTTGAACGAGATCTAGTAAGTAGTTTTTTTTTAATACGTCATAAATCGTAAACCGCAATTTACCTTTCAAGTTTGTACGGAACCCTCAGTGCGCGAGTCCGACTCGCACTTGGCCAGTTTTTTTATTTATCAAATACTCATGATCTTCCGGTCTTGTCCCGTCTTGGAGTCGGCGCACCACGTGTTTCTCTTGCATTCTGTATTGTCACCTGTCACGCTATCACTAACTCCCTTTTCTTTCACATCTGTCCTCACACTATCCATCTACCTTTTCTTTAGCCTCTCCCTCTCCATCCATGCACATTTGCACATATGTATATACTCATAACTATTTTAATAACATGCGTTATATCCCTCCTTTTCACATGACCTGACCATACCAAGATAAACGATTCACTTTCAACTTTTCAGTCACTTTATTTATCAAGTACTATCAGATAATTTTGTGTAAGCCGTCCTCCCATCCGTTGGTTGTCGGTCTGGTCTGTCAACAATCCTTCCTACCGTCCCTCGTTCCGTTTTCGCCTTCCGATGAAACTGGATGAGACATGCAACTACCAAGAAAGCATGACATAAGGGAGGAGACCTATACTTGTGAAAGCTTGGTTGATGGAACAAAGTTATGAAGAAACAGAAAAGCTATTAACTACCTCAACTTAGCAATGACAAGTACATACATCTAAACCTAACCACCCCTAACCATCCAATCCATCATCTTATCTATGTTTATTGGCGTTGTGCAACCTCTAAAGATTAACCGATTATGATGATTTTTGGTATATGAACACTGTGCATGAGTGGTATCAAGCATTCGAGCAAAGACAAATGAAAATCTAAAATTAAAAAAAAACATGAAACACCCTAATAATCAGCCATATAATGTTCCTACTACTAGGACTAAGGTCTCTCTAGGAGAAGGAATGGGGCGCACCACGAGGACCCAGTGTGGATTGGTGGATGTTACATATCTTGGATTTTTTATTCTAAAACATCTTCCTCACGATGGTTTACATAACCGTTTTAAGATTAGTGGTGATGATATCATCATCATCATTCCAGCCGAAAGACATCCACTGTTGGACATAGGCCTCCCCCAAGTGTCGCCATAATGAACGGTCCTGTGCGTCTCGCATCCATCGGATTTCCACGACCCTTACCAGGTCATCGATCCACCTTGCAGGAGGGCTTCCAACGCTACGTCTTCCGGTACGTGGCCGCCATTCCAGTACCTTTCGGCCCCAACGGCCATCCGTTCGGCGAGCAATGTACTCTGCCCATTGCCACTACGCCTGTCCGCGCTGCTCTACCCACACGCACAAGTCGGTAACTTTGGTTCTCCTGCGGATATCCTCATTCCTGATTCGATCACGCAAGGAAACTTCGAGCATAGCCCTTTCCATTGCTCTTTGGGTGACTTTAAGTCTTCTGATGAGGCCCATTGTAAGCGACCACGTTTCGGAGCCATTATGTCAGGTGATGATAAACTCGTACCTAAATTACAAGAAAGGCGCTCGCTTAGTTTTGAACCCATGAACCCAACCAGCAATATTTTAGAAAAAATCTATCAACTGCCTTAGTCCTATCAAACCTGTTGAGCATTTTATATCCCCGTACGACGTCGATAGATTATTACGAAATTAGCTATGTGACCTTCATGTCTAAATGCCAAAGTTCAATAACCCTTTTATTCAACAGATCATAGACAACTTTACTAGTCGTCAGTTGTAAATATACTATCAAGAGGTGTGTATAATATTCTAAGTTAAATTGTAAACAAGAGTGAGTGAGAAACTTTATGATTAGTCGCTTAGTTTAGGGGATTGGTATTCTTAATATTTCTATAGAGATTATTGCATGCAGATTTCGGAGGGTGAATTTAAGAACACTACATAGCTGACATGGCCTGCTCGGGCCGATAACTACCAGGGTTTTTGGTTTGTTCCAAAGAGTAACCGATAACCCTACAACGCCAAGGCAACGGAAGGAATACGATAGGGTAAAGGCCCTGATCGCAGTGCAGGATCACCAGGCGCTGTAAGCAGTGGTGGCCGAGTGGTAACGGCCCCGACTTACGAATTGTTGGTCGCAGGTTCAAACCCAACCAGGCGCATTACTTTGTGTAATTTATTTCATCACCCAGTGATAGCAGTCTCTCAAAACGGTGAAGGAAAAAATCGTGAGGAAACCGGCATGTCCTAGAACCAAAAATTCGAAGACATGTGACATCCACCAACCCGCACTGGGCCCGCGTGGTGGATTACGGCCCATTCCCTCTCCTAGAGAGAGGAGGCCTGAGTCCCAGCAGTGGGAACATTAAAAGGCTGAATATATATATATATATATATAAAGGCCCTGATCGACGATTGAATAAAACCGTGGTCTTATGGCTCGTCGGTAAAGCTCGCTGGTGTATCATTGCAATACCGCGGTTTTGTGAGTTGACGAGCCTGACTCGCGGCTCGTCGTGTTTGTTTCATTTTTTACTCGGCTCATTCGTTCAAAACCACGTGTCAATCATGGCCGGCGAGCCAAGTCGCCAATTATCGGCCACAGTGCTAGAGGACTTCTCTCGCCTAGGGCGGAGCGGGAGGACGTGTGACTAAAACTCCCTCCTATGTTCCCTCTTTACCTTGCGTTCCAGTACCCCGGGTTTTCTTTTCAAAAGCGAAACCATGGCCCCAGTAGGCTTCAACCCTGCTGGGCCTTTACGGTTTTGCTGACATTTCCTTGAGGCGCGCATGGAACACTACGACGGCGAGCTACCTATTGCTCGCCGTCCGCAAGCCTACGCCAACGGAGGCTAAAAATCGGGGATAATTTCTGTAATCGAGTGGTTCTGCTAAAAATTCTCGAATTAAATGTGCATGCGATAATGCTTGCCTTTTCTCAATCTAACTTTTAACCAAAACTTTCGGGCATAATGACTTTTTTTTTCTTAATTTCATGGTGTGCTTTAATACCAAGATAATACAAAGCTTCAGACTCCGAACAAAACATGTTAACCTCAATCCGACTACGATACGACTGTTTTACTCACTTCGTCGTGGTCGTTTCCTATGGAGAAGAACCGGCAAGAAACTCCATGGCTACTCTTTTAAAAACAAGTGGTTGATGTTATAGTATTTCCATATTACAGTATTAATAGATATTATGTAAAAACAGTGTAGACCAGTCAATATTGTACCCAAAAGCACAATAAAAATAATCATATTAAAAAAAAGTGAGTCGTAATAGGAAATAATCTAAGAATTCGTGAAGTCGTGAAGTCAGTGTTCTAATATTCACATTATAAAAAAGAGGCTATATAAAAAAAAAAAACAAGAAAAATATGAATAATTACAACTATCAATAAATGAGATGTTAACAAAATAAATTACTAAGGAATTTAAGATAGTTGAAGTTGGAGAAGTTAATAGACACAATATTAATGAATTACTAGGGGGCCACTTTTGGGGAATAAGATATAAATTTCATCATATTATTGTATAAGATATCTAATAGGCTAACTGTCTAGTGATAGTTGGCTAAGATATCCATCTAATATCGCTATCTACGATCTCTCGAATAATATCTTATCGTCTATACCTTAATCTTAATGGCCCGATAAGATACTCGTACCTACCTATATTATGAAGGATCATATTTTCTAATTGAATTTATTTATTTATTAATCTCACTAACAATTGTTATCACCTAAATATTACTAAAGTCATCATCATCATTTCAGTTGAAAGACGTCCACTGTTGGACATAGGCCTCCCCGAAGTGTCGCCATAACGACCAATCCTGTGCGTCTCGCATCCACCGCATTCCTGCGACTCTCACCAGGTCGTCGGTCCACCTTGTGGGAGGCCTTCTAACGCTGCCTTTTCCGGTGCGCGGTCGCCACTCTAGAACCTTTCGACCCCATCGACCATCTCTTCTATGAGCAATGTGCCCTGCCCACTGTCACTTAAGTTTGGCGATTCTTCGGGCTATGTTGGCTTACTAAAGTTAAAAAGCTTACTTATCTTAAAACTATAGACTTTTTTTTTTAGATAGTGTCACAATTTTTTAAAGGTCACTATTTTATAACCAATAAAAGTTATATGAAAAGAGCCGCTAGACGTCCACTGCCCACTATATATCTAGCAATGGAGCGCGTCTTTTGGCTAAAATGATGATGGTGATAGTGATAAATGAATGAAGCGAAAAGGATTGTCACACTACCCATGGCCCCAGTAGGCTTCGACCCTGCTGGGCCCCTACGATTTGCTGACATCACCCTGAGGCGCGCGTGGAACAGTACGCGCCGTCGACGACTTGGGCTCGGTCCGGACGGTTACCGGACGGTCGGACGGCGAGCCACCCGTTGCTCGCCGTCCGCAAGCCTGCGCCTACGGTGTCCATTGACGTGGAGCGAAGAAGCGGAGCATAGCGAGGGAGTAATGCAGAGGGAGTTGCGGATTGTATCTGGCCATTAATGCGGAGCGAAGTAGTTGCGGACTGTGTGAATCTAGGCCGAGTTTATGCCATGAGGCTCTTGATCAGCTGGAGGTGGGACATCAGTTTAGTTATACGCGAAATGTTGCGAACAACAGACATGTTGCCGGAACACTACTTACCCGCTTCACTTCCTCGCTCCTCTTCCCAGCTCCGCTTCCCGTTTTTCTATGATTTTTTAAACTACTTTGCAAAACCCTGTCCAATAAAGTGAAGCGGAGATTTAATACAATTCCATAGTTGAATATTGGGATAGCTCCACTTCGCTCTTCTCCTCTCCGCTCCAATGAACAGTCAGTTATACTGACTTACACCCACCTGTATTCGTTCAGTTAGCCTTTGCGTTCTATCATATTAGTCATAATCATTTATTTTAATATAGAGGGTATATATATATAATATAATATCAAACAATTAAATAGTAATGTCAAAAAAATCTAAATAAAATGTCAAAAAAATAGAATGTAAAAAATTTTAATACAGTGTCAAAAAATTAAATACAATTTCAAAAAATTTAATACAATTTCAAAAAAAAATATAGTTTGTCAAAAAACTTAAACAGAATGTCAAAAATTTTTAATGCCCGCTAACACCTATAGGCTAGCAACAATGTATTCAAACGTCACAAAGCTGACGGATCGATTTACGCATTCAATTCTGCTTCAAACCTGTACGCCCACAACATAACAGAAAAATGTGCTTAACTGGTATATTCGCTTCCTGTTGTTGTATCAGATTACTTTAAAGGTGCAGTTATCAATGTAAAACGTGGAATTGAGTCATACTTCACGTATTTCCGTATACTTTTACCGCTGCTCATCATTCGTACGTCATATTTACCTCATGCTTAGACCGTTTTTTTTTTACTTTAAGAGGGAATTTATCAAATACCTCCTCCCGCTCGGAGCAAGAGGAAGAGTCAGGCCTTTACTGACTTAAACAAACCCGTGTTCCTTTAGTTCCCATTGCGTTCCAGAGCCGTAATGACACTTTCGGACAACTGCAGCCCCGATGCCGAAAATCGGACGGTTACCGGACGGTCGGACGGCGAGCCACCCGTTGCTCGCCGTCCGCAAGCCTGCGCCTACGGTGTCCATTGACGTGGAGCGAAGAAGCGGAGCATAGCGAGGGAGTAATGCAGAGGGAGTTGCGGATTGTATCTGGCCATTAATGCGGAGCGAAGTAGTTGCGGACTGTGTGAATCTAGGCCGAGTTTATGCCATGAGGCTCTTGATCAGCTGGAGGTGGGACATCAGTTTAGTTATACGCGAAATGTTGCGAACAACAGACATGTTGCCGGAACACTACTTACCCGCTTCACTTCCTCGCTCCTCTTCCCAGCTCCGCTTCCCGTTTTTCTATGATTTTTTAAACTACTTTGCAAAACCCTGTCCAATAAAGTGAAGCGGAGATTTAATACAATTCCATAGTTGAATATTGGGATAGCTCCACTTCGCTCTTCTCCTCTCCGCTCCAATGAACAGTCAGTTATACTGACTTACACCCACCTGTATTCGTTCAGTTAGCCTTTGCGTTCTATCATATTAGTCATAATCATTTATTTTAATATAGAGGGTATATATATATAATATAATATCAAACAATTAAATAGTAATGTCAAAAAAATCTAAATAAAATGTCAAAAAAATAGAATGTAAAAAATTTTAATACAGTGTCAAAAAATTAAATACAATTTCAAAAAATTTAATACAATTTCAAAAAAAAATATAGTTTGTCAAAAAACTTAAACAGAATGTCAAAAATTTTTAATGCCCGCTAACACCTATAGGCTAGCAACAATGTATTCAAACGTCACAAAGCTGACGGATCGATTTACGCATTCAATTCTGCTTCAAACCTGTACGCCCACAACATAACAGAAAAATGTGCTTAACTGGTATATTCGCTTCCTGTTGTTGTATCAGATTACTTTAAAGGTGCAGTTATCAATGTAAAACGTGGAATTGAGTCATACTTCACGTATTTCCGTATACTTTTACCGCTGCTCATCATTCGTACGTCATATTTACCTCATGCTTAGACCGTTTTTTTTTTACTTTAAGAGGGAATTTATCAAATACCTCCTCCCGCTCGGAGCAAGAGGAAGAGTCAGGCCTTTACTGACTTAAACAAACCCGTGTTCCTTTAGTTCCCATTGCGTTCCAGAGCCGTAATGACACTTTCGGACAACTGCAGCCCCGATGCCGAAAATCAACCGGATTTAGTTTTTTACTAACTATATCCCATCATCATCATCGTTTCAGCCGAAAGAAGTTCACTGTTGTACATAGGCCTCCACCAAGTGTCGCCACAATGACCGGTCCTGTGCGTCTCGCATCCACCGCATTCCCGCGACTCTCACAAGGTCATCGGTCCACTTTGTAGGAGGCCTTCTAACGCTGCGTTTTTCGGTGCGCGGTCGCCATTCCAGAACCTTTCGGCCCCAACGGCCATTTATTCTATGAGCAATGTGCCCTGCCCATTGACACTTTAGTTTGGCGATTCTTCGTGCTATGTCGGCATCCTTTGTTCTCTTGGTATCTTCATTCCTGATTCGATCACTCAAATGGCAACTGTAAGAACACGGATAGGTTTTACCCAGTAAAAGTGTAACACGCCCTCTCATTCCAACCGCAGCGAGAGAAATGATTTGATGATATCCCACCTCAAAAAAAAATCGTCTATGAAAACTGTAGGTTCCTAAGTGAACTATTTATTATTATATATGCTTTAAGACAGATTTAAGACAGGTTGAGACTAACCCGCACCGGGCTCGCATGGTGGATTACGGCCCATTCCCTCTCCTAGAGAGGAAGCCTGAGTCCCAACAATGGGAACATTATAAGGCCGACTATGCTATGCTATGCTTTAAGAAAGAGACTGGTCAGTTAAAAATATCCGTATTTTACTTTCAACAATTCGACTGACCAATATACGTAATTACGTACCTAGAGGTCAGTTTATTTTTACTCACTGCCACATTTTTCTAAGCATATTAATTACCTGTCATCATAAGTCCAATAACTTATATAAAAAAAAAAGTAAAAAACTAAAACCCGACTACGACAAAAAAAAATGACGCTGAAAAAGTATGAAACAAGATTTTCAAGATGCTGAAATAGACAAGGTAACTGGAAAAACAAGAATAGAACAAAAAGAAAAGCCGTAGTCACACGTTATAGGTAGGTAATAATCGAAACACTTTAATAACGTGTGACTACGGCTTTTCTTTTTGTTCTATTCTTGTTTTTCCAGTTACCTTGTCTATTTCAGCATCTTGAAAATCTTGTTTCATACTTTTTCAGCGTCATTTTTTTTTGTCGTAGTCGGGTTTTAGTTTTTTACTTTTTTTTTATTTAAAAGATTTTGGTGTTAAATCACTGTGCTTCTTTACTATTTATTCTGGTATGTACAAGTAAAGCCCTTTCAAATGATACGAAACACGACATATTTATCGTTTTTTTTTTAATACAATACTTTTTGTCTGCTAGAGGGCGCCACATTGAATTTTGATGATATTTTTTGATAAGTACTAGCGAAGCCCTTTAAAATGATATCAAACACGGTATATTTATCTTAATTTTTTTTTAAACATGACCTTTTGTCCGCTAGAGGGCGTCACTTTAAATTTGAGCAATATATTGGAAATGTACAAGTGAAGCCCTTTCAAATGATACCAAACACGGCGTATTTTACTCCATATTTATTTTTAACACATTACTTTTTGTCCGCTAGAGGGCGCCATATCAATTTTTGTGACACGTCACGTAGCCTATGTTCAGCGGACAATTAAGACGGTTCTAACGATACCTCATACGTCAAGTTCCGATAAGTAGATTAGGAGCTATGAGGGAACAGATGAACAAACTCACATACATACATAGCCTGTCAAAATCATAACCCTCCGTAGTCGGGTAATAAATACAATAAAACAGTATTTAATACGTCATAAATCAACTAACTGACGTTAACGGCTTAGTTAATGAGCCGTGTACTTACTAACGTAGTGTTGCTCAAGCGATACTGTATAATAACTTAATGCCAACTTAGCCATCTCGGTTACTGATTTGTTGCTAACGGGACGAGATTCTCTGGTGATGTATAATGAAAAACATGTGGCGAACGGAAGTGGAGCGGATTACTTCGGCTGCTACGTTGGTAGAGTTTTCATGGGTAGTGAACGTGAGATCGTGCGCTATACTTTTAGTGATTAAAGCCCCCAATGTTCCATCAGTTGCTCTTTGCAGATACGGTAATTTTTTCGAATATTAGCAGCCTTGACAGGCATCGGCCCTAACCGATCCCGTCAAGCTAGCTGACTTAAAGGCGCGCGAGAAATTCAACGAGCCGTCGTAAGGACGGACGGTGAGCTACCCATTGCTCGCCGTCCGCAAGCCTGCAACTACGGTGACCGGTAATTGACCGGACCCGGAACGTGAAGTTCTGGGTTTTGACAAAACCGCAGATCACGGAATCACTGAGACACAGAAAGATAAAAATGCTATAACAGGCATTCAGTTTCTACTGGTTCTTGTTATCTATAGTGATATTCACTGGCATAGGTACTTGGTTTCCGTGATAGGTATTTCCAGAAAATATTCTGTATTTTCGACCCCTTTTGTTTAGTAAAAATACAACCAAATTGAGAAGCTCCTCTTTTTTCTTGAAGTCGGTTAAAAATGAGTTTGTATTACTGAAACATTTCTGCTCGTACCAATTTTTCTTTACTGTGTTTTCCCAGCTTATGTACAGCAAGATACTGTAACAAAGAAGAAATATTATTGTCGTTGGTATTATATCCAGGACTACGACAATAGCCGTCTGTTACTATAAACCTGGAATACGGTCCGCGGAAAAGGCTTTAGACGGTCTTGCAGCCTTTGTGCTTCTGTGAAATCTGTGATACAAAGGGAGCAAGAAACTTTAACTGATCAAATCTAAAATTGCATTACCTAAAGGCCTCCAGCCAATTCTCATGCTTTAAAATTGTTTTAATACAATTTCTTCACAGAGTTCATTTTTTATTTTTTTATTTCACCATAGACCTTATCATCATCATCATTTCAGCCGAAAGACGTCCACTGTTGAACATAGGCCTTCCCCAAGCATCGCCACAACGAACGGACCTGTGCGTCTCGCATCCGTCGGATTCCCCTGACCAGGTCATCGGTCCACCTTGTGGGAGGCCTACCACCATAGACCTGCTGGTACAAAATTTCGAACTAAAGCATAATCAGCCAATCAGCCTTTTAATGTTCCCATTGCTGAGACTCAGGCCTCCTCTCTAGAAGAGGGAATGGGCCGTAATCTACCACGCGGGCCCAGTGCGGATTGGTGGATGTCACATGTTTTCGAATTTTAGGTTCTAGGACATGCCGGTTTCCTCACGACGTTTTCCTTCACCGTTTTGAGAGCAGTGGTGACCTAGTGGAAACGGTCCCAAATTATGAGTCGCGGGTTCAAACCCGGCCAGGCGCATTTCTTTGAGTAATTTATTTCATCACCTAACTCAAGACATTATTAATTAGGTACGCTCAGACTCCTAAACTAGGTATACGTCCCTGTAAATTACAAGTCAGTGATCCTTCGTAGTGACATAAGCCATAAAATAAAATTTGCAGCAGCCGTTTATCAATAACTGGTGGTACAGAAAAAGTATAATAGTATTATTTTTTAAATTATATAGTAATAAGTAATAACTATAACATTAACAATTAATATTATTTGAATATCTTTTGTGCACTTTGATTTTATCATCTATTTCACCTAGTTATAGGTATGTGCATGCTGTGATCTCCTATAACTTAAGGAGCACAAGTTATAGAACCCTATAAACAATTATTATTTTTGTTGTAACTGTGTATATTTTGTTGGAGATCCAATTAAATAAATGCGATAAACTTGTCAAACTGACTGGACCTCCTTGACAAGTTTTTGCGGGTTGTTGCCAGAGGTCCACGAGTTTTTTTTTTACTTCCTAATGGGTTCACAGCATTTGAACGACTGATAGTGCGATACAACTGTGAACATTCTTTCGTAAGCTGTTGATCCCCGCACTAACGCCGGCGTTCACGCGCCATTGTCTTTCTATTGTTTCTCTAATTACGCACTCAAAAGTATAATACGGATTTTAACCCTGAATTGAAAATCGAAGTGTTGATTTGTTTGAAAGTTTGACAGATAAAATAGAGATCAATTTTATTTTGTGTTTCACAATACATTTATGTATTATGGGTCGCTAACTCCTGATGGCTATCATAAAATATATTTAATATTGTTATCAATGTAGGATATAATATAATATTATATAATGTTTCCTAACACATAACAAATTAGGAAATCATGATGGTTTATTTACAGGAAGAATAAATAATATATTAGGAATTATTAATAAGAATATATTAGGGTGTTTCAAGTTTTTTAAATTTTCGATTTTTGACTTTGCTCGAATTCTTGATACCACTCATGCAGTTTTTATACTTAAAATCACCTTAATCGGTTAATATTTAGAGGTTGCACAACGCCAATAAAGTTTTCTCGTACAGCTAGTATGTCATCAGTGTAGGTTACATTTATAATATAATTATTTTTTACAGTGAAGGGTAGCAAATGTTACTATTATGTTGTTGTGTCTAGTAAAACTTACTTCTTTCCTCTGTAAAAAATAGTAATATAAAAAATTTAATCTTTACTGATGACGTTCTTATTGGCGTTGTACACCCTCTAAACATTAACCAATTATGGTGATTTTTGGTATATGAACACTGTGCATAAATGCTGTGAACAAATGTTTGTGTGATGAGCACGATTATTTGTTCTGTATCTGGGTGTAATTTATCTATAATATGTATGTATTTAGAAATATATAAGTATGTTTACCTTGTTTCTTACCAATCCGCACTGGGCCCACGTGGTGGATTACGGCCCATTCCTTCTCCTAGAGAGAGGATGCTTGAATCCCAGCAGTGGGAACATTAAAAGGCTGATTATGCTATGCTTATGCTTTAAGTATGTTTATCAGTTGTCTAGTACTCATAACACAAGCTGTGCTTAGCTTGGGACTAGAAGGCGTTGTGTGATAGTTGTGGAATATTATTATTTTATTTAAGTCAAATGAAAAACAAAAATTAAAAAAAAAAAACATGAAACACCCTAACCTATATTCTTTTCTTCTTCCCCTTCTTCCTGCCCTTACCCCATATTACTTATCCTTTTATAGAAGCAAAATCATTTCAGTGAAAGTGAATTTATAAACCGCTTTAATTAGAGTAATCTATACTAATAACCATTATAAAGATGTACCCATAGTTTGTAAGTTTCTTTATAGGGGGTAATCTCTGAAACTACTGTACCGATTCTGAAAAATGGGTATTTTAGGTACGTTATAGTACGCCTAATTAAGTGTTGTTTACTTTGTTATTCATATTGATAATCGGTTTCATTAATTAGCATAAGTTTCCTTCCTTATCCAGTTTATTGTGGCGGTGCAAAATAAATTGGATATAGTTTTATTAGTCAATGAAATCAAACAGCACGGAACTTTCAAAACGCCTTTTTGACACTTCGCGTGACCCAAAGGCTGGCTTTTACTTTGGACAAAGGATAAGCATTGCCATTCAGCGTGGCAATGCTGCCAGTCTTTTGGGTACATTACCAGTCGACAGCGATGCAGAGAAGTTTTTCGACGGCGTACTTCAGATTTTTTTTTAGTACTTTAGGGCTTTTATTTTTATTTTGCAAGTTAGTTTTAATTAAGCTAAGTTAAGCATATTAATGTATTAGTTAGTTGCAACAAATAAACAAACCCTTCTGATTAGTAAAAACAGCACGATCTATCAGTCAAGCTGTAGAAATGGCCCTGGTATCAAAAACTTTTTTTTACCTTTACAAAATCGATACCAATTATTCCAGTATCATGAATGTATTTACAACGTTCCAGAATAACTATTTCTAGGTCATACAAATAGGTATTCGTTAAACTTCTATCTTTTCTCGCTATTCACAGAAATGTCGAAATTCATACAAAAGTGGACTATAAGATTAGAACTTATAACTATAAAAAAATATTTTTCTAATCTTACTTATGAATTCTCTGAAACAAATCTAATATCCTGGCTTAAACCAAATCCAAAATCTGGGCATAATATAACAAACCATCACTAACATCATTCAATTAGTTCATACATTACTAAAAATCTCGGAGCCCACAAAAATTTTACCCAACATATACTTATCTCAGACAGTCACACGTTATACTAAATGGGATATCATTACAAAATACCAATATAGTCTTAAAACAACATTTTATTTGGCGTTAACGACAAAACAAGTCCTGCGATTCAAACAAGCAGATTCCTCTATATTTATAGCTACGTTTTGCGAAAACAACTAATTCTTGTTGTATCGAATTACGTCACCGGTTTGAGGTTCCATCACACAGTAGGAATGTACAGTAGATCTACTTCGATTAGGAAATAAATTCTTAACCTACGACTACACTACGAGTGAACTATAATTAAGCTACCAACTGAGAACTTGCTACAACTATTCTTCGATTATGCTACTAAAAATGCTACGACAATGCTACGAAAACGCTACGACAATGCTACGAAAACGCTACGCCAATGCTACGAAAACGCTACGACAATGCTACGAAAATGCTACGACCATGCTACAAGAATGTGACGACTATGCTAGGAAAACGCTACGACTATTAAAGTGCTACTGCAATATAGTTCAGGCAAGACTCTAATATTTAACCGTTTTGAAGAAACAAATAACGAAAACATTTTACAAAAATAAATGTTCAGACCTGAAATAACTCCATTTTTTACTTTTAACACTAAATAGTTTAGATAGTATGGTCTAGATAACTACATACATAAGAAAGACCGCCTTTGTACTTTGTGTTGCATGAAGATTAAATAAATAAATACATATATCACCCAGCAATTACTAATAGTATGTAGTTCTTCTGCATTTACCTGTTTTATATTTTAATGTTTAATTTAATACGGGGACGTTCGGCGGCCGCGTAGGAGCCAAGGTTGTGGCTTGTGGTGGGACCGGATGGTGCAGCATGCATTTTTGAGGCACACTATGACGAGAAATAGGTGGAGTTTGGTAGTAGGAGTCAGTACGTTCAATGGAGTCAATTATGATAACAGTTAGTATGTTCTTACTTAAAAAAAACTGAGCAAGTGCGAATCGGACTCGCGGACTGAGGGTTCCGTACAAACTTACCTATGAAAACAGTTCAATTACCGAATTAAAAAACTTTTTTTGTTATGTAACTACAAATTTACAGTTTTCAAACTCCACTCACACTCTTTTAAATCATATTACATAAATTTTGGTTACATATTTCTTGTCGCCCTCATTCACCAAACACTAATACCAACTTCTTAATTCTCCAATCCTTCGGCGATTCAATTCCATACGGTAAACGATTCGAAAAGAGAGAAAATACGTCTCGCATTCGAGAAATAGTTCACCGCATGGCTGAGTACAGACTTGAACGCCTTGGTGACTCACACATGTGATATTTATGTTCCATAATGTCAATCGTAAGGTCTCACTGGAATAAAGTTGAAGGCGACTGAGAATTCTTCACCTAGTAGTAACTGAGATTATTAAAAAAAAAACTGGGCAAGTGCGAGTCAGACTCGCACACGAAGGGTTCCGTATCATTATCTATAAAAAAAGCAAAAAAAAAAATCACGTTTGTTGTATTGGAGCCCCCTTAAATATTTATTTAATTCTGTTTTTTAGTTTTTGTTGTTATAACGGCAACAGAAATACATCATCTGTAAAAATTTCAACTTTCTAACTATCACGATTCATGAAATATAGCCTGGTGACAGACGGATGGACAGACAGACCGACGGACTGACAGCGGAGTCTTAGTAATAGGGGCCCGTTTTATCCTTTGGGTACGGAACCCTAAAAAGGTGTGTGAGACCACACTACAGAAATGAAATCTTCATTGCGTGGTAAATAGTGTCTAGACACGCTTGAATTACGTACGACGGGTTTGGTCCATTCTTTACCAAGTTCGAGCGAACTTTAATACTAATCACATTAACTCACGCTTCACCTGGTATGGACGGATCATATCCATCGTACCAAATTCGAGTTCGTGTTAGCTGCCAGTGACTTAATCCAATTTCTGTGCTTTAATTAGTTTTTTTTATTATTATTACTTATCTACATTGTACTCACATATTAGAAGCGACAAGAAATATCTAACCAAGATTTATGTAATACCCACGGGTAGTGTGAAAGTGAAACCCGGGGCCCTGGGACGAAGGCAAAGAAGGAACAGGAGTGGGTTTTTAGTCAGTAAAAGTCTGACACTATTTTCCGCTCCGCCCAAGAGCGGGATTTGTCATAAAATGATTTTCCCACCTAAAAAAAAAAAACTCATAATATGATTTAAAAGTTTAGTGTCCTTGGAGTTTCTTGCACGTTCTTCTCTATAGAGATCTACGCTTTGGAACGTGCAATTTAGCTTCACTTTTTTTTTTAACTGACCGACATTTTGACAATTTAAAAGTGCCTGTAATTGGTCTATTTGAAATAAACGTTTCTGATTTCTGTTAACACGTTAACACTATATTTATTATTACAAAATCGTAATCGTTCGGATAAAAGCCGACGTGAACCGACCTTTTCCGAACGAGCATTACATAGTGTGAGTGATACGGCTCAGTCTCATTCAATAACATACAGAAAGTGTTCTTACTTACAAACTATCATAATAATATTCGTATTACAAAATAATGTTTCTTTTGTTTTGGCTAGGCCTCTGACAAGGTGGCCCGGCGATCTGGTGAAGGTCAAGGATACAAATAGGCTGGATACGGGTAGAACAGGACGTAATGCTAAGATGATTCTTGAAGAGATCAATCGTAGCTGTCTTGACCAGACGTCTTTGAACAGAAATGATAAGGATGTGCTTTGTAAATGAGATTTTTAGTGTGAAAAATCACACCACACTGTTGTAACAAACAGTTCTAACTAGATTTTAAATATACACTGGGTTTCGAAGATACTGTGTCGCTAATAATAGTGAGATAGTTTCAATTAAAAAAAAAAACATTTCGTTTAGTGTTAAAATGAAGTAATTTTACATTTTGGGGACGATGGGAATGAACGGGCCAAACATCTACCGTATGCTCCACCGTGTCCTCCGGGCAGTCCAAACAATGGTATCACCCGGGTGTTTCTTCCGCCCGAATCAACTGAAGGAGCCTCCCGAACTTACCAAGTACGACGCCTCTCAGGGGGAAAGAGGGGACTTTCCGCCATGACAGCGTGCCCAAACGCATCACCCCAACACACGTAGGCACCAAACAAAATGTAGCTTATGTTACAGGTGTCAGTAGTGTGTAACCCTCACACGATTCTACAATGTCACACAACGACATATTGCTTACCAAATATTCCTATACCAACATACCCTATCAATATCGTTAATTGCCAAATGAAAAATATTTTTAGCCGCTTGAATGGGACTACCCACGTTCGGTGTAAATATTGATTTAATATACCATGCACTAGCTTCAGCCAGCGACTGGGCACGCCACAATTATGGCGGCCATTCCCCTCTTTAAGGGGTGGCTGGAAAGACAACACGGCGTCCTCACCTTCCGCATGACGTAGTTTTTAACCGGACATAGTAAGTTCGGAAGGTTCCTGCACCGGATTCGAGCGGAAGAAACGCCCGGGAGTCACCATTGTTTGGACCGGCGGTATACGGTAAATGTGTGCCCTTCTTGGGCGGCAGAGCACCACCGTGTCCTCGTGGGGGTGATCGGCGGCAACGACCTCTTGCGCCGGGCGTGGTGCAGGCCATGGTACGGAGCGAGGAGGAATAGCAGGCGGTCGCCTCCTTCTGCGGAGCAGAAATGCTAGCAAAGGAGGCGGCCGCACGCGTGAGGGAACGGCCCTCACGCCCCAGCGAAGAAGGCGCGTTCTGTTCTACGCGCCCCTCAAGGAAAAGTCAACAGATCGTAGGGGCCCTTGAGGCCATGGGTTAAGTGAAAATGAACGCCCCGAGGCCCTGGAACGCAAGGCAAAGAAGGAACCAACGAGTGGGTTTTAGTCAGTAAAAGTCTGACACGCCCTCCCACTCCGCCCAAGGGCGGAGTCAGTCCCGATGTCATTAGATGATTTCCCACCTAAATTAAAAGCTTCTGCCAGCGACTTTGCCCGTTTGAAAGTATAAAAATATGTAGCCTACGTCACAAAATGATTATGAATCATTTTACTGGCGAAAGATTTTTTTAAATCGTACCAGAAGTTTTTGATTCTATTAATTACAAACAAAAATTACAAATCTCTTTGTAATTTTTCTTTTTTTTCTTGATGGGCTCTTGCTTGACCGATGTGGTCGACAATGAAGCACGTTTACCTAGAAGTAACCTATTCACTGTTGACTTAAAATATCAGTGTCTGATGTGGTCCAAACTCAGCGATGACTTGACTATAAAAGATATTTATTTGATCTGAAAAAGAAGGTATACTTTACTTATATCAACCTAACTTAGCTAACACAAAGAGAATCAATTAATCGCTCGTCGCGCTGTGCTGGTGCTGCCGCTGCGGAGAACCTCAAGCGGCGAAAAATAACAACCTCGTCGGCAGTTATATTTTTGAGCCGTTTGGGGTTGAGACTCTTGAGCCGTGGGGTCCGAGTGCTCATGCGCTTTTTAAAGAATTATCCAAACGGCTAGTTGACACTACGCGTGACCCAAGGGCTGGCTTTTTATCTCGGTCAGAGATTAAGCATTGCCATATAACGTGGGAATGCCGCCAGTCTTTTGGGCATACTTCCAGTCGACAGCGATGCGGAGGAATTTTTTGACGGCATATTTTAGGTAGGAGTTATTGTGTATATATTATGTAATTTTAATTAGTTAAGTGTTTTTATTTTTCTAGTTCTATCTATGTTCAAAATAAACAAATTAATCCTGTCCCGCCTTCGTTTTGCTATGTAATAACACATTAAAATTCTCCATCGACCCGACTACATGCACACCGTTAAAGTTGAACTAGCGACACTGCGCAGGTAATAATCCGAATTCCGTGACGGAGATCGTCGCGGGCGCACGTTTAACGCAGCGTCGACCCTTAGATTTACCACATCGCTTCTTTTGCGTAGACATACGAGTATTGTACTTCTACCTACCCCAAATACACAAGCTCATTCGAGACCCAATCTTGTGCAGGATTAGGCGCAATACGTCCAAGGCATACTGACCAATATTATACTTGACACATAGGCCACAATAGGCTTACGTTTATACCGGGCGCGTTCGAGGTTATAAGCAGCCGACAGTTCTGGTAGAGATACAGTGGCTATGGAACCTAGATTCGTATACAAGGGGCTTACCATGCACCTTTAGCAGTTCAGTTTAGGTCTTCGAATGGATCGCGTTAAGAGCCCATGGTAGGGCCTCAAGGGTCTTACCATGACGTGTTAAGGCGTATAGTCCCTTGAACATCTGGCCGGAGTTAAATGCACACAAACTCGCATTTCCCCCCCTGCGCCCGCATAGAGCCCCGCTGACCTTTAAATCCATTTTCTTTGCGAAATATTGATTGATTTACATATGCTATAAACATTCTAAAGAACACTTAACCAGTTATTTTATTGTGTAAGCACATTTCAATAGATCAAAGCCGTTTGAAAGGATTAGGGAAAACAAGCAAAAAAAAAAGTATCATGTTGTTAAATATATATTTTTAGACAAAAGTATGAATTGCACGAAAAAAACATATGTTGATAATATTGTACATGAATCTATAATAAACATTTATTTTTTTCAAACCTACCGAGGAGTAAGCTTCAGAAAGTCACTGTTTTATAGCACTGCTCGGGAGTTAGGGCCTTAAAATGTCAAGCCTGCGACCGAGAAAGAAGGATCGAGCTATACATCCTATATAGCTCCATCCCTTTAACAATTCAGTGTAGGTCGTAAAATGGATAGCATTAAGAGTGGTTACAACTTAGGGTCTTTATGTCAAGAGTGAATAAGCTACTTCTAGGCAAGCGTGCTCCATTGTCGACCACATCATCGCTTACCATCAGGTGAGATGGTCAAACGCGAGCCTATCATTAATAAAAAAAAAAAACGGCCGAAATATCTTGACCGCTCTGAGCTTCGAACAATTTCTTGCGCAGTAAGTTTTTTTAAAAATCGTATGGTGATTGTGTATTGCGTATTTTCGAGTATGTCAACCGTGCCGTCTATATGAAAGTCGGTTGTATTATTTTTTATTTTGCACTTTTTAATTAGCCCATATCTAAATAGTGTCCATGGGTGATGTGAAAGAGAACCCCGGGGCCCTAGAACGAAGGCAAAGAAGGAACAGGAGTTGGTTTTAGTCAGTAAAAGTCTGACACGAAAGGGCGGGAGATGTCATTAGATGATTTCCCACCTAAAAACAAAAACATCTAAATAGTGTGCCTGTTCAATAGGAAGATACATATCTGACATTACCTTTCAAATCGTCTATAGTGTAGCTTATGTAAAATATATCTCATAACAATGCCAAATAAACCCAGACATGGTTAGGGTTCTAACCTCCGCGAGGACTTTCTGAAAAAGAAACCTGTAATCCTAAAACGGTATCAGTAAAAGTCTGACATGCCCTCTCGCTCCACCGTAGGGCGAGAGAAATTACAGAATGAATTCCCACCACAAAAAAATAAATCAAATTTAAACCTAAATAGTGTGCCTGTCCAGTAGTAAGATACCTATAGAATATTACCATTCAAATAATTTATACTCGTAGTGTAGCATCCTACAACAGTTCGAACAAGCCCAGACCAGACACAGCTAAGATCCTAACCTAAACCTATCCAATACGTGCTATACCACCACACAGAACTACGGTAGGCGCGGGCTTGCGGACGGCGAGCAATGGGTAGCTCGCCGCCCGACTGTCTGGTAACCGTCCGGACCGAGCCCAAGTCGTCGACGGCGCGTAGTGTTCCAAGCGCGCCTCGAGGAGATGTCAGCAACCGTAGGGGCCCAGGGGTTGAAGCCATGGGTGATGTAAAAGAGATCCCCGGGGCCCTGGAACAATGGCAAAGAAGGAAGAGGAGTGGGTTATAGTTAATAAAAGTCTGACACGCCCTCCCGTTCCGCCCAAGTGCGGGGGATGTTATTAGATGATTTTTCCACCCAAAAAAAACTACACAGAACTAAATCCCACAACTTTACTTATTTACACAACGAAACGAAGTGAAAATACCAGTAATCATAATTAATAACTAAGCCAAACGAATCTAGCCCTTATTAACATCGGTAACGGTCGCTTTCTATACCAGGGGGATTACTTTCACCAGTCGGTAATGCAATGCTCTACAAATAGTACTGTGTTACTGAACTTCAAATGGAACGACCGAAGTATTGTCAACTTGGCAACCCCTTTTTTATTATAGAAATGGTATTTAAGGGTGCACTAGGCGGTTCCAACTCGTTGATGGTTAAAACTATGCGTTTTATCTATATCATCCAATAGCATGTGCGAAAGTTTAAAACGCTGATATATGTAATAAAAAGCTAGTGCACGCACCATAAAGAATGAAATGTAAAGATTTGTAGCGAAAAGAGCTCGTATAATTTTATAAAAATACCTTTTACCCTACAAGTATTATGCAAAACTTTCTGAATTTATCGGGGCAAAATAAAATTAATTGAATTTTTAACAAATAATCTAACTTTATATTATTATGGTAAATATTTTGCCATTGTTATACCCGATAAGTTATATATTTATGCGCAAATTAGTATCGTAATTATGGAAATTTCAATGCTCAAACTGTTTTTCCAAATCTATATATTTCATACTGTTTTTCTTTCATACAGGGTTAGATCATGGCGAAACATATTGATATTACTTTTATATGTAATTACCCACACCGTCAAGCAGTAAAGTAATTGCCATACTACGTTTGTATAAAAGAATGACCGACTAGGGCACCCTTAACGTATGAACTGTGAAGGTTAGTCTTTATTGGTATGGTATTTCAGTACTGTATGGTTTTGTGAGGAATTGTTCGTTTTACGAGCAAACATTTTTCCTCTGCTTCGAATTTCATTTTAATAGCTTTAGCTGTTTCGTTTTGATACATAGGTATTTCTGAACTTATGGCAACTCAGCCATTTTACCTAGTTATTAGGGGACTTGGGAGTCCTATGCCCAGTAGTGAAAGTATTTCGGCTGAAATTATGATGCAGATAAACTCAAAACAATTATTTCAAACTAGCTGGCTTCGCGCGCTTATAAGTTTCTCCTTACAAACTTTGGACCCCGTTTATTTTATTTTTTTAATTGATATAAACTAGTGCTTGACTGCGATCCCAGTTTCGGTCCTGCAACTGTTTCGGTTACTGGATTCGAAGCAATCTCTACATATTTTACAGGTTTCTTTTGAAATGACATAAACTCATACAAACTAGTGCTTCTCCTTTTTGTAGTCGGTTAAAAATACAGAAAAAGCCTATATAATCACCATAAAATAACAAAGTATGAAACTGTTTTCCTTTTTTTGTTTTTTTTTTTATTCAAATATTCATTAACAATTAAAAAATAACAATTCTTAAATTTAATTTATAAGTAACAACTAGTGCTTGACTGCGATCCCACCTGATGGTAAGCAGTGATGCAATCGCTGATGTTGAAGCGCACTAGTTTATTAAGAGCCTATTCACTCTAGCGTTGAAGACTCCTAAATTATAATCGGCCGGAAAGACCGCAGCAGCCAAATTGTTCCAGTCCTTCGATGTGTGTGGGTTCGAGTTATCCCGATCCTGGAACACAAAAGGCAACTGAGAGAACTTCCTTCTCGCTCCACCCAGTGCTGAAGGATTTATATGTTTCATAATTTATCCCACCCTAAAAAGGAAAGACAAAACACAGAACCAAAAAAAAAAACTTGGTGTTGTTAATATTGAATTATTTTTAATATTTTTATGTAAGTAGTATAGGTAATCATCAAGTTTCGAAATTAAGTAGAGGACCACTTCTTTTTGTATGAAATGCACCTTTTATCTACAGTTTACAAAAAAAACAGTAACCTTTTTTCAACTGTTTTTTTTTTACAACACCGCTACATCGAAACAAGATTTTTATCACTAAAATATGCATTGAAATTAAATACGGATTTTATTTTGGGCTTATCTGGGCGATTTTATTTTCGATCGCGATTTCACGTCGCCTGATATTTCGCGCTATTTACCGCTGCATTCGAAAGAAACTGCTGGTTCTAGAACTTGTAATACCTGGATCTCGTATCTTCGTGTATGAAATGCGAGAAAAAGAACCAGATATTTTGAACCTACTACTTATGGGCAAGAGCAGTGGTGGCCGACTGGTAACGGCCCTGACTTATTACGAGTTGTAGGTTGCGGGTTCAAACTCAGCCAGGCGCATTACTCAAAACGGTGAAGGAAAACATCGTGAGAAAATCGGCATGTCCTAGAACCAAAAATTCGAAGACATGTGACATCCACCAACCCGCACTGGGCCCGCGTGGTGGATTACGGCACATTCCCTCTCCTAGAGAGGAGGCCTGAGTCCCAGCAGTGGGAACATTATAAGACCGACTATGCTACTTATGGGCCTACGGTGTTCGGCTGATGTTTTGCGAGTTTTCTCTTACGAATCTAAGCGGTATCATGCGAACGCCTCTGGCGACGGGAGTCGCCGGGTGATCCTCGGACGCCGTAGGCACGGGCCTGCGGACGACGAGCAAAGGGTAGCTCGATTGTGAGATGGATGCAACATTTTTGATATTCTCAAAATTGCAAACGAACTTTCTGAGAGAAATTGTGTTTTTGCTAACTGTACTACACGATTGAACCACTTTAGAAGATCCCGCTTTTTAAAGCGATGAAAATCGTTGAAAAATGTAGCGGCTGCGTTTTTATCAGATTACTCGTCATACGCTACTGGTTTACAAACTTCATATTCATGTGAATATTAATGTTAAAAAGTGGTACTTTAAGAGTTTAAGTCGCTCGTTCTTTTTTATGGTTTTCGCATTGCGTGTAGGATCTAAAAAGTATTTTCTGTTTAACCTCTTAAATGTCGTATGATATCGTTTTTTTTAGGGCCATCATCCTAATTAATCAAAATCAAAATCCTCCAATGACTTCGCCCGCTCTAGGGTGAAACGAGAGGGCGTGTCAGACTTTTACGGACTAAAACCCACCTTCAGTTTTTTGCGTTCTAGGACCACGAATTCCCTTTCCCTTTCAAAAATTCCTCGTATCCCAGGCGGGCAATGCCCCCGCTGGGCCCTAACGGATTTGCATCGTTGACATCTCTGTGAGGCGCGCGTGGAACACTACGCGCCGTCGCCAACTCGGGCTCAGTCCATACCGGACGTGCGGATGGCTAGCTACCCATTTCTTGTCGTCCGCAAGTCCGCGCCTACGGTAGCTGCAGTTGTGTAGCCGTTTCCTTCGCTAGCATTACTGCTTCGCAGCAGGAAGCGACCGCCACCCATTCCCCCTCGCAACGGACCATGGCCTGAACCAGGGCTAGGCGCTAAGGTTAGCCGTTAGAGCGTGAAGTCGTTATAACCTAAACATAAACAAACTTTCATCTTTATAATGTACCTAAGTGTGATAGGCTTGCGTCTGACCACTATCTCACCTGATGACACGACCGACGATGAAACACGCTTGCTTAGAAGTAACCTATTTTATTGAAATCAAGACAACCACGAAACGAGATCAAAATTCTAATTCTCTACTGAACTCTTTGATGCGCTGATGCAGCACTCATTGTTACCTCGTCCAATAAACAATTAAACCTAAAAGCAATCAAAACCTGCACAATCTACACTAATGTTATAAAGAGGTACAGTTTTTTTTTGTTTTTTTTATTTATTTGTTTTTTTTTTGTTTGTACTGTAATTAATAATCGGTAATCTCTGAAGTACTGGTCCGATTGCTAAAATTTTTTCACCGATAGAAAGCTGCTTTATTCCTGAGTGACATAGGCTATATTTTATGTACGCGGGCGAAGCTGCGGGCAAAAGCTTTAATATTTCCAATTTTTTTTATAGGTATACAATTTCTTTTAATAATTTACAATAATCTAATTTAATTACTTAAAGTAATCCTAATAATAATTTTATTATCGATTTAAATGATGTATTGTATTTGTGTGTTATGAATTATAATTTCCACCGACTTGCAATGTTGTCTGATATAATTTGATTGTTTCTGGAGGAACATTGTCTCCTGAAACACAGGCTTTTGGCTTAGTTTAGGAGACATCAGCTCTCATTATATGTACAACATTAGGTATATGCAATGAACTAATTTATTTAAATTGTAAAAGTGAATTTATACACATCCCTATCTAAACGCACAAGTGCAACAAAACAGTCGCATTTCACATCACAACGCGGACATCATTGGAAAGCCGTCCGGTCCGGACGTCGGTGATCCGGCCAATCGTAACTGGAGCACTTTGACGGAGAACCGGATTGACACCGCGTGCGCTACGGGCCAGCCGACCGAATAGAGAACTGATCAAATGTGCTTTTACTTTTAGTATGACTTACTGTGAAAATTGCTTTTTGCTACAAACTTTTTTGTCAGTCCCTTCGGTTTTAAAACGGTATGGGAATCCGAGACTTATCTCGCGTTTCTGAAAATAAGTACAAGTGTGTCAAAATTGTCAATGGTCCGTATAATAGCATAAGCACAATCAGCCTTATAATGTTCCCACTGCTGGGACTCAGGCCTCCTCTCATGATAGGGAATGGGTCCACCACGCAGGCAAAGAGCGGGTTGATGAATGTCACATGTCTTCGAATGTTTTGTTATAGGACATATCGGTTTCCTCACAATGTCCTCCATCACCATTTTGGTGCAGCAGTAGTGATGAAATAAAATACATAAACTAAAGCGCCTGCCAGGGTTTGCTTTCTGAGGCACGAGTGGAAAAGTACTTCATGAAAAATTCACCCGCATAAGAGGCAGATGCCACAGGGCCATCATGACGAGATTCATTCAGCGATTACGATTCTTATAAACCCAAAATGGTTGTGATTGATCACAAGACATTGCGTTAACTCTCTAGTCATATTATAAAGAGGTAAAGTTTGTTTTTTTGTTTGTAGGAGGTAATCTCTGGAAGTACTGGTCCGATTGCTATAATTTTTTCACTGATAGAAAGCTACTTTATTCCTGAGCGACATAGGCTATATTTTATGTATGCGGGCGAAGCCGCGGGCAAAAGATGGTTGTTAATAAAACGTCACTCAGCACTACCTACAAAGGCAACCCGGTTGAACAGTATGAGGCATCATAATGCCATCAGCCAGCTGACAACTGATTCAATTTGCAGTGCGGACTATGTCAAAGCAGGTTCTTGGAAATGCATGACGACAATATTCGAATATGTATAGTTTCTAGAATACGCAAACATATATGTCTACTGTACTCTATAGAGTGAGGTGCAATTAGAACTGGGATTTCAGGGTTAACTATGAGATATGGGGCAAAATTGATCTATAAAATCATTCGTATAGTTTTAGAAGAAAAAGTCTGAAAAGCTAGCCATTTATAAAGACAGTTTCTTTTTAAATGACCAGCTTTTCAAAAACAGTGTTGGACGTCTTCTGGTTTATTAAGAACAATACTGTTTTTTTTACTGTTACACAACTAAAAACGTCTACAGATTTATTACATGTATAGATATAATCACCCTACGGAACTATAAATCCTCGTAGTTGGTCTTACTAGCTATTTCATGAAAAACTCACTCAATAAGGTAAGACGAACTGAGAGGGTTGTATTAATGATTTTACTAATTAGAATTCTGTAAATAAGTAGGTATATGCTACGTCCGACAATCACATTTTAATTTGCTGTGTGTGTGTAAATTGAACCTAACTTGTTCAACCAAAAACAAAACTTCAGATTTATAATATTTATAATCTATTTTAAACATTGCATAACGACGGCCTTTATAAACTTCAACAAACGAGCAGAGGCCAATCTATATCTATACATATAATAAGTCTGTAGAAAAGTCTAATTGTGAGCGCATCACGTAAAATATACGAGATCGATGTAGATAACTTTTATACATTAATATTGTGTATAACTTGATATATTATTTAGACTTTGTTTCATCAAAATCGGTTGACTATATCGAAAGATATATGAATTTAAAGTGTTCAAGAAGTAAAATACCACACCACACGCATTTTAGATACTCGCAACGCCATCTAAGGACTCAAAGTAGAACTAATGATGACAGTTGAACTTCATATCTACATTCATTGTTGGTAGGTGGTACAAAGTTCGCCGGGTCATCTAGTTATACTTAATATCATAACTCTGACAGTACCGATATGCGCCAGCGCAATTTACTATAATAGTTTACTGTAAGAGCAAAGTACTCACTTCCTTCTACGACAAGATAACTTCTGCTAGTCCCTTCATGGAAACAATCTCTCACACCCCGGAACAAAAATATTAGTACGTAAATATTTGTCCAATCAAGGAAAAATCCCGCTAGTGGATGTCCATACGTATTCTATCAATCATTGCACCAAACTGTCAATCTCATTTCTCGTCCAATCACATCAAAGAATTCTTTTATCAACCAATCACCAAACAAAAAATCTCAAGCGTAATTTAATCCATGTTTGCCGTGTGAATTACATCGCCGGCTATCCGCGTAAGGAACGCATCAATCAACGACCCATTTGCATAACCACCATAACTTGAACTGCGGTAACTTATGGAACTATTAGCACACAATACCGTTCTGACGTCTTTGTTTCGACACCGGTCCACACTGAAAACCAACGCTGTGGACTCTTCACACAATACGGTGTGGCCACGGCATTAAGCTGAGCGTTCGGCCGTTTTGCGCGGACGTGGCGCAATTTTCCTTATTGAATGTTGATAATTTATAAGCTAGTCCTAAGATTGCGTCATTTCCCGCAAACAAAATATTTTTCTTTCTATCTTTCTAAACAAAAATGTACTGAATTTGACAGTTCATTAAAACTCTCCGTGACAAGCAGCGCCACTTCGTCAGTCCAAGTAATGCTGGTCCATGAATTGTTTACTGATTCACCATGCTACTGAACGGTAGACTGTTTACATGTGCTATCTTGTTTATGGGAATGAGTTTCATTCAATATGGCGACGATCTGTTTTCTTAATGTCAATGTGTGTTAGTGGTCTAGATATTCTAGATCATAAAGTTCATCTGAAAAAGATTGTCGTAAGATATGGAATAGAATTATGGTCTTCAAGACAACTGTACAATATCAGCAGCATCTTCTGTCTTGAAATATATTGTAGGCACTGGTTAGTTTCTGAAGAAAGCGTGAGTTTTAAAAACTTGAACATTCTTAACAAACTTACTTGTATAGGCCTTTTGGGCACACCACAACCATGGCGGTGAGTTATCGCCATGATACTCTTTTGACGT
Source organism: Mythimna impura (assembly GCA_905147345.3). Taxonomy (NCBI): domain Eukaryota; kingdom Metazoa; phylum Arthropoda; class Insecta; order Lepidoptera; family Noctuidae; genus Mythimna; species Mythimna impura. Next base: position 28,015,884 of record LR990343.1, on the reverse strand, counting down.
GTGGTTGGAGAGGCGCCACGGTGTCCTTATCTTATGCATGATGCAGGTCCTCACCGGACATGGTAAGTTCAAGAGGTTCCTGTTCTGGATTGAACTGGAATGAAACGCCCGGATGTCACCATTGTGCGGCCCACCGGAGGGCGCGGTGGAGCATAAGGTGGAGGCGTGCCTTACTTGGGCGGAGCACCACCGTGTCCTCATGGAGTCGTTCGGTGACAGTGACCTCTCGCGTAGGGCCCTAGTTCAGGTCATGGTCCGGTGCGAAAGGAAACAGGATGTGATTGCCTCCTTCCGTGCAGCAGTAATTCCAGCAAGTCCAGTCACTAGATTCTTTTAAAAACCTTATCAAAGACATTTCTCTCTAATACTATTCTGGTTCTACCTAATTTCATGTCTTACCTTTAGTCTTTTCTCTTTTTTTGCAACAAAAACAACAATTACAACTCTAAAGTTGTAATTTATTTAACTCTTGTCCCTTTATTATCTTTCTTCGTCTAAATTAATGCGACCAATTATTAAATTGGTGAAAACGAAACACTTGAAACTCATAACACATATTAGGTATCAACACTTCATCGTATTTTACTGCAATAATGCACATAGGTACCCATTATAATCAACAAACGTTGGCCGATTGAAAGACGAAAATAATTCAGAACGAGGTTGCATTATGGTCGCCCGTGGTCAGTAGAAGGCCCAATTGTGGTATCGAACGTCGCAGTTTGTAACCACAAAACAGGTACAATATGTAATGTTTTACATTTTAAATTGGCGTTCATGAAACCGCTGTTGTTAATAGAAAATGGCTTATAAGCTACACATTACAAAGGCATTCTTGTTGAATAAAACACACAATTTGCCCCAATAATTATGGTTTTACGCAAGCTTTGCATGGCAATAAAATTGGTGGATATTAAATCTCGCCAAGCAATTGATGGGCACTTCACGTTAGGTGTCGTCTATTTTTCAACCAAAGTGATAGATCGATACAATGTTCAGCATTTATCATTGTTATCATTTATTTATTATATGTACACCAATACAGACACAATGGGAAAATAAAACATACATACAATGGGCGACTTTATCGCAATCCATAATCTCTTCCAGGCAACCTGGAACGGACAGTAATTGCCTGGACAAGAAATTGGGCCGTCATTGGTTTAGCAATACCAGTTTAAATTATCCAAATATATTATAATAAATACACAGATATGTACATAGCAAATATGCAAAGTTATTAGAGTTTGTTTTATCCCAAAATGTCACTTAATTTATGGAAATATTTTACAGGCTATTGATTATGAATGAAAAACAATGGAAAAACACTGCGCGTAGTATTTTCTAGTAGCAATTGTTATTCAATTATGAATTTAACAATTATGACAAATTTTCGTGGACAATTTAGGGATTTCGTTTTTTTTTATTTTTGATTACACAAATATGATCAGTAACGGGTATGGATAGAGCCCCATTTTTTGTACTAATTAAAAAATAGGGGTGTATTCATACATATTAAAAACTATTGACAGAATTATAAATGACATCTATCGATAATCGCAGCGACAGATAATGTTTGCTGACGATTATTTTAAATAAAGGCAACGATTAAGCGCATTTAATTTGGTCTGGCGACGAGCAACCTGGACAGCAAATGATTAATCAAATAAAGTTGTGGAGTGCATTGGCATTTTAAGATGCAAGTTCTCTGATTTTAATTGATCTGAGAAATTGTGTGCGAATTACAGAGAAACTCAAAATGTTTTAAAGTAAAGAGAGGGGAACATTTTTATTCAATGTTGCCTGTGATGATTTTTTTACACTCTTTATAGTTAGGCTGTGGAATTGTACGAAAGAGTCACCGTGGCTCTGGAACGTAAAGGAAATCTGAAGGAACACAAGAGTGGGTTTAGGCCAGTAAAAATTTAACGCTTCCTCTTTTTCCACCCAGAGCAGGATACCGAAATTATTTGATAATTTCCCAAACCAAACAAAAATTTAATTTAATTATTAGCGTATAATTTATATATCAGTTCTTGTAACATAAAATCGGCCTTCAATTCCGGACTTGAGTTCGCCATACTGGCCATCAAAATTAAAAGCTTATCGAGATTGCGTGCCGCACCATTATCTGCCCAACCCTGTCAGTAGCTTTACCAGTCACCACTATCCGAGGGATTAGCACAATCGACTCGGACTGACGTTATCCAAATCAGTGCGAACATATCACTAATGTATGGCATTAACAAGTCCTAATATAGAGGTGTGCCTTACCATGACGTGTAAAAATGTCAAACGTTCGAGTGAGAAACAGGGATGGAGCTAGACACCCTATACAACATTATTATTAGTATATGCGAAACCTAAATATAGTTTGTTCAGAATCAGTAACTGAATCGATTCCAATCATTTACACCATGTTATATTTTTTCCCCACCACCGATACCAAGTACAATACAGGTCAAGGCAGTTCATAGCGGGCATTAAGCACCAGCGCATAGCTAGGTGCGAGAACAAAACCACCACTCCGTAGCCCAGATGGCCCGGTGACCATGTATTTGTGCGCACAACCAGGTAACATAACAAGCTTATAACTTTGTGACTTTTCATGATACAGTTATGAAATTTAGTATATAGATTCTTTACATAAACATACTAGACACGTGTTTTGGGTTTCGTATATACTAAAACGAATGTTGTAGTTATATCTCCGTCCGCAGTTCAGTTTAGTTAGTCAAATGGATCGCGCACTGAGGTCCTACCACGATCTCGAGTTAAGAGATCGTGGTAGGGCTTTATTTCATTTTATTATGTTTCTTGATTTCAATATTTACTTGTCTAAATAGAATGTAAAATAAAATAAAAATGTTCATGATAAATTGGACTGGCCTGTTGGTCTAGTGGTTAGTGGCCCTGACTGCTATACCGGAGGTCGTGGGTTCGATTCCCACCCAGGACAAATGTTTGTGTGATGAGCACAATCATTTGTTCTGTGTCTGGGTGTAATTTATCTATAATATGTATATATTTAGAAATATATAAGTATGTTTATCAGTTGTCTAGTACTCATAACACAAGCTCTGCTTAGCTTGGGACTAGACGGCGTTGTGTGATAGTTGTGGTTATTATTAATTATATTATTTGTGTTAACTTGGTTTAAATAAAAACTTTCACAATTCAACTAAAACATATGTAAAAACTACCTGCCGTCAATGTATTCGCCCGCGTGATTCATTTATTTAATTATTCTCATACAAACATCATCTTTGGACACCTTAACTTAATGCGACAGTGGAGTTGCTATCTACTTATCTAATTAAAAACTAAACTAGCCTAGCCTAGCTAAATAAGAATATTATTATTTAACACTGTTACAACAGCGTTTAACAAGAAAACATACTCCCAGGATAAAAGTATTCTATGTGCTATTCTAGGACATGATCTACCCGTATATAGATACCGGCACGGATCTTGAGCGCTGACTTCTACAGTACTACTTGCGCAGAAGCACGCAGAAGTGAAATATCGGGTCTCTTTAGTGGTATGAAGAGAGATGCGGGGGCGGGAGTGCAATCCTTGTACAGTGATTGGCTCGCCGATATTGTACGATGCGCAAAGCGATCCCCGCTCTTTCGCCGAGCGCTCAAGATTCGTGCCGCTATCTGTACCAAGTTTTATCGAAATTCGAGTAAAAGTAACAAACACACATACACATTCTCATAAACTATCACCTTTATAATATTAGTGTGACTAGATAAAGTCAGTGCTGTTTTTAAAACATATTACAAATTTTACCTCTCAGTTAAGGCCCTAACTCCCGAGCAGTGCTATAAAACAGTGGCTTTCTGAAGCCCACTCCTCGGTAACAGCGAGGTCAATAGATTTAAAAAAAATATGTTTATTATAGATTCATGTACAACATTACCACCATATGATTTTTTCGTCAAACTAATACTTTGGCCAAAAAAAAAATTAACAACATGATATTTTTTTCCCTTTTTTCCCTACTCCTTTCAAACGGCTTTGATCTTTAGAAATATATAAAAACAAAAAATGCTGGTTAAATGATCTTCAGGATGTACATAACATTTGTAAATCAATCAATATTTCGCAAAGAAAATGGATTTAAAGTTCATTCATAGTGCGTACAGCTAAGGAGTGGAATTCCTTGCCGGAATCTGTTTTTCCTGATGGCTACAACCCGGGAATCTTTAAGTCAAGAGTGAATAGGTTACTTCTAGGTAAGCGCGCTCCATCGTCGACCGCATCGTCGCTTTCCATCAGGTGAGATGGCGGTCAAGCGCGAACCTATCAAGAATAAAAAAAAAACCTGGTCTCTATCCGGGCGCAGCTGGCCATAACTAAACGCACAGATGACTCGTACTGCCGGCTAGGCGGCCGGCAGTGTATGTGTGCATTTAATTCCGGCCAGATGTTCAAGGGACTATACGCTTTAAGCCGAAAATTGAATGAACAGTTTAAGCAATGTGGCCAAAGCCAAACTCATCCTTTCAAACAACTCGACAGCATTCCCCACATGAAAACTACACGGCATCATGCATCCAAATAAAACAATTTTATCAAATTACTGGCACTTTTACGGTACACGCGCCCCTTTTTTTTACTTGAATAAACGCATGGCCTACTATAGTAGGCCATTTTAACATGTCCATAAATTGTTAATTTTATAATTATTATTTGATTAAAATAATAAATCGAATGGAAAAAAATATTTATTTTAGTTAGTATTACAACATTAAAACTTAGCTACATTCAAATAGTGAACAATCAGCAATTTAGAAAATATTTAAGAAAAAATAACAAAAATGGCACTTCTGAGATCAGCGTGATTTTTTTTTAGTTAACACTAAACTTAATTACTATTTTCTTTGTTTTCGTAGCATTCAGGACATACTACTGCTTGGTGATCGGGACAAATCCATTTGTGGCAAGTCTTGCACCACTTTTTTGTCGACCGATTCCGGGCTCTCGTGCAGAGTGCACATCGACCAACTCGCCCAGTCTTTGGTGTCAAATCGTGTTGAGGCTCTTGGAATTCTTGAGCTGTGCTGCCCAAAAGTGCTCCAATTCTATATTTAAGTTGTCGGGGAAGTGTTTCATTGGATGCCCGACGGATCAAAAGTGGTTTTATCAAATTGAAGGACAACTCGTGCAAAAATTTACGCCTGGTAATTTTCTCGGGTAGGGCATTCACTTGGTTGATTACCAGAGCGTTAACTCCAACAATTTTCATCAAATCAAAGAATATTGTTAGTGGCCATCGACGGCTATTACGCAGAACACTATACTGCTTGCACATTTTATCTAGGATGTCTACACCACATTTAGTACGATTATAAAAAGTAATAATCTCAGGTTTGCGATCTTCGTTTGTATCAGGATCGATAGCTGCATCATAATGCATTGTAGACAGTAAGTTGACTGCCTTGTTTATTTTAGGAACGTAGGACACGAGGGTAACATCTTTTTGAAACCCAAAAAGAGAACTTTTGCTAGTCCTAGACTTCGAAGCTTTGAACTCCTTAGGAATTTCGGGTCTATTTGCTTTCATAGTACCAACAATCGTTATTTTCTTCTGCAATAATTCTTTAGCCAGAGGCAGGTTCGTAAAATAATTGTCTATTGATACATTACAGCCCAAATCATAAAGTGGATCCAGTACTCTATGAACAACGTCATTTACCTTGTTGGACTTCTGAAACGGACCTTCCGGTTGTGCTCCAACATATATCTCAAAATTGTAGACATACGGAAATTTTGTATCGACAACCATGAAAATCTTTATTCCGAATTTGTCTGGTTTATTTGGGATGTACATTATGAAGCTACAACGTCCTCGAAAACCGACAAGTTGTTCGTCTAGCGTCAAATAATCGCTAGGAACATAGTTGTTACGACAATTTTTTATGACCAGCTCTACGACTTCTCGGATCGGTGCCATTTTATCAAGTTCTCGGCGTGTTTCTCTGTCAGTAATGTCGTCAAATCTTAGGGCACGTATAAAAATACGGAATCTATTAATTGACATTGTGGCATATACAATTTCTAAACCAGTACCCTGAGAGTTATCCCAAAAGTCTTTTATGTTACGCCGCCCACTTCGCGACACTCCCATGATGTACAATAAGCCCAGAAATGCTCTCATTTCTACTATATCAGTGGGTTTAGCATCCCTGTTTCTTTGAAAGTTTTCTTTTATTTTATCTAAATAAATATTAGTGCATCTTACTAAAATTTCCAAGATATCTTGCGTAAAAAATAGCTCGAAACCGGATAATGGATCTTTAGCACTCCTAGCTGCATTTCCTTTTGGGCCTGGTGGTCTAAGCCTAATGTTTTGGGTTCGAGTTCGCGTTACCGGTGGTATATCTTTATGCCAAATAGTTCCGTTCGTCGATTTGTAGACTGAACCGCGCCTTCCGGATGCTAGTTGCGAGAGTGGAATGTTATCTGAATCTGATAATTCATCAGGTTCACTCGACCTTTCTTCTTCATTTTCCTGGAGTTCTGACTCACGAACTAGGGCCTGTAAGTTTGGTTCTGGCTCAACTTCATCATCTTCACTCTCAATCACTTCTTCATCTTCAGTATCTAGCTCATGTAGCCACCTTTCCACTTGTGAATCATCCATGACGTAATTGGTTATAAATCTAGAAAAAATACAAAAATAATATACATTTTATAAATTTAAAATAACAGTTATTTTATAAACATACAAATCAACATACATATTAGAACTGGAGAACATTATTTTAGCGTTGTAAATCGATAATACACGAAAAACTACTTACCGATTTTGATACACCAATACACGCGCGGACTACTTTAGTAGGCCCGCGCTTTTGGCGCCAAATATCTCGCACGTGCGTTCGCGCAGGGATCGCGCGGGAAACTGAGGTTGCGACGAATAAACTAGGCGAGGCTTACCTGGAATCACTAGCTTCTACCTCGCAAAACTTAAAAGTTACCACAAAAAAAGTAACCCTGGTCTACTATAGTAGGCCGCGCGTGTACCCTAGTGTTAACCCCTCTTTTTGTAGACAAAGTGTATGCCCTGTGACCTAGTTCCATAGTTTTGAAACATCGTTGGAAAATGGACTGACAATGCCGGTAAAAGTTTTTTGGGAAAAGCAATTTTGTTCACGGTCGTTAGGCAGTGGAACTGGACAAGCACATGGAAGTGAGAGAATGATTATATGGAATAATAAGTTTAATTTAAACTAATATTTATACTATAACTTATTCTGTGCTAATTCATAAAGAAGCAAAATTGTTTGTTTATTTATCTAATGTTATAAAAAGACTAGCTTCTGCCAGCGGCTTCACCCGCGTGTAAGTTGGTTTCTCCATACAAATTTTAGACCACCGTTTCATCCCCTTAGTGGCTGAATTTTGAAAAATCCTTTCTTAGTGCTCGCCCACGTCATAAAAGGAAGCTATGTGCAAAATTTCACGTTTCTAGTCCCAGTAGTTTTGGCTGTGCGTTGATATGTCAGTCAGTCAGTTTCTCCTTTTATATATATAGATAATCTCTGATTCGACAGCAAAAAATTATGGCTGTTTTAATTATTTGCAAATTGATCCCTACTGGATATTGTGATGTAAAATTGGTGTAGTTTTGTATCTAAATTATCTGCACAACTGGACAATCTGTGGAATCATTGAAACAGACGCGTTCTCAGTAAAATGTAGCTGAAAATTTTGTTGTAGTGTTGATTACCTCAACGAAGTTTGCCGAGAATGTTGACTTGATACATTGGCTGCCAAATACTACAAAAACATTAGAAAGGTTTCATATTAAACAACAACAACTAACTATTATAACGAAAACATGGCCATGGACTTAGTATCCAAGCCAAAAACATTAACAAAAATAGAAACGATAGCAAAAAAAAAATCTTTCACCTCCTTGCCGGTGTCTATGTTTCCTGATCGCTAGCTACAACCTGCAGGTCTTTAAGTCAAGGGTGAATAGGTTACTTCAAGGCAAGCGTACTCCATCGTCGGCCCCATCATCGCTTCCATTAGGTATGACAGAGGTCAAGCGCCAGCCTATCAAAAAAATTTAACTGGCTTTACATCACATGGCAAGGCGAGGTGACGACAAGTGGACAAGGGTAGAGACCGAGTGACGTCGGTAGTACTTTACTGACTGAATTAAGCCTTCTATAGGTACATACAGTTCGCTAATTTGGCCAGCATAAGCATATGCATACTCAGCTTAATAGTATTCCAATTGCTGGGACTCCCGCCTCATATCTAAGAGAAGGAAATTGGCCGCAATCCACCACGCGGGCCCCGTGCGGACCGTGCCACGTCTTTGAATTTTTGTTTCTAGGACATGCCGGTTTTCTAACGATGTTTTCTCTACACCGTTTTGAGAGTGGTAAAGATGAAATAAATTTCCAAAAAATAAAGCGCCCGCCTTAGTTTGAACCCACGACGTACAATCTCGTAAGTCAGGGCCGTTACCACTGCTCCACTTGACCAGCAATTAGTGGGAAAACTATGCTTGGTAGAGGCTTACTTGTTCTTTGAATGAATGCCCTGATTAGAGGAGTAGTGTGGAGGTGTGCCAGTTTTAAATCTTATGTGCTTTATGGAAGCTTTCTTACGACTAGACCACAAAATAGATAGGTACAGAAGTCAATCTGCATACAAAGCGCGCTCGAGCAACGCACACATAGACACCACTCACGGACACGATATCTCGGTCTGGTTAGGACCAGTGCAAGTGCGAGTGCCATCCGCTTGAGACACGCGTCTGAGAATTTTTTTGTGCAATAATGGAGCTACAAAAAAAAGTTTTCGCAACTGTTCAGTAGACGGTTGTTTAAATTCAACATTAAATGGTAAATTATGGTGTTATAAGTTACCAGTTGTTTCAGAGAGGTAAGTATATATTAATTGCTTGTATTTTGATGGTTTATTTTAACGTAACGCAGAACAGTTAGGTAGGTAGGTAAGTACCACAGTGGCCCCCGGCCCCAAGCCGAGAAAGCGAATATGACTTTATGGCCATTTAATATTTTTACAATTTACATTAGGTATTTATCACCGCGCCAGGGCGCGCTCAGACAGAGCATAGGTAGGTATGAAAAGGGAAGTACACGAGATTGACTTCTGCACCTATCTCTTTTTTTTTAGTTGGGAAAATCATTCAATGAAATCCCCGCTCTTGGGCGAGCGAGAGGGTGTGTCAGACTTTTACTGACTAAAAACCCACTCCTGTTCCTTCGTTGCCTTTCATACCAGGGCTGAGTCTTCCTTTCAGAATCAGACCCCTGGCCCCAGTAGGCTTCGACCCTGCTGGGCCCCTACGGTTGCTGACATCTCCTTGAGGCGAGCGGGGAACACTGTACGCCGTCGACGACTTGGGCTCAGTTCGGACGGTTACCGGACGGTCTGACGGCGAGCTACCCATTGCTCGCCATCCGCAAGGCCGCGCCTACGGTGGCCGGAAATCGGGATCGGGATCCCCGCGGCTGGGGCTTGAGGGCAGCAACCCTCACGCGTGCACGTGCGGCCTCCTCCTTTGCTAGCATTACTGCTTCGCAGAAGGAAGCGACCGCCTGCCACTCCTCCTCGCTTCGGACCATGGTCTGTACCAAAGCCGGCGCGAGAGATCGTTGCCGCCGATCTCCCCTACGAGGACACGGTAGTGCTCTGCCCAAGCGGGGCACACCTCTACCGTGTGCTTCACCGTGTTCTCCGGGCGGACCAAACAGTGGTGACACCCGAAACCGGTGCAGGAACTTCCCGAACTGACCATGTTCGGTGAGGACCTGCGTCATGCGGAAGGTGAGAACGCCGTGAGGTCTTTACAGCCACTCCTCAAAGAGGGGACTTACTGCCATAATTATGGCGTGCCCTCATATTCCTCATGACATATTATATTAAGGGTAACTGATACGATCTAGATTTCTTGTCTTGTAGGTAGAACGAAACATAGTTCCATAGTTGTGTAGTTACATTACCTACACATAAAGTTTATTCCAAGGTTGTAACACATTAGCATTAAAAAAACTTTCACACATGACCAGACAGAGGCCACGTGTTAATTAAAATATTTTTAATTACGTTTAATTAGTGGTAAGTGTAACTTCACGAGGTTGAAGCGTCAGTAAGTGTTAGTTCCGTTGCAGTTTGTGGGGCGTGAAGAGTATAGTCCATAATTAACTTTACAAAATATGTAATTACTTTATTAGAGCTGCCCTACATTTAATTGTTATGATTACGTTTTATTAGTATTTTCACATTGCATATGTAATATTTTAGGGTTCCGTAGCCGACGGGTAAGCAACGGAACCACTAAGCTCTTAATAAACTAGTGCGCTTCACCAATGATTGCATCACTGCTTACCATCAGGTGGGATCGCAGTCAAGCACTAGTTTATCTCATTTAAAAAAACCGGGCAAGTGCGAGTCGGACTCGTGCACTGAGGATTCCGTACAAACTTACCTATGAAAAAAGTTTGATTCCCGAATTGAGTTACGAAGTTTTTTTTAAGTCGCAAAAAAAGTTTTTTTTTGTGACGTAACTGCAAATTTACAGTTTTCAGATTTTTTTCCTATACTGTTGCTATAAGAACTAGCTTTATGCCAAATTTCAGGATTCTAGGTCAACGGGAAGTACCCTATGAATTTTGATTCCCTTGAGGGTGTCAAATTAGACGTTTTTTAAGACGGCCGTATCTTTTTTTTTCGTTAACTCAGAAGTTTGATTTTTTCACAGCTTCAAGGGACCGCAAACCTGAGTATATGGCTTTAATTTCAACTCGATACCTTCACGCGTTCTCGAGATAAAGGGTCTTGGCAGACAGACAGACAGACGGACAACAAAGTGTTCCGTTCAATAAGGGTTCCGTTTTTTTCAAAAAAACTTTTCTTAGTATTTTTACATCGGTTGATAATTAAATTTATTGGGATCTGTACCCGAAAGGTGACTGATGGAACCTTTTTACTAGGTTCTGCTGCCCGTCCGTCCATCAGCGTGTCTATCAGCGGGGTGTATCTCACAAACCGTAAAAGGAAGACCGTTGTTTCAGAGTGCGTGTTTCTGTTGCTCCTACAACAGAAAACAACAAAAATTGTATGGAACTGGTTGAATAATTTTTAAGAAATTAGTACTACTAAGCTAGGTACCTATTTATATATATATAAGGTATACCGTATAATAAGTAACCCACGACCAGAAGACGTAGCGTTGGAAGGCCTCTTACAAGGTGGACCGATGACTTGGTAACGGATGCGGGAGTCCGATAGATGCGAGACGCACAGGACCGTTCATTGTGGCGACACTTGGGGGAGGCCTATATCCAGCAGTCGACGTCTTTCGGCTGAAATGATGATGATGATGATGAAGTAACTTAGAATAGTATACCCCTGATAGGCACGGTGTAACATTTTACAATTTTTCATAGTGTTGTCCATTTTTTTTTAATTCCATTGTTACGCCGCGCTTCTCAATTTCATGTCTTTCCAACACAGTAATATTATAAAGGAAAAAGTTTGTATGTTATAAGTATTATGTGTCTGTGTGTATTTATATTTGTTACTCGTTCATGTCTAAACGGCTGATCTGGTTTGGATTAAATTTGGTACACGGATAGATCATGTTCTGGAATAGGGTATGGTGTTATATTTTTGCCTTATATAACTTTCTACTTTCACACGAGCGAAGCCGCTCACATTACCTAGTTTAGCAAATAATTTAAGAAATAAAATATTAAATAAGAGTTTCGAACGGACATTGCTTGAAAAATATGTCGGTGACTTTTTGACAATATTTGAGGAACCTTTCGACGTGGTATGGGGTGAATATTTACAATCCTTTAAATTTAAAGTTTTATTTGAGACCTCTTTAAACACAAAATATATAAAACGCTATAATTATACGTTGCTGGCTTCTGACAACAATTTCGCCCGCTTAAAAGTAGAAAATTACCCAAGGGAACATATTCCCGGGATAAAAAGTATGGATATGTTCTACCCGTATGCCAAATTTTAAGAATTAACAGACATACTTACCTTTTTTTCGGTGGAAAAATCATCCAATGACATCCCCCGCTCTTGGGTGAAGCGCGAGATAGTTTCAGACTTTTACTGACTAAAAACCCACTCCTGTTCCTTCGTTGCCTTTCGTACCAGGGCCGAGTCTTCCTGTCAGAATCAGACCCTTGGCCCCAGTAGGCTTCGACCCTGCTGGACCCCTGCGGTTGCTGACATCTCCTTGAGGCGCGCGTGGAATACTACGCTAACAGACATACCAGAGACACACTTACCTTCAGTGCCGGATCAAGTTTGCGCCCCTAAATCTATAAAACGGATAACGAATCAAAACTTCTTTAATTTATTTTTTAAACAGATCAAGGGGCTTGGGTAGCGATGAGTCTATAGGCCATCCTACATTGTCTTTGTAGAAAATGCGGAAGAGGTTAGAATTTCTATGGTAAAGGCACGTATAGTTCTTGACTTATTTTTGTATGTCCCTGAAAGAAAGAAAAGAAAGAAAGAAAAACATTTATTTGAGACTCACACAGGACAAACAACAATAAAATAAAAAATAACTACCACTGCAGCACTGCTGCACTACTACTACGGGGCCCACCCTAATGCGTGGGGCCCGTAGCATTTGCTAACCTTGTTACATGGTTAATCCGGCACTGCTTACTGAATGTAGGTAATATAATTATACAAACGAGGACAAAAGCTTCTTTTTTTTGAGGTAGGAAATTTTAAAATAAACCCTCCCTTTCTGGGTGGAGTGAGAGGAAGTATCATGTTTTTACTGACTAAAATCCACATATGTTCCTTCAGTTGCCCTTTAAGTTCAAGGGTCGTGGTCTCTTTCGAATTCCGCAACAAGGGTAGACGATGATGATACCTTTTTTTTTTGAGGTAGGTAGCAAATCATCAAATTACACAACATTAGCTTTAGTGTATGCGAAACCCGAAACGCGTGTCTAGTATTTTTATTATGTAAAAATTTATGTACAAATTTTCATAACTGTATCATGAAAAATCACAAAGCTGTGCGCTAGCGCCTAATGCCTGCTATGACCTAACGTAACCTGCGGGGCTATTGCGCAACTCTGTTGACAGTTCATTGAACTGTCAAACAGCTAGTTTCGTATTGCCTATCTTCAGTGACCAACTGCAGTGACGTCATCAGCACCTGGTGCCTTTGATAGCCACCGTAACACGTTTTGACAGATGTTATTGTATCGATACTTTTAAAATTGCGATTGTGTAAGCTTTTGAAACTGTATAATAGTCGATAATATTTTAGAGTGGTCGCAATAGGCACCGTACGTTTTTATAATTCACCACATTTCCACCGTAGTTTGATAGTCACTTGTGTGATACGTAATACCAATTTTATGAAATTATCAGTTGACAACTAAGTTTAGTGTGCAACGAATGCTAGTTGTCAACTGTTATTGAAAAAGTTAGCCAATAGCCCCCCTGGACTGTACTTATTATAGTGTCGGTGGTGTGATGGTGTCTAACTTGTGACCTTTTTTAAATATTTTTAGGAAAAAATATAACATGGTGTAAAAATTATTGGAATCGATTCAGTTACTGATTACAAACTATATTTAACTATAATTTTGTTTAATAAACCATAACTATCATTAGACTAATAATGTTGTTTAATTGTTTCAGGTAAATATTGATGCGCAGAGTGTGGTCACGTCTGGTCTACGATCGAATACCATGGGTGTAAAACAAGGGTAATGTTGGTAGGGCTTTTTTTTAAGTTGGGCAATCATCCAATGTCCCGCTCTAGGGCGGTGCGTAAGGGTGAGTCAGATTTTTAGTTCCTACAGTTGCCCTTTGTGTCCTAGGACTACGGGTAACCTTTTTATAAGTCAACCCATGATCTTAGTAGACATCAGCCCTGCTGGGCCCCTACGGTTTTGCTGACATATCTTTGAGGCGCACGTGGAACACCACGCCCTGTTGATAACTCGGGCTCGGTCCAGATGGTTGCCGGATGGCCGGACGGCAAGCTACCCATTGCTCGTCGACCGCAAGCCCGCGCCTGGGGTGGTATTAGTCGGGGTAACCCCAGCGGCTGGAGCATGAAGATGCCCGTTCCCTCACGCGTGCAGCCGTCTCCTTCGCTAGCATTACTGCTTCGCAGCAGGAGGGGCCCAACGCCCATTCCCCCTCGCTCCAGAACATGGCCTATGGCATCATGCCTATGTTATTTATCACCGAAACACAAAACTATATTTAGAAAAACTCCTAATTGATGACATAACGACTTTAAAACGCAGATACGAAGAGTTCCCTCGTATATTTTACAATATTACGAGTACTTATTGATATTCCACTTTAATAAAGGGTGACATCATTGCTTAACCTCTGTTAGTGATATCAACTAATAATATATGCAAATTATGTCAGCACTTAAATATTATCTAGTGACCTGCGCTTTGATATTGCTAAACATAGCTTCATCACTATATTGAAACAATCAATTAAGTAACCCAAACTATCGCTGTCCATAACTTACCCTCAAGAAGATCATGGGTTCCTATCACTGACTTGATACGAACCAAGATCTATTGTTTAGTAAATGATATTTATTTTGCAAATAGGCTTAAATAAACACGTGTAAAACACGTCAATATATTTTTTCGCCATTTTAAACTAGATGAGGCCGACTACCCTGAGAAGAAACACCGAAACAAACACAGGGGTCAAAGTCTCTTTTAAAGTCTATACAGTTAATATGTAATAGTCAAATCATATGAGCACCATGCGGATTTGTCTGATATGGTCTTTTGAAGAAAGAACCTTACAGATTTGAGTGGACCTATACAGTCAGTGTAACTAGACTTTGTGAGATCTACCAATTACAAAATTAATCACACTATCAGACTTATCACACTAATATTAAGTATAAAGGCGAAAGTTTGTGTGTGTTTATGAGGTTTGAGATACCTTTATTTTCCCACGTTTTAGGAACACGTTAATTGTGCGTACAGGTCAAGAGTGGAATTTCCTATCAGTGTCTGTGTTTCTCTATAGCTACCTTGGGTCTTTAAGTCAAGAGGGAATTGGTTACTACTTCATCGTCGACCACATGTTCCGTTCGCTTACCATCAGGTGAGATAGTGGTTAAAAGCGAGCCTTACAATATTTTTTTTTATATTTTTATTATTTATTTATTTGCTTCAGATACAAGCTCCTTATTTTATTAGGCACTTAAAATTATGTTAATAACAAAATGTACATAAACAAATACAAATAAACATTACATAGATACCAATCAAATTACACATAAAATGTCTAAATTTAAATTAAATAAAAATAAAATTCATCATGAAATTATCTAATGCAAAAATTCAATATTATATTAATTTAAATAAATGAAATAATTAAAAAATCATTAACATTGCAATAAAATTAATTAGATTAGAGAATAATAATTTAAAAAAAAATCGTTATTCATAATATGTAACTATCTTGGAATATTAACTTATTGACAGGCCTAAGTACTAGTACTTAGGCTTAAATTAAAAGAAGGTTTAATTGTCTTACTATAAATTACTTTTTTTTTTTCGGGTGGGAAAATCATCTAATGACATCCCCCACTCTTGGGCGGAGCGAGAGATAGTGTCAGACTTTTACTGACTAAAAACCCACTCCTGTTCCTTCTTTGCCATTTTTTTTTCCAGGGCCCCGGGGATCTCTTTCGCATCACCCATGGCCCCAGTAGGCTTCGACCCTGCTGGGCCCCTACGGTTGCTGACATCTCCTTGAGGCGCGCGTAGAACACTACGCGCCGTCGACGACTTGGGCTCGGTCCGGACGGTTACCGGACGATCGGACGGCGAGCCACCCATTGCTCACCGTCCGCAAGCCCGCGCCTATGGTGGCCGGAAATCGGGATCGGAATCCCGGCGGCGGTTGGGGCGTGAGGACCGTTGCCTCACGCGATCGGCCGCCTCCTTTGCTAGCATTACTGCTTCGCAGAAGGAGGCAACTGCCTGCCACTCCTCCTCGCTCCGGACCATGGCCTGTACCAAGGCCCGGCGCGAGAGATCGCTGCCACCGATCGCCCCCACGAGGACACGGCGGTGTACTATAAATAACTTAAAATTCAAATTAAGTGGGGGATATATAGATATTTTGTATCTAGTGAAAGGTCAAACGGACGTCGGAAGTAGGGTAAATGGAGCTTCAAGGGCGGCTAGATTTAATTACCGATATACGAAGGACGAGCTGAGAAATTGATGGCAATTATTAGTCCAGTGTTATCTGTCTATTTAGGTCATAAGGCTAAATAGATTATGGAGACTGTCCGCTAAGGATCCGCTTTAAGAATACAGGGTTACAATTATCTGACAAATGACTAGAATAGTATAGAACAGAATAAATTTTATTGCACACGAAAAAAGTAACACAACTTATACAAAAACTTAAATCTATGCGTACAATGGCGGTCTTATCACTGACAGCGATATCTACCAGACAACCTCAGGATGGATCGTAAGAACTTGAAATTTGCTACTCTTACTATAAGGCTAATCCGGCACTGCCTTACAATTAAAGTAAACAGGAGTTTGTCTAATTTCTCAAATTTTACCATTACACCAACAACACAAATAACGTTCACGCAAAATTTGTTTTAAAAGGTTCTATTTATTCTATTACTTATAAATGTCACATTAAGACTCCGACAGAAAGTTCTTCGCTGCATTTTATAACATTTAAGTGTGATAAACGTTTCCACATGTGGTGGTTATTGTAGCTAACCACCGGCGCTAAACGGTCGTAAATATACGACTCTAGAGAAACGGACGTGGAAAACCGACCATTTAATAGTGAGTGTATCTACTAGTTTGGCGTTCTTGAAGAATACGACGAATAATTGCATAGCAAGGCAATGGGAGATATTTTTTTTGTTTTAGATTCAAAAAATTTAAAAATAATCGTGCAAGTGCGAGTCGGAGTCACGCACTGAGGGTTCTGTACAAACTTACCTATGAAAACAGTTCAATTCCCGAATTGAGTTACGTAGATTTTTCCGAATCGCAAAAAAGTTTTTTTTTTGTGACGTAACTACAAATTTACAGTTTTCAGATTTTTTCTTATACTTGTGATATGAGACCTTACATACATACATACATACATATTCAGCCTTTTAATGTTCCCACTGCTGGGACTCAGGCCTCCTCTCTCTAGGAGAGGGAATGGGCCGTAATCCACCACGCGGGCCCAGTGCGGGTTGGTGGATGTCACATGTTTTCGAATTTTTGGTTCTAGGACATGCCGGTTTCCTCACGATGTTTTCCTTCACCGTTTTGAGAGCAGTGGTGATGAAATAAATTACACAAAGTAATGTATGAGACCTTGCTTCATGCTAAATTTCAGAATTCTAGGTCAACTGGAAGTACCCTATGAATTTTGATTCCCTTGAGAGTGTCGAAATACACGTTTTTTACGACATAAACGGCTGCATCTTTTTTTTTCGTTAACTCAGAAGTTTGATTTTTCCACAGCTTCAAGGGACCGCAGACTAGTATATGGTTCTAATTTCAACTCGATACCTCCGCGTTTTCGAGATAAAGGGTCTTGACAGACAGACAGACGGACGTACAACAAAGTTATCCTATAAGGGTTCCGTTTTTTCTTTTTGAAGTACGGAACCCAAAAAAAAACAAAATTCAAAATGTTTTTACTTCAAATAGGCCTATAAGGGCACATATAAAACTTCAGAAGCTAGTGATTAAATCTGTCAGTGGACGGAACCTTTTTTGCACCCACGATTGAGGAGTATTTTGAACCGTAGGGCGACGATAATAATGTTTTTACTTCAAATAGGCCTATAAGGGCACATATAAAACTTCAGAAGCTAGTGATTAAATCTGTCAGTGGACGGAACCTTTTTTGCACCCACGATTGAGGAGTATTTTGAACCGTAGGGCGACGATAATAATGTTATATTTAGATACTAAACCTAATAAAGGATGATGTTGCCAAAATTAAAATTAGTTTTAAAATGACAACATTGTGCAACAAAAAATATGTTTTGTATCCGTTTCCTGAACGCTCTCTCTCTAACTTACCTTGATGGAAAATTGTTGTACTTAATAAAGTTATTATAAAATTGTGCCGTAAAGCATTATTTAATTGTGCCGCAAACAAATGAATTTCAGTAGTTTACATTCGCCAATTGACTAGTGTCAGTTTGCCAAACTGAAAAATACAAACCTACAAAGTCAAAGTCAAAAGTTTTTATTTCACATAGGCCTACATGGGCACTTATAAAAAAACGTCAGGAGCTAGTGCACGGTTCCAAATTGGCCGTTTCCTATGGACAAGAACCGGCAAGAAACTCCATGGTTACTCTTTTAAAAAAAGTGGTTGTTTAAAAAAAAAGTGGTTGTTTAAAAAAAAAATGGTTGTTTAAAAAAAAGTGGTTGTTTAAAAAAAAAGTGGTTGTTTAAAAAAAATTGTTTGTAGTGGTTGGAAGTCTACTTAACCTCTTATATGAAGACTAGCTTCTTCCAGCGGCTTCGCTCGCGTGAAAGTGAAAAATTATCTCAGGGGAACATAATTTATACACTCTTGGATAGAACAGCTATTAAACATTTTAAAGAAAGAATTTTCAGAGTCGGTTCAATAGTTTCAGAGATTACCTTCTACATACAAACTACGTTGGAAGGCCTCCCGCAAGGTGGACCGATGACCTGGTGAAGGTCGCGGGAATCCGATGGATACGAGACGCACAGGACCGGTCATTGTGGTGACATTTGGGGGAGGCCTATGTCCAACAGTGGACGTCTTTCGGCTGAAATGATGATGATGATGATGATGATGATACAAACTTACTTCTTTATAACATTAGTATAGATATCAACTCCCGCACAAACCAATTCAGCCTATTTATAGGACATAGCCAACAATGCATGTCCTTTAAAAAGGCCTCATAATAAACTCGCTTATGATAAACAGTTTATCGTAATGCTCTATTTAAATCGGATTCCCTTCATAAAGGCTGATGTAATTTCGCAAAGGCATATTAACTTGATTATATCTTGATTGTAGAATTGAAGATAATATCGCATGAATGTTAAGAAGAGGCCTATGATTTTTACAGAAGTCCAACAAAGAATGAGTTTAGGAAAAAAAGAGAATTTTGGAGCATAAGAAATATGATGAAGACCGAGAATAAAATAAACTTTGTTGTACACCAAAATAGTAACAAAACTTTTACACAAACTTAAACGTATGGATACAATGACGGTCTAATCGCTGACTTACATTATTTAGACGTTATTACACATCTTTCTTTAGAATCTAGATATTTTGGAAACACAGATCTTGGTTTCTATTGAAATCAAAAATTTTTTTCAATCACAACTTTGCGTAAGACTAATCCAATGGAGACCTCGGAAAATCTGCTTTTTTTTGTGAACTTTAGCCCTTCTTAATGTACTCATAACAAAGATTCTGAATAATGAAACTATTTCTCAAAAACTTTTATGGTTTTCAAAAAAACACGTATTTCCTGGAATAAGTTTTGTAAAATATTCGAGTAATTGACGGATTCACCGAATTCCAACAGAGTTTTCAGGTGTTTTCGCGTTGCCTTCATCAAGCATTGCGTTGAATGAAACAATAAGCTTTTAAACCATGCTCGCGTTGGCGATAGACTAGTAAGGAAGGACCCTCTTAAGTATTTCAAATCTTTTTGTCTCTAAAACCAGTATCTAGTTCAAAATTTGATGTTAATTGAAGCGTGTATATTCAAGGCATCACCCCAGCGGTCCTCGCGGTCCGTTCCCACACCAAACTGTATTTATTTTTGGACGACCAGTGTAGTCAATTTCACGAACACGTGTTGCTGGGTGACATACTCTTACAATACAATAAACTGATAAGAGAATTCTTGGTATTTTTTTATTGATAGCCTCGCGTTGGACCGCTATCTCACCTGATAGTAAGCGATGATGTGGTCGACGATGAAGCACGCTTAGACGTAACCTATGCACTACTTAAAGACGAGCTTGCTAGCATTACTGCTTCGGAGAAGGAGGCAACCGCCTTCCACTCCTCCTCGCTTTGGACCATGGCCTGTACCAAGGCCCGTCGCGAGAGATCGTTGCCGCCGATCGCCCCTACGAGGACACTGCAGTGCTCTGCCCAAACGGAGCACACCTCTACCGTATGCTCTACCGTGTCCTCCGGGCGGTCCACACAGTGGTGACACCCGGGCGTTACTTCCGCACGAATCCGGTGCAGTAACTTCCCGAACTGACCATGTCCGGTGAGGACCTGCGTCATGCGGAAGGTAAGGACGCCATGTTATCTTTCCAGCCCCTCCTCAAAGAGGGACTTACCGCCATAATTTTGGCGAGCCCAGACATAAAGACCCCTAGGTTGCAGCTACGTTCCGGTACGGAATTCCACTCCTTAGCTATACGTCCAATAAATGTGTTCCCAAAACGTTTTGTACGTATGGGTGGGATGTCCACTATTATATGATACTTTTAGCAAACATGCAGCTGTATTGTGAACTAATTTCTACCACCGGTTCCGCCCGGGTAATATTACGATTCTTCACGCCTTACTTTAGGTAAATACCAAAATAGCACTGTTGTGTCTTCGAAAGTTTCAAAATGTGCTTTTTTTAAGTAAGCATTTAATTATTTGTTTTTCACCCTATCTATATAAATAAAAGGATGAACGGACTGATTGACATATCAACGCACAGGCGGAACTACTAGAACTAGGAGCGTGAAATTCTTTTGAATTAAAACCATATACTCAGCTAGGTCTGCGGTCCCTTGAAGCTGTGAAAAAATCAAACTTCTGAGTTATCGACAAAAAAAGATACCGCCGCTTATGTCGCATAAAGCAAGGTCTCATAGCACAAGCATAGGAAAAAATCTGAAAACTGTAAATTTGTTGTTTCACAAAAAAAAACTTTTTTTGCGATTCGGAAAAATCTTCCTAACTCAATTTGGGAATTGAACTGCTTTCATAGGTAAGTTTGTACGGAACTAGAGTAAGGATGGACTCTAATTTTATTACAATCTAGCCTTATGTACAGATTAATAAGTAACTTAAATTGACTTTACTAAGAATGTGTCCAATAGCACTTATCTTATTGGGAAAGGGCTCCACACTGGCACTGTATTTGCGATGGGTCAAGGATACCCCATTTGGCCAGAATAAGCTATTTTGGAAGACGGCGTGATAAATATATACAATGAGGCAATAGGTCAAGGTTTCCTATGGTGTGTGTCGGACCTATTTTTAACTGTCGGTTGACCTAAGGGCATCCAACTCGACATACATTTTCACTGCTTTTCATACAACCGCTCTTACGCGATTATGACGTTGTTACACATTTTTCATTAGATATTTTGGAAACACAGTAATTAAGTAAGAAAAAAATTATTTACATAGATTGTAGGTACATGAAATAAGATATAACAATAATTGAGTGAGCCTTGTACAATCTACCTTATATTAGGCATGCGAACATTAATGAGGTTTTTAACTTTAATGAAAATAATATCAAATAACGCTATATGGTTAGAAATAATCTTACATAACTTTAAAACTCTACTTAATACAATTGGTATAAAAAAACAGACCACAAAAAAAAAACAATAACACACACAGTATCTTGTGGATACTATCTAGGCTTCTATTGAAATCAATTTATAAATTTGTGTAAAACTATTTCAGTAAAGACCTCTGAAAATCTGCTATTTTGCATGACACTTCATAATTTACTCAAAAATTAAAAAAGTAAAAAAAGTATAACAATAGAAGCCTTGCAAATTTAATCAAGATTCTGAATGATGACAATTTTTTTCAAAAACTTTTAAGGGTTTAAAAAAAAACATGTATTTCCTGGAACAAGTTTCGTAAAATATTCGAGTAAATCACGGAATTACCAAATGCAAACAGAGTGTTATATGCGTGAGTGTGTATAGGCGTTATCTCTCTTTTTTCGCGTTGCCTTTTCATCAAACATCAAACAGATTGCGTTAGATGAAGTAACAAGCTTTTAAACCATGCTCGATGTTGACAATAGACGAGTCAAATAACCCTCTTAACTACAGATTGTAAACCCACCCGTTTTCACAGCACCGTGGTAACACCTTGAAAATACGCCAGCCTTGACATTAGATCAGTCAAGGTCGAAAGATCAGGGTGTTATGGTCTACAGTACAACTTAGATTACAATAGTGTCTAGCATAGATAAGGTAACATTACCTTGTCGTTCTATGTGTAATGTTGAATCACATAGGTGTACATATACTACATGTTACGTCTGTGACGGAGGACCGTCTGTATGTAAATTTCTGATAGCTACAACCCGGGGTTCTTCAAGTCAAGAGTAAATAGCTTACTTCTAGACAAGCGTGCTCCATCGTCGACCACATCATCGCTTACCTTCAGGTGAGATCAAGGGTGGATTTAAGTGGGGGGGGGGGCACAGGGGCATGTGCCCCCCGCAAACGGTATTTTTGCGCCCCTTGTCTCTTCTCTTGTCTCACCTGGATCCACCCTTGGGTGAGATAGTGGTCAAGTGCAAGCCCTTCAATTATAAAAAAAAAATATATAAAAAATGCTAGCTCTTAGCCTAGTTTTTAACAAATAACTTTTATTTATTTATGTATATTATATGTGTTTTTACTGAAAAACGGATAAGATCACCAACGTGCTACGGAGCGCAGTATACTAGGTGTTAAACTAACGGATCGCGTTCGAAAAAATATACTGCACTTCAAAACACACATCATTGACGTGGCTCAGAAAGCCACTTAAGTGGGACAGGGCTGGACATGTCTGCCACAAGCCGATCGAGCGGTGGGCCAGTGAAACACAAAATCGGTGTCCGAAAATCGCACGACGGGGTCGCGGCAGACCACGAAGAGAAGACTTGAATGTCTTCCATGAGAATTGGCAAGAAGTGGCTCAGAGCCGGGAAAATGGAAGGAATGGAGGGTGGCCTTTGCCAAGCAGTGGCACATTATAGGCTAAAAATACAATAATATAGTAAATGTAAAAAGAAATACTCTTAGGCGACGAAGTACCTAGTCCTCCACATCGCTGTCGTCTGGACACGACGAAAAAGCATCCAGAAGACTGGCGGAATTACCACGTTGAATGACAATGCTATTTTTTTCGGCAAAGAACAACAGACCCTATGACACAAGCATTTCGGCCCCAAACGGCTCAAAACTGTGATTACCGTCTGATAAGATTACATTATTTTGATGTGTCATAAAAATCACCGATAGAAAAAAAATAAATGAAAAATGTGCAAGCCTGCTTATTTCCTGCAAATGCGTCATGTTCAGTAGGTACTCATCTTGTACACGAAATGAAACTCTCAAACGAAAGGACGATCGTATATTTCGATACTCATTTAAAATTCCACGGTCATGAAGGAAATTTGACCAGATGCATAAGCGAAGGCAAAAGGATATGACGACATGCAATATTTCCGGCGTGAAGGTCGAATAGTAGCGAAAGGATGAAGATTGGAAAGGATGGCAAATGGGATTGCTGACCGGGAAAATAGAATATGTCCTTTGCCCGACTGTTTATGATGTTAGTGAATAAACTTAACGCAAATATAAAAATAGTAAAATTTTGCAATTAACGCATATGTTAATTGTAATTGAAAAGCATGACGCCAACCAAGTACAATGCTATTAGAATAATTTAAATAAAGACAGACGAAAAAGCTGGCAAAAAAATTTAAAGATGAATAATTTGTTAATAAAGTAGCCAACTTTATTTATTCACAAATATTAACTGATGTTTATCAATACTAACTTACACTACTACCTTATCACACGAAGGACATTTCTGTGATGACTCAATGTTTGACATAAAAAAATAAATAAAATATTGGATGGATCGACATAACTCGTTAATAAATAGGCTCGTTTAGCATCTGATTAAATAACTGAAGTAACAATGATGTGTTGGCGTATACTTGGTACATATAGGCGATGACTTCATGCTCTCGAATCAACAAAAAGCTTTACGTAGGTGTAGGTACATAATTATACATTATAAACTACGTTTATGAAGGCCAATGACGTGCAAATATTAGTTCGTGAAACCTCATTTTCATATTTCATCTGAATTAACCGTCTTGGTGGAATAAGGACGCACATATGAGTGAGTACTTACGACTTTCTCGTTTTAAGTTGTGCTTACTGGTTTTTAAACCGCGTAATAATTTAGAAGTAAATGTTTATTATGTTAAGATGAAATCACGGCCATGCAGTTAATGCTTTCTTTGTTTATTGAATAACTTCTGCCAGCGGCGTCGCAAGCCTCACAGTTGAAAATATCTTCTTCTTCTTCCTGCCCTTATCCCATAATACTTGCGTTCGGTGCAACACGTTTTTTTCTTCGATTCTGTCCTATCACCCGTCAAACTATCACTAACTCCCTTTTCTTTCATATCACTTCTCACACAATCCATCTATGTTTTCTTTGGCCTCCCTCTCCCTCGCCATCCACATGTATGCTCAGAACTCTTTTAGTAATATGCGCTTTATCCTTCTTCTTCACATGACCATACCAAGACAACGACAGTAGAAAATATACAGAACAAATATACAAAATACTATACTAGTAATAAAGTAGTGTTCTACTAGTGAAATAATTTTTAAAATCGGTCCAGAAGTTTTTGAGTTTATTCATTACAGACAAAAATATGGACATACAAATCTTTCCTCTTTATAAAAGTAATATAGAAGCAGGGGCGCCAGCTTTTACAAAACTTCATGGGTGCTCCTGCTCATTTGATGACTCGAAAAAGTGGCGAAGTGTGAGAAGAGAAATGCACACTGATCGACCGACAAATAAATAAATGTCCTACTTATACACTGCGTACTTAATTACAAATTATGTTTGATAAAATAAATAATAATAAATTGCGACAACATCACATACATTGTCCTGGTCCCAAACTAAGGTTTTCCCTTGTACTATGGAAACCAGGAACAACGGAGGCACCACAAACACCCAGACCCAACACAAATATCTGTTTCATCAACAAACATTTGTGTTGGTGCGGGAATCGAACCCTCGACCCTTGCGTCTCAACCGGCGCTCTAAACCACTGCGCTAAACGGGTCGTCGGGTAATGAAAAACACCCAACCCTAAAAGGCGATTACTAACCTGTTTCTTGATGTCTATTCTCAGGGGTGCTCGGCACCCACTGTTTATTTCTCATGGGTGCTCAAGCCCGCGAGCACCCACGGAGTCGGCGTCCCTGTATAGAAGTATAGATAGAAACTGATTTCCTATCAAATCGGTGTTCCTCGATTCAGAATGCAGAAGACAGGTTTATTGATGTTGGTGTACAAAGTAAGATTGAGTTATTTAAAGGCATGGGCACAATGCCAAATCTGACGGCAGAGGGTTTGAAACAATTAATGCAATCGCCAGACACTTTATCTCTTTAAAAATGCAACTTATTGAGCCCGGTATTTCAAATGGATCAGGATATTCCTGAAGAGCATTTGAAATTGAAACGCTGGGGCGCAGGACACAAAAAAAAATTATTCCTTTTAACCTACATACCACCATGTAAAAGTTATCAAAGACCGGTAACTAAGTAATTGAAAAATTATAATAACGTCTACCGTGGCCACAACACTGACCAATCTCTCCTCATCACGCTGGTTTACGGTACTGCATCTCCAATAGAAACTAAATCGCTTAAGCCATTGTTCCATTAAGTTGAAAAACTGTCAAAGCTCCTAAGCCTGCCAAACTATAGTTTTGTAATTTTTGGTGCAATTTTATATTATACTAACTTTTGCTCGCGGCTTCGCTCGCGTACATAAAATATAGCCTATGTTACTCAGGAATAAAGCAGCTTTCTATCGGTGAAAAAATTTTAGTAATCGGACCAGTACTTTCAGAGATTTTTTTTTATTATTGATAGGCTCGCGTTTGACCACTATCTCACCTGATGGTAAGCGATGGTTTGGCCACCGATGGAGCACGCTTGCCTAGAAGTAACCTATTCACTCTTGACTTAAAGACCCCTAGGTTGTAGCTATCAGGACACAGAATCCGGCAGGGAATTCCACTCCTTAGCTGTACGCATTATGACTGTGTTCCCAAAACGCTTTGTACGTATGGGTGGGATGTCCACTATGTACCGATGGCGCAACGCCGTACGTCTAGTGGACCGATGATGGAACTGACTTGGTGGAGTTAAATTGTGCAATTCCAACGCACACTCCCCGAAGTGTATTCGATAGAAAACCGACAGATTACCTCCTACAAACAAAAAAACAAACTTTACCTCTTTATAATATTAGTAGTAGATGAAGGAACTTATCCTTACACTTTCTTTGGAATTCCTTCTTCGCGCTAGTATATGTATAATTTCTAATACAAGTTCCATACCATGTTATATAAATATACCACTCAGAATACCTATTTCATTTTATTTTTTTTGCTTTCAAAAGTGCACATGGCAATAAGCTGCAAATGGAGCATGCCAGCATCAAAGTGAAACGGACTAAAACGTCAGGGATTTCGCTTTGATAGAGAGGATTTTATTAAGAGTTTGGCTTTGACAGCAAATATGGAATTTTTGAGATGATAGATGCATGGATTTGACGTAAGCCTTCAACTAAAACCGATGAGATTACCTGGTATTAAAAATAACATCGAATCGAAAGGTAAAAGTAAAATAAGAATTGGTATCATTTATATTCTGAACATGACAAACGACCAGCCGACGCTTGCAATATCCGACCTATTCATTCGACCCACTACTAATGACCAAAAGTGTAAAACTATAATAGTCATAATTTGATTTTTGATTTGGCGATGTGCGGATAATACTGCAAGTAATCATTTAATGCTGGTCGAAAATTAAAATGTTTTTTTTTACCCGACTGCAAGAAGGGTTATGTTTTTCGCGTGTATCTTGTATGTACGTATGAATGTATGTAATATTACATATTGACTGCAACAGTCGGGACCCATTAAAATAATCCAGACTAAATTCATTCCATTTAATATGGGTCCCGACTGTTGCAGATGACGGTGATGGTGGCACGTTTTATTGGGTCATTCAGTTCCCTTCAAAGGGGCTGATGCACGCGTCATGCTTGTGAACGGTTGCCGTCATTTGAAACTGGTCATCTCTTAGCTGTCAGTGGCTTAATTCAATTTCTATGTTTTTAATTGTGCTCACATATTAGAAGCGACAAAAAATATGTAACCAAGATTTATGTAACTCATAATATGATTTAAAAGAGTGTCCATGGAGTTTCTTGCACGTTCTTCTCCATAGAGATCTACGCTTTGGAACGTCCAATTTATCTTCACGTTTTTTTTTTTGACTGACCGAGATTTTGACAATTCAAAAGTGCCTGTAATTGGTCTATTTGAAATAAACGTTTCTGATTCTGATTCTGCAGTCAATCTTCCGTATTAGAATTTATTATTTGTTTAATTTATGTGTGAAAATTAATGCAATTAAATTGGTTTTGTACGCTACTGGATTGAAATTGTTGTTTTTCTTTTTAGTTTTTATGTAAAGTTATTTTTTACGCAGTCGAGTTATTTTTTCATTTTTACTTATCCCAATTTTCTTTCTTTTATTGTTCTTAATTATACTGATTACTTTAAGTTATCAATAATAAATTAAGCAACACTTAAACCTCAATTGCAGAAAATTTTTGTACTTCAACTGGCTCAGTTTACATAACAGGAAAAGTGGTCCAACTTAGTGGGCCATTGTTGAATTACTAACAACTTTGCCCGGCCAATTCGGCATGAATACTGCAGTGGGCGTCGAAAATGTTCTAGCGAGAACCATTTCAATAGCTTTAACGGTTATGTAATGGGGCTGATCGGTAGATACGTTAGTTATTCAAAGGATACTTTGGTTCTTTCGGGAAATATATTCCGGATATTACATACTTACTAGTTACCAATCCGTTTTATTTTTAAAATTTTTGCACCGTGTCTCTGAAAATAATTTATCAATGCTTCAAAACAAAAGTTTTTTTTTTAATTCATGTTATGTCGCTCGTGCTCGGTTCCTCTAGAGTCGGTCCACACTACTCGAATTTGAGCTGGGCTCGAGCTCCGCTCATGCACGGCTCTTTTAGCGTAGACCCACTTTAAAACAAGTTGAAGCGAATGAGTGTTAAAAATTCGTTTAATCAATCACAGTAATTTTGCGATAGATACCTAATTGCGTGCACTGAATGCATTACTCAGGAGTAAAGTTTCTTGCAAAAGTACTGAATCAATTGAAAGAATGCAGCACCTACTCGATCTGCCTAGCCATTTCCCAACTATTTTAGTATCGGCTTATACCTAGTCAAATCTAAGAGCAACTGCATACCTGACTCCCAGTAATTGGATAACACGATATTGGCACGACTGGTGTCAGATTTCCTGGTTTCTGACAATGAGTAACGACTGTCAAAATTCTACCAATGACAACCGCGACCAACGGCTTAGCGTGTTTTCCGAGGCATAGAAGAGTTTTGGTATGTTAAGAGGATCACCCATCCAAAGTCTGACCTCGGAAGGTGTTACTTAACTCTGGAGGAGGACCCAAGTGGCGGTTATTATTTGAGTTACGAAAACAGAATGCAGCACCTATTTACTTAAATTGCCACAAACAAGCTCAAATTAACTGTAGGTGTTTAAAATGAATATGACATTCAAAGTTAAGTCCAGCTTAGGTGCACAGACGCATTCCAGACAATTTTCCAATGAACGACAAATTGGTCTCGAACATTACTTCAACTATACGGATAATGGTTGAGTTGGAATGTTTGACGATAAAAAGTGTGCACGTGTGGGACGGGCCTTATTTGGTGAATAGTACTTCCTCTTTGGTGAACCGGTACGGCGTAGACTTTAGTGGTTTTTGAACGCTTTTGAAGAATGCCGTGCGGTGTTTGTCAAATAAATAAAAATTGTCAAAGTTTTTTTTTATTATTTATTAATACATTTTATTTGGTATTGTACCTCTTTATTATATTTTTTATTTCATGTACACCATTTATGTCAAACATGCGGCCCGAATTTTTTGTAAACAGCCAGATAATGCGGACTGTGAGCATGTTAAAAATCGTTCCCATATTTTTAATTATACTGTAAGGGCTTACTCAGTAGACGAAACTGAACAACCTCCTACAAGATTTTTTTCAAAAAACGTAAAAAAAATCGGCCTCTCCATACAAAAATATAAACTTGATTGGACAGTTCGTATGAAGAGGCCGAGTTTTTTTTCGTTTCCTGAAAAAAAAAAACTTGTGGAAGGTTGTTAAGTTTCGTCTACTGAGCAAGAGGAAACCTATCCCTTACACCCTGTATATAAAGTAAGTAGTATTTATAACTCGACATTACTAGGAATTTAAAAGTATCATCCACTTGTCCGCCCACACTTGTCCATTGAGTAAAAACCTACAAATCAATGATGTAACTTGCTAATGATTGTGGCCTGACCAGAGTTGTCATAATTAAAGTTGTTCTAACTTATGAAGGCTGGTTAGAATTGAATGTGAGTTTAAAATCATTTACATACACTTTCATTCTCTATATACATAAGTTCAGAACGTTCGATGTCATAGAAAGCAGAAGGTTATGCACACAAAAAGTAATGTGCACGTGAAACGTGGACCCAGACACACGTCCAAGACCAAAGCGGGTTTGCGAACGACGAGCAATGGGTAGCTCGCCGTCCAGACGTCCGGCAAGGACCTAGCCTAGATCGTTGAAGGCACGTAGTGTTCCACGGGCACCTCAAAGAGATGTCAACAAACGCAAAGGGCAACTGAAGGACGCAGATGGGTTTTGAAACTAGGGACAAAACATTGTATCAGCTAGTTCTTCATAAATACTCCCTTTACTAAGTTTACGTTCATACACCTTTGAGAAGTTTGTGAATCAAATATCTTTCAATCCGTGGTTTAAAATACCTTCAACGGTACCTCTGCCCTGCTAATTGTAAATGCAGTAATCGACACTTTTGGGATTTTGTTTTTGGCAAAAATTACATCTCAAGGCATGTATGCATAAAAATATTATTTTTATATTCTTTTGGTACACTTTCAAAATTATATAACTAAGGCTTTTTGTTTAAATATCAAAAAAAAAATGTTTAACGGGTTTATTTCCGAACCGCGCCTTTTTGCAAGTACTGCATTTGTAATAAACAGGTCCTGTCTATAGAGTTACGTAGTAATATTGTTTTGTAGACATATACCCCAAACATAATCATTAAACTCATTCATTATAAGGAAAAATACAATTTTATCAATTTATAAAAATCATTTTATTTAAACGCTGTTTATAATTTTATTTTAATCATCTACGTAACGTCATTAGTTTAATCTATAAACAATAAAATGCTTTTTTATTTTTGTTATTTTTTTTACATTGTAAGGAAAAAGTGTATTTAGTAGATTTAAGGCTAGAGTGAATAGGCTCTTAATAAACTAGTGCGCCTCACCATCAACGATTGCATCACTGCTTACTATCAGATAATATAAAGAGGTAAAGTTAGTTTTATGTTTTTTTTTGTTTGTAGGAGGTAATCTTTGGAAGTACCTACTGGTCCGAATGCGAATTTTTTTTTTATCGATAGAAAGCTGCTTTATTTCTGAGTGACATAGGCTATAATTTATGTACGTGAGCGAAGCCGCGGGAAAAGCTAGTATCAAATAAAAAAATGCAACAAAACTTTTAAACCATGCTCGATGTTGACGATAGGCAAGTGAAATGGACCCTCTTAAACCTTTTGTCCCGGCGGCTGTCATTTATAGATCTTTGATAGTTGTTACGGAGAGACCGAAGCTAGGAATTCTGGAACCCCATGTTGCCCAATTGCTGGATTGTGGAGGTCAGATATGCAGTCACTCCATGTAAAATTCTGTTATCCAGCTGCATCAGATTAGAGCGCTAATGTAGTTAGGAAAAGCCTAGGTAGACATATTTTAGGCTGTTCATATTTGTTGGTTAAATAATAATAATTTAATAGTTCAGTGGAATTTCCCATTTTGATGATGTATCTTAGCTTAAAATTACCTCATTCGACCACAACTAATTTCCCGATGAGGAAAGGTCAACCTACGATATACGCTTAAAGTCAGAAAGAATAATAAAGAATAGACGTGCACTTAGATGCTAATGAAAACTGGCAAGTGGCCAAGTAAGCTATAAAATTATAGAAAAATAAGGCAAGAATTTATTTAATGCACATATCAACTGAGGGGACTATGCAGTAGGCACTACGAATATACATCAACATTATTACGTATAGCCACGTGAGATGGTATGCTACTGATCTACAAATGTGCATCAAAATTCTCGTATACATATAGCCAAGTCAGGGGGTATTTTGTTTTTTGATGTGGGAAACCATTCAATAACTTCACCCACTCTGGGTGAAGTGAGAGGAAGTGTCAGACTTTTACTAAAACCCCCCTTTTTTAAAATGGGAAATCATCCAATGACATCTCCCGCTCTTGGGTGGAAAATTTCATAACTGTATCATGAAAAATCATAGAGATATAAGCTCGTTATGTAACCTGGTTGTCCGCACAAATACATGGTCACCGGGTCATCCGGGTGCTTGAGGAGTTGTTTTACCCCCGCACCCAGCTGTGCGCTGACGCCTTAATGCCTGTTTTGACCTGCCGTGACCTGTGTTGTACTTAGTGTCGATGGTGTCCAACGTGTGTAACATTTTTTAAATATTTTTGGGAAAAAATGTAACATGGTGTAAAAATTATTGGAATCTGATTCTGGAAAAACTATATTCAGGTTTCGCATATTTGATTTTTTTTTCCACAACTATCACACAACGCCGTCTAGTCTTAAGCTAAGCCGAGCTTGTGTTATGAGTACTAGACAACTGATAAACATACATATATATTTCTAAATACATACATATTATAGATAAATTACACCCAGACACAGAACAAATAATCATTTGTCCTGGGTGGGAATCGAACCCACGACCTCCGGCATAGCATTCAGGGCCACTAACCACTAGACCAACAGGCCAGTCATATACTAAAAATAATGTGGTATATTTACCAGAGCTAAAAAGTATTTAAAATAGCAAATAAAAACTCAATAGGTACCCAGTAGACCAAAACCACGGTAATATTATCTATACAGTATTCCAACTTCATACAAACGGTCGAAACGCGAGCTATACCTACGCGCCTCGATCTCGAGGTGCGCTCGGGATGCAGACAGTCGCGTCTGTGCCGCGCGATTTTTTCAATAATAAAAATAAGTTCAAGTACATATTTATATATTTAATATGAAGAGTAGGATATATTATGCTGTTTTTGGTTGCATGAATTCTTCATTTAAAACCAAACATATAAATTTGCAAAGTAGCTGCAGGTATCTATAACCAAGTAAAAGATATTCCTTTTTCTCCACCTTGTCCATGTTTCCCAAAACAATTTTTAATTAAGCTTTAGAATGCGGATTTTTGTACTTTAAAATTTAATAATAAAGCATTTCGTAGGTACGTCTCACAGTCGAGCCGCAAATATTTTTCGGTCGCAAATATTGATCACTTCCTATTCAATTCACAAAGTATTTTATTTGTTTATATCATCATCATCTTCCTGCCCTTGTCCCGTGTTATTTGGGGTCGGCGCAACACGTTTTTTTCTTCCATTCTGCCCTGTCACTCGTCATACTATCACTAACTTCCTTTTCTTTCATATCACTCTTCACACAATCCATCCATCTTTTCTTTGGTCTCCCTCTCCCTCTCCATCCATCCACATGTAAACTCATAACTCTTTTAGTAACATGCGTTTCATCTCTCCTCTTCACATGACCATACCACGACAAACGATTCCCTTTCAACTTTTCAGTCACTGGCGCCACTTTCAAACTTCCCCTAATATACTCATTTCTCACTTTATCCATTCTCGTCACACCACACATCCATCTTTATATAAATATAAAACTTTATATAAAATATCCATGTTTATATAAAAAAAAAAAATTTACAATCACAAAACTAAATGGAAACACAAATTAGGCAAATGTAATTAAAATGGTGGAGGCGGGCAGCCATAGTGCGGGCAGCCCTATCGCATGTTTACGTACCGCGGGGCTGTAGGCATTTATTTCAAAAATACGGCCGAGTTACAATACTGTATAGATAATATTACCGTGCCAAAACATTCCAAAGACAGCAGTCATTAATTTGTTTGATCGTCATTTGTTTTTCGTAGAACCAATATGAAACCACCAGATATAATCTTATTTAGAATTACAATCTACCTACTAAACGGTCAAGTTCAACATTCTCGTAAGACATTCATTCAAGTCTCAGGTCACTCATGCATATGTATTTATGCACGTGTATTTAAGTTTAGGTACCTGTATGTCGCAGGATAATTGAATAATTTTTCGCAAAGAGCCTAGGCATTTTACAAAAGACCGCATCAGGTATTAGAAAGTCAGAATGTAATTTCGTAATAATTCATGCTAAACAGGCTACGATTTTTGCAATAGATTGGATTATTTACAGGCTTAAATAATTTTTGTTCTATCCATGTACTGAACAACCCAAAATAAACAGATACGTTATAAATTGACTCTTACAAGGGGCGTTGACTTTTAAAAAACCTCATGGGTGCGGGTGCTCATTTGATAGTCTCGAAAAAGTGACGAAGTGTGAGAAAAGAAATGCACACTAATAGTACACTAGCTTCTGACGTTTTATAGTGCCCATGTAGGCCTATGTGAAATAAAAACTTTTGACTTTGACTTTGATCGACCGACAAATAAATAAATGTCCTACTTACATACTGCGTACTTAATTACTTAATTTTGTTTGATAAAAATATAAAATGAAACCATTATATGTATAAAAATGAAACTAGTTTTTAGTATCAAGAAATATTATATTTTATACGTAACCTAAAAGGCGATTACTGGTCTGTTTCTTGATGTCTATTCTCAGGGGTGCTCGGAACCCACTGTTTATTTCTCATGGGTGCTGGAGCCCCGAGCACCCGCGGAGTTGGCTTCCCTGGCTCTTACATTAATAAAACAACGTTGAGTTTCCGATCATTCTTAACAGACTAGATGTTAAAACTTATCCCCGATTTCTGATTTAAGCATTTGAAGTTTAGTATTTCTCAAACTCTAATTTAACCTGAAACCTGTCAATATTTGGTGTTTAAGTAAGTAAGGTTTGAGACGTTCTTAATTAGAAATACTCAATTCAAGAACCCGCTCTTACTCTATTTAGTAGATACCTAATAAACGGTACGAAATTAATTCTTGTTTTCTAATAATCCAATCTTTTGCAAAAATCCTAGGAGTAGCTAGTGCGAAAAAATACTTATTTAACTATCCTGCAACGGCATGCATACATGTCTACTGTATGCTACCTATACAAATACATGTATCCGTGTTGACCAGAGACCGATGGCGACTGTTTGTGAACGTCAGAGAAGGCGGATGCATCAAATTCGTCGTTTTAGAAGCCCGTCTGGTTACGTATAAAATTCGGTACATAAACATTGAAATATAATGAGATGAGATGTGGAGTACTTTCCTATCTAGCGGTGACTGTAATTATATATTTTAATGTATGATCAATGACTTTTTTTAATATATGTGGTTTTTTTTTTTTTTTTTTTTTTTTTTTTTTTTTTTTTTTTTTTTTTTTTTTTTTTTTTTTTTTTTTCGGTGGGAAAATCATCTTATGACATCCCCCGCCCTTGGGCGGGGCGGGAGATAGTGTCAGACTTTTACTGACTAAAAACCCACTCCTGTTCCTTCATTGCCTTTCGTACCAGAGCCGAGTCTTCCTTTCAGAATCAGACCCTTGGCCCCAGTAGGTTTCGACCCTGCTAGGCCCCTACAGTTGCTGACATCTCCTTGAGGCGCGCGTGGAACAGCACGCGCCGTCGACGACCTGGGCTCGGTCCGGACGGTTACCGGACGGTCGGAAGGCGAGCCACCCATTGCTCGCCGTCCGCAAGCCCGCGCCTACGATGGCCGGAAATCGGAATCGGAATCCCGGCGGCGATTGGGGCGTGAGGACCGTTGCCTCACGCGATCGGCCGCCTCCTTTGCTAGCATTACTGCTTCGCAGAAGGAGGCGACCGCCTGCCACTCCTCCTCGCTCCGGACCATGGCCTGTACCAAGGCCCGGCGCGAGAGATCGCCGCCACCGATAGCCCCCACGAGGACACGGCGTTGCTCTGCCCAAGCGGGACACACCTCCACCGTGTGCTCCACCGTGTCCTCCGGGTGGTCCACACAATGGTGACACCCGGGCGTTTCTTCCGCACGAATCCGGTGCAGGAACCTCCCGAACTTACCATGTCCGGTGAGGACCTGCGTCATGCGGAAGGTAAGGACGCCGTGTTGCCTTTCCAGCCACTCCTCAAAGAGGGGACTTACCGCCATAATTATGGCGTGCCCAGCACTGGGTTGCGATAGTCGCTGTCGCCATTCCACCATGAGACCCCGCCGGAGCTCTGTCCGCCATGCCGCGACTTGTCGTGGCAGCGGAGTTTCGCCCCGACGTTGCATCTCCACGCGCAGATCGTGCATGCGTGCAAGGCCTGTTGCCACCAGGTCCCATGGTGGCTGGCCAGCAAGGAGGCTCGCCGCTTCGCGGGAAACCGTGCGGTATCCCCGCACCATCCGTATGGCCATGACCCTCTGGCACGCGTTCAGCTGGGCCGCCGGTCGCTTTCGCAGTGACGGCGCCCACACCGGCGCCCCATAAAGGGCCATGGACTGTCCTATGCCAGCGTAGAGCCTCCGGCAGGAGGCGTTTGGACCCCCAAGGTTGGGCAGGAGCCGCTTGAGGGCAGCCCCATTCCGATTCAGTTTGGGAGCCAGACGTCGGAAGTGCTCCTCGAAATTCCACCGGCTGTCGAGGACGAGTCCCAGGTACTTCATCGTCGACCCGACGCCGATGTGAACTCCTCCTACCGTTAATTGGGAGCGCCGAGGCGGCGTGCTCCGAGGGCCGTGAAAACACATGGCCTCGGACTTTTGCAGTGCCACCTCGAGTCCCAACTGCTGGATCCTATCAACGACTATCGCAACCCCGCGTGTCGCTAATTCGACCGCCGCCTGGTACGACTCTCCCTGCGCCAGGACCAGCCTGTCGTCTGCGTAACAGACCACGCTGACCCCGTCAGGGAGGTCGCCGCGCAGCACGTAGTCGTAGCCGATGTTCCACAAGGGCGGTCCTATTACCGATCCCTGCGGAACACCGCACGACATCTCTCGCCGTTTCCACTCTCCCTGGTGACCAGGGTAGATGATGTACCTGTCCGACAGGTAGGCCTCGATCATACGACAGAGGTAGTCGGGCACCCGGTGATACCGGAGTGCCCTCCTAATGCTACTCCAGGGCAGGGAATTGAAGGCGTTGGCGATGTCCAATGACACCGCCACGACACACCTGCCCTGGGACACCGCATCCCCCGTCGTGAGAGCTCGCACGCGCATGATGGCGTCCACCGTAGAGCGCCTCCTGCGAAAGCCGAACTGGCCGTCCGCCAGATCTGGCCCCACCCGTGTTAGGTGCGCGACGAGGCGGTCTGCAATTACTCTTTCAAAGAGCTTGCCCACCTCGTCGAGCAGCACAATGGGCCGGTACGCGGACGGAGAGTCCGCAGGGCGCCCTGGCTTCGCGATAAGGACCAGTTTCCCCGTCTTCCAGCGAAGTGGGAACTGGCCCCTCTCCATGCATGCGCTGAAGAGCCCTCTTAATCGAGACCCGAGAGCCTCCATGGCCAGGACCCAGGCTTTACCAGGCAAGCCGTCGGGTCCTGGGGCGGTATTCTTGGCACTCAGCCTTCGTACCGCCACACTCATCTCTACCTCGGTCACCTCTGGAGCATTGCCGTCGTCGTCGCCATCGTGATCCGCGTTAGACACCGCTGGTGGCGGAGCCATGAGCGGGGGGGAGTGTTCCCCTCGCGCAGGGAACAGATTGCTCACCACACCCTCCACAATCTGGGGCCGGAGACTCTGCGTGAGTGGGGGAGCCCAGGGGCGGAGTTTTTCCCGCACCACCTTGTAGGGGCGTCCCCACGGGTCTCCGTTCAGAGTCCCCAGCCACACGTTGCGGGCCTCCAACTTGGCCCGCTTTATTTCCGCTCGGAGGGTGCGCTTTGCTTCTCTGTATCCCTCATACAGCTCCGCCTTTCTGGCCTCCGCATCCGGTGGGCGGATGCGGCGACTGCAGTGTCTGGCGTACCGGCGCCGCGCAGCATTGCACGCATTGCGCAGTGCCGCAATCTCTGGCGACCACCAGTACACCTGGCGCCGGGCACGTCCTGGCCGGACTCGGGGCATTGCCGCGTCGCAGATTTGCGACATGGCCTCCCGGAACCACTCTGCCTCGACGTCGATGTCAACAGGCCTGTCCGGTGCTTGCACCCAGGCCTGTACCATCGCGGCTTCCAGGAGGAGCTCCCGGTCCAGCTGCTTCAGCGCCCAACGCGGACCACACGGGGTCTGTTGGACCGGCGCGATCGAGGTCTGGGTGGAGACGTCAAACCGAATGTACTGGTGGTCTGAGTACGTCTCCACCCCCTCCATGACGCGCCAGTCGACGACACGTGGTGACAGAGCAGGGCTGGCGAACGATATGTCCACCACTGACTCGCCCTGCATCCGCACACACGTGGGGACAGAACCCCGGTTTAGGACGACCAGGCCTGTCTCCAGAGCCCAGTCCTCCACCATCCGACCCCGCTGGTTCGTGAACCGGGAACCCCAAGCCAAGTTCTTGGCATTGAAGTCCCCGCAAACGACCACGGGGAGGGAACCAAATCCAGCGACGACGGCATTCAGCTCCATAAGGGAGATGTGGAGATCGGCGAGAGTTCTGTTCGGGGACAGGTAGACGCCTACCACTGCAATGTCCCCGAACCGTGCTGCCACGCAACCCCGCCCCCTCGTGACGGCCTCGAGGGACGGAGTACCGGCGGCGGCCGACGAAATTAAGGTCACCGAGCCGTTCAGATCCTGAACCCAGTCTCCCCTGGGCAGGACATAGTACGGCTCGGAGACCACGGCGATGTTGATCGACCACTGCGCCATGCTCTGGAGCAACAGATCCTGAGCGGGGGCGCAGTGGTTGATGTTCGCCTGGAGGAGACGTAATGGAGCCGTATTTAACAGTCCATTACAGTCTCCTCCCGAGCCCCGCGTGAGGGCACTGCCGCAGGGGTTGCAGCGGCGACAGCGGCGGCAGCCAAAGACGAGGCTGCGGCGGTGAGGACATCAGGGTGGATAGGCCTCCGGACCTTTCCCTTGACCTTGGCAGGAGGATCGCAGGACCTGCTCCCAGCCCGGTGTTCAGCCGGCTTGCCTGCCGCCGCACATGCGTAGCAGTGCGGCGTTGCACGGCATTCAACCGCCTTGTGACCGGGCTGACCGCACTGGAAGCAGCGGTCACTGCGGTCCACCTCCGCGGCGCAATAGGCACCCACGTGGTGTCCCACGTGGCAGCGATAGCACCGCAGAGGTCTGGGCTCCAACAGTTTCACCTGCGCGGAGACCCAGCCTACCAGGAGCCGTCGGCCCTCCCCGGTGATGGTCTTGGCCGTCGACACGGGGCAGCTAACCGTCACGGCTCGCATGCCCGTGCTGTCAGCGCGGATGGAGCCCGCCCGAACCTGTTCGGCGGTGCATCCTCCCGCCCTGACGATGGCGGCCACCACCTCGTCCACCTTGACAGAGTCGTCCAAGCCCATGACGCGCATATCAATGCACTTGGTGGGCCTGGACACTCGGGCCTCTTCCGCGTCCAAGGACGCCCTGATCCTTGCGGCCAGGGCATCTGCGGCAGGGCCACTGGCCGCACCAGGGACCTCCAGCATTCGGGCCCCAGTTACGGTGCGCCTCATGCGGAAGCCCCCAGAGGCTCCGAGCTCGCCAAGGTGGAGCAACACCGCCTGCCTCGCCTTTTCCATGACGGCGTCATACGTCACGCCCTTCTTTTCCGCATCTGGCTGTAGTGTGATTACCACAGCCTCGGATTTCGGGGCGCGAAGTCTGGCCGCCATGGCCCGCTTCTTGCGCTGCTGTTGCCGTGTCCGCTTTTTGGCCGCCCTAGACGCCTTGCCTGCCTTCCTTTTGGCACCGACAACCGTCCAATCGGTGTCGGCCGAGGATTCTGCAGGCGGGGCGGGGGGTGGCAGGGGCGGCCCAGTCGCCGTCACGGCAGGAGCCCTCGCCGCTTTACCCTTTGTGGGTGGAGCAGGCCCTCCCTGCCGCTCCTGCTGTTTGGCCGCCGGGGCCGGCCTCACAGGCTCCGACGCCATGGCCTTTCGCCCGGCCTGCTCCGACGGGCCCGCCTTGGGCGCAGCAGCCGTAGTCGCGGCGGCGGCGGCATATGATGCCGCCTTCCGCTGGCCGGAGGCCGCGAGCGGGGGACGCAGCACGATGCCCTCCAGCACGGACAGCTGCTGCTGCATCCGCTGCTGGAACTGCTCCTGTTGCTGCTGCTGTTGCTGCCGGAGGGCAGCCAGCTCCTGCCGCACCAGCGTCAGCCGCTGGCCCTCTGACTCGGGCTGGGGCTGGGGCTGGTTTTGTCCCTGCTCCTGCATGCTTACCCTTTTTGGTGCCTCCTCCTGGTGGTCGACTTTTCGGGCATCCAAGAGCTCAGCCCGGATCTTCGCAACCCTTTTTTCGAAGTAGGCGTCCATGGCCTCCAAGATAGAGGTCGCGAACTGAGCGATGCCCCTTTTCTTGGAGCCCTTCTCTCTCTTCCTTGACATGGCTGTCAAGACGTCGACCACCAGTACCCCGAGCAACCTGCGTGACTCCTCGGCGGAGTCTTCCCCGGCGTCTGGCTTGCTGCCAGGCGGCCCCGAGGGGTCAGACCTAACACCAGTCGCTACGGGATGGCGCCCCTCCGCGGAGAGCCTCTCGGCTCTCTCAGCAGCCTCCTGGGAGGTAAGCCCTCTCCCTCTTCCTCTCACTCGGCTCGCACCCCGACTGCTAGTAGGGATCTTGCGGGCCGATGCAAACTCTCCTTCGGAGGACGATCCGTCCCCCGCTTTGGAGCGCTTCCGGAAGAAGCTTGTATTCCTTCCAGGGTCTCCCGCTACCTCCTCCACCTCCGAGCTCTCCGAGCTCCTTTTGGATGCCGCGTCGGACTCCGACCGCGCATCACTCTCCTTCTCCTCATCGTTGGTTTTAAAAAATTTGCTCATTTTTGTTCCCACGAGTATGTATCAAGTTTTACCGGCTCAAATTTGTGGTTCGCACTAGAGACTAATTAAGCTACCCATTAGTCAAGCTAACAACCTCCCTCACGGTGCGCCGCCGCTTGGAGGTTTGGGGTGATTTTTTATAGAGGTTGTCTTCCTCGCGGCCCGGGCGGTTAAGCCAAGACCCTCGACCCCCATCAAAAGTCAGAAACATGACCTTGGACAATCTCTGGGGCTACGAGACTAACGGTGGCAGAAGGAGGAGCAAGTCTTCCTCCTGCCTGCCCGGTGGCAGGGTAAGTGCACACCGAGCCCGCTCTTACTTCGCCACTGTGCTCTCTGCTATAGCAGAGGGACACGCGTTGAAGTGTTCCTTCGGACAGAATATTCGCAGGCGGACATCGAGACCCCTTAGGCAAAGTACCCAAGGGGAGTCGTTAGCCGCCTCCCAGGGTGCACCGTCCCGCAGACTGGCCTTCGCTCCGGACATATCCGCAAGGGAACTACAGCCTGCGGGCACTCGAGGAGGTTTTCTGTCGTAGCACCCCTTAATATATGTGGTACTGTACTATCAAATATTTCAATTCTCACCTTACACATCCTCGCACATCTCTCAATCATTTTTATTTCAAATAAACCATTTACTGGCTCTTTTGAAATGTCAAGAAATGAGTCAGTCAGAAAAATGATGCTAATTGTACGAGTACATTCCAAAGTGTAGAACTCTATGGAGAAGAATGTGCAAGAAACTCCATTGACACTTTTTTCGATCTTGTTATGTATTACAAATATATTGGTTACATGTTTCTTGTTATTATTGTACTATGTGAGATCAATGTAATAAAAAAAAAATATTCTAATTCTATAAGTATATTAAAATAAGCCACTTAACTTATGATAGGCAAAGTGTGGATAAATATTTTACCATAGGCATTTTCAATTCCTGCCCATCCCAGCCACGCCTCTCCTCGCTGGTGTAAAACCACCTTTAGGCAGAAGGCCTGAGTCCCAGCAATAGGAGCATCAATAATATGGCTAATTATGATTATTATGCATACGTGACTGACCTATAGAAAAATAATATTGACGTTTTCTTCGAACATTTTATATTTTACTTTATTCTTGATAGGTACGCATTTGACTGCTATCTCACCTGATGGAAAGCGACGAAGCGGTCGACGATGGAGCGCGCTTACCTTGAAGTAACCTATTCACTCTTGACTTAATGATTCCCGGGTATTTTCTCGTATTTCAATTTCTTGTAAAATTAAATACATTTCTAAAGATCCGGATGCTGGCGAGCGTCAATGCAGAGGTTTATTTCTCTTCACATAAATTCACAATACGAATTGAGTGCCAAGTTTCAAGAAAACCCCTTTCTTTTCTTTTACTTAGCTTTTGTTCATATTATAAGAATGCAAGATTTTTAAATGCACTACGTCTTACATAAGCTTTCGGTAATTTATATAGCACAGCTTTACACGACAAAATTTTAGTAAAGTGGGTTGTCAATTTCGCCAATTTTGACACGGACCGTGGACACTAAAAGCACCGTGTTTTCTAAACGTTACCTAAGACTATAAAGTAACCAGAGCTGCAAACCTTCAAGCTTCAAAAGAGTCACCGTGACCCTGAAACAGTGCACAGTGGTGGCCCAGTGGTAAACGGCCCCGACTTACGAGTAGTAGATCTCGAGTTCAAACCCAGCCATGCGCAGTACTTTGTATAAATTATTTCATCACCACTGCTCTCAAAACGGCAAAGGAACACATCGTGAGGAAACCAGCATGTCCTGGAACCATGTAATATATTATATGTGAAGAATCTACGTACAAAATTTTATAACTGTATCATGAAATATCACAAAGTTATAAGTTGGTTATTTAATAAGCTT
This sequence comes from Mythimna impura, assembly GCA_905147345.3. Taxonomy (NCBI): domain Eukaryota; kingdom Metazoa; phylum Arthropoda; class Insecta; order Lepidoptera; family Noctuidae; genus Mythimna; species Mythimna impura. The sequence goes on along the minus strand of LR990343.1, from coordinate 27,973,727 downwards.
GTTATGTACCTGGTTGTTCGCACAAATATATGGTCACCGGGCCTTCCAGGCGACTTAGGGTTTATTTTGCTCCTGCATCTAACTGTGTGTGTGGCCTAATGCCTACTATGACCTGCCGTGACTTGTGTTGTACTTAGTGTCGGTGGTGTCCAGCTTGTGACCTTTTTTAAATATTTTTGGGAAAAAATATAACATGGTGTAAAAATTATTGGAATCGATTCAGTTACTGATTCTGGACAAACTATATTCACTAAAAATAATGTTGTATATTCGCCTCTCGTCTGTATGTTACCTATGCCTTTAGTGTAGAAACCTCTTTATTCCTCCGTGCATCTCAACATCCGACATTTTGGCTCTCACGCCGGCTATATCAACTCCCGCCACTGCTTCCTGCTTCAAGCCTTTCCTACACGAGTTTCTGGGGTAAAGGAAAAATATAAATTATGATAAGTTGACAGTTCAACATGAAGTTGGCTGCATTCCAACCTAAATGTAGGAGCGCGAGTAAGTTTGTTAAGTCAGTCTCTTGCGATCTGCCTTTGGATATTTTTACCTCGGTCATTAACTTAACTATATGCAATATATTTGACTGGCCTGATGGTCTAGTGGTTAGTGGCCCTGACTGCTATGCCGCAAGTCGTTGGTTTGATTCCCACCCAGGACAAATGTTTGTGTGATGAGCTCGATCATTTGTTCTGTGTCTGGGTGTAATTTATCTATAATATGTATGTATTTATAAATATATAAGTGTGTTTATTAGTTGTCTAGTACCCATAACACAAGCTCTGCTTAGCTTGGGACTAGATGGCGTTGTGTGATAGTTGTGGAATATTATATTATTATTATATGTTTTTTTACTCCTGAAAGTTTAATTAAATACTGTAGAAGTTATAACTAATATTAATTACAAAGAGGAAAGATTAGTATTTTTGTTTGTAATAAGAAGTATCGGACCGATTTTAAAAGTCTTTTATAAATAGAATGCAATTTTATCACTAAGTGGACACAGGAACGCTGGCGAAGCCGCTGGCAAAAGCTAGTCAAAAATTAAGTTAGCATAGCATAGTCGACCTTATAATGTTCCCACTGCTGGGACTCAGGCCTCCTCTCTAGGAGTGGGAATGGGTCGTAATCCACCACGCGGGCCCATTGCGGGTTGGTGGATGTCACATGTCTTCGAATTTTTGGTTCTAAGACATGCCGGTTTCCTCACGATGTTTTCCTTCACCGTTTTGAGAGCAGTGGTGATGAAATAAATTACACAAAGTAATGCGCCTGGCTGGGTTTGAACCCGCGACCTACAATCGTAAGTCGGGGTCGTTACCACTCAAAAATAAAGTTACAGTCATTTTAATATTATATGGGCACATCGTTTTAGATGGATAGCGTTCCCATACGCGTATCGTTCCAAAATTTTAAAGCACTTGGAAAGTTCAAACATACATTACTAGCGAATAAGTATCCATCGTGTCTTACTGAGAGCAGTGGTGGCCGAGTGGTAATGGCCCCGACTTACGAGTTGAAGGTTGCGGGTTCAAACCCAGCCAGGCACATTACTTTGTGTTATTTATTTTATCACCACTGCTCTCAAAACGGTGAAGGAAAACATCGTGAGGAAACCGGCATGTCCTAGAACCAATAATTCGATGACATGTGACATCCAACAACCCGCACTGGGCCCGCGAGTCCCTCTCCTAGAGAGGAGACCTGAGTCCCAACAGTGGGAACATTATAAGGCCGACTATGCTATGCTATGCGTGTCTTACTACGCTAAAAAATGAAACATACTTTGTTTATTAAATAGAAAAAAAAAACTTTTTTTATGCATTGTTTTAATGTTCTAAAACCATCTAAGCATTATTGCGTTTCTAATGAAACAATGTTTGAGCACATAGGTTGGACGGTTTCAAAGCCTATATAAGATTATTATCTTATATAGACTTAGAAACCGTCCAACCTATGAAACCGTGAAACAATATTTTATATCTATCTATATCTATATCTATAAATATAAAAGAAAGTCGTGTTAGTTACACTATTTATAACTCAAGAACGGCTGAACCGATTTGGCTGAAAGTTGGTGGGGAGGTAGCTTAGAACCAGGAGACGGACATAGGATACTTTTTTTTATTTTATTTTATTTTTTGACTAGGGTAGAGTAGGGTAGAGTAGGGTAGAGTAGGGTAGAGTAGGGTAGAGTAGTGTAGAGTAGGGTAGAGTAGGGTAGAGTAGGGTAGAGTAGGGTAGAGTAGGGTAGAGTAGGGTAGAGTAGGGTAGAGTAGGGTAGAGTAGGGTAGAGTAGGGTAGAGTAGGGTAGAGTAGGGTAGAGTAGGGTAGAGTAGGGTAGAGTAGGATAGAGTTGGGTAGAGCAGGATATAGTAGTCAGTTGACGGGAGCGAAGCCGCGGGTAAAAGCTAGTTGTATATAAAAGAAAGTCGTGTTAGTTACACTATTTATAACTCAAGAACGGCTGAACCGATTTGGCTGAAAGTTGGTGGGGAGGTAGCTTAGAACCAGGAGACGGACATAGGATACTTTTTTTTTTAGTAGGGTAGAGTAGGGTAGAGTAGGGTAGAGTAGGGTAGAGTAGGGTAGAGTAGGGTAAAGTAGGGTAGAGTAGGGTAGAGTAGGATAGAGTAGAGTAGAGTAGGGTAGAGTAGGGTAGAGTAGAGTAGAGTTGGGTAGAGTAGGATATAGTAGTCGGTTGACGGGAGCGAAGCCGCGGGCAAAAGCTAGTATATATATATAAAAGAAAGTCGTGTTAGTTACACTATTTATAACTCAAGAACGGCTGAACCGATTTGGCTGAAAGTTGGTGGGGAGGTAGCTTAGAACCAGGAGACGGACATAGGATACTTTTTTTGAGTAGGGTAGAGTAGGGTAGAGTAGGGTAGGTAGAGTAGGGTAGAGTAGGGTAGAGTAGGGTAGAGTAGGATAAAGTTGGGTAGAGTAGGACATAGTAGTCAGTTGACGGGAGCGGAGCCGCGGGCAAAAGCTAGTATATAGATAAGTTAAGACTTCATGAGCAAAGTCTGACGTTTCATTAAAATTAAACATTTCAATTAAAACACTGGTAAACTACAATATTTTTAAAACAATCCACTTTCGATCCAACATGGACGGAAAACGCGCTACCGTATATAACACGACAGTATATCAGCCAACATCACTGGGCAAAGTCTCACCATAAAATTAAAACTAATTAAGACCACAGACAAGCTCATTGAATCCCACAATTTGCTCAACAGTTCATCAGATAATAATAGAAAATCAGTGCATTGTTATCTTTACTCTTAAGCTGGGTTCACGTTACTGTGTTGTGACGTGACGTGGCACCTTGTGACGCAGTTGATTGGCTACAAAACTCGATGACGTAGCCTTGAACAGATTAGTTTGATTAGAGTATCCCGAGGGCTTAGCCAAGTTGATAATCTACAATCGTTTACGCTAGTAGAAAACTTCAAATGTATGGGAATGACAACATCTCAACGTTAAGTCAGTAAAGGAATCGGAGGCGTTACCGGTTGTAGAAAGAGATTCGAAACGAAACAGCCGCAATTTGGCTAGGCCTGCTGAGCAGCGACACACAACGTCACAGCACTTCACCTCCATCTCTGATCACTCTTCTCATATTCGTGCACATATAATAAAATACTGCCAATATAAACTAAATATCAAACACATTGTTTATTGACTTCTTGCATAACATCACTTTTTATAAATCCATGTAATTTTCAGTAAAGAGATAAAAATATTATAAGCTATTAACTGATAAAAAAAAATGTGCCCGTACCTTTAAACCAACATATTAATGAGATATTGTCACACGTCCGGTCATTGCCCCCATTTTATTTACTTTTCTAATCTTCTGTGTGTGTACTGCATGAGTAGGTAGTAGGTACACTAATTAACGAAAACTTTAAACAGCGATGAGATCACTATTTAAATGCTTTTGGACTTTAGGTAGCCATGTCATTGCACAAATTAAATTAGTAATGTAGAGCTTCTTTCATCAATATGTCTTTTTTTATTGGTTTAGCTTTTATGATGTTCGTTATGATGGCTCCTTTTTTGTAACTGCAGTGCGTCCCTGAAACTCTCTGCCACACTCTCAGTTCGCGACAGCCCTTCTCTAGATGTCGTCAAGAGGAAACTTAAAGAGCACTTCCTTTCATTATTGACATAATATTAGTATAGATATATAGTATGTATAATATAATTATATATTAGACTTAGTTATGTACACACATACACATACACACACACAAACGCTTACTGCATGGCTACAATTCTTTTTTATTTTTACATACTAATCCATAAAACCAGTTTTAACCTGTAAGCATCTATAAACTTAAAGGTAGATCGACACACTCTGCTTGTTGTAAAATTAAAATGTAATAATCTTTAGCCGAACACTGTCTCTTAAGATACAGGATACCCTAGTTTAAGAGGCAGGGTTTATCAGTTTTGTATACAGATTTTTTCTAACCTACGCAAGCCCTACCAATTCACCAATTGTTTATAAGATTACTCTGTAATACCTCTACGTAATGGTTATATATCTGTTATTCTTGAAGCAATAAATTTATTATTATTATTATTATGTAGGTTTATATTGTGCACTGGATCCTACTCTCAAATATGTTCTCTCTCTTTATCTCAAAGGTTTACTGGGAGAAAACTCATTGCTGAGTTAAGCTCGCCTTTGTACATGAACTGTCTGTATCTCCATATATTATGTTATGTTTTTGTGTGCAATAAAGACTTAAGACTTGCCTGAGTTTTTGTTTCCTGATAGCTACAACCTTACAACCATGGAGTTTCTTGCACGTTCTTCTCCATAGAGATCTACGCTTTGGAACGTGCAATTTAGCTTCACTTTTTAGACTGACCGACATTTTAACAATTCAAAAGTCCTGTAAATGGTTTATTTGAAAAAAAAGTTTCTGATTTCTGAATAAAAATATACAAAAACCACATAAAATGACGGTCCCATATCTGCATCAAAATTATATATTAAAATGGCTATAACTTAATTGTTGCTTTCCAACAGATGAGATAATAGCCAAACGCGAGCCTACCAACAGTAAAAAAAGTATACATAATAAACAAATAGGTTTAAATAGTTTATTTTCATAAAGACAAAAGAGTCACTTAAATGAGAATACAAAATAATGTAATATATATACTTATTCTAAGGTCACCGACACAAAACAGTTTAAATTTATTTAGTATTACATATATATATGATCACGTATCATGATTCTATTCTCAACTAGCAGTATAGTAATATAGTTAGCGAGGAGTTCTTAAAATGTAGATGATTGATGTCTAAATGATTTAAAACCGCTGGAAGAGCGTACATTTTTTATATAAGATGGCAAACTATTATAAATAATAAAACAAAGAATTTAAAATGGTCCCAAAAAAAGGTTGAGTTATATAAATTCGCTGAATTACACATGCTGTCATAAGTGATCTTGGGGATGTGCGTCAATATTAATACCTACCGTATCAATACCTAGGGTGTGATTCACTCTCTATTTGTGATTGTGACTACCGTGGCATTTCCACCTAAAAAAGTATTGGCCACTCATCCATCTATAGCAATTTTATAAAAAGCAATCGTTTGTACTTTTGTTTGTATAAACTCAAAAACTACTACAAAATCGATTTAAAAATTCATTTACATGTAGAATGTTAGTTTATCACTGAGTGTCATAGACTATACAATTTCTATTGTCCTGCAGGCGAAGCAGCTGGCTGAAGCTAGTTAATCTATACGATAGGAGTAGAAGGTATACAGGGGGCTTACGTGGTTTTTGCATGTTCCAAATTTAAAATTCCTTTTTTTTTAAATAATTATCTACTGATATTAATCCTTGTTTAAATGATATTTATAAAAGCGAAAAATCACACTATTACTAGCTTTTGCCCGTGGCTTCGGCCCCGTAAGCAGCTTTCTATCGGTGCAAAAAATTTTAGCAATCCGACCAGTACTTCCAGAGATTATCTCCAACAAACAAAAAAACATTAAAACAAACTTTACCCTTTTATAATATTAGTGTAGATAACTCACACTAACTATCACAGTAATATAATAAAGGTAAAAGTTTGTATGTTTATTACTCCTTTACGTTCAAACGACGGAATGGATTTGGATGTTTAACACGCGGCACCAATGAACCCAAAACCATGAACCCAAGTGAGACACTCACTTGGTCTACCAAGTGAGTGTCTCACTTGGGTTCATTTTCTACTTACACGCGGGCAATGCTGCTGGCTCAAGCTAGTTTTTCATATTTTGAGGCACTTTTTGTTTGTTTTTATAATTTTAATGTTGATTTTTTTATTATTTATTAATTTTCGGATTTGTACCTATAATGTAATAATAATAATAATGATTTGTATTAAGTGATTTATGTTTTTTTTTTATATATATTATTTCTCTGCACGTGTTGGTTTCGACTGCGTTAGTGCAGAGAGTACCTGTCATAAAATAAATAATCACACCACGAAGAGGTCTTCCTTACGAATAGGCCAGAAGTGGCCCAGAGCTGGGAACAATGGAAGGAATAGAGGGAGGCCTTTGCCCAGCAGTGGGACAGTGGATACAGGCTAGATATAATAATAATCATTTTTAGACAGTATTAAATAGATAGGCACTTTTAATATTGACTAGCCGATGCCCACTACTTCGTCCGCGTCAAACTCGTAAAACAGAACGATGCCATTTGGTCAAAATTTCAAGAAGATTTTTTCTTGCGCGGAATCCTATTTCTTTTTCTAAAACAAAAGTACTCGTAAATTACTCTCTATAACGTCAGCTATCTACCAACGAAAGTCCTGTTAAAATTGGTCCAGCAAATAAGGTGATTAGCTGAAACAAACGACAGAAATGCAGACAAAACACTTTTAAAATTGCATTTTTTTTTAGGTGGGTATCGATTATACGAGTACCTTCATAATTACGCATTTTGGAGCCATGGGTTCAGCATTGGGTTGACTTCTGAAAAGGAAACCCGTGGTCCTGGAACGCAAAGGGCAACTGAAGGAACTTAGGTGTAGTTAGTCAGTAAAAGTCCGACACGCCTGCTCCGCCCTAGATTGCGAGAAGTCATTAGATGATTTTCCACCTCAAAAGTAAAAAAAACCTTTGCATGCGTTTAATAAACCCTGTCTTCACTTCAGCAAGCGCCACAAACATAACTCTTACACTTTTAGGATAGAGTGACCAAGTACTCGTAAATAGCACTTAGATTAGCGCAGTGCACACGATGAGATCACCGTGTAAGCACGAGGTACGAACTGGTCGGTAGATAGGTATGTATGTAGTACGCTCACTATTCTCGTGGGCCCACGGTGCCGCCAGAATCGCCACCGATTTAGTCAGTTGTGGTGGTTGGCGCAAGTTATACACTGATGGCGAGACATAGCTCTTTTCTTTTTCTCAAAGTCAAAGCATTTATTAGTGTGCTTTGAGAATCAAGTATCCAAGCATTTATTTCAATTCCATTTACAGGCGACTTTTGAATTGTCAAGAAGTCAGTCAGTCAGAAAAAATACGCTAATTCCAAAGCGTAGATTTCTATGGAGAAGAATGTTCAAGAAAGTCTTACAAAAAGTATTACAAATATCTCGGTTACATGTTTCTTGTCGATTTTATTATGTGAAAACAATGTAATAAAGTAAAAAAAAAAACGAAATTAAAATAAGCCACCGGCAGCTAAGACATGAACAGTCTCAACTGACAGCGTCCGTTCACGGACATGACGTGTACGCACCATTCAGCTCAACAATTTTTAAGGAAACCGAATTTACTTAATATCTTACTGGCCTAGCCAAGTTACGACCGTTTCTTTTCGAATCTCTTTCTACAGTCGGTAACGTCTCCGATTCCTTTGCTGAAAAAGTCTGAAAACTGATAATTTGTAGTTACGTCACAAAACAAAAACATTTTTGCGATTCAGAAAAATCTTCGTAACTCAATTCGGGAATCGAACTGTTTTCATTGGTAAGTTTGTACGGAACCCTCAATGCGCGAGTCCGACTCGCACTTGCCCCGTTTTTTTTTGTGTGAGGTTGAAAATTATCAAATAACTTCTCCCGCTCTAGGTGGAGCGAGAAAGCGTGTCAGATTTTTATTGAGTAAAACCCACCTTAATCCTTCAGTTAACCTTTGCATTCCAGGACCAAGGCATCCCCTTCAGAAATTTCCCGTAGCCCTTAGTTACTTATCTGAATATTCTTTACTTTCGTTCTCATCATTGACTGGCCTGTCGGTCTAGTGGTTAGTGGCCCTGACTGCTATGCGGAGGTCGTGGGTTCAATTCCCACCCAGGACAAATGTTTGTGTGACGAGCACGATCATTTGCTCTGTATCTGACAGTAGTTTATCTATAATATGTATGTATTTAGAAATATACAAGTATGTTAATCAGTTGTCTAGTACTTATAACACAAGCTCTGCTTCGCTTGGGACTAGACGGCGTTGTGGCATAATTGTGGAATATTATTATTATCTTTATTTATTTTTTATATATTTTTTAATATTTCTTAAAACACACATTAAAAAAAAATAGTAGCCCACCGGCATCGGGAACAGGGTCCAAGCTGCCGGCGGTCAGGGCTCCTGAGAGAGAAATCTCCTAACGATGCGCGCCGTGTCCAGGAGTACTGCTTTCTGGATCAGGCCCTTGATCGCTGCCTAACGAGAGCCTCCTCAGATGTTGTTCGAGGCTCTTGGCTATTAAGCTATTGGCAATTACGACTATCGGCACAATGATTGCTCTATCCACTTCCCACATGTCGACAACCTCGAGAGCTAAGTCAAGATACTTAGTTTGCTTATCTTTCTCAGCTTTCACGTGGTGTTCGTCATGAGGGACCGCTATATCAACAATATTTTTATTATTAATATTCTTTTTTTTTCTCGCTTCCTCTCCTCCCTTTTATCAACCTAAATGAATCGGTTGCTTATACTCCGCCAATTCATTACCAGCTCCACTTGTTTGCAAATTAGCCTTTGTGCTGTACAATAGACACGCATAACATTATGCGACATAATGCTTAAGGACTGCCTGACCTCATTATGGTGAGAAGAACATTGCTTGCTCTTAATAAGGAGCGTGATGGCATAATCTTCTTCAATATGGAACGGGCACGATTGGCGCAGTAGTTGAGCGATTGGCTGCTGAGCTGCATGTTGCGAGTTCTTATTCCCGCATGGAACAAATTTTTGTATGGTCTACAGATGGTGTACCGGAACTGTGTGTCTTGTGTAGGTATGTGATTGTTCATGTTTGTGCACGATACATATATAGGGTGACTGGCAATTAGTGTACGATACTTAAACACGTGATTGTGCTCATGATAACAAACAATTTCTATTATGGGAGCAAAGCCGAAATCGCGAAAAAAAATATCAGCTGTTCAGTACATTAAGCAAACATAAATGTACTGAACAGCTGATTTTTTTTTGCGATTTCAGGTTTGTTCCCATAGTAAAAGTTGTCGGTTATCATGAGCACAATCACGTGTTTATAATAATAATATAATATTCCACAACTATCACACAAAGCCGTCTAGTCCCAAGCTAAGCAGTTAGTTTAAGTATCGTACACTAATTACCAGTCACCCTATATAGATAGTTATTCCTAGTGTGGGGTAACGATTCAAAAAACCAAATAGTTACGCTCCAGCTTCGTACGGGTGTTACAAATCTTTGAAATTTTGTGAGAAATGTGGAGTTATCGAGGACCTACAGCATTTATTGATGGAATGTGTCCAATATGAGTCCAGTAGAAATAGTTTGATATGGTCTCTGAATTTGAACAGAACTGATGTATGTTCCATATCATTCCATCCCAACCAAATATTGACAATGCGAAAGATTTGTTCGAATTCATGACTCATGTCTTGTGATGTACGTACAATTGTTTAGGATACGATGGGGCTGACATACCATATGCTTAAAAGCCCCTATAAATAGATAAAGAAAAAAAAAATCTTTAAAATTCCCAGTTTTTTTTTTATCTAGTATAATAAAGCATTTGTCGAATCCATTTAGTATTACAACACGCCATATTACAAGTTGCTCGTAGAACGAATGCTCGATGGGCCGAAAGGTTCTAAAGTGGCTGCGCACCGTTAAACGCAGCGTTGGAAGGCCTCCCACAAGGTGGACCGACGACCTGGTGAGAGTCGCGGGAGTGCGGTGGATGCAAGACGCACAGGATCGATCGTTGTGGTGACGCTTAGGGGAGGCCTATGTCCAACAGTGGACGTCTTTCGGCTGAAATAATGATGATGATATTACAAGTAGGCGCACTCGCGTTTTTTGGAGGACTCACTAATTTCACTCTGGTTGGTGGTTGGTTTGACATGAATACTTTGAGTTTGAGTTTGATTCCATCATAGATCATAGTAAATTTTCTAGGACAGTCCCGCTATCAGCGAAATCTTTACACATGAAACTCACTCTCATCAATTCCCCGCCCAAACCCATGGTAGTACCCAGTAATGCTAGCACACGTGCACGCGCGAGGCAATGGCCCTCGCGCCCCAGCCGCCGGGATTCCGATCCCGAATTCCGGCCACCGTAGGCGCGGGCTTGCGGACGGCGAGCAATGGGTAACTCGCCGTCCGACCGTCTGGTAACTGTCCGGACCGAGTCGTCGACGGCGCGTAGTGTTCCACGCGCGCCTCAAGGAAATGTCAGCAAATCGTAGGGGTCCAGCAGGGTCGAAGCCTACTGGGGCTATGGATGATGCGAAAGAGATTCCCGGGGCCCTGGAACAATGGCAAAGAAGGAACAGGAGTGGGTTTTTAGTCAATAAAAGTCTGACACGCACTCGCGCACCGCCCAAGAGCGGGTGATGTCATATTATTAGATAATTTTCCCACCCAAAAAAAAAACACCTAAGGTGTTGAAATGGGGTCCAAAGTTAGTATGGAAAAATCTACTTTCATGTGAGCGTAGCTGTTGGCAGAAAATAGTTTATATTTTCACAAAGACAAGCTACTCTTGTTTTTTTTTTTTTTTAATTGATATAAACCAGTGCTTGACTGCGATCCCACCTGATGGTAAGCAGTGATGCAATCATTGATGGTGAGGCGCACTAGTTTATTAAGAGCCTATTCTTGTTGGTAATATGTATTATCAACACAGTCTAATATGGTCACACCGTCAAATAAATGTTGGTAGATATTTGGATCACTATCTTTCAACACTCACCACTATTACCAAAATATAATATAGGTAAGCTATTACCAAAATTAATACTGATCATACATAATTTATCTAATATTATTATGAAGGTGAATATTATTATGTACGTGTATGTATAATTGTACCCTTTACATACGGCTGATGGAATCCAGAAGGAATTTATCAAACGGGTAGAGGATGTCCTGGAATATGACACAGGAAACTTTTTATGTCGAGAGGAAGTTCACTTGAAATAGTTATTTATCGCAGGTGACGCCGCTGGCTCAAGCTAGTGGTGAGTTAGCAATAACACTCTGTAGCTCTGTAGACTCTAACAGTCTGTAGAGTTAACAATAACACTCTGTAGACATAACGACCCGAAAACCGGCTTTTCGTCAAAAAAAAAAATAGAAACTAACTGCAAGGCAATGTTTACATGTGGATGGATGGAGAGGGAGAGGGAGACCAAAGAAAAGATGGATTGTGTGAAGAGTGATATGAAAGAAAAGGGAGTTAGTGATAGCATGACGAGTGACAGGGCAGAATGGAAGAAAAAAACGTGTTGCGTCGACCCCAAATAACATGGGACAAGGGCAGGAAGATGATGATGAACTGCAAGGCCACCTACCGGGTTCAATTCTATTTTCAAACTATCCAGGGACCCACTCAAATACGCACAAAATTTCATCCAAACCAGTCAAGCTGTTTAGAAACAGATGACAAACACACGTACCTAAAGAAGAATTATATCTAAAACAGATTTTATTAATCGAGTTGGGTCGTGTTGGGTAGTAGGTATATAAAAATGAAGTGATCAATCATAACATGGTGTGATAACACGTGAAAACCAAACTCAATCAAAATCACATCATGGTTCTTTCCAATTGCATTAAAAATAATAAGAAATAACCTTCGAAGACGGAATGAAAGGAACTCCTAATGGCTTTAAAATAAAAGATTTCGTTTGATAAACTGTAAGTGAATTTTAAATTAATAAAAGTTAAACAACTTCTGAAGCGATGCTGCAATTGCAAAAATAATAATTTATATGAATGAGAATATCAGAAAAATACTTTGAAAAAGAAAACGTAGAAGTGCTACTTGCTCTAGTTTATTGCTCATAGTGATTTCAAAAACAAAGTTCTTATGCCAGCACTTTTAATAGCGAGAAAGTCGAAAATTATCCCAAGGGAACATACTGCGGGGAACAAGGTATCCTATGTCCTGGGCATGTTCACCCCGTATGCCAAGTTTGACTGACTGACTGAATTACTTACTTGACTTAATATCTTGCGGATACCAGTCCAACGCTTGCTTGGGTATGTGTTAGGAATTCCTTCGAAGCGTGTGGCCAATCCATCTCCACTTGCGACACTTGATCTGGCGGTCGATCGGGCTCTCGTTGCATTTTCACTGCCTATCTACCTGATTATAATAACCAACAAACGCATTACGTCTTAGTTTAAATTCTATTGCTTGTGCATTTCTCTTATGCTGTAAGCGGACCCTATGTCATCCTGTCTATTCTGCAACGGGCAACTGTAGCAACACAAACACACAGACACTGCCTATATAAACAGTGCGAATAATGTACGTCTTTATATTTCGGTGTGTTTTGCCTTTGTAGTGCTCTAGATTTAGGTGTTCTGGACACACTTTCTATTTTGTGTTTGTCTCTAATATTCATTTTGTCAATGTCATGCATACCTGTTATTTGCATGGTTACTGAAATGCCAATTTTAGATGTAAGTTTATAATAAATAAATAAATGGCTTATATTCAATAAGTCTGATACTCCTTCTCGCTCCACCCCCCGCAAAGCAGGACGGATTTATTCATTTATACACCACTATTTTTTAATTAGTACAAATACTTAAAGGGCTTATTAGAAAAGGTCTTGTTATAATTTAAGTAAAGTCACAACAAATAATATTCATAAACAGCAAAGTTATTAGCGTTTGTTTATATCCCAAAATGTCACTCAATTTATGGAAACATTGTAGGTACAGGCTATTGATTATGAATGAATAAATGACGATCAAAATGGAAAACACTGCGCGTAGTATTTTCTAGTAGCAATTGTTATGAATAATTGATTCTATTATGAATTTACCAATTATGACAAATTTTCGTGGACAATTTTGGGATTTCGTTTTTTTTACAATTGACTACAAAAATATGATTAGTAACGGGTACAGATAGAGCCCCATTTTTTTGTACTAATTAAAGAATAGGGGTACATATACTGTATTGTATACCAAGATAGTAAATTATACAATTTGAGCCTTAAATTATAATAGTCCTTTGATGATTGCCCATGTAAGTTTTGATAATGACTTCCTAGCAGTGGATACCGAGGCGTTTCGCTGCTGCATCATCATTATCATAATTTCGCCGAAAGACGCCCACTATTGGACATACACCTCCCTAAGTGTCACCATAACGACCGGTCCAGTGCGTCTCGTATCCATCGCTTCCCTCAGCCCTCGCAAGATCTTCGGTACATCTTGTCGGAAGCTTTCCAACGCTGCGTTTTCCGGTACGAGGTCGACACTCCAGAACGTTTCGGCTCCATTGACCATCTGTTCTACAAGCAATGTACCCTGTTCACTGCCACTTAATTTTGGCAATTCTTCGGGCTATGCCAAGAAAGTTCTTTGCCCTGCGGTGGCTCTAGAATCGGTAATAATTATATAAGTTAGTATTTTTCTAAAAAAAATATTACACGCAATAAACTTCCCTGTATTTTTAAATTACACCAAGAAGACATAAAAATACAAGTTGGATTTAAGTTCGAAATTCAAACTGCATTCATTGAAATCAAAGGCTCTGAAAATATGTTATACAGCGCGAACGCTTTCATCTCTAATAATAACTTTCAACAACTTTTCTCAAAGTGATGTATAAAATTATACTTCAGAATTGTGCAATGTTTACCTTAGTATTTTTGCGGACTACCTGTGCCTGCGGTTTCGCCTTTCCATTTTTTTTTTCATCCTTGGGTTTAATAGGACATTTTTATCTCCATTCTTCCTCAGTGCCAAAGACAACATAAGATTTAGCAGGACTTTAATTAATCTGGCTTGCAAATATCAGATATAACCTGAAGGACGACTACCTCACCTGTTCTGGATTATTATAACTACGTAGATGAATTGGTTATATTTTTTTTTAACTTTCATAAACAATGACATCATATTGTTATTTGCAATAAATTGTAGGTACTGTTGGAATCGGGAAAAAGGCTTGTTCAATTTTAACGTAGGATTCAATCTTAAGAAATTACTGATATAAAAAATCATTTGCGCCTATCAGTCTGACAGCCACTCTAAAAGATCTCTGACAATCTCAGGAAGTCACTATATCAGGTAACCACTATGTCAGGAAAACACTGTTATCCATACAAACATCTGTTTAATAAAAGAGCTCAAAAATACATTGTAATATTTAAAAACATAAAATTTAATGCATAAAGCCTTGCTCAGAACAGCGCCATTTTGTATCAAAATAAAATGTGACGTAACTCCGTGGTTTTCTGCACCAGCGGCTCTCCGCGGTACCGCGCGTAGCTGCTTCATGAAACTTAATTAGAAACGTTCACAAATGGTTTTTCCAACCTTCGTTTTGACTCGCTTTTGCATTATTTGCTCTGAACTTTAGCCTGCGTAGGTAATTGACGTCGTGTTGAAATTTAGTCTCTTTTTTTCTTTGCGGGATGGAAATGAAACACGTGAATGCTTCAAGGTGATGAACCTGATGCTGGAAGCGTTGCAGTTAACGTTATTTTTTTTAATGCTTTTGGCTTAGATACTTAGTCCTTTAAGCCATGCCTTCGTATTTAATAATAATAATAATAATCATTTAATTCAAGAAATTATTCCCCTATAAATTACAAATTACATAAGTACAAATATAAATTACGTACAGAAATAAAATTAAAATTACGTCACTTAATAATACATTAAAAAACATTACACATTAAAATCATTGCATCAAAACAATTAAAACAAAGTCTATCAATTAAAATCAATTTAAATAAATTAGAATAACATTAAACCAATTTAAAATTAAAATCAAAATAAATTAAAATATAAATAAATAAAAAGAAAATGATTAATTATTTAATAGTGATGCGCGGATGTAACATATTCTAATGTTTTTGCAGTATTTGGCAGCAAAAGTATCGAGTCGGCTTTCTCGACAAGCTTCACTGAAGTAGGTAGTACTACAATAAAGTTCTCGGCTCCATTCCGCAGAGACTGCGCCTGTATCAATGATTCCACAAATTGTCCAGTTGTGTCGACACTCGAGATACAAATACTACACCAATTTTACATCACTATATCCACTAGTAAAAAAAAGATGGATGGATTGTGTGAGAAGTGATATGAAAGAAAAGGGAGTTAGTGATAGCGTGACAGGTGACAGGACAGAATGGAAGAAAAAAACGTGTTGTGCCGACCCCAAATAAAACGTGACAAGGGCAGGAAAATGATGATGATGATATCCACTAGTAATCAATTTGTGATAATTATTCACAATGCCTTATCGACCACCTGTTCTGTGAGCAATAATACCTGCTCACTGCCATTTAAGTTTAGAAATTCTTCGGGCTATGTGAGTTTTACATGTCCTCTCGCTCCACCCGAACCGGGTGAAGATATTTGACGATTTTCCACCTCACAAAAAAAACATGCCCGGCTAACTTATGGCCTTATTGTCACCTTTATTTTCTTTCACCTGACATGCTGGGTGGTCCGTAGTTAGCCAGCATCTACCCACATGTGGGTTATAGGAAGAGACCGATGCGGGTACCTCTTGACAATGAATAGATACTCAAACACTGGGAAGTACCTAGTGAAGGGTGGCTTTTTAGTTGATTTGTTGTTCTAACAGATTTTTTTCTCGACTTGCTTTGAATAGGATACATTTAAGCAAGCGAGCTCAACCGTCGACCACATCATCGCTTACCATCAGGTGAGATAGCGGTCAAGCGCGAGCCTATCACACTTCATACTAATATTATAAAGGCTAAAGTTTTTATGTACAGTCAGGGATCAAAAGTGCAGTTCCAACTTACCAATGCTAAAATGTCTAAAATTTCTTTGTAGAAGAGGGTCAATGGTTCATGACTGATTTAGTTGGTAGCATAGAATCTAAAGTATTGAATAAACTAGTTGTGGACTATTGAACTTCTACAACAAAGAAATTTTAGATACTTTAGCATTGGTAGAGTGCAACTGCACTTTTGATCCCTGACTGTATGTATGTTTGTTACTCCTTTACGCTCAAATGGCTGAACGGATTTGGATGAAATCTGGCACGCGACCATGTTCTAGAATAGCACATTGAATACTTTTTACCCAAGGAATATGTACCCTTGGGATAATTGTCTACTTTCACGCGGGGAAGCCGCTCGTAGAAGCTAGGAAAAAAAAGTTTTTTTTATATGTAATATTATTAGGCCTCCTACAAGGTGGACTTGGTAACGGTTGCGGGAGTCCGATGGATGCGAGATGCACAGGACCGTTCATTGTGGCGACACTTGGGGGAGGCCTATGTCCAGCAGTGGACGTCTTTCGGTTGAAATGATGATGATGATGATGAATATTGTTTCAAGTTGCTCATCAGTGGTACTTATTGATAGAACTATAAAAATGCACTTACCTTCGGTATCAAAATAAAGACATTTCAGAGACAACTAAAAAATAAATAGACTAGTGCGCTTTACCATTAACGATTGCATCACGGCTTACCATCAGGTGGGATCGCCGTCAAGCACTAGCCTATATCATTTTATTAAAAGAAACAGTGTTTTATACAGAAACTTCGCAGTTGGCCGTGTACCTTTAAAAAACTAAAGCCTAATTAATATGCATGATAAAGTCAGTGTATACTTGATTGAAGCTACATTGACGTGTTATCGTGTGACTGCACAAAATCGCACATACGACACGTGACGTATTTATGTGCCAAGCTTAGCGAATTTTCGCAAATAATGGCAACATCGCCCATCTCAACTAAGCCTAAATTGGCCCTAAATTCACCGGGTAGGTAGCGCGATGACACGGAGTTGGCGGTCGCTCGCTACTGTGAACACATTTAGTGAAAAAAAAAGGATTTCTACACTCAGATACACAACAGTTTATTATCCTTATACGCTTTCTAAAGAACTATCCAAACGCTTAATTGACACTTCGCGTGACTGAAGGGCTGGCTTTTACGTCGGTCTGAGATTAAGTGAGCCCAAAAGCTGGCGGCATTGCCACGTTGTGTGGCAATGCCGCCAGCTTTTGGGCTCACTTCCAGTCGACAGCGATGCGGAGGAGTTTTATGACGCCATATTTTAGTTAGGTTACCTTTAGTGTATACGAAAAAACATAGCAACCAGCGACAGTTGCAACAAGTACCCATAAGTACTCATATGTTGTCATTACTCCGAATGGGGAAAAAGAACGAAGGCACGCTGATCAAATTCGGTCTCGTAAAGGTGTAGTGGAACAGCCACCTGTTTCTTCACCGACACCAGTTCCACCTGAATCTGGATATAGTTTTAATTAGTTAAGTGTTTTTGAAATAATCGTGTAAATATACACAAATTAAATTATAATCATTCCACATTTAATAAAATGACAAAATCTAATGTGAAGGATGAATCTGATAATTTTTAACAAGTTTGTTGTTATATTTGTTTATTATCCTTTATAATGCTATTGATGTTTTACTACTAATTTTTACCTTAAAAAAATGGGTTATAGCCAGTATAATTTTGAAGCTTTCTTGCTACACGCAGAACGAGAGAAGTTATTTAATAAGTTCCCTTCAAAAAATGGTATCCACCTGTTTCCTGCAATCACTTATTTATCATCAATCCATCTCGCCGCTGGTAACCAACAGACCGTTCCTCAGCAAACTCTATTACAAGCTAATACAATAGTAACGCCATCTTCTTTGTTTCTTTCATTACTCGCTCTCCTGCATGGAGTACGGTAACCGAAATTTCATGAATACGATATTCAGTACTGTTAGAACAAACTGGTATATATATGCGGGGTAGTAAGCTGGTCTTGCCGTGTTGTATGTATTATCAAGTTGATTATGTAAGACGGTCTGAAATAGCCCCGCTTGTAAAGGTCATACGAAAATAGACTGGACGCTTAAAATTATGTTGGAGAAAGGTGCATGACATATTTTAGTGTAGAAATGTTAGACATCCATATTACATAGTTAATTTTAACTTTTTCAGAGTTAAGTAGCGTGTAAAAACTGTGTAAGTTAAATAAATCATTATTCCCTTTATTCATTTTGTATAATGAAATGAATGTAACATTTATGTATAAGTTACCTTTTATTAATTAAACCCCAAGCGAACGCCGGCGTTCGCTCTCTCATTGTCTTTCTATTGTGTCTCTAATTAAGGTATTCAAAAGGCTTCGGAACCCTTATATGATTGTTGTCTGCCTGTCTGTCCGTCTGTCAAGATCCTTTATCTCGGGATCGCGTGGAGGTATAAAGTTGAAATTAAAACGATAATATACTCAGGTCTGCGGTCTCTTGAAGCTTAAAAAATCAAACTTTTAAGTTACTTTTCGACCATTGTTATCAAGTATAACAATGATTCCGAAAGTCAAAAAGTCCGAACCTTTGAAATACCTACATAAGTAAAATGTCACTTTTATACTGTAAGTAAATATACATATATGTGTATCTATTTATTAGCCTCACCACAATCTCAAAAATAGCATAATGTACACTTACTAATAATAACTTCACCCGCTCTGCGTGGAGCGAGAGGGAGTGTTAGACTTTTACTGACTAAAACCCACCTGTGTTCCTTCAGTTGCCCTCTGCCTTCCAGGGCTATGGCAACACTCTCAAACAATCTCGCAGCCCAGCTACAATATATGCTTGAGGTGTATGACCTTACCTTCTAAGAATATAGTCAGCTCCACTTAACGACGCGACTTCACGGTGATATTTTAAGTTACAAGTTTATTTTGGTGCGGATATAATAGTAATGAGACGGTATTTATTTGTTTATGTTTAATTATGTATAGATCTGCGTGTATCTCAATAGTTTATGACCAGTGCGTGTTGCCAGTGATGACATATGGCTCTGAAATAAGGTCGCTTACAATATATAGTCATTTGAAGAGGAGGAATGAAACGCATGTTACTTAAAGAATTATGAAGACGCAGTGTTGGAAGGCCCCCTACAAGGTGGACCGATGACCTGGTGAAGGTTGCGGGAATCCGATGGATGCGAGACGCACAGGACGGTTCGTTGTGGCGACATTTAGGGGAGGCCTATGTCCAGCAGTGGACGTCTATCGGCTGAAATGATGATGATGATGATGATGAAGGGTAGGTAGCTAATGAAGATGTTTAATAAATGATTAGATTGTGCATAAAGATAGTTATAGGCTATAGGAATTTATAATATAACTTAACTTAAATATGAACTTCAAAACTCCGACGTAGAGTAGCTTGGCTCGCTGCCAGGATCAGCTCGCTCTCACAAATTGGACAGCAGTTGTAGGTAGGTAATATTTTACTTAAATAATGTTACTTTATTTTTTAAATTTCTTGTTTCACCTTATCCTGTAGATTGCCAAATTTAAAATTTTCGTTGTATCGTAAGCAAACGTTTTACCTGCACTCAGGTAACTAGTTTTTTTAAATGTCTTCGCTGCCCCGAAACCTTTTACTATGCGTTTTTCCGGCATTAAATGCCAATAAGCCATTCTTTTTTAGGGTTGCGTACCTCAAAAGGAAAAAACTAAACCCTTATAGGATCACTTTGCTGTCCGTCTGTCTGTCTGTCAAGACCCTTTATCTCGGGAACGCGAGAAGGTATGGAGTTGAAATTAAAACTATATACTCAAGTCTGCAGACTCTTTAAGCTGTAAAAAAATCAAACTTGTAAGTTAACGAGAAAAAAAGATACTTTGGTTTATGTGGCAAAAAACGTACATTTCGACACTCTCGAAGAAATCAAAATTCATAGGGTACTTCCCGTTGACCCAGAATCGTGAAATTGCATGAAGCAAGGTCTTATAGCACAAGTATAGGAATAAATCTGAAAACTGTAAATTTGTTGTTACGTCACAACTTTTTTTTTTGGGATTCGGAAATATGGAATTCCTTGCCGAAATCTGTGTTTCCTGATGGCTACACCCCGGGAATCTTTAAGTCAAGAGTGAATAGGTTACTTCTAGGTAAGCGAGCTCCTTCGTCGACCGCATCGTCGCTTTCCATCAGGTGAGATAGCGGTCAAGTGCGAACCTATCAAGAATTAAAAAAAATATATATATATATCTCCCTAGCCTCCATTCCGGAATTGAACTATTTACATAGGTAAGTTTGTACGGAACCCTCAGACCGCGGGTCCAACTCGCACTTGCCCAGTTTTTTGTATATTTGTACGTTGTTAAGTTTAGTATTAATGCTTAGTTAATATTTAACGTACTGTACTATACTAGCGACCCGCCGCAGCTTCAGACGGGTGGTAGAAAACTATGAAAATCTCGGCGTTTCTCCTCTATAACACACATGTTTTATATACCTAAGCCTTCGTCATGAATTACTCTATCTATTGGTGAAAACTGCATAGAAATCCGTTCGGCAGTTTTTGAGTTTCTCGCATTGATACACACAGACAAACGCGGTGGCGGACTTTGTTTGTAAGAAGATTGTTCTTTCACAGATTTCCAACGTACGGTACCAACACATTTCCCATAGGGAATATGAATATAAACCACATACACTTGTCCAGGGGCGCCGGCTTTTAGAAAACCTCATGGGTGCTCATGCTCATTTGATGACTCGAAAAAGTGGCGAAGTGTGAAAAGAGAAATGCACATTGATCGACATTTTGATAACAGATACCGGTATCAATAACTGGCATCCGTTACCCGCATCGTTAAAAAATAATAAATTGAGACAATATTACTGTATACATTGTCCCAAACTAAGGTTTTCCCTTGTACTATGGAAAGAAACCAGGAACAACGAAGGTACCACAAACACCCAGACCGAACAGAAATATCTGTTTCATCAACAAACATTTGTGTTAGTGCGGGAATCAAACCCGCAACCATTGCGTCTCAACCGGCACTCTAAACGAAAAAACGCCCATCTCTAAAAGGCGATTACTGATCTGTTTCTTGATGTCTATTCTCAGGGGTGCTCAGCACCCACTGTTTATTTCTCATGGGTGCTCGAGTCCCCGAACACCCACGGAGTCGGCGCCCCTGCACTTGCCTACATAACGATAGCCCACAGTTAATAGGTACAGCTAAGCACTTAAGTGGTCGGCACGCGGAAGCCCATTGTTGGCACATTCCTCGCAAGTTTACTGCCTAGAGACTGGCTTGTACCATATACAGTAACTGACCGCGAGTGTACCAGCTAAGGACGTTTGCTCCTGTTTTTTTTTTTCTACTTAACGTAGGTCCATGAACTGGTTATAAGATGTAGTGCTCGAAGACGCCAGAACCGATTTAGAAAATTCTTTGTCAATACACGTACTCTAAAACCCGCTCCTATCCCTATCGCTTTTAGGCACGAAATTTACCTTTTTTTCTGCACTAGTGCGGAAAAGTGTTGGCCACCACAATTTATTGTATTTATCGTATCAGGCTGGGCGACGCGCAGCCCCCACCAGTCGGTCAAACCCTGTTATTTTTTTTCTAGTGTTTTGAAAAACGTCATTGGTGCACATGGTTTGTCAATGCACTTGACTCGATAATTTTAAATTATGTTTACTAACAAAATGATTTATTATAAGTAGTTATGTAAGTTAATCTATAGGTACATGTTGCTTGAAATAAATTTATTATTACTATTTATTATAACATCCTCACCTGTAGCTCGGGCTAATTCCGCACGGTCGCAATGACAAGCTTCCTCCACTTGTATCAAAATGTACTTTTTCGTTTTTAAATTCAGAAGCGTTGACTTCCGATATTAAAGTTATTGTGTACTTTTTAGTCTTTTTTTACATTGAAGTCGATTTTTTTAAATAAAATGTATTACTATACTGTTACTATCGTATCCCTACCAGGAATTACTGCTATATTGTAGGTGCGTTTACAAAAATGTAAACTCAAATACCTACACAAGACACCCAGATCCGTAAAAACTATAAATAAATAAAAATAAATAAATAAAAAGCATTTATTTCAGGCAACTTAGCACCCATACATCAATCACAAAACAGAACACACACACATAAGGATAATACACATTTTACACTATCGGACATAGCCAGCAGCATGTATGTATGTGCATGTGTGTGTGTGTGTGTGTGGGTGTGTATTAGTAGGCCATACAAATATTTGTTCCGAGCGAGAATCGAACCCTCGACACGCATCGCAGCAGCTAGTTACTCTGTACAGTTTGCCAGCCTAGCATTTTACCAACAACAACAAGAATTAAATTGTGATTTGTCTAAACAGCAACAACAATTAACAATTTCATCATCATCATCATTTCAGCCGAAAGACGTCCACTGTTGGACATAGGCCTCCCTCAAATGTCGCTATTATGACCGGTCCTGTGCGTCTCGCATCCGTTGGATTCCGCGACCCTCACCAGGTCATCAGTCCACTTTGTGGGAGGCCTTCCAACGCTGCGTCTTCCGGTATGTGGTCGCCATTCCAGAACCTTTCGTCCCCATCGACCATTTGTTCTGCGAACAATGCCCACTGCCACTTAAGTTTGGCGATTTTTCGAGCTATGTGTGTATGTGTGTACCTTTGTTCTCCTGCGGATATCTTCATTAAAATATTATTCTTATTTCTTCATTCTTCGTTAATTTAATTCAATTCGATAATATTTCAATGGGTTACCTGAAATAAACGATAAATAATAATATTAATTTATATTTTTTACATGTCAATATGTAAAAATTTAAAATAAAGTAAATAATAAAATACTGTAAACTTACCTTTAACAAAACAATGACAGCTCTCCTAACTGGAATCTAATCATTCAACGATGTATTTAATCATAGTAAAATAATTATGTTGTCCTATTAAACATTGATTTGAAGTGGGTGGCATGCCAACTATATGATGAGACACATCTATCATTAGACTAATAATTTTGTTCAATTGTTTCAGGTAAATATTGACGCACAGAGTGTGGTCACGTCTGGTCTACGATCGAATACCATGGATGAGGGTAATGTTGTAAAGGTGGATATCATACGAAGCACCGTGTTAAACATGTCAATAATTGAGCACGCCACAATCGCGGCGGTAGAAGTAGCTGGAGGTGGTGACGCCGTGTTGCCCCCACTGCGTCCTCGCCTTCCGCATGATGCTTCCTTACCGAACATGGCAAATTCCGGAGGTTCCTGTTTCGGATTTAGGTGGAATAAAGTCCCGGGTGTCACCATTGCGCGGACCGCCCTGAGGACACTGTGGAGCATACGGCGACATCTCGCACTGGGCCTTGTTTCATACCATGATCCGGGGCGAGAGGGAATGGGATGCGGTTGCCGCTATCTGCAAAAGGGATGGCCGCAACCGTGAGGTGGTCACCTCACGACGCAGCCGAGCCGACAGAAGCCGGGCTTCTTAAATCGCAGGGCGAACCCCAGTCACCGTGACCGCTACGGCAACGGGGAATTTCCGAAAGGGATACCGGGATCCTGGAATGCCAGGAGCAAATGGAGAGACACAAGTGGTTTTTTAGTCAGTAAAAGTCTAATACTCCTTGCTCTACCCAGAGCAGGAGTCATTTGATAATTTCCAACCCCCAAAAAAAGGTCAACCTACGATTACTGACAAATGTTTGTGTGATGAGCACGATCATTTGTTCTGTGTCTATCTATAATATGGATGTGGCGTAGTTAACTGCTATTTAGTAATCAGATTACAAATTACAACTAAAAGTAGTTAACTACAAGTAGTTTGATTACATGTAGTTATGATTAAATGTAACTTGACTACAATAATCAAACTACATGAAGTAGTTGTTAATTTGATTGCTGTAATCTAGTAGTTAAAACTACTGATTATTTCAGTACTAAGAACTTATATTTTGCATTGAATAAACATGTGTTAGAATTATTGATTTATCAAAAGTGGCTCTAAAATTTAATTTAAAAAAAAACTGAATCTAACTGTATAAAAAATTCACTTATGTTTACTTTCATGAATATGAACTAAATGCAAGTCGTAGATTATTATGTACTTATATTTATTAAATATTATTATTACGTTGATTTTTAAAGTAATAAAGAAATCAGCCTTTAAATATGTAGTTATAAAAAGTAGTCTTGTAATCGTGATTGCAACTACAATTTGTAGTTAGTAATCTTTTAAATAATTTGTTTAACTAAATTTTACGATTTTTTAATGTAATTTGTAGTTGTGATTACTAACTACAATATGTAGTCGTTGTTATTAATCAGTACTTAGATTACATATTGCCCAACACTGGTATTTAGAAATATATAACTATGTTTATCAGTTGTCTAGTACTCATAGTACAAGATCTGCTTAGCTAGGGACTAGATGGCGATGTGTATAAATTGTGAAATATTTTATTATTATTACTGCACTGCCAGCAAAACTATATTGTAAGTTCAACAGCACAATACTTGGCTCACGAGCGTCAAACATTACAATCACAGATTGTCTGATGATGTCACGACATTAGCATGAAGAGTTGCATCGTATTTTGTAGTTCTAGGTAACTTTACACTTAGTCATAAGTACTTGAGTTATAAAGGGCTCTTTACTGTACGCTTTTGAAGGAGTTAGTTAGTAAGACTTGTAAAGATTAACTGATTTGTAATTGGCTGCCTCGTTTTAGTGTATAAGTGTTTTCAGGTGTATAATATACTAAGCGTGGGGTTCTTGGGGTTTTCAGGCCAGGTAATGAAGCATTGGGTTTTCCTACACGAATTCAGCAAAAGTATTCTGGATATTGAATTGGCCCCAGTCAAATCTTCTAAGATCGCGCATTTCTGTTTATTGTTAACACCATTACATAACATAACATCACGCCAGTAGGTTCTGTAGGGGTTCCGCAGGTGTGTAAAGTTGACACTGGTGAACCCTCATTTCTTTCACCAATATTATGTTAAAATTCCATGTTATTGGGGTGGCTGATGAACCGATCTTGATGATTCCTTTTGTATTGAGTTAGGTATATCTCTCTGTAGTAACCCCATTACCTTCAGTAATACAACATAGATGGTTATGGTGGGAATATAGGTGGTTTTTAGTCAGTAAATCTCTGTCATGCCCCTCTCGCCCCACCCTAGAGCGAAATAATTTTATTTTCCGAAATCGGTGTTAAAAAAACACCCGTTTTAATTTTGCATTTTTTAGTTTATTTTGAAGTCGGTTGTATTTTATGTAATTTTTTTAAACATGTTTACATTTTTTTCAGTTGACTATTATTAGTAGGTATATAATTATAATTATAAGAAACAATTGAATATTGTCCCTAAAAAATACAAAAAAAAAAAATGATTTCAAAGTCATTTTACATTACATATTTACTGTATGGACTTTAAAAGAGACTTTGACCCCTGAGTTTGTTTCGGTGTTTCTTCTCAGGGTAGTCAGCTAGGAAACACCGGCCTCATCTAGTTTAAAAATGACGAAAAAAAAATTGACGTGTAAAAGTGTTTTTTAAACCTATTTACAAAATAAATATCATTTATCATTTATCATCATTTGTTCAGTCCATTTACTTGATAAATAAAGGGGGTGGGGTGTAAAAAAAAAACTGGGCAAGTGCGAGTCGGACTCGCGCTCTGAGGGTTCCGTACAAACACACCTATGTAAATAGTTCAATTCGCGTATCTCTCAAAGATTTTTCCGATTCGCAAAAAAAGTGTTCTTTTTGTGACGTAACAACAAAATTACTGTTTTCAGATTATTCCTATACCTATGCTATGAGACCTTGCTTCATGCCAAATTTCACGATTCTGGTCCAACGGGAAGTACAAATACCGGCACGAATCTTAAGCGCTCGGCGAAAAAGTGGGGATCGCTTTGCGCATCGTAAACATCGGCGAGCCAATCACTGTACAAGGATTGCATTGCCCGCCCCCGCGTCTCACTTCATACCACTAAAGAGACCCGATATTTCATTTCTGCGCAAGTGGAAGTCAACGCTAATGATCCATGCCTGTATTTGTACCCTATGAATTTTGATTCCCTTTGAGAGTATCAAAATATACGTTTTTTGCAACATAAACGACTGTAACTTTTAGTACCGCAGACTTGAGAGTATGGTTTTAATTTCAACTCGATACCTTCACGCGTTCCCGAGATAAAGAGTCTTGACAGACAGACAGACAGACGGGCAACAAAGTGATCCTATAAGGGTTCCGATTTCCTTTTGAGGTACGGAACCTTAAAAATGGAACAATAAACCTACTGGCAACATCCAGAAGCACAATCTGCATGCTTTTCTGAGTTCTAAACCATGCACAGAATGCGGTCCTCATATTTTGCACACTCAACTCCTTCCAGCGTCCGGTCTAATAAGCGTTTTAACAGTTGCGTGGACCTGACGACTTGGTGTTGCCATCTAGTGAACGTTTTTTTTTTAAATTGATATAAATTAGTGCTTGACTGCGATCCCACCTGATGATAAGCAGTGATCAGCAAGCAATCGTTGATAGTCAGGCGCACTAGTTTATTAAGAACCTATTCACTCTAGCCTTGAAGACACCTAAATTATAATCGAACGGGCAGACCGCAGCAGGCCAATTGTTCCAGTCCTTCGATGTACGCGGTATAAACGACGAGGCAAAACGCTTAGTCCGGACCGTAGATGTTTCAACGTCATTTTATAAAACCCACATTTGCTTAATTTTATTTTTTCTTATGCGCTTGCAATAAGTTCATATTCATATTCTTATTCACATAAAAATAGAGTAATTACATTCGATGGTTTCTAACGTTACATTATTTAATCTTATATTCTATTTAGCCTGCATATGGCATGTGAAGTTGTTTTTTTATACAAAGAAATAGAGAAGAAATAGGTATTTAATAACAATAATAATTCAGTCTTAATGTCTCTGAAAATTCGGCATGCCTAATGTCAATTATATAGTGCCTAGCTAGATACAGTCCAATGCAGACACTGGACAGGCAACAGCACTACTCGTTACTGCCAACTTTATAATTGAACGAAACTCTCGCAGCAGAAGTATTCTTACTAATTAGCATATAACATGTAGGTAACCTAGTACCTACGTATGCGGTTTTTTGTTCAGGAAACTTTTAACTTTTGGTCTGGAGGTAATTGAATTACTGAAAACGAACAGCATGTTTAAACCTATAGTATTTCGAAATGCCTAACTTGTGTAAACCTAGCAGCTTTGGACCCGGTGGAAAGGCGTACGAAGAGGCTAATTGGTGATCCAGATTTGGTTAAATCCAATCTTCAAAGCCTTGAGCACAGGCGCAGGGTAGCCAACCTTTCGGTGTTTTTACAGGATGCATTTTGGAGAGTGACTTGATTCCGCCATCTCATTTCTACCACCGGACAACCCGATGTACGGCGAGTATCCACCCTTACGTTGCTGAAACCTCTACGGTCCGGACTAAGCGTTTCACCTCATCGTTTATACCACGTACATCGAAGGACTAGAATAATTTGAGTGCTGAGGTCTTCCCATCCGATTATAATTTGGGTGTCTTCAAGGCTAGAGTGAATAGGCTCTTAATAAACTAGTGCGCCTCACCATCAACGATTGCATCACTGCTTACCATAAGGTGGGATCGCAGTCAAGCACTAGTTTATATCAAATTAAAAAAAAAACTGTTAGTTTATGACTTTTAGAACATAGGTAGGTTATTGAGACTAACTGCCCATAGAAATCTATAATTTCTAATTAATAAAGTGTCCAGATGGCCCAGTGGATAAGGCATCCGCCTCTCATGCATGAGGTTGCAGGTTCGAAACGAGGGCAATTACCAATTTAGATTTTTTAATACATATGTACTTTTTTTGAAGTTGTCTGGCATTTTTGCTGAACTGGACCTATTTGGTGCAGGCGCGAGACACACAATGTTAGTTATTTTTTTTATTTATTTTTTTTATATTAAGTGTTTCCATGTGGGTTCTACATATATATATAATAATATTTGTGTGTTAATATTTGTGTACGTGTGCCAAATAAAATATTTTTCTTTCTTTTCTTTCTTTCTTTTCTAAGTTTATCTAGCACATTACTGACACCCCGTGCCTCTGAAAGCACGTAAAGCTGTTGGTCCCGGAGGTCATTTGTAGATCTTTGACAGTTATTGCAGGTAGTCAGAAAGTCTGACCATCAGTCTATCCAAGGTGTTACCCAGTATCTGGGTTGTGGAGGTCTGATGGGCAGTCGCTCCATGTAAACCACGGGTACTCAGCTACAACCGGTTAAACTGGATGGCGACCCCAGGCTAGTTGGGGAAAAAGGCTAGGGAGATCACTTTCATCTGTTCTGTGAGGAAGATGATGATTATAAAGTTAAAAAGTCTGTTGTTATTTGAACGCGCTAATCTCAAGAACTACCTACTGCTTCAAAATATTTTTTTTTTGTTTTTTTTTTCGGTGGCAAAATCATCTTTATCAATCATCAGTGTTGGATAGCCCATTTATAACATCACGCTGCGACTCACAGGAGTGGAGCAGTAACCAAAGACGCGGGTATACTGCGGGGGATAGCTGATTGGTTATATTTCGTTTAGTTTATGCCACGACGATAAGAATCGGCAGTCCGAAAAATGTATCATAGCACGAGTAAGAATAAGATCAAGATGAAAAATATGAGATGTTTTGGGCTAGTATCATACTAATCAACAATTGCAATCCTCCAATCTATCAATGTCCCAAGAACTGTTTCAACTAAATGGAAAATAACAGCTATTCTCTATTTTAAAACGCCCAATCAACCATTTTACCATCGCTCCCTACACAGCATACAAAACATGCCATTAAAACTACCTGAACAACTCAGCAGCACCATAGTGTTCAAGTAACTATGATAATATGTGCGTAATGTGGCGCGGACGCCGAAAGTATCGTAAAAGATCAGCACAACAACGTTGTGAACGATTATTGTTAATTTTGCTGTTATTGTTACCTTTAATGTGGGGCAGGGCCGGACTTAGGAGGCTTATGAGAAAAATAACAAACATTTACTATATAATCTCTGATGCGGTATTTCAAAGAGAAATTACAATATAAATAAGATTTATTATTTTTATTACGCATTGAAAAACTAAACATTTATGTGGTGACATAATTACTTATCAATTTCGATCATCATCTAGTAGTTCTTCCTCTTCATGCTAGCCGAGCTTATCCAACCCCAGTAGATAGGTATGGTAAATCTAGTGTTAAAAAGTTTACAAAGTATGTTTTGAGAAATCCCATCTATCGACATGTTTTGGGAAATCCCATTTATCGACACAGGTATTCTCCGACAGCTATTAGAAAAAGAAAGAAAGAAAAACATTTTATTTGACGGAACAAGCCGCAAATTTAGAACTTACAAATTATAAGCATATTATGTAAAAAAATATGCGCCACATCGATATAAAGATGTCGGCACGGTATTGTGTGCCTGTTGACTTATATGAAAAAGTATAGTGACATCCATGATGCCATTAAGAACTAAAATTCAAAATCCAGCATCGTGCTATTAGAGTTCATCGCGCGATTAGAACATATACAATAGTCCGAAATTAATGAAAATTTACCCGGACCGAACACAACACCCGTCAGAGAAATCTCCCTTTTCAGCTGAGGTTTGAAGGACTACAACCTGTTACTACCTCTAAACTAGGCACTGCAACTATATCCAGTTATCCCTCGCATTTTTGCACCCTCTACCTACCTAAATACGTCCCTGTGCTGGAAACTACACAGACACACACACGATATGTGACCATTAACAAAAAGCTGACTCATCTGAACTCCTGCTCCGACTGCTCACGTTATGCTAATTCATTGAAACCCTTAACGGACTTGAGCACATAAAAGCTGGTAAGTGAAATTGTTATCACATTTTCTTCAACAGTTACCGCATACCTACTCTGTTATTTGTATTTTTACAAGCTTCATTTTTTTAAATTATTGGCTACTTTTTGCCCGCGTACGTAAAATATATATATATATATATATGTCACTCAGGAATAAAGCAGCTTTCTATGGGTGAAACAATTTTAGTAATCGGAGCAATACTTTCAGAGATTACCTCCTACAAACAAACTTTACCACTAAATAATAATAATAATATAATAATTAGTGTAGATGTAGATTTAAGCTCGCATTTGACCAATATCTCACCTCATGGAAGGCGATAATGGAGCACGCTTGCCTAGAAGTAACCTATTCACTCTTGTCTTAAAGACCCCTGAGGTGTAGTTACCAGCAAACACTGACTCCGGCAGGAAATTCCACCTCTTAACTGTACACACAAACATGTATATAGAGTAATTGCGTAGTGATCCACGCACACCTCAAAGAGGTGTCAGCAAACCGTAGGGGCCCAGCAGGGCCGATGCCGGCTAGGACTTTTGCGGGGATTTTCTGAAAAGGAAACCTGCAGTCCTAGAACGCAAACGACAACTGGACACAGGTGTGCTTTTAGTCACTAAAAGTCTGATACGCTCTCCCACTCCACCTAGACCGGCAGAAGTAATTGAATGATTTACCGCCTCAAAAAAAAACCACGCCCCCCACTCTTCCTCAAATCAATATTTGGAATAAAAACCAACAGTATAAAAATAAATCTATATATATAAAAGCGATATACCACTCACTGATTAATCACGAAATCTCAGAAACTATAACACCTACAAACTTAAAATTTTGCAGGTAGGTTCCTTATAGGGTGTAGACATCCGCTAAGAACGGATTTTACGAAACACATCCCCTAAGGGTACGAAACGGGGGTCCAAAGTTTGTATTGCAAAACCTACTTTCACGAGGGGGAAGCTGCTGGCAGAAGCTAGTAGTGTATAAAAATTTGTATAGATAATGGTACGGAATCCTTCATGCGGAAGTCCGACTCGCACTTGGCCATCGAGATATAAGTACTAACGTACTAGAGAAGACACCGTAAATTCCTTCTTTGTCTCGTTCAACTGCGGCGATCGCGCCGCACTTTGTCGAAGAAAACGCATAAGTACCGTGATTTACATGGCGCTTAAGACCTTTTTGCCGAGAATAAATACACTTCCTCAGCAAATCTAGCGCTGTGGTAAATTAGTTACGGTTTAGACGAATTGTTATTATTTTAGCGCTGCAGCGAACTAAAGATTCAAATTACGAAAATAGGACAATTCAGTTATTTGACGTAGCTTCTCTAGTACGTTCGTATTTACATCTCGATGCACTTGGCCGGTTTTTTATTTTCTTCGTAAACTGTGCTTTAAACATCTATCTATCTATTGTGGTCTGGTTTCCGCACTTAGTCCTTGGCGGACCATTGTGTGTGAGCCATGGCGGCCTTCACTCCAACCAGCCCACCTCACTCCAGAAACAGATCAGTCTTTTCAGTTTGCCCAGAGCATCTACCAGTGAATTCGGTGCTCCCAAGGTTCGGTCTAACTTCGAGAAAGAGATCAATCGTCGAATCCGACTCGGCTGGGCAGCGTTCGGGAAGCTGCGCGGTGTCTTCTCGTCCAATATACCACAGTGTCTCAAGACGAAAGTCTATGACCAGTGCGTGTTGCCAGTGATGACATATGGCTCCGAAACGTGGTCGCTTACAATGGGCCTCATTAGAAGGCTTAAAGTCACCCAAAGGGCAATGGAGAGGGCTATGCTCGGAGTTTCCTTGCGTGATCGAATCAGGAATGAGGATATCCGCAGGAGAACCAAGGTTGCCGACATAGCACGAAGAATCGCCAAACTAAAGTGGCAATGGGCAGGGCACATTGCTCGCAGAACAGATGGCCGTTGGGGCCGAAAGGTTCTGGAATGGCGACCACGTACCGGAAGACGTAGCGTTGGAAGGCCTCCTACAAGGTGGACCGATGACTTGGTAACGGTTGCGGGAGTCCGATGGATGCGAGACGCACAGGACCGTTCGCTGTGGCGACGCTTGGGGGAGGCCTATGTCCAGCAGTGGACGTCTTTCGGCTGAAATGATGATGATGATGAAGGTTCGTGTTCTTATTTCGTTGACGGCTGTGCACTCTAGGAGCACGTGCGCGACAGTTTCCTCTGACTCCATACATCCTCTGCATAGAGGACTATCCGTGATATTCATTACGAAGAAGTGTTTGTTCAGTGAACAGTGTCCGGTGATGGTCCCTGCCACCAGACGCAGGCTACCTCTGTCCAAACGCAAAAGGTTACTGGTTAGGGTTTTATTCAAGTATGGCATGGCTTCTTTAGCCTGCCTGCAACCCGGTGCCAGGGACCACCACCTTTCCGCTTGTGCATTAGTGTGCTCACGTAGCCAAACACGCAGCTGACCAAAGGGTATTGGCACGATGGGTTCGGGTCCGAAGACCACCGTGTCAGACCCCCGCCTTGCCAGCTCATCAGCTGCGTCGTTACCTAGTGAGCCGCTGTGTCCTTTTATCCATTGCAGTGTCACGATGTTATTGTTTGGCACTGTAACGCGTTCCAGTGCAAAGTGGCATTCTTGTATGAGTTTCGAGGTTGTTGTGGTTTTCCCCAGTGATTGTAGTACTGAGGCACTGTCGGAGATTATGCGGATGTGAGTGTCCATAACTCCTCTGGCTTCTATGGCGTGGGCCGCTAGAATGATGCCAACACATTCTGCCTGATAGACAGAGTTGAGTGTTCCTAGCGGTTTGGATATCTTTATATTAAGGTCGTTGGAGAAGACTCCGACTCCTGTTCCGGTATTCGTTTTTGATCCGTCAGTGTATATTCTCAGTTCCTTTGGGCCCGAGTAGTCGTACGATTCTTCTGTGAGTTGGATGCTGTAGTGTTTTTTGAAGTGCAGTGCTTTAGGGGCTTTATCGTTGGGGGCCGTCATCATGGGCTCTCGTTTAACAGCGTATTCCATAATACGTGTATGTTTGATTCGAGAGTCTGTTCTCAGTGTACTCGATAAGTTAAGTCTAAAAACAGCCAGGGCTGCCTCCTCCCGCACCATGAGATGCAGTGGAGGCAGTCCTATCATTGCTTGTAAGGCAGCAGTGGGTGCCGTTCTCATGCTACTGGTGATTGCTACGCAGGCCAGCCGCTGCAATTTTTCGAGTTCTTTTTGGGCTGTGCTCAAGTCGGTCCTGGGCCACCAGACTAGGGAGCCATATGTGATGATTGGTCTGATGACTGTGGTGTATAGCCAGTGGGTCACTTTTGGGCTAATGCCCCAGTTTCGTCCCAACATGCGTCTGCATTGCCACATGGATATACTGGCTTTTTTAGTAGTGTAGTCCAGGTGTTTTGCCCAGTTCAACTGTTTGTCCAGGTAGACGCCCAGGTATTTGGCTTCAGTTGAAAGGCTTAGGGTAGTTCCAAAGAAGCGTGGTAGGTTCAGTACTGGTAGCTTCCTTTTTTTTGTAAATAAAACCAGTTCGGTTTTGGTGGGGTTCACTGCTAGTTGGTATTCTTTACACCAATCCTCTACTATTTTCAAGGCCTGGCTCATAAGGTTGCATAGTGTGTTTTCATGAGTGCCGTTTACTATTATGGTTATGTCGTCGGCGTACCCCACGGTAAAGTAACCTTTATCGTTGAGTATCTTTACGAGGCTATCTGCGACTAGGTTCTATAGCAGAGGTGAGAGGACGCCCCCTTGGGGGCAGCCCTTTGCTACAGTAACTCTTGTTGTGCTATTTATGGTGACTTGTACTGCTCTTAGTTTGAGCATGTTCGTGATCCAGCCACTTAAGGTCGGGTCGACGCCGTGTCTCTCAAGGGCTTTGTTGATACTTTGAAACATGGTTTTGTCGAAAGCACCTTCAATGTCGATAAAGGCAGCTAACATTTGTGATGTACTGCGCATTCTATTTTGGATACCACACTGTGTAGCGCGGATTCTGTTGACTTGCCCGTAGAGTAGGCGTGTTGCTGCTTGTGTAGTGGTCTCTGTAAAAGAGGGCCATCCCGGATATATCTGTCACAGAGTCTCTCTAGGGTCTTCAGAAGGAAAGATGTCAGGCTTATGGGTCTATACGCTTTAGGTTGTGTGTAGTCAGTCTTGCCGGGTTTGGGAATGAAGATAACCTTCACTTCGCGCCACGCTAGTGGTACATACCTGAGTGCTATGCATGCTCGGTATATTGCCAGCAGCCATGGTGTCAGAGAGCTATCACCCCATTGGAGTAGGGCTGGGAAAATACCATCCAGTCCTGCGGACTTGTAAGGCTGGAAGGTTCTAATTGCCCAGAGTATGCGGTCTTCTGTCACTATGTTCTGTGCTCTGGACCAGTCCAAACTGGTGGGAGTTGGTACTGGTTCGTGTCCCCACGACCTGTCCTCAAGGAGGTTGCAGTCCGGAAAGTGCGTTTCCAGTAGGAGGTTACTGGTCTCAAGACCTGTTCGTGTATAGCTGTGATCTGGCTTTTTCAGTGCACCGAGTGTGCGATCCTGTTCCTTCGATAAGATTTTTCTTACTCGTACGGCTTCATTGTTCGATTCTATGTTCTCACAGAAATTCCGCCATGCAGTTTTCTTGGCGGTTCTGATTTCTTTCTTGTATGTGTATTGGGTTTCTTTGTATACTTCCCAGTCCTCTGGGAGCCTTGTATTTTTAGCTCTGTTGAACTGTTTGCGTAGGGTGTCCCTAAGTTTACCAAGGTCTGCGTTCCACCAGGGGGTTCCCTTGCTCTTGGTGTGTGGAGATCTTGGTTTACAGTGGGTGTGGTATGCCTCAAGTATGTTGTCCGTGATTTTTGTCACCGTGTTATCTAATTGCTCGGGATTTGTTATACTAGTCTCTAGTAATTTAAAAGAGATGCTAGAAGACATTTATATTCGGGCACGTTTGTTCGGCGTGGATTACGCCGCGGTTCGGGTTTTCCAGTGTCGGTTGCTAAAGTGAAGCATATACTTCTGTGATCAGAGCAGGAAGGTTCATCGGAGACGCGCCAATTCGATATGAGATTTGTCGCGCCTTCTGTGGCTAATGTTAGGTCTATAATCGTCTGTCCTCGGGACGTGACCCAAGTGGGTTCCGCGCCTCGGTTTACGATATTAAGGTTAGTGGAGAACAAATAAGTAGATAGTGTCTCACCTCTGGTGTTTGATACTTCACTTCCCCATAAGGGGTGATGCGCGTTTGAGTCGGTGCAGATGATCAGGTCCATGTTGGCGCTCTCGCAGTACTGGACCAGGTCTGTCACTTCTTTTGGGGGGCAGTTCTCGTCGTCGCCTGGCATGTACGACGAGGCTAGTACTAGTTCTGGGGCATCGTTATTGCACCGGAGCCTGATTGCCGTCAGGTCTCTGGAACAGAATTGGGTTAGCGGTGTGATAGATAAATCTTGGGGTATGTATATACAAGTTCGTGGTTTTTCTGTGTTTTGAGTACTGGATATTACTTTACCTCTAGTGCTTCCAAATCCACATATCTTGTTTTTCCTGACCCACGGCTCTTGGATCAGTGCGATTGTTCGGGGTTTCATCTCCAGCACCCTGCGTAAGCTAGCCGTAGCAGTTTGGCTGTGTTGGAGGTTTATTTGGTGTATCGGGATGGGATTGGGTGTGGTTGTCAACGGCCCGGGGGCGGAGTTAGGAGGAGACGGATCCATCGGAAAGTTCACCTCCGTCCTCCGTCCCGCGCCAGTCGTCGCTGGGAGAGGATGCGAGCAGCTGCGTCGTCCATCCGGGTGATGCAGGGGCAAGGTCGGTTTTGGCATCAGCCATCGCTGCTCGGGCCATCTCCTCTTCCAGTTGGGTCATATCAGTCTCAGTCGGTGTCGGGTTCGGGGTCTCCGTACTGTCTGTCCTGACGTCAGTGGGATGTGTCCTGGGGTAAAAGCGAACGTATATCGACCCAAGTAGGTACGCTATGCGCCGCTCTCGACCCAGGACCTTTTCAACTTCGTCGGCCGGAATTCCCAGGGTCAAATATGTCCCGTGGTTATCCCCACCAACGCTTGTTGCCCGGTACAGTGACCACCTACCAATGTCGAATCAAGCATTCTGACGAATCAGAAGGCTCTGGAGCCGCGCTATGTCCCCATGCTTTAAACATTTATTTTATACAATTCTCTCAAAACTTTTACTTACCTATACTAGAAGCATAAAAACATCACTACCCCTCACCCGTCATATATCAGCTTCCCCCCTAAACGCACTAATCTAAACCGGGACGTGCCATGAATATTTTAGCCATGCACATGAATCCACCGCACTGGCCATTACGTCACGTTTTGGTGATCGGTCATTGTGTGACAGATGCAGGCCTGAAATAGAATGCTGCACTGGCCTTGGTGCTGAATCTTAGCCTAAAAAATTAGAGAAAATGACAAAAACTGAAAAGAAATAGAGTGGAAAAGTGTATTTTTTATTTTTTATGCGCATAGGAAATTAGAACGAACTTTTAAAAAAAAATTGCGATTTAATAATAATTTCTAATCGCAAAAAGTTTTTTTTTTTTTTGTGACGTGACTACAAATTTATAGTTTTCACATTTTTACCTATACTTGCGCTATGAGACCATGCTTCATGGCAAATTTCAGGATTCTAGGTCAACGGGAAGTATCCTATGAATTTTGATTCCCTTGAGAGTGTCGAAATACACGTTTTATTTATTTATTTATTAATTATTTATGCACACAAAAGTACAGGGGCGAACTTAATGCCTTAAGGCATTTTAATCTAAAACGGATCTTTTTTTTTTCGTTAACTCAGTATTTTGATTTTTTCACAGCTTCAAGGGACCGCAGACCTGAGTATATGGTATTAATTTCAACTCGATACCTCCACGCGTTCCCGAGATAAAAGGTCTTGACGGACAGACAGACAGACGGACAACAGTGATCCTATAAGGGTTCCGATTTTTCCTTTTGAGGTACGGAATACTAAAAAGGTAAAGATTTTTTCAAAATTATGATTTTGAAACAAACTTTACCTTTTTACGTGTAAGGTTTTATTATGCTACAACCTAACACCGTCAGTCAGTTTTTCAGTTGAACATCAGTTTTTCAAAGTAAACTTCAAACGACACCCTTACGGCTTTACGGCACTAGTAAGAAAAATAAATTAAAAGATCAATTCAAGCACAAAATTAATATTGAAAACTGATCGAACCAAACTTTGGTAAAACAAAAACATTATCAAATGCAAAACTCTGAAGTTTTAATGATGTAACAAGATATTTGTTGCAATTAACACAACTTAAAGGGAGCCCTTTCTACACAGAAAGGGCCCCTTTGAGTTTTGTTACAAGGCCCCAAGTTGCAACCTTGGACCTCGACTTGTAGACTAGTTAGGACCTAAAAAGTTCTTAAATTCCTTTGAGAAGTTACAAGAAATATTAATTGATAGTGATACAGCTATGTTTGTAGACGTGGATGAAATGGCAAGAGGTGAAGAGTTACTTTTTACCAAAAGCTCCTGGTCAGGAATTACTTTTTTTGTGGGAAAATTATCGAATGACTTCTCCCGGTTTTGGTGGAGTGAGAGTGTGAGACTTTTCTTGAAAACTCACCTTTATTTTTGTAGGTGGGAAAATCATCCAATGACATGACGGAAGGGCGTGTCAGACTTTTACTGACTAAAATCCCACTCCTGTTCCTTCGTTGCCTTTTATACCAGGGCCGAGTCTTCCTTTCAGAAGCAGACCCTTGGCCCCAGTAGAATTCGACCCTGCTGGGCCCCTACGGTTTGCTGACATCTCCTTGAGGCGCGTGTGGAACAGTATGCGCTGTCGACGCCTTAGGCTCGGTCCAGACGGTTACCGGACGGTCGGACGGCGAGCTAGACTAAAACTCACCTGTGTTCCTTTTGTTGAAACTGTCGTTGTTTGGATATTAGTTCATAGTAAGGCCCCTAATTTATGCGCAGCCAGATGAGCTTTTGTCGACGTAGATTACAACGTTACTTATGAAGTATGTTTCCAAAGAATCTCCAACTTTCAAGCAAGCGAAGTCACTAGCAAAATCTCTAACGAAAACTTATTCCTTCAAGTCGACCGCCATCATAGCTTCCATACTTCAAAAGGACGTAATGCTCAATCCACCATCTTGTAGTGGTAGTATGACTAAGTAATTTTAAGGCTATAGCAATCACATATAAATGATAAATGATATTTATTTTGCAAATAGGTTTATAAAACACTTTTACACGTAATTTTTTTTTTGTCATTTTAAACTAGATGAGGCCGGTGTTTCCTAGCTGCCTACCCTGAGAAGAAACACCGAAACAAACTCAGGGGTCAAAGTCTCTTTTAAAGTCCATACAGTAAATATGTAATGGTCAAATCTCATGAGAATCATGCAGATTTGTCTGAGATGGTCTTTTGAAGAAAGAACCAAACAGATTTGAGTGAATCTAT
Organism: Mythimna impura; assembly: GCA_905147345.3. NCBI lineage: Eukaryota > Metazoa > Arthropoda > Insecta > Lepidoptera > Noctuidae > Mythimna > Mythimna impura. The sequence goes on along the minus strand of LR990343.1, from coordinate 27,935,055 downwards.
CTAGTCAGTGCAAGCATTTGTCAGTATTTGCAAATCTCAGGGGGGGCTGGGCAAAAAAACTACTCTAATACAATACACATCTAAAAAAAATTAAAATTCAGAGTCTACGCCTTATATATTTTTTTAAATTTGTATTTGAATGAAAAATTTGGGTCTTAGTTTTCATAAAACAATAAAAAGTCGATGAAAAAAAAATCCACAGGACATGAGAAGTGTTTAGGGGTTTGAAAGGATAGCAGATGACCCCTCCCATCGACCATTTCAATTTGGCACAAGATGCACCAAACACCCTGTATAGTATAATGGTATGTTAACCCAATAAACGAGTAGTCTTATAACAGCATTCGTTCGATTCATATCTATTCTTTCACCAATTCTTGTATAGAGACCGGGCGACCGTGATAACCGAAGCACCCCGAAGTCTGTCCGAGAGCAAGTCTATCAAGAGCAGCGGCTTTTCAATGCAATAAGTTCATAATTTAATTTGTCAAGATGTGTTATTACTCAAAACATAGACACAGTGTGCAACTGACGCACCAATTTTGTCAGAACCCGTTCCTGAAAGTACAATTAGTAATCGTGAAGTATCCTTACAATCCATTTCGAGTACAATACTAAGAAACAGTAGTTCCAATTGTAAACAACAATTTAAATGTGTATGTAAATCGTGCATCGCTCGTCTGTACGAGCCATTAGCTTGCCAATGGTGTGATGGGACGCGTAATATCTTGCAGTGAACATTAGAAATTATCGTGCAATATGAATCGTACCGTGACTATGTATTTGAATGACGTTTCATGAGTTGCGTCTAGACGTTTGATTATTTTGAGACTAGGGTTAAGCTATGTCTTTGTCGTTTTTACGAGCACAGGAAATCATATTTTTCTTTGAATACTTTTCTGAGCTTCATCTGTGTGTTGGAGTCTGTACATAGCTACAACCTGGTCGATAGCTGCAACATAGGTTACTTTCAGGCAAGCTCCATCGTCGACTTCATCGTTCGCTTTCCATCGGGTGAGATAGTAGTCAAGGGCGAGCTTATCTATAGTAAAAAAGCCCCTCGCCCACGGCGACTTTTTATAGCGATGTTGTCGCGCATTTCGCAAGCGCGCGACAGCATCGCTCATTTTCAAGCGCTACAGAAAAGATGCCAACGCGCTACTAACGCGCTACAGCATCGCTACAAAAAGTTGCCGTGGGCGAGAGGCCTAACTCGTGCATAGTTTAGAAGAAAAACACGACAAAAAGACAGACGCTATAAGCGACTTTCCTGCCTGATTCTACTCGTAGCATATAAGAATAATCAGTCTTATAATGTTCCCACTGCTGGGACTCCGCAGATGGAATGGAATCCACCATGCGAGCCCTGGCCACGTCTTCGAATTTTTGGTTTTAGGACATACCAGTTCCCTCACGATGTTTTACTTCACCTTTTCGAGAGCAGTGGTGATGAAATAAATTGCGTCTAGCTGGGTTTGAACCCGTGACCTACAACTTATAAGTCCGAGCTGTTACCACAGGGCCACCAATGCTCCTTCTCTTGATACTACTCTTATGAGAGAAAAAAAAAACAAGTTTAGTGAAAAACAACAAAATTAACAGTAGGTACTAAATAAATAGTTGTAGTAAATAGTTGTATTATCTTCTTATCATTTCGTACAAGCGAGCTTTTTGTGGTGTGGGTTCCGAATCACCATTTGGAGATCTTCCTCAAAGGAGAGTTTTGGCCGAAGGGTGATACGACACCCTTCGATGTTTTCGTGGAGGGATACCGACCTCGCAGCGAAACACGACGCCGTCACTTCGTGTCCAATCTATATATATAAAAGCGAAATACCACTCACAGATTAATCACGAAATCTCAGGAACTATAACACCTACAAATTTAAAATTTGGCAGGTAGGTTCCTTATAGGGTGTAGACATTCGCTAAGAACGGATTTTACGAGTATTATCTAATACTTTAACAGTATAGTGAAACGACTTGGGTCATGAACAAGACTATATTACTACAAATGACAATGACTGTCTTACACAAAGGTTAGTTTTAAAACTGAACGAATAACATCTTAATATTTGATGGAAGCACTGAGTCTTTCTACAGTTCCCATGGTTAACGGATGTTTTTTTTTTTGTCGGGGCTTGGGGCACCACAGCCCGAGCACTTGAACTGCCATGCCGATCCCGTGACGTCACTCAGCATTCCAACGCCATCACTGTCCGTCGATCTTAGCCTCGCCAGCACAGCGATCGTCAACACAAAACTCCGGGTGGAGTTTTGTGTTGACGATCACAAAACTCCACCCGGAGTTCTAAGGGGGTAAAACGGGGGTTGGAAGTTTGTATGGATAAACCTACTTTTACCCGGGGGAAACCGCTGGCAAAAACTAGTAGTGTATAATTTGTTATAGTTTCTTTTAATGTATTATTTTGTAAGATTATTTGTGTATTTTATCTACGGGCCTTCGTTGCCTGATAATAAAGGATTACTATTATTTAGCCGTGCAAATTAACCAGCACAGTAACTACCAAGATATTCTCTTCGCACCTAATCGTGACTTGCATACCAAGCAGAAAGCCCAGACGACGTCTGTGTTCATAGCCGTTATCATAAATCAATCAACTGTATGGAAGTGTTACATCACGTACAGTCAACAGAAGAGATAAGTATGCAGGCAGCTTAGTATCGCTAGTTTAAAGTAATGCTGTTCGTGGGTTGAGTTTACAAACTACTCTGAGTTTATCACACATTTTACTCAGTAAAAATCTTAAACTCATAAAAAATGCTAAGAGTAAAATCCTTTGAACGTAAAATTTGCAACTACTACTTAAAGTCCTCCCAAACTTAATTTTGTTGTCATACTTTATTTTGAATACTCTAAATTTTTATCTATATATTATATTAAAGGAAAAACTGACTGACTGACTCAACGCCCAGCCAAAACTACTGAGACTAGGAGCGTGAAACTAAAAAAAAAGGTTTCTTTTTATGACGTAGCGAACACTAAGAGAGGGTTTTTCAAAATTCACCTCTTATGGGGATGAAACGGGGGTCTAAAGTTTGTATGGGGAACACTACTTTCACGCGGGCGAAGCCGCTGGCAGAAGCTAGTATTTGATATTTATGAAAGCACATATGTATGTGCTTCATAATTACGTAGACAAAGACAGGAGTCCAAGAACCAAAAAGCAAGGAGAACCAACATCGCCGACATTAGCTCCAAGAAAAACTTACGTGGCACTGGGCAGGGCACATTGCTCGTAGAACAGATAGCCGACCGGGCCGAAAGGTTCTGGAGTGGCGACCGCGTACCGAAAGACGGAGCGTTGGAAGGCCACCCACATGGTGGACCGATGACCTGGTTTTTTTTTTAGGTGGTGGGAAATCATCAAAATGACTTCTCGCGCTCTGGGTGGGGCGGGAGGGCGTGTCAGACTTTTACTGACTAAAACCACACCTGTGTCCTTCAATTACCCTTTGCGTTCTAGGACTACGGGTTTCCCTTTCAGAAATTCTCCGCGGTCCTAGCTACCGGGCATTGGCCCTGCTGGGCCCCTACGGTTTGCTGACATCTCTTTGAGGAGCGCGAGGATCACTACGCGCTGTTGACGACTGGGCTCGGTCCGATTAATTACCGAACAGCCGGACGGCGAGCTACCCAGTGCTCGACGTCCGCAAGCCCGCATCTACCGTGGCCGGTAGTCGGGGTCGGAATTACGGCGGCTAGGGCGTGAGGCCTTTCGTTCCCTCACGCGTGACTGATGACCTGGTGAGAGTCGCGGGAAAGCGATGGATGCAAGACGCACAGCACAGGGCCGTTCGTCGTTGTGATGATCCTTCCGGGGGGCCTATGTCCAGCTGTGGACGTCTTTCGGCTAAAATGATGATGATTACGATAATGATAAACAGGTCTCAAAAGTACAGTTACACTCTACTAATGCTAAAATGTCTAAAATAATTAAAATCTTTTAATTAGATTAGAGATTATTTACACTGATATTATAAAGAGGTTAAGTTTGTTTTTTTGTTTGTAGAAGGTAATCTCTGGAAGTACTGGTCCGATTGCTAAAATTTTTTCTCCGATAGTAAGCTGCTTTATTCCTAAGTGACATAGGCTATATTTTATGTACGCGGGTGAAGACGCAGTCAAAAGCTAGTTAAAAATAAGATAGATTAATTGTGCCATTATTTCACAATTGCAACGTACCAATGTGAAATAGTCTTTATGTATTTGTTTACATATTTGCACCTACCTACTTCTCTCATACAAAAATAACAATAAATGATTCAGTTTCTGTGAGCACTGGACATGAATTAATAATATAATATTTCCAAGCTAAATTGGACAGCTTGATAACGAAATGAAATCATCAATTTATTTATTGACATTTACTGAGTGAGTAACAGTATCGTCACAGTCGAGTGGCTGATTCGCTGTCACACCATTTGAATTGATAGCAAGACCGATATACAGATTGATAAAATTCATTGTCATCATCTTTATAAATTACTAGCTGTTGCCAGCGTCTTGAAAGTTGAAAATTGTCCCAAGGAAACATACTACCGGGGTAGCAAATGCGGCCGTATCCTGGCTAGCATTAGGTACTGCTTCGCAGAATAGTGACACCCGGGCGTTTCTTCCGGCTGAATCCGGCGCAGGAACCTCCCGAACTTACAATGTCCAGTGAGGACCTGCGTCATGCGGAAGGAGAGGACGCTGTGACGACTGTCATGCCTCTCCGTAAAGACGCCATAATTATGGCGGTAAGTCTCCACTTACTGCTATGATTATGGCGTGCCAACACTATCACAATAATATATTTTTTTATTTTTTTAGGACAACCAACAAAGCATACACCATTATACTATACATGCTAAAGATTCAGTATTCTTACATTATAAAGTGTAGCCTTAATTGAAGGCTGCCACGGCATGCAATAAACATAAAAGGAGTTATGAACTAACGTATCTATTCACATTTTGTTCGACGTTAAGCCAAAAAATATGGCAACAAAAACAAATTCTGAATATTTGAACATTTTTTTTTTTTTTTTTTTAATTGATATAAACCAGCGCTTGACTGCGATCCCACCTGATGGTAAGCAGTGATGCAATCATTGATGGTGAGGCGCACTAGTTTATCAAGAGCCTATTCACTCTAGCCTTGAAGACACCTAAATTATAGTTGGACGGGAAGATCGCAGCAGGCAAATTGTTCCAGTCCTTCGATGTACGCGGTATAAACGACGAAGCGAAACGCTTAGTCCGGACCGTTGAAGTTTCAACAACGTAAGGGTGGATACTCGCCGTACGTCGGGTTGTCCGATGATAGAAAGGAGATGGCGGAATCAAGTCATGCAATTCCTGCGCACACTCTCCAAAATGCAACCTGTAAAATACCGATAGGCTGGCTACCCTGCGCCTGTGCTCGAGGCTTTGTAGACTGGACTTAACCAAATCAGGATCCCCAATTAGCCTTTTCGCACGCCTTTCCATTGAGTCCAAAGCTGCTAGATGGCATTTTGCAGCACCAGCCCATATGTGACTGCAGTACTCCACACACGATCGAACCTGTGCTTTGTATAACATTAGAAGCTGTCCCGGTGTGAAGTACCGTCGGACCTTTGCAAGAACGCCTAGTTTTCTAGCAGCTACCTTGGCTTTGGACTCAATGAACCGCCCAAAATTGAGGTCTGAGGAGATTTCAACTCCCAAGAGCTGAAGGCGGTCGGTGCACTCCAGGGATACATTCCGAAAAGCAGGAGCCAAGGTGAACGGGCTCCTTTTGGCGGTGAACAGACACGCTTGTGTTTTGGCGGCGTTGAATTCAACTAGATTGGTTTCGCCCCACTTGGAGACTGCCTGAAGTGAGACATTCGTACGCTCCACCATAGCCTCTCGTTCGGACCGGATTAGTTCCTTACTAGCCCGAGCACCTGGAAGGTATCTCTCTACAACTGTGCTATCATCTGCATACCCATAGATACCGGGCATCAGCAGATCGTTAATATGCAGCAGGAAAAGAGTTGCAGAGAGAACTGACCCCTGAGGAACTCCGGCATTAGTGGACATGGGCTCTGATGAGCATCCATCGACAACAACTCGGAGAGACCGTTCACTCAGGAAGTCTTTTACCCAGTTAATCAGACCAGGGGAAATGCCGTACGCTGGAAGCTTACTCAGAAGGCTGGCGTGCCATACCCTGTCGAAGGCCTTCGAGACGTCTAAGGAGACAGCAATCGCTTCTCCATTCTTCTCGAGGGCCTCGCCCCACATGTGAGTGGCATACACTAGTAGGTCCCCAGTAGACCGATTGTGGCGAAATCCGTACTGTCGGTCACTGAGGAGATCGTTACCTTCCAGGTATGCCATGAGGCGCGAGTTCAATACACGCTCCATAATCTTGCAGAGTATGGAGGTTATTGAAATCGGCCGATAGTTGGCAGGATCGGCACGACTGCCCTTTTTGGGCACGGGTTGCACGTTGGCAAGCTTCCAGGACTTGGGCACTATACCAGTCCTAAATGAGAGGCGGTACAAGCGCGTCAACACAGGAGACAACTCGGGCGCACATGCCTTGAGAACTATTGCTGGTACACCATCTGGTCCACTAGCTTTATTCACGTCTAGGCGACACAGTGCTCTCAAAACTTCTTTATTTCTTATGCGAACCTCAGGCATCGAGGTGTTGCAGTGAGGTAGAGCCGGTGGAGTAGCACTGCTAGTATCAAGACGAGAATTATGGGCGAAGAGAGATGCAAAGAGACCTGCTTTCTCTCTCGCCGAGTGAGCCAGTGTTCCATCAGGCTTAACCAGCGGAGGCAATGTGGGCCTACAGAAGTTCGCCTCGACCGATTTGGCAAGGGACCAGAACGCTCTGCTACCGGAACAACATTTTACAAATAACATTATATAACAACAAATACAAATATATTAACATTAACATTTACAAATTATAAAGGCATAAGTGTGTGTGTTTGCGGATTTCGATGAAACTTGGTAAAAAGGCAGACCATGTCCTGAAATAGTACATAGGATACTTTGATCCCGGTAGTATGTTCCCTTGAGACAATTTCCTACTGTCATGCAAGCAAACCCGCCGTCAATCGGATTTTATTTATTTAATTATTGGCACACCAACAGCATTACATACAGGATTTTTTGTGTAAAATAATATTAAAATCTAGACACTGGTTTGCATGCCTATTATAGGTATGCACCGCTTACACCATGTTAGGTATGACATTAATTGTTATGTTATTCATAAACATTTGTCTTGGGTGGAAATCGAACCTATGACCGCTGGCAGTGAGGGCCACTAACGTACCCAATAGGCCAGTCATAATACAAATTTTAGATTTTATAATATTAGAGCGATGATTAAATCCTAAAGGCATACTATAAGAACCATACGAGGGTTCAATGAGGTTTTGAACTTGGTATGCATAAATCCAAAACACGCGAATGTAGTCGCGAGCAAAGCGCTAGTAAATAACTTAGTGATGTGTCATTTCAACGGGTAGAGCCAACACGCTAGGTTCTCGTAACGCATAACCAATTGGGTAGATAACTATTTTTTTTAGGGTTCCGTACCCAAAGGGTGAAACGGGAGCCTATTACTAAGACTCCGCTGTCCGTCCGTCCGTCTGTCTCACTGTCTGTCACCAGGTTGTATCTCATGAACCGTGATACACAGTTGAAATTTTCACAGATGAGGTATTTCTGTTGCCGCTATAACAACAATACAAATACACGTTAAGGTAGCCATACACGCAAGGGTATACCTGACAGGTTTGCCTGTACAGTTGAGTTCTACAGGTAAACCGGTGCCGTTCTACGGGTATAGGCAACCGAAAAAATATTAATTTCGGTATTTTCTGTACAGGTAAAACTGAGCATGTGTGGCGGTCGCCTGCGCAGGCGTCAGTTGTGCGATGACCGCGAGAGGTAAACTGATTAGCGCAACTGCGTCGAGATCTGCTACCGGAGCCATGACTTCAACTGAGAGTTTGTGCAGGTTTAACGCTATGTGTATGTCCTCTACTCAGCTCAAGTTTACCTGACAGGTGTAACTGTGCAGGCAAACCTGTCAGGTACGCTTTAACGTGTAACGGCTACCTTAAAAAATAGAACAAAAAATTTTTTAAAGGTGGGCATCCATACAACAAATATGATTTTTTGCCGTTTTTAAGGTTCCGTACCTCAAAAATAAAAAAACGGAGCCCTTGTAGGATCACTTTGTTGTCCATCCGTCTGTCTGTGTCTGTCTGTCTGTCTGTCAAGACCCTTTATCTCGGGAACGCGTGGAGGTATCGAGTTGAAATTAAAACTATATAGTCAAGTCTCCCTTGACGCTGTGAAAAAATCAAACTTCTAAGTTAACGAAAAAAAAGATACGGTCGTTTATGTCGCAAAAAACGTATATTTCGACACTCTCAAGGAAATCAAAATTCATAGGGTAGTTCCCGTTGACCCAGAATCCTGAAATTTAGCATAAAGTAAGGTCTTATAGTATAGATATAGGAATAAATCTGAAAACAGTAAAGTTATTACGTCACAAAAAAAAAATATTTTTTTGCGATTCGGAAAAATCTTCGAAACTCCATTCAGGAATTGAACTGCTTACATAGGTATAGGTTTATACGAAACCCTCAGTGAGCGAGTCCGACTCGCACTTGCCCAGTTTTTTTTTAATTATTTGTATGAAAAGTATCTTTATTCAATATTGCAAAATTAAAGATTTTTTTCGAATCCATTCAATGTCAAGTTAAAAACCTTTCAAATCTGATGAAAGGCGAAACTGACAAGCAAGAAAATCCTTGAATAAGGATCCGAACACATACTAAAATGTGACGTCACTACCATTAGGTTGTGTACAAAAGAGAAAGCGAGATATTCCCACCACGTTTTGAAATGCTAAGCTTAATTTAATAACCAATTTTTTACTGTTATTTTTTTATTAGTATAAAGTAGTGTACAAAAAATAAGTACAGGCAAATTCCGAAAAAATCGTAAAAAAATTATAATCTTCCCACATAAAAAGAAACTATATTATACAGGTGTGTAAAATAACATATAAATAATAAAACAAACGTGAATAATAGTTCGCCAGCACGCCGTCATAGAGCATAGCGTGACAGAAACTCTTAGTGAAATTATACGGGTGCGGTTAATTCTTTAGTCATAGCCGGTTTTTAACTCATTTTCTGTCTCTTAGTGGCGAGCAGGGCGGGAACTAATGAGTACCTACTTTGTTTGAAACACTCTAATCTTGCATGTGGAAGATTCCTAGAAAACATCCTGTATATGTTATTAAGTGACAGAATTTTATTTTAAAATTCTAATGAATTTGTTGATTAGATTTCTTCGCTGTCACTTTTTCATTAAAAAAAAATTTTACATTTTGATACAAGTGGAGAAAGTTTGTCATTGCGATAGAGGCGGTATTCGCCCCAACCGTAGGCTAGCGTGTTATAAATTTTCACGTATATCACACAACGTTTTTCAATACACTTACGAAGACACAAATAAATGGGGCTTAGCGCCCAACTTGATACGATAAATGTAATAAAATTGTGGCTGGGCGAGCCGGCGCACTTTACCGCACTAGTGTGAAAAACCGTAAATTGCGTGCCTAAATGCGGATTTTCGAATAAGTGTATTGAAAAAACTATTTTATTTAGGTAGGTACTTTTTTTAGTTCGACTTTTCAACAAAATGTAGATGCAACGCGACAGAGCATTTTTATAAAATAATATTCCAAAATTACTCTGCAAATAAAACAATTTTTATCAATACGTGTAGTCGCATTGTCATTTTGATCACTTATCTGTCGGCCATACAAATTGGTTCAGTGCGGGAATCGAACCGTCGACACGCATCGAAACAGCTAATCGCTCAACCACCGCGCCAACCGGGCGGTCACCTCACGTCATACGTTTAAAAACATAAGGGCCTGCGCACACTTAGGACAAGACTGTCTTAGACAGACTTGTCCACAACGTCGCAGACTTGTCTCCGACAAGGCTGTTTTGTCTACGACACGGCGCACACCATCAAGACAAAACAGTCTATCGGCGTACGGCCAGTGTTGCCAACTTAGTGAATTTTCCACTAAAACTGGTGGTTTTAACCCCCAATTTAGTTGCAAAATATTGATTTTAGTGGCTAGTGGTTTTTTTTTGTGCTTTAGTAAAATTCAATTTCTTACCAAAAATGCGATCACTCACCCAAGTGATCCCACCCGTAAATCAGCACCATAGAATCCATAATTATCAATCTGATACCGACGATGATGGTGCAAACAAAAATGATTAGTCTGAAGACGAATTAATACATAGCTGTTATTGAATAATTTTTATGTTGATTTACCTACTAATGTTAATTTACCCACAAATGGTATTTTGATCAACTGATTGTTAATTTTTATTACTTATTATTAAAGGAAACTAATAACCTATATGCCTACTTATTTTATTTCGTACAACACACATTTTTTTAGTGGGAATTTTTCCGATTTTGTGTGTGGGATAATTTTTTGTTAGTGGTTTTCTGGTGGTTTTAAAAGTCGACTCTAGTGGTAAGTTAGTGTAACTGGTGGCAACACTGGACCTGTCAAAACGTCTGGTCGCAGATAAGTCTGCGGTGTCGTAGACAAGTCTGCGGTGTAGTAGACAAGTCTGCGACGTCGTAGACAAGTCTGTCTAAGACAGTCTTGTCTCAAGTATGCGCAGGCCCTAAGTCCAAACCTCAATTTTCAGGGTTATCACAATTTTTGGACAGTTTTTTTTTATTGTTATAAACTAGTGCTTGACTGCGATCCCACCTGATGATAAGCAGTGATGCAATCGTTGATGGTGAGGCGCACTAGTTTATTAAGAGCATATTCACTCTAGCCTTAAAGACACCTAAATTATAATTGGACAGGAAGACCGCAGCAGGCAAATTGTTCCAATCCTTCGATGTAAGCGGTATAAACGACGGGGCGGACCGTATTAAAAAGTTTTGATTATTACCCATCCTGAAACACACGAAACCAATAATACGAATGAGTCACTTCCCACTCGTCTTTATGAGCAGAATCACATTTCTTCAGCAAACTGAAAACACATGTTTCCTTTATTTGGGCAACGTTTTATAAACAAAACGTCCACTGATTCATTGCGCGTGTGATTCGCGGTGTATGGTCCAAAGTAAAGGCGGTTGGCGTGGTACAAAATCAAATACCTTTTGAAGTGAAACGTCTTTAAAATCACACCAAAACATACGGGTACCGGGTCACAAAACTAAACCTTAACGAAAAGGTCTATATCATCATACCTCAATAATTACAAAACTATAAGTCTTAGAAATATGAATCAAATGTCATTATTTAGGATATATCTAGTCATCTTGCTGCTAAGACCTTGAGTTTTCACCGGGGCCGGGTGGGGCAGCGGGGGAGTGGCTCTGCGTAGAATAACGGGAACCGACGCTCTCGCTGGTTGCTATTCAGTTAACTCACGATTTACACGTGATAGCGCGGTGATTCTTTCGTGGATTTATAGTGTTAATTTAGACCATTCGATTTAAATAATAATAAATGTGACTTAGACGATATTTGTAGTTAAAAATAACCAATTAGTGTAAAAAGAACAGTATTTCGGCCTCAACCCGTGCAAAGGCCAGCTAGAAATATAAAACACGGCTATTGTTGGAAAGAGGGGTTTATGGGCCACGCACAGGCACCTCAAAGCTGCGATGGCCGATTCTGCATGAACTTTTACTACTGCCGTCAATTGTCAAATATTAACTGGAATGTTATTTGTACTAACCTATTCAGTGTACGATTGTATTAAAATATTTAGGACGAAGTCAATCTGGTTTTCTTTCAATCTTTAACACTAAAAGCGACTCGCTGATATAGACGTTTCACGTTAAAACCAACGGCCGTGTGCGCCGACACAGCCCCTCCCGATTTTTTCCCGTCATTTCGGTTCGGCTAGCCTATTCATAGAGCAGTTTATGACAATAAGCGATAATGTACCATTCGAAAAGTGAATAAAATTTTGGCACCTCAAAACCATACTAAATTTTTCAATTCATAACCGAATTAAATTCCTAGTCTGTTCAAAATTCGTTTGCTCGACAACACAATGAATAATGTTGAATTGACACAATGAAAGAAATTACGATTATATGAATTTCTGCACTCCAAAACACAATTATAGCCTAAGTGGGACTGTGATGGATATGTCTGTCGTATGCCGATCGAGCGGTGGTCCCGTAAAACACAAAATTGGTGCCCAAAACCTCGGGACGAGGTCGCGGCAGATCATGAACGAGATGGTGAGACAGCTTAGATGTCTTGAATTGGCTTTCTCAGGAAATGGAAGAAATAGACCAGAGCCGTGAACAATAGGAGTGGAGGGAGGCCTTTGCCCAGCAGTAGGACAGTATAGGCTTAATATAGTGTATGTTTTATTCTGAAATTCTGATCTATCTCGCTACTAATACCTATTTCAGTGATTTCACTGAAATAGGTATCAATTGCCAATCTTCCCGATAACCAAATTGAAGAGTCTCAATTATTTCCTACTTTTTAATAGAATTAAGATAATTATCTGATTTATTTACAAAATGTTCTGCTTATATACCTACTCACTATTAAACATATTCTTGGTGTCCTATGCGTGTAAGATATAAACAAATTATTCTTTTAACTGGGTCGTGCGTCGTGCCAGGCCGTGTGCTGAGTCAATGTCCAAAGGTAACATTGAACACCCTAGAATAATATTTTTTGGTTACTTCCTAAGTTTTACATAGTCAAAGAGTCTACCTACCTACATAACAAATTGTCAAAAACAAAATCGCTGTCCTCCCAACCCTTGTACCAAACCCCCTCTTCCCTATACGGTCCACAAGGCCGCTTCAGTTGCGTAATCGAATATTTCGAGTAGTGATCCGACGGTTAATAACGATGACAGCATGCATCGTTCTCGTGACGATCTCGAATCGAATATGGAATAATATCGTAAAAGTGATTTACAAGGTGGCGCCTACGCAGTACGCTGTGAGATATTAGTTGGGACTGTTGGGAGACTGATGCAAGGAATGATGGTGATTAATTTTAAGTAATTGTTTATTTTTAATGGTTGGTCCTGATTCGGCTGCCAAAGGTGAGGTTTGTATGCGTTTGCCTTGAAAGTTTAGATTGTAAGGCTATTTTGGTCCGCCCTGAGTGTCGGGATTCGAAGAATGATTCCCGGCCAGTGTAGGCGCGGACAGCGAGCAATGGGAAGCTCGCCGTCCGGCTGTCCGGTAATTGACCGGACCGAGCCCAGTCGTCAACAGCGCGTAGTGTGAAGTCTGACACGCCCTCTCGCCCCACCCAGAGCGAGAGAAGTCATTGGATGATTTCCAATCTTAAAAAAAAAACAAGTAAAATAAAAAAGGATTCATTAGTCGTGTTTCAAAACTACCCCTATAAAACGGTTTAGGAGGTGTTATAAGTTGGATGGGAGAATCTGATTCCTTGGGTTAATAAACTTGAAACTTGGCACGAATTCAAATCAAAATGAATAACAAAGACTGACTTCATTAGCTTTTCAAAACTACCCTCGAAATATTTATTTAGTATTTATTTATATATTTAAGCGTCATGTACAGTGGTGGTACATAGGCGGACTAGATAAAAAAATGTATACTTTAAAGAATGCTTAAAGCCGCGTTTCCACTAGGCAACATTTGGCGCGCGACACGTGACGCTGAACATGTACGGCAACGCTGCACAACAGCGCGCGACGTTACCAGCTGGCGCGCAACATGACGCGCGGCTTGTTGTTTGTTTAAAGTAGTAGATGCGTAGACAGACAACGTAGTTCAACAAAAGTTCCGCGCTGACTTTCAACATGTTGGGCAACTAGTTGTGCAACATGTTGCGCGTCAATTGTTGCCTAGTGGAAACGCGGCTATAAGTTTTTATGAAAATATTCGCGAACGAAGTCGCTCGCGCAGAGTGCTAATTACGTCATAACAGCTTAACTATAACGACTAAAATCAAATCCTGCACAAAAAACTCAGTAAAAAATTCCAGCCCATCTGGACAGAGCTTTAGGCTAAATTGGCCAGTGCTAATTAATGCAAGTCACTCAGAACTAATGGTTTAAGCGACAGTTCATGTATTTTAACGAATTCATAATTAATTAAGTTAGTTATTTTTATTATTTATTTATAGAGGCTTCAGTTACTTAATAATAATGTAGTATAATGTTCCCACTGCTGGGACTCAGGCCTCCTCTTTAGGAGAGGGAATGGCTGCAATCCACCACGCGAGCCCAGTCCAAGTTGATAGATGTCACACGATACGTCTTCGAAGTTTTGGTTCTGGGACATGCCGGCTTAACCACGACGTTTTTCTTCATCGTTTTGAGGGCAGTAGTCATGAAATGAAGTTGAAGAGTAAAATCTACAAGTCCGTGATAAGGCCTGTCATACTGATCAGAATGTTGGGCTGTGAAAAAGACGGATGAAAAAAGATTGCACGTAGCACGAGACGAGCACGAGATAAGAATGTTAAGATGGATTTGTGGTGTGACGAGAATGGATAAAGTGAGAAATGAGTATATTAGAGGAAGTTTGAAAGTGGCGCCAGTGACTGAAAAGTTGAAAGGGAATCGTTTGTCTTGGTATGGTCATGTGAAGAGGAGGAATGAAACGCATGTTGCTAAAAGATTATGAGTTTACATGTGGATGGATGGAGAGGGAGAGGGAGGAAAAAGAAAAGATGAATGGATTATGTGAGAAGTGATATGAAAGAAAGTGATAGCGTGACGAGTAACAAGACAGAATGGAAAAAAAGACACTGTTGCGCTGACCCCAAAAAATGGGACCAGGGCAGGAAGATGAGTCATGAAATAAATAACACAGAGGAAAGCGCTTGCCTGGGATTGAACCAAGGATGTTGTGGAGTTTCGTGAAAATATATCCGTAACCGTAAACGAAATCGGTATAAAGTTTCCAATAGTTTCGGTTAAAGGCGGTATCGAAATGACAGACTACGGCAGATTTTTATTTGTTTTACTCGGCCAAACAAATGATAATCGAAATAGACGAGAGAGAAAAACAAATAAAATTCTAATATCCTATAACCGAAACCGGTGTAATATTATTCCTATAAGCGAATCCAGAACTGAAATTTCATATCCATATCATCTCTGGTTTAAACCTGTGATATATTATAATCATACATCACAGGTTCAAACCCAGATAGGCCCGGCCATTTTAGTCGTTTTGCCGTCACCATTGCTCTAACACATTAAAAAATTTCGAGACTTTAAAAAATATTAGTATTAATTTCTCGCTAAGGGAGCCATTTCACTAAGGGAATCGTTTGTCTTGGTAGCGGCGAGCTACCCATTGCTCGCCGTCCACAAGCCCGCTCCTACGGTGGCCGGAAATCGGGATCGTGATCCCGGCGGCTGGGGCGTAAGGGCCGGGACCTCGCGCGTGCAGGTGTGGCCTCCTCCTTTAAGCCGCGCCGTAGGTACGTCTTTTGGTCCGATGATGGAACGGGTTAGGTGTAATTATGCAATTCCGACGCACACTTCTCGAAATATTACACACTTCGACTCGACCAGCGCATCATTGCCGAAGTTCTTTTTGTCCATTTTAATTTACACATTTTTTTCTACCTTTAAGGTCAAGTTGGACTCAGTAACGTAGATTAGGTCAAGATTGCATATAATTAGGTTGCTAATTACTTATTAACGTATTCAATGTAATCACTGTAGCCACACATAGTGCATAAGTAATGGCTCTTACTTAACTGATGAATCAGCTTGTTTCGGAATCCATTGCACATCACACTATCACTCTAATTATAAAACCGAAAGTCCGTGTGTATGTAAGGGCCTGTGCAGACTACGTTTTAGAAACGCGCGTCGACGTCGCGTTTTTAAAACTATATCGCTACTAACTGGCGTCGACGGCGCGTTTAAAAAACGCGGTGTGCACAGGCCCTAAGTTTGTTACATTTTCACACTCGTACGGCTGAACGAATTTCGATGAAACTTTGTGTATATAATTGTCGTGACCAGATCTTACAAATTGATCACTTCATGATAAGGCCAAGTAAAACTGGCCAGATCGTTTTAAACGTTAAAGTTTGACGATATGTCAATCGTTTGACCTACTTTCTTTAGACCTTTTATTATCATAGAAATCCTACATCAATGATATGGCCAAACGCATATAATGGCATATAATGATCAATTCAGATGTGATAACGCCTTTAAAATGTCCGTCATGTGAGCGAAAAAGAGGGATGGAGCTATACACCCCACAATACTACTTTAACAGTTCAGTTTCGGTCGTAAAATGGATCGCGTTGAGAGCTCGTGGTAGGGCCTCTGTAGTCCACTTAAGGGGATGTACACACGACGTTTTTAAACGCGCCGTTGACGCGCGTTTGTAGCGATACAGACGCGATACGCACGCGAGTCAGACGCAGCCTGTAGACCTTCACCACTAGGCAAGTTGATAATCTGCAATCGTTAACGCTAGTCGAAAACTAATCAAATGTATGGGAATGACATTATCTCAACGTTAAGTCACGTGATCAGAACAAACGAATAGAAAATTCGTAGCCAAGTTCACATCGTTAAAAATGATAGAATGAATTGTTATCGTTTCTACAATGTTCAACGCTACATCCTTTGTTATTGTAGAACGACATTGTAGAACGAGCGGCCGACTCAAACGCGTCAACATGGCTACCAACTTATCGTTTTCTACAATTGCTGACACCGAGGCGTTACCGATTGGAGAACGAAATTCGACACGAAACGGGTGTAACTTAGCTGGGGGGGCTTAATAGGATAAAAGCGCGCCATCGAGGCACGTTTCTAAAACGCGCGTCAACGGCGCGTTTAAAAAACGTGCTGTGCAAAAGCCCTAACGCAGAGTGCGTTAGGGCTTTTGCACAGCACGTTTTCTTTTGCAGGAAAGAGCACTTTATTCTTATTCACATTTATAATATTTGTAGGATAGCATTCATATTGATTGCTTTGTATAAACAGTTTTATGATTGTAGCAAGTTTATTGCGATTGTAAATCCGTGCGATTTTACGATTGATTACTAGTAGACACGTAATAAGGTTTTGTTAAGAAAAACAACATAAATCATAGTTCCTTATTAGGTTTTGATTGATGATTGTTCTTTTAAAAATGGCAAAGTTATTAATAATATTCTTAAGTTAGGTAATGTTTTTTTAACTTTGATAGAAGGATAAATTTGAGACAAACATGATCAAAATGTGGGAGAGAATAACTTGTCTAAGAGTTTAGAATAGGATAGCATAGTCGGCCTTATAATGTTCCCACTGTTGGGACTCAGGCCTCCTCTCTAGGAGAGGGAATGGGCCGTAATCCACCACGCGGGCCCAGTGCGGGTTGGTGGATGTCACGTCTTCAAATTTTTGGTTCTCGGACATGCCGGTTTCCTCACGATGTTTTCCTTCACCGTTTTGAGAGCAGTGGTGATGAAATAAATTACACAAAGTAATGCGCCTCGCTGGGTTTGAACCCGCGACCTACAATAACAGACCTACAATAACAGAATAACAGAGTTTAAAATAACTTTATTTAATTCGTGGAAGGAAATGATCAAATAACTTCTCCCGATCTGGGTGGAGCAACAGGGAGAGTAAGACTTTCACTGACTAAACCTACCCGTGTTCCTTCGGTTGCCCTTTGCGTTCCAGCCCCCCTAGCCAAGTTACAACCGTTTCGTATCGATTCTCTTTTCGTCGATCGCGATCGCCTCGAGTAGGCCACGCCTCCGATTCCTTTATTCTGACGTTATCTCAACGCTCAGTCACGTGGTCAGAACAAAGGAATAGGAGGCGTGGCCGACTCGAGGCGATCAACGAAAAGAGAATCGAAACGAAACGGTTGTAACTTGGCTAGGGGGGCTGGAACGCAAAGGGCAACCGAAGGAACACGGGTAGGTTTAGTCAGTGAGTGGGTTGGCTTGGGGTGTGGGAACTCTCTCGAACAATCCTGTTGAACTTTCATCATGTAACGTAGTACGTGTTTCCCCGAAGCAAGGTCTAAGTTTCAATTCCAACTCCAAATACTTTAATTAGGTTTTTAATGTGTTCATTTGTATTCTTAGTCATAATTACTCACGCTAGATGGCGTTTCATCGCCAACTATCAATTGAAAGTTTGATATAGTTTCCACACGAGGACGATAATAGTTTTACTCATTCTATGTTATACATATTGTATATGTTACATATTGTTTTCTTGAACCATGATAAAAGAGAGTGGGTTCCACGACACAGGAGATCCTAGTGAGAAGATCAGTAAAGTACCTATATGATTTAATTTTGTATTTTTCTGAACAATATGCTATATTTTTATGCTTATGCTGAACAATAAACATTATTATTATTCCATTTATTTATTTTAATGTTCATATTCTCTACATTCTTAAATATTTCTTAAATAAATATTCCAAAAAAAAATTAAATATAAAAAAAAATATGGTGAATAGGACCGGTGGCAAGACTGCTGAGCGAAGAATCCAGGAATACTGTTAATTATTATTACTTCGCAGGCTGCTGGAGCTGACATTTATTGCAAGTTCTGGTTACCATCTATGTTTTGATATTTATTAATCAGTCACGCTATTCTTTGGCACATAATCAAACAACTTCCTCAGTTCTGGATGGAGCGAGAGGAAATGTCAGTCTTTTGCTAACTAAAACCCACTCGTTTTCCTTCACTTGCCCTTTGCGTTTCATGGCTGTTGTAACTCTTACGAAAAATCCCTCAGGCGTAATTCTAAACCACAGGCACACTTCGATGTAGGATTCTTTTTACCTTGATAGTAGGAAATAATCTTAAGTAAGCGTAAGATTATTTCCGACATAGGTGTATCAATGGACGAAGTTGCTGGTAGGAGCTAGGACCAGGTATCTTTTGCAGATGTAAAAATGTGTTATGTATAGGTGGTTTTTATACAAATCACGTCTCATCAGCTAAAAGTATTTTGATTTTTTTTTACGAACTAGTAAATATCAGGACAAAGACTACGAACAGCATCCTGGGACTTGTGATCTAGCATGTGGCACCACTCCCATCAGAAGTTACCTAATCTTGAAAGTCACTTTAAATTCAATTACATTGACAAAAATAAAGTATAAAACTTTATTTATTCTTTATACTAAACGTTGTGTGTCACAGAACCTCTCTTTGTAAATAAATAATATACGTGTATGTGTGTGAGAGGGTGTGTTATTGATTTTTAAATTAATTAATTTAATTATGGTATAATTATTTAAAACACAGGTAACCCTTGGTTAAGTTGTTGAAACCTCTACGGTCTGGACCAAGCGTTTCGCTTCGTCGTTTATACTGCGAACATCAAGGGACTGGAACAACTTGCCTGTTGCGAATTTCCCGTCCAATTATAATTTAGTTGTCTTCAAGGCTAGAGTGAATAGGCTCTTAATAAACTAGTGCGCTTCACGATCAACGTTTTCATCACTACTTACCATCAGGTGGGATCGCAGTCAAGCACTAGTTTAAAACAATTTAAAAAAAATTAGGATATAACTATAAGACTTTTATTTCGATAGTTCGTTCCTACAGTAATTAATACGCAACCAAAAACTAGTTTCTAACGATAAAGAAAAACAAAGTTTACTCTGTAGTGGTACAAGTGCTTTCGAAAGTTTTCTTGCGCTTGTCAAATGAAACACTACAGGATACCTTCTGCAAGTTAGCAACTTGTTAGGAACTCCATCTTTGATGTTAATTTATAATTGTTATTATAACACACAAGACTTACCCAGCAACGTCCTATGACGTAAAATATGTTCAATTTGTTAAAACAACGTCTGGGGCCCAAGTCTACTATTTTTATAAATTCGTCATTCCAACACGATCCCATTGTCATTTTGCTAAAAGTTCGTAATCTGTTAATTCATAATGATCGATCATTGATCGATCAATGGTCTCGTACTAAAGTTGTGGTAGAATGAAAATATCAAGCTTATTAAAAGCAATGACTGCACAATGACGTTCTAATGGTAGGTCACTGATCAAAGGAACTGTCAAAATTTTTGCAGATTACCGCATACGTCAGATATTCATTTGTACGAGATTACCATTATATGACTTTCATTATTTGCACTACGTCTCATAATGCCAAGCAGCTTTAGTGAATTCTATTAGTTAAACTTTTGCGTCTCAACACTTGCAAATGTCAAATATCTAGTGCTGCTTGTAGAGTAGAACGTTTATCAACGTAAGTTCATTTTGTATGAGAAAATATTGTGTCATAATGTGCGCACCTCACGAGAGCAGCGCTGGGCCGAACGTGTTAACTTCGACAGTTGTTACAGGTGGTCAGACGCCAGAAAGTCTGATCATCTATCTATCCAATGAGTACCATGTTGCCCAGTAGCTGAGTTGTGGAAGTCTGATAGGCAGGCGCTCCATGTAAAACACGGGTTTTCAGCCGCATCCAGTTGCACTGGAAGCCGACCCCAAGCCAGTTGGGAAAAGGCTAGGCAGCTGATGATAAAATATACTTCTCTTCTGGAAAGAAACGCAAATGTAGCGTGCACAGATCTAAAAGATTTTTTCTAAGCTTCTACAATTTTATTTACACTACAAATGTGATTAAAAGGTATTATTATTTTAAATGTTACCGCTCACTAGGAATTGGTAACAAAATAAGTTTAAGTAAGTTTTGTATTTAGGTAAGTTTTGTAGTCGGGACCAACGTATTTTAGGACGCACGGGGTAATCTCGGAACCTATGTTAAGAGATAACTGTTATGGTTTATAGCCTTAGAGATCAAACCTTGAGAAAATACATCAAGTCTAGTCCAAGGATTATAAAACATATCGACGGCGGCGACCTCTCGCGCCGGACCCTGGTACAAGCCATGGTCCGGAGCGAGGAGGAATGGGTAACGGTCGCCTCTTTCTACAAAGCAGTAATGCTAACAAAGGACACGGCCGCACGCGTTGGGAA
Organism: Mythimna impura; assembly: GCA_905147345.3. Taxonomy (NCBI): domain Eukaryota; kingdom Metazoa; phylum Arthropoda; class Insecta; order Lepidoptera; family Noctuidae; genus Mythimna; species Mythimna impura. The sequence goes on along the minus strand of LR990343.1, from coordinate 27,914,026 downwards.
ACGGATATCCTCACGCCCCAGCCGCCAGGACCCTGACCCTAACTCAAGCCACCTTCGGCGTGCGCTGTGCGGACGACGAGCACTAGGTAGCTCGCCGTCCGGCCGTCCGGTAACCGTCCGAACAAAGCCCAAGTCATCGACAGCGCGTAGTGTTCCAGTACAGTACGAAGAAATTGCAGTAGTGAATTAGAGTTAGCAAATTCTGTGGTAACAATCTCACCTTATGTAGGTCAACTAGCCAACATTTTTTTTGCTATTCCGATATTTGCTTCCTTAATCGGGTTACCAAATTAAAAATATGGAAAGCTGTTAAAAAAAACTGACGACACAAATTGCATTCAAATGGTTCAAAATGCCGCCAGCGGAATGCGTAGCGATTTATTTGAAAAATTGGAAATCAACGCGTTAGTGAAATATAGTTCGTTCTGTTATTCTGTTAACATTTGCCAAAAAGAAACTTTATACCAGCTGAGAATTGAGTGCAACAAGAAAAGTGTTTTCCGTTTGGAAGAAAACTCAAAAAAGCGGTGGTTTATAATTCAGGAGGGTTTAAAATCGATTTCTGGCAGGATTGTGGGATTGTGGAATGCAAAGGGCTACTAGAAAAACGCAGGTGAGTTTTAATCAGTATACGACTTACACTCCCTGTCGCTCCACCCTGAGAGGAAGGAGATATATTATAACACACTTAAAAAAAAAAAACAGGCTGGTGTTCCTGACATATCCTCACATGCCGAAATGCTTATTAAGCTGTTGATCCCCGCATTAACGCCGGCGTTCACGCGCCATTGTCTTACTATTGTGTCTCTAATTACGCACTCAAAAGGTTAATCGTACTACTTACTTATTTCCCAGTTTAAAGTTCCTATAGAAAAACTAACCACTGTTGATAGTCCCGCCATCTAGCGGTAGTTGGAAGAATCAGTGAAATCCATTCAATCACACATTTAGCAGTAGGAACATTATAAGGCTGATTATGGTTATGCTTAAACATTCATTAGCCAATCAACAATTTGGAAACTGGCTGGACTTCACCCAGTTTGCTGAGTACGTCCTTTTAATAACTGTTTTTCAACCCAAGTTTGATGGCCTGTGCAGAAGAATACTTAACGGGGCCAGTTAAGGCCGACCCCTGCCAGGGCTGTGAATTGTTTGAAGGAATTACCGTGACCCTTGCAAAAGGAACACTGTGGGTTTTAGTTAGTGCAAGTATGACACTCGTTCCCGCTCCAACCAGAGAGGAAAAAGTCATTTGTGTTTTTCTACGTAAAAAAAAAATTGCAGAATTATACAATATACCAAAGATACCAAGGCAGTAAGATACACAGTGTTTACTAAGAATGGAAAAACTTCATAAGATTCTACTCTTAGTCCCTAAAGTACCTACTGTAAAACTGAAATTGTTTATGTGTTGTGTCAGACTATGCAAGTCTATTTAAATTTTACTGAATGTAGCTTTATACGTAAAAATTGACGTGTAAAAGTGTTTTATAAACCTATTTGCAGAATAAATATCATTTATCATTTATACTGCTTGAAAAGGGTCTTATTTTTTATCTATGTCTAAATTTTCCCGCGAATCCGCTCCCGTGACCTAACCCAACACTAAGGTCCGACCGAGATCTCGGTCTCGGTCTCGGTTCCAGTCATTCTCGGCTAAAAATCAGGCCGAGATTCTCGGTCTCGTTCTCGGCCTGATTTACGCCGAGAATCTCGGCCATGGCCGAGACTTCTTGAGGTCCAACAAATCATTTATTTTCCCTAGATTTAGAGCTTATCGCTCCATCTACCGACGGATGGGCGAATTAGGTGCAGGTTTGACGTTACTCGCGTTTCTGTTTACGATTGCTGATTGATTGGCTAATGGCTTAACGTCAAGAAGCGCTGACTTGTCGGGGAAATACCTTTCGTATCTCATTTGTTTTTTACATGTATGTCAATTTATTGTCAATATTTGGAATAGTGATTTAAATAAACATAATTCACGGATTGTTATTTGACAAGAATTATTGTTAATAGATAAGTGAAAAAGTTGCGTGCGAATTGAATTGGTTTGGTTTATGTGAGTGTAAATTGGTAAGTAGGTATCTAGTGTTATTTCATTTCTTCCTTTTTTACTTGTTGTATTGTTGTAATTAGCGGAATGGTATCATTATTTCATATTTACATCTGTCGATCGGCATTATTTAATAATTATGTGAAATACATACGCAGCTTTTTTAAAGACTTACTTTTTAAACACGTCGCGCGTCGATCGTGCGTTTACCTATGTACCTATGCTTATGTACCTATTCGGTGCCTAAGTGTTACCAAGTGTTTTTAATATTCTCAATTTTTTTTTTCTATGTTAAAATATAGTTCTGTTCGATTTTGATTACGAAGTGTTTTTAATATTCACAATAAAAAAATACTTTTTTTATGTTAAAATATAGTTCTGTTCGACTTTGATTTCTAAGTGTTTTGAATACGTAAAATAAAAAAATGCTGAAACAAGCACTATTTCGTATTATTTCGAGATTTAACATACTAAATGTTATAGCGCCATGTCTCGGTCTCGGTCTCGGCCGAGAATTTATTTTATTCTCGTTCTCGGTCTCGGTCTCGGCCGAGACAAAAAAACAAGGTTCGGTCGGATCTTACCCAACACAGAAACCGCGTATTTTTTCAACGTAATAAGTAGTCTAATGACACCAGTCGCGAGTGTGACAATATATCATTGAAAGAATTTAAATGAAAATTCCTGGGTAAAAAAGCAGCGTGGAGCCATTAAAAATATGGTTTTATAGAATGTTATTGCGAGAAACAATTTAATTTTTGTATATTTATAAGTGCCTACCAGGCTCTTATTTTTCAATTGTGTAACGTGCTTTTCAATACGGCTGTATGTATGCAGACTTCATAAATTTAATAAAGTCGTCCATTCCGTGACAAGAATACATAATAAAATCGATAATGCAACACCAAACATTAAAGAATTCATTCAGAAGTTTCCGCAAACAAATTATGGCGCCTTTGTCCTTGCATCCAATCTTGTTTACCAGGAAATTCATGAGGAAAATAAATCTAATTGCATTATTCAGGTCATATTATAACGCTTAATTTTTCTGTTGTTATATTGTTTGTTTTATTGATGACAATATAGAAACGACGCATAAACATTATTAGTCACGCTACTCGATAACAGATGGCGTTAGTTCCGCGCGCAATAAAGTTAGACCTTTGTAGAAGAAACAATAAAAGTGTTCGAACTGCTTGGCAGATGGCGCTGTAAGTACTGTGAATTTAGTTAAAATATTTTCTCAACTTTGCTACCGACATCAGAACAATAATTTTATTGTGGATCATATTTAATATACTCCAGTTTTACTATCTCAACAACAACAACAATGTATTCTCTTAACTCACAGTAATCTCTTGTTTACAGCTACGATAAAACTGTTTATATACCAAACATCATGTCACTGACCCCGTTCAAATAAGAGTGCTAATAAGGGTAGAAATTTAACAGGCAATACTACCCAAGGGTGTTGCAATTTGTCGAGTCATTTACTGTGGACACATTTAGATCTGTTTGCATGGCCGTAAAGAGTCCACGCCCTTACCATAACCACCCACCCACTGCACCAATTTACTTAGGACCCTCCCTCCCCCTCTGCCCGTTCAATTAAACAAGTACAACGGTAAACTCCCTTAGAACCTGATGGGTCTTTATATACTGGCTTGGAAGAATATCGTCCACCCATTGGCAGGTGACCACGATCACGTCACCTTCACAATGGAATCGTAATCGTAAAACTTGACTAGTTTTCCGCGGGCTCCGCCACGGGGAACTACCCTCATCTACTCCCTTAACACTCCATTTAACTAAAAGCCTCGTTTGAAATATAAAAAATGATTTGATAACGTGCACTTGGCAATGAACTGGAAGTCCGGAAAAATATTAAGGAACATAAAAAAGTTTTTCGCGACACGTTTGTGTAGAAAAAAACAGAAGAACAACAACATGAGAAGACGAAGAGAATCAGTCGCTTCTGTTTATAGGAAAACAACAAAATTTTTAACATCGAACACTGCAAATTTTCTAAAGAAAAAGCCGAATAATAAGAAATCAGAAATTCTGATGGAAACTGTGGAAGATTGCGAAGACGATGGAGAACAAAATGTAAACGAAGTTGACGAAACAAAAACAGATGACGACGACATAGGTGAACGAGACCTTGACTATTATCTAGGAGTTAGAGAGAGAGAGACTTACTGGCGAGACCCAGCTGGAAAGGAACAAATACGGAAAGACTATCTTGTCTATCATTGTGGTATCAGTGAAGAAGATTACGACAAAAACTATAAGAAAACAGTAGTCTCAAAGGTGTCTTATGTCATACAGCCAAGATTGAAGCAAGTGCCATTCAAAATTCATAGAAAAAGGAGGAAGAATGGGGATGTGAGGGATGATTCGTGGCGGGAAAAGACTGGGATATTCAAACTGTTTGCGTACCGGCGTGATAGTGAGTACTCTACGTCGGATAGTTACAGCGAATGCGACTCTAATGAAGATAAGGTTTCGGAGAGACTGCGATCCACTAATGAAGATGATATAGAAGATATGATCGGATATCTCAATGAGATGGCCACTTGTGGCTCTGACGGCAAACTCTTTGAGGTTCGTGTAAACATAACATACAAAACTTTACAATCGTGTTGCCATACAAACATCTAATGTTGACTTGATTTAGGCATTTACTGTTAACGTTGAATCTGAATGCAAATAAATACATTATGACGTTGTTCTACGAAAAATATTATTTGATTAAGCAAATTAATGAGAATTTGTACATAATATTTTTATTATTTTCCCGTGTTGGTGTACGAATTTCTTTAGAAACGAGAACGCCTGTTAAGGGTGCTCTAGACGGTAATTCTTCCAAACAAATGTAGTATGGCTAGGTATAACTTCATTGTTTAACGGTAAACAAAAAATTATATCCATTTGTTTCGTCATTATCTAGCTCTGTATAGAAACAAAACATTAAAAAAAATATAACATTTTGAAGTTATGTGCGTCGAAAATTCCATATTTTGGCACTAATTTGTGCATCTTTAGACGTAAACAAATAACTTATGGCGTATGAATATGGCAAATTCATTTGCATACATGAAAAAATATTTATTAAATAAAACGATTAATTTCATTTTGAACAGATAAAGTCAAAAGATTTATCACGATATCAAGACGCGGTTATTCATGACATCTAGACACCCAAAAGTCTATTCATAAAATCTTACGCACTCTTTTCGTTATAAATCATCGTACAGTCGACTCTCGTTAATTTGAAACTCGAGGGACTTTCAAAATATTACCAACTATCGAATGTTCGAAATATCAAATAGTTCGAAATTTTTGAAAGAGTATTTTTAAAAGAGTTACTTCAGTAACTGAAACTTAACTAAACAAACCAATTCGTGCGGAAGTGTGACTCGTGTATGATGATACAAGTTTGAAATTATCTCAAAATGTACTCATACCTCTGCAAGGTCAGCAATCTTTCTCTCTTTTTCTCTCTGCAACTTTGAATTGTCGAGTGTTGGACGCCGATGAGTTTGAATTAACGCGTCGTTTTGTTACGTAGCGATGATTCGTTCGAATTACCAAGTGCATAAAAATAAAAATATAAAGAGATTTTCTAGGGAACTCGTGATAACTTTGAATTATAGAGAGGTTCGAATTATCGCAGGTTTGAATTAACGAGAGTCGACTGTACCTATATGTTATGGGAGTGTGTAAACGCTGTGATGAGCAAACGGTCGCACATGATGTTGGTTGAAATAGCATGCATTTTAACGTCGTCCATCCAAGAGTTCAATCCGACTAGTGCAACCTTAAATGCCCGAAATAGACAATAACTAATAATAAATCTAATTTTTTATTTAGAATTAAATATGTATATTGAAACAATTATCTTAATATAATGACTATTAGAGTATTTAACTTGAAATCGTCGTTTATTTGTCATGTCTGGGTGAAGTCCAGCCAAACAGGAATCGTTAAATATTCCTTAACGAACTATAAATATTTAGTAGAATTAGTGCACAGTTAACATTAATTAATTACAATCCAATCTACATATCCTAAAAAAAATGCAAATTATTGTCAAAATAAAAATTCTTTAATAGGTTGTATAAATCACATGTCCCTTGCCTGACTGACCATTTGACATTTTATTATTTTGCATTTGTGATCTGAATTACAAATATTTTTTTTTTTTTGTACAGGGACTTAGATTAGGCTGTTTGAACATGGACTTTAATATGATTTAGAAAAATTGGTTTGAAACTATGTAGCTTCTGCGTATTGTTTTAATAAATGAATTATTGAAGTTATAATTTGATTTCCTACGATTCGCAGTTTAATGTGGCGCATATTTCATTTTTATTTAATGCAGGGTCCATTCTCTTTGACATTTTTCTGTAAATCTAATGTGAAGTGAATTTAATATTTTTTCTTGAGTCTTTAATTTTTTTTTAACGTTTTCTTTTCTTTTCAGGGCGTTCGTATAAAAGAAGTATCGGAAGGGAGGCCCTGTGACAACTGCCCAGAGCTCTGCCCTGGATTCATCCCACACGCGTGGAGGTAAGTCTTTAGTCTCCAAGTCACTCATAGAATGAGGAAACTCGTAACTTTATCATCGAACCTTGGTTCTACGACCCCGAAGCGGTTATGGCGTATACCTTGTGCATACAAATAGAGAAAATGTTTTCTCATCTACCGGCTATCTACAGCATTTGCATTTAGAGCTATCAGTCTTCCGTTGTCACCTTCGTCACCAGTTAACTTCATTAGGTATGCCTCTGTTTCTTTGTTTCTCGTGTATTGTGTCACGTAGACAGCTTTACTTCATATTTGGATCACAATGATTGGGACTCATTACTGCATCATGTCCTGTTTCATTAGGCGTGCCTTTGTTTCAAGTTATCAAAGAATTTGGCACCGATTCCACTTTATTGTTGTTGTGTGTTTTTGAAATGTTCTTTGTATCAGTGTGAGAATCAGTTTATGTAGAGGTTGTTATGAAGGTTTTAGTATTACATAAAACGGCATTCTCTGATAAGCTGTCATACTTATTTTATTTTAAGAACACTATTCTATTAGTTATATATAAAATACACTTATCAGCTTGACAGCCGTCGCCGTCCTGATTAGATCTAAATTAAAACAATCCAATTCTTTTTAATCAAATTAAAAATCCTACTCTATATTTGCATAATTATATTCTTTAATAGTATTAGTTAATAGGAGTTATTTTTCATACAATATCTTTCGATATTACAGTATCATGTTTATAAATAAGTATAATACACAAAGATTATCAAATTGCCAAACCCACAAAACTTATCAAAGTCAATAACAATGTTGAGATTACATTTACCGTACCAAATATTATCGTAGTAATAACTAAAGCAGACAACGCTTAAAAAATCGCTAATAACCATTACGTTATCAAATTATCGTGACCGGGTCACAGATACCTTATCAACGATGGTTCGCGCCATGCCGACGAACGTGATCGAAGTCAACAGACTAACGAGCGGATAATCAGCCTTGTGGTGAGGCCAGCGCGTGCGCCGAGCAGCGAGAAAAATGTCCACTCCTGCTCCCGCGGTCATACCGAACAGTCGTGTCGCGCTCGAAAATCAAACAAGCCAAACAATGTGTCTCTCGTTGAAACAATTGGAGTGGGCGGATGTATACAGACGCATCACTGGAACAGATAAAGAGCCGGTGAAAGAGAAGAAGATACAAAAGTTCCCATCCAGGGAACGAAACTTTGCTGTCAAGAGGAAGTTTAACAACAACATGAGGTCCCACGCCAACTGCGAGAGTTGCGCCAGAGTCGCTGAGAAAGAAAACAGATGATCAACAAAGTGTGTGTGACTGTCAAGTGTCAGAATTAAGTGGATCTATGGATCTCTATTGTACGTGAATACAATGTGTTTGCAACCAAACTATCGTGACGATAAATCTCTCAAAAATCTAAGTGATATTATTATTTATACAGGCTATAAATAACTCAGTGCAAAGTGCGAAGAACTGGCTTTGTTGGCTTCGGACGTTCTAAAGTTGGTGCTAAATCCTTTTTGCTCATCGTCATTCCATTTATTTTGTTTTTGCTCAAATTTATTTCTAAAATAACTCTGAAGTGGCCGCTTGCAAAGTTTTATTGTTTATGAATATATAGTAGGATGTTAGCAAGGGACTGAAATGTTAACAATGTTAATTGTATTTAAAATTACAAGTTTCTTATAAGGAAGATTCTTAGAAACAAAAGGAACTTGGCCTGGTTATCAATATGCTAAATTTCTGTATTATCTATTTCTGAAAATAATTACGAAACATTAACATTGACTATGTTTAACTTATCAATTGTTTATTTGAATACTTTGTTAATGTTTCGCGATTAATAACGTGTCTCGTTAGTTTCCATACAACGTGTGTTATCAACAATATTGTTGGTCTGTCGATCCCGGATGTCGCCAACGCATTCGATTTTAAGGCTTATTGATGTGCCATTTGGTTCAGAATTGCATAAATGCTGTCCTATATACAGGTTTTCACTGCGTTTTGTGTTATAAAAAAAAAACAAACAAATAACTTTAAAATATGTGTGTATTGGATCCGCCGATGTGTAGCTATATATTATGTAAGGTGTTGCATCTTAAGTGGTTTGAATTGAGATGAAGGTTATATATATTACTTCGTGTTCTATAACTATGCATGTAGGCATTTATAAATAAACGAGTTCATAAGTTCACTCCATTATTTTATTCTTATCTAATCTTAGTAAAATAGTATTGCAAACACGCATTACGTGAATTATACAGTAACATAGTTACTTCATGAAGGTTTGTTGAACCAAGGAGATCTAAAGTGAAGCCATATCGCCGACAACTTCTCTTATTGTAAGCTGATTGGTAGGTTCCGGCTTAATTGTAAAAAACTGGAAGTGGTCATATAACCAAATTATATGGACGAGTTTTTTTCATCAATAACCGCTCACGTTTTAGATTTATGCATCCTTTGGAATTCGTTCTTACGTCTTTAACATTTAATAGGGATATAAAAATAGCTGATGGCTTAAAAAAAATATTAGGTATCTCGCTTGATTTCATTGAGTTTGCTGACGCCGAGCAATGGGTAGCTCGCCGTCCGGCTGTCCGGTAACCGTCCGGACTGAGCCCGAGTCGTCGACGGCGCGTAGTGTTCCATGCGCGCCTCAAAGAGATGTCAGCAAAACCATTAGGGCCCAGCAGAACCACAGTCCGCTAGGGCTGCAAGCACTTTCTGGAAGTAACCTTCCTAGAACCTGGAACTCCGCTCCAGAACGGAAGAAGTCATTAGCTGATTTCACTCTTTAAAAAAAATACTTGGTTGTGTGAAAGAAGGTTTTGTCAACAAGGGTCCGTTCCACAAGACGTACGGCGTTGTGCCACCGGTACATGGTGGACATCCCACCCATACGTACAAAGCGTTTTGGGAACACATTCAAAATTTCAAAGTGCGTACAGCTAAGCAGTGGAATTCCCTGCCGGAGTCTGTATTTCCTGATAGCTATAACCTAGGGGTCTTAAGTCAAGAGTGAATAGGTTGCTTCTAGGCAAGCGTGCTCCATCGTCGGCCACATCATCGCTTTCTATCAGGTGTGATAGTGGCTAAACGCGAGCCTATCCATAATAATAAAAAAGGGAGTTAATACTGGGCTGCATTATCTATTGTTCGAAAGACTCTTCGCAACCCTGAAACACGGGTTGGTCAGTAAGTCTGATACTCCCTCTCGCTCCACCCAGAGCGGGAGAAGTTAATTGATGATTTTTTTTCAACCCAAAAAAAAAGGGATAGATACCAATCTTAGCAATATCATCTTCTGAAGTATCATCAATATTTTCCTACCTTTTTGTCCCATGTTATTTGGACGCAACACGGTTTTTTCTTCCTTGTACCCTGTCATCCGTCACGCTATCACTAACTCCCTTTTCTTTCATATCACTCCTCACACAGTCTATCCATTTCTTCTTTGGCATCCCTCTCCCTCTCCTTCCATCCACATGTATATATTCTTCTGAAATTTAGGAGATGATATACAACGCCATTGAGACTTGATTCACCAATTCTTTATTCATATATCACAGCTTGAAAAATGACGCTATGATTTCTTTGGAAGTATAGGATAATAAAATATAATTAGTTCCTACAATCTTTACATAATGCCTTTAGTGAGGCGGTATAAGCATTGGACACTATTCGTTGAGAAACCTTTGACCTTTAAACTTATAATTAACGTAGCTATGCTAACAAACAGCTACCTTTGTTTGTTTGTTACAAATGCATCATTAGTACATATTCAGGGGCGTAGCCTACCGCGCAGTAACAATGATACGGAGCCCCCGGGCTACAGGGGCCCCGACGTTCGCAAAAATTCGTAACATGGTATCTACAACCTTCCATTCTCTTATTAATAAGAGGCCTGTATTTAATAAATAGTGATAATATGATAGGAGGTTCCAAATTTACAACCCGCTCCTCCAGTTTGCTTTTTCTCATGGGAATGAGATCTCGATCGTGCCATAACATGGCGTGAACCAGGGCAGGGCGCCCGGTCCGGCAAAACCGCACAAAGGGTACACCCTAGCGTTTCTTCCCGCCAGAAACACTCATATCCGATGAGGACCTGCATCAGACGGTTTTTTTTTTAATTCATATAAACCAGTGCTTGACTGCGATCCCACCTGATGGTAAGCAGTGATGCAATCATTCAAGCCTATTCACTCTAGCCTTGAAGACACCTAAATTATAGTTGGACGGGAAGACCGCAGCAGGCAAATTGTTCCTGTACTTCGATGTACGCGGTATAAACGACGAAGCAAAACGCTTAGTCCGGATTGAAAAAAATCCAGAAATCGAAATTAACCCAGTTCAGAATTTTTTCAGGGGCACTGTTAGAGAAACTGGCACCGGGCGTAGAAAACGCTAGTTACGGCTCTGGGTACTTATATTACCTAACCTTTTCCCAGCTATGTTGGGGTCACCTTCCAGTCTAACTGGTTGCAGCTGAATATCAGTATTTTATATGGAACGACGTTCTATCTAACCTCCAAAACCCAGTAATTGGGTAACAATACCTCTTCGCAAGACTGGGGTCAGATATCCCAGCTTCTAACTATCCGTAATGGGCCTACCACACACACAAGCTTCACCACAGTTTCGCCTGCGCAGGCCGGTTTGTACACGAAACACCGTTTATATTTGTCCACCACACACATCATATTCCGTGTGCGTAGGCGAGCTTTCCGGGGCACAGAGGAATCTCGGATTCAGAGAGCGACCTCAGCAAGCGATGTCATGTATGCAATTAAATATTTAGAATATGATATTTTTTTTCAGGGGTTTTTTATGGCTGTTATGAAAGCTCACTTTTCCCCCAAAAAAAGGTTTCTTTATTTAAAACAAAAAACTACTTATACACGCAAACAAAGCCACGTTCCCATCTAGTACTCATTAACCTTGCTCAAATCTACACGAGTCACGGTTCTCAGTATTGAATACAGCTTAACTACACTTCTATGTTTTTATAAACTGTTGGATAATATTGACAATATCCGCTTATAACGGATTGTGATCTCTGCAACAATTTGCCGAGGTGGGAATTATTAATGTATTTTTTTTCTCACGACACGACTTTGCTACGAATGATCTATGTCCTTCATACAGGTGCTTTTTAAATCATTGGCAATCTAATTATTTTTTTAAAACCAGACGCTTTATCAATAAGTGATAAATGTATATTGCAAATAGGTTTTTAAAAACCTTTCATACGTCAATTTTTTTTGTCAGTTTAAACTAGATGAGGCCGGTGTTTTCTAGCTGACTACCCTGAGAAGAAACACCGAAACGAACTCAGGGGTCAAAGTTTCTTTTCAAGCCCATACAGCAAACTGGTAATGGTCAAATCATATGAGAACCATGCAGATTGGAATCTGAGATGGTCTTTTGAGGAAAGAACCACACAGTTCTGAGTGGACCTGTCCAGTCAGAACTTAGGACTACTATTATGGAGCTCAACGAATTGACGAACTAAGAAAGAAAAGAAAGGACATTTGGGTAGGCTGCAAAAAGTACTCAAAACTACCAGACATTATGTTAAAGTTAAAGAAAACGAAAAGTAATCCGCATAGTACCCACATTCACAATAATAAAAGAAGCATGCCCATTTTTTACCCAAAAAATGCTGAAAAAGTAAACAACCAATCGATCCTAAATAATTATGATCAGAATTATGATGTTAATAAGAAATCATATAAAGGACTCCTATTCCAGTTTAAGTGTCATTTATTCTTTTTATTGATACTTGTTGCTCGGATACAGAGTCTTTTGAGTTATGTCTTCATAATATTATTATTCTTAATCTATTATGATTTCTTGGCAATGTAGATGTTTTACAATACAATTGCAATGATGAATAACAGTGTTTTCTCTGCAGATACTTTTTTTCACTATAAATGGAGTGTTTATTTTACGTTTCCTTTTAAGCGCATATTACTGCTGCTGTTTATTGATTAAAATAACAACCAAGTTATACAGCAAAGTCTACGATGAAATCTTTTTTAGAAAAAAAAAATCAGAACAGCCATGTCACAAATCCAGCCTAAACTCCCATTTTCATCAATTTCAATGGTGTTGTAATTATTTATAGACAAGTGTTGATACTTAAATAGATCGGAATTGTAATATTTAGACCGATTATTTTTCTTCCCCATAGAGGAAACGACTTATAAAGGATCATGACCAACGATGTATGGAAATCCGTCTTAAGTTGAAGCACAATAAATGTTTATTTAATATAGACTACGCTATAAATACTATTAAATAAAAGTGTTCATTTTCACACAAACACCCGAGTTTTAAAGTAATTAAACAAAAACGGAGATAACCTACAAATTATGTCTAACCAACTCGCAACTTGTAAAATGACCACAGATCACTCATGTAGGTACAAAACAACATTGTTAGTTATCATCCGTCTGTCATCTGGCTTGACAGCTGCATCTGCGTGAGACGAAGCACAAAATAAATATTATATTATCGGAACGATAAAATACTTATACAGTACGTTATGGTATTACTAATTACTTAGCTATTTAAGATATTGATATTATTTTTGTGATGTTTTTGTCTAAAGGTTCATACTTACGTACAAAGAGTATAGTAATATATAGCTTACGTAACTCGTACAAATGAAGAGAACGAAACGTCAATCATGACTGGAAATGTACCTAGCAATCGTTAATTTACTGTTTATCTTAAAATCATAATTCCGGATACGAAAACAGAATTCCTGAAGTGAAAAGCTGTAAAAAAATAAGCAAATAATTTCTATATTAATTTGATTTTCATTCACGCATCTTTGCTAGACTGCTTTTGGTCAATCTCCTTTAAGTATTAAGAAAGAAAAAGCCTAAAATATACAGATTACGCAAGTATCTACAAACTTTGAATATTTTATATTATTTTTATACGAAAAATAATACGGCAACGTTAGTACGCACCATATAATTATGGCCATGACATGGCCGACCATTTCCATGCATCAGTTCCATGCTCGAGTCTTTTCTTTTGACAGTCATGTTGACGGTTCGAGGAGATGATACCTATCTGTATTTCGACGAGTCCCAAGAACAAAGTCTTATCTAAAAATAAGACGAAATGTATTTTATTACCTATTCGTATTGTACATAGTAAAAACTATATGGCAGTCCTTTTTTTTTGTAAAATATTTTTTACTTTTTACTTGAAATAACCAATCAAACACTGTTTTATCATTTACTTTTACTTTTTACTTGAAATAACGAATCAAACACTGTTTTATCATTTATACAGAACTTCAAAACCTCATACCGTAAATCGATAATTTTTCATATATGATTTTGTTCTTGGTACCCATCGAATTGGATATTTACCTCTTATTCTCATCATCAATTGCAATCGATTCAATGGGTTAACAACTCAGGTTGTGAAAGAATTTTCTCAAAAATGAAAACAAGCGCCTAATAGTGTAGTTGCCTGAATACTATAAGATGTAAGTATGAGAAATCAGTAGGAAGCTAACATTATAACAAATAAATCGTCTAATAACTTTTGAACCCGTGCTTTTTATGTCGTTAAATCTAGGTATTTAAAAAAGACAAATAAAAAGCTATCATATGACATAAATCTACATTCTGGGTATTGTGGCTTGGGACTGGGGAAAAGCTCTATACTAATATGGGCATTATTCTTTACAAAAATCAGTAATACTCAATAATAAAAAGTAAGTTTTAACTCAATGGCAATCCTTTAGAGGGCCTCAAAGAAATGTCAGCATTATTTACTAACGATTTAATCCATCCCTGAAACGCAAAAGGCAACTGAAGGAACACGGGTGAGTTTTATTCAATAAAAAAGGCAAAAAGGAGGGACAGACCCCTCCCTTTTGCTCCACCGAGAGCAGGAGAAGTTAGTTGGACCGTTTTCTTTTGTTAGCCTGTTCTGTGCCACTCCTGGGTAAAGGCTTTCCTCCACTCCTTTCATCTTTCACGGGCCCGAGCTGGCTCTTGTCAGTACAGACCTAAGTATGTGAAATTGGTAACCGCACCCATGACACGAAGAGGAGGAATGGCAGGCGGTCGCCTCCATCTGCGAAGCAGTAATGCTAGTGAAGGAGGCGGCCGCATGCGGGAGAAAACGGACTTCTTCAAGCCCCAGCTGCCGGGATTCCAACCTCGAATTTCAGCCACCGTAGGCGTGGGCTTGCGGACGACGAGCAATGGGTAGCTCGCCGTCCGGCCATCAGGTAACCATCCGGACCAAGCCCGAATCATCGACGGCGCGTAGTGTTCAAAAAAATGTCAGCAAAACAGTATGGGCCCAGCAGGGTCGAATCGAAGCCTACTGGGGCCACGGGTTGTGCGAAAGAGACCCCCGGAGCCTTAGAACGAAGGTAAAGAAGGAACATAGGAGTGGGTCACAGCCAGTAAAAATCTGACACGATAGAGCGGGAGAACTCATTGGATGATTACCAACCTAAAAAAAACACCATGTTACGTGCCACCACCACAAAATTAGTTCTTTAGTTAGTAGGGCAACGAATCATTTAAAAAGTGGGTGGATAGACGCTCACAATTTAGCTCATATCCAACAAACCGTTTGAATTATCACGATTACTAAACATTACATTATTTGAGGACAGATACAAAGCGAACCATGTCCCCTTATCTAGGGTTATTGACCAACACATTAGTAATCGTTTGAGTGCACTCTGTAATGTATTGTGTCATCTCTGTAATGTATTGTGTCATTAAGTATGTTTTGTTATGCTGTTGAAGTCTACGTCCTTAGAAACAAAGAAGTACAAAGAGGCTAATTGGTGATCCAGATCTGGTTAATTCCAATCTACAAAGTCTTGAGCACAGGCGTAGGGTAGCCAGCCTTTCGGTGTTTTACAGAATGCATTTTGGAGAGTGTGCGCAGGAATTGCATGACTTGATTCCACCATCTCATTTCTACCATCGGACAAGCCGACGAACGGCGAGTATCCACCCTTACGTTGTTGAAACCTCTACGGTCCGGACCAAGCGTTTTGCCTCGTCGTTTATATACCTCGTACATCGAGGGACTGGAATAATTTTCCTGCTGCGGTTTTCCCGTCCGATTATAATTTGGGTCTCTTCAAGGCTAGAGTGAATAGGCTCTCAATAAATTAGTGCGCCTCACCATCAACGATTGCATTACTACTTACCATCAGGTGGGATCGCAGTCAAGCACTAGTTTATACCAATAAAAAAAAAGTACTATAGTCTACAAAATAGACCCAGACTATGATGATAATGATGTAGACTCTTCATCATCAATATTATCTCCCAAGGCTGACTTTTCCTAACTAACTTTTGATCGGCTTGCAAGCTAACTGGACACGGCTAAACACCAATGTTTTACATAGAGTGGTGACCGAGTGGCATCGGCCCTCGCGGGTCCAAACCGAGCCAGGCGCATTACTTTGTGTATTTTATTTTCATCACCACTGCTCTCAAAACGGTGAAGGAAAACATCGTAAGAAAACCGGCATGTCCTAGAACCAAAAATTCGAAGACATGTGACATTCACCAACCCGCACTGGGCCCGCGTGGTGGATTACGGCCCATTCCCTCGCCTAGAGAGGAGGCCTGAGTCCCAGCAGTGGGAACATTATAAGGCTGATTATGCTTATGCTTATATGGAGTTATTATAGAAGTTACAGTACTTCTATATTGCTTTTCATTTCTCCTTATGCAGGTCTGCTGGAAGAAATTTCTATAGAATTAATTTAGGCAGCTTCTTTGTTGTCATATTTATAATAAACCTGATACCCCTTGGCAAGATTATGTAGCTTCTGACCATCTGTAACGACTGTCATAGATCTACAAATGAGAACCGGGACCAACAGCTTATCATCCTATTCGAGGCATGGGGGAATCTTGGTATATTGACCACTGTTACACTACAAAACTGTTTCGCGTCCGTTACGTCACAACCTTAGGTTCAGTTGAAAACCAGCGTCAGGCACTATTTGTCTAGCAATCATGCTGAACTGGACCTATTTTGGCGCAGCCGTGGGGCGCACAATTGTATATATAATATATTATTTTTTTATTTTTTTTGAATCTCTTTTGTATGGTTTCGTGTTTACATAATATTGTTTGTGTGCCTTGCGTTGTGACAAAATAAATTCATTTTCTTTCTTTCTTTGTTATGTGGATCGGTGACCATCTTGTTACCCATCTGGTAAGAGTTTCTTAACCAAGAGATTATCACTCACAGTCTTCATAATAAAACCCACCTTCAAACCGCAACGTGGCCAGTTCTTTCAAGGTTGCCAAAATCAAATTCGCAACATTCCATACAGCCAAAATTCAACCGGGGTTTTCTTCGAACTGCAATATAATGATATCCCCGTATCCATACATGCATACAATAATTATATGTCAAGTATTTTTTTATTACTTTATAATTTGTGGCATTACTCATCGTTGTGTTGTACGTGGCTGCTGGCTGTTAATACAATGCTTATAATTTTGCTATAAAACCGTTCATTGTCCTCCTTATGGCTTTGGAAAGACCGGCTGTAGTACAATTTTCCATTCATTCCTTGATTAGTAAGATGAGGAAATTAGGAACAGGATAAAACAATAAAGGCCGGATGTCACGTAATACTGTTAGAAGAAATTCGCGAATTACATTAAGTAGGTAGTGTATTGTTGGTAGCGGGATAGTTCCAAAGAGTTACTGCGGCCTTAGAACAAAAAGGGTAACTCAATGAACAAACGCGGATTTTAGTCAGTAAAAGTCTGAAACTCCCATTATCTCCACCTAGAGGACCGACCGTCCAGTAACCGTCCGGACTGAGCCCAAGTCGTCGACGGCGTGTGTTCCACGCGCGACTCAAGGAGATGTCAGCAAATCGTAGGGGCCCAGCAGGGTCGAAGCCTACTGGGGCCACGGGTAGTGTGAAAATGAAACCCAGGGCCCTGGGACGTAGGCAAAGAAGGAACAGGAGTGGGTTTTAGTCAGTAAAAGTCTGACACTATCTCTCGCTCCGCCCAAGAGCGCGATTTGTCATAAGATGTTTTTCCCACCAAAAAAAAACACAGAGGAGCGGGAAATGTTATTTAATGATTTCCTACCATCAAAAATAAAAAAGGGGGTGAAAGTAACCTTGAATATAATCTTTTACTGCAGGAATTATAATTTAGGTGTCGTCAGGGCTAGAGTGAATAGGCTCTTAATAAATTAGTCCGCCTCACCATCAACGATTGCATCACTACTTAACATCAGGTGGGATCGCAGTCAAGCACTAGTTTATAACAATTAAAAAAAAGGAATCTGCTGATACTTTTTGCTGAGTTGATAATGGAATTAATTGCCCTGGTGGTCCAATAGAGAGAGATCTCAAGCTCAACCAATTGCCAGACTTGATGATAACCCAAGACAGAGCTACTTGAGAGCTACTATCCATCCCCAAAAACCGGGCAAGTGCGAGTCGGACTCGCGCACTGAGGGTTCCGTACAAACTTAAGAAAACAGTTCAATTCCCGAATCGAGTTACGAAAAAAGTTTTTTTTTGGTGACGTAACTACAAATTTACAGTTTTCATATTTTTTCCTATTCTTGTGCTATAATACCTTGCAAAAGGTCATGCCAAATTTCAGGATTCTAGGTCAACAGGAAGTACCCTATAAATTTTGATACCAGTGAGTGTTCCACGTTTTTTGCGACATAAACGATCGTATCTTTTTTTTCGTTAACTCAGAAGTTTGATTTTTTCACAGCTTCAAGTTTTAATTTCAACTTGAAGCTGACAGACAGTCAGACAGACTGACAACAAAGTGATCCTATAAGGGTTCCGTTTTTTCCATTTGAGGTACAGAACCCTAAAAATGAGAGCTGAGAAGTAAAAAGGAGTGAATTTTTGCTGAGTTGATCCCGGTCCAATCTTGGCATAATATAATCAGCGTTCTAATGGACTCAGGCCTCCTCACTAGGGGAGGAAATAAGCCAATATACACCGCGTGCGTCCAATACGAGCTGGTGGATGTCGCACGTCTTCGAATTTTTGGTTCTACGACATGCCGGTTACTTTACAATGTTTTCCTGCAACGTTTTGAGAGTACTTTTAACCCATGACGTACTTACAACTCGAAAATCGGGGCCGTTATCACTCAACCATCAGCTCTCTTCAGTATTATGTTCACGTATCTAC
This sequence comes from Mythimna impura, assembly GCA_905147345.3. Lineage (NCBI taxonomy): Eukaryota > Metazoa > Arthropoda > Insecta > Lepidoptera > Noctuidae > Mythimna > Mythimna impura. The sequence continues at coordinate 27,895,205 of LR990343.1, read as the reverse complement.
AAAATGTAGAAACAGTTTATTATTATTTATTTATTTAACTATATTTATATACACATTGTACACACATAAAATAAAAGATAAGAAGGAAACGGAAAAATAGGTACAAAGGTGATGCTTATTTCTATAGAAATCTCTTCCAGCATACCTGCGAAAGAAGAATTGGAAAAAAACAGGGTAAGTGCGAGTCGGACTCACGCACTGAGGGTTCCGTACGAACTTACCTATGAAAATTGAGTTACGAAATTTTTTCCGAATCGCAATTTTTTTTTTTGACTTAAATACAAATTTAGAGTTTTCAGATTTTTTCCTATAGTTGTGCTATGAGACCTTGCTTCATGCTAAATTTCAGGATTCTAGGTCAACGAGAAGTACCCTATGAATTTTGATTCCCTTGAGAGTGTCGAAATACACGTTTTTTGAGACATAAATGGCTAGAAATTTGATTTCTTTCACAGTTTCAAGGGACTGCAGACATGAGCGAGCATAGGTTTTGATTTCAACTCGATACGTCCACGCGTTCCCGAGATTTTTATTTCGGGAACGCGTGGAGGCATCCGTCTGTCTGTTAAGACCCTTTGGTCTTGACAGACAAACGAACAACAAAGTGATCCTATTAGGGTTCCGTTTTTTCCTTTTGAGATACGGAACCCTAAAAATAGAGATGTAGACACCGTGTGTAACAGTAATAGAAAAATAAGTACACATAAAATAGTTATCAATGAAATAATATAATATTGAAACATAGATATATTATGTACATACATGTTTAATTTTTTTTCTCGAATTCAGGGCTAGAAAAATAATATAACCCCCCTATAGTAAAAGTAGGTCATATTCATGAGTACTTTCCCCCCTCAAAGATAGCCAGTAAATTAGAAATCACCTTGTATAACCATCTCTATCGTGGATAATCCGCAGTCAAACCGTTTGGAGGCCAATTTATATCACTGATCAGTTAATCTCCTGTCAAAAATATCATGTAACCTAGTTGACATACGATTTACCTGCGGATTTTTAGATAGATACTGGAAACCTATATCAAGCAAGATATGGAGTAAATGGATTATCAAGATATTTTTCTATTTTTACTAAAAAAAAATTGATAAAAGTGAAAACACCATGGTAGCCCTTTTTTTAGGTGGAAAATCATCTAATGACTGCTCCCGCTCTAGGGCCGGGCGGGGAGGGTGTGTCGACTTTTTCTGACTAAAACCCACTCCTTCGGACAAAGGATAAGCATTGCCATTCAGCGTGACAATGCCGCCAGTCTTTTGGGTACATTACCAGTCGACAGCGATGTGGAGGAGTTTTTCGACGCCGTACTTTAGATTGGTTTTTTTAGTACTTTATGGCTTTTATTTGTATTTTGTAAGTTAGTTTTAATTACGTTATTATTAGATTTAAATGTATATAAAAAAACTTTTACAAAAAAAAATACAACCGACTTCAATGTAAAAAAAAACACTGAAAAGTGCAAAATAACTTTAATTTCGGAAGTCGGTGTTTCTATAATAGTTTTATCTCTTCGTTATTTAACACCGACTTTCGAAATTAAAGTTATTTTGCACTTTTCAGTGTTTTTTTTACATTGAAGTCGGTTGTATTTTTTTTTGTAAAAGTTTTTTATTTTACACTTTTTTGTTATGGTACCACCACTAAAAAGTACCCCTCAGCCAAACTTAAATACCTTATAGCCAGAGTGCATCTCATGACAATTCTAATGATCCCAAACACGGTTAGATTACATTAATTTATTACGGAGTTCCGGTGCCTAACCTCAGGCTTCATCATCAGATCAGTTCGATATATTCCCCCTCTACTTACAGTCAGTCATCGACTACACGTATAAACAAAGCAATTTTACTTGTTACGACGGTTCTGCTGTGATCCTATGAGGAGTTCTGTTCCATATCTTCGAAGTTCATGATCAGATCATAACAATATTTCTATGGGACCAACTCGGAAGCATAACCTTTCATCAAAAAAAAATTTTTTCAAAATTGGTCCACAATTGACCGAGAAATCAGTGAACATACATAAAAAAAAAAAAACATACATTCAACCGAACATATAACCTCCTCCTTCTTGAAGTCGGTTAAAAATGAATAAATATGGAATAATACTCCTATGTTCCTTCTTTGCCTTACGTTCCAGGCCCCCGGGGTTTCCTTTCGGAAGCCAACCAAAGTGGTCCATGTAGGCTTTGGGATATTTTTTTATTTAATTTTTTTTTTTTGCATTTTGCATGTTGATTAATATATGATTAACACTTATTTATTTTCGAAATTAATCATTAAAACCATCTATTTATACAACCATCTCTCACCTCTCCTAGAGAGGAGGCTGTCCAAGCAGTGAGAACATTAAAAAGGCTGATTATGCTATACAACCATCTCAGTTCGTCTAACCACATTAAATGGATATATTGCGCAGAGCGCGAGGGCGTGACAGACTTTTACTAACTAAAACCACACCTGTTCCTTCAGTTGCCCTTTGCGTCCCAGGAGCACGGGTAACCCTTTTAGAAGTCGACCCATGGCCCTAGTAGTCTACCCTGATGCATGCACTTTAATATTCGCATTTTTCACTGTGCGATGTCACCCTGAAATGAAATTCATTCCTATTATTAAATTCACTTCACAATGCTGTTGTGTTTTTCTTTTACGCATATTATAACAAATGTATATGACGACAGTAAGTCATTGTTTTCTTGTATTTAATGACGGTTGCAGAAAAATTACAGCTGACTAAATATTGCCAAAATGACGTCATGTAGCCGCCATCGCTGCACCGCAAACTTTGGCATAGCGATCATATTAATAAGCAAAACAGCGTATATATATATACTTATATTTAAAGAATTTTTATTTTTATTACTTACTTTTTTGTATAAATTTTATGACAAAAAACATAGAAGAAAACCTTTTTATTATGTTTTATTTATTTATTTATTTAAACTTCATGTACAGTAGTGTTACATAGGCGGACTTAATGCAACAAGGCATTCTCTACCAGTCAACCTTTGGGTTAAAAGAGATAACACTGTGGTAGGTGTGCACAATAAATAAATAACAGATACATAAATATCAAATGAAACGTAGTATCATTAAATTAAGTTACAATAATAAAATATATATGCGTTTAATCTTAGTTTGGAAGGGGGTGCCTTCTCTTTATGAAAATATGCCTTTGTCCTACGGTAGGGCAATAACAGACTGGTTTTATTTTACTCTTTTTGTAATACATTACCCTATCCTGTATCGCTGCTAGGTAAAGGCCTCCCCAAGTCCTTCCAGGAATTCTTTTCTGCGCCACCTCATGCCAGCCCTCACGGTACGCCTACAGGTTTTCTCGCCCCCCTGCTTTTTGGCCACCCTTGGATGTACCGTCTGTCTTCTGGCACGTACTGAACCCTCGTGAGTATAGTTGTTCTGTGATACTGAGCGAGGAGATTAAGTATTTACTATTTTCCTTTTATTTTATTTTAAAATAAATTTTTCATTGGTTAAAGTACTTTTCTGACCAGTTTTAAAATTTAATTTGGAGAAGTTGAGACACTCATTATACGTGCGGCTAAGGAGCGGAAATATCTGCCGGAGTCTTTGATTTCTTTGATAGCTACAATCTGGGGGTATTTAAACAAAGATTAAACAGATTACTTCTAGGCTAACGCGCCCCATCGTCAACCAGATCATCGCTTACCATCCGATGAGATAGTAGTCAAGAGCGAGCCTAGTCTATAATAAATAAAAGAGTATAAGCATAAGCATAATCAGCCTTTTATTGTTCCCACTGCTGGGACTCAGGCCTCCTCTCTAAGAGAAGGAATGGGCCATAATCCACCACGCGGGCCCAGTGCGGGTTGGTGAATGTCACATGTCTTCGAATGTTTGGTTCTAGGACATGCCGGTTTCCTCACGATGTTTTCCTTCACCGTTTTGAGAGCAGTGTTGATGAAATAAATTACACAAAGTAATGCGCCTGGTTTGGTTTGAACCCGCGTCCTACAACTCGTAAGTCGGGGCCGTTACCGCTCGGCCACCACTGCTCAAAAAAAAAAGAGTGCTGTGTATTAATACTACATACACACTTAGTTAGAGTCATATTTCTTTATGACTAAATCATTGGCAAGTTTAGGTACCTAATCGTGCTACGTCATACAATATATGTAGGTACACAACAATATGGATCATACAATAATACACAAGTTTGCGGTTTATACGTTTAGGTATCCTAGATTTATGAACATCTTTAGCACTTTATGGAGAAATACCAAAACCTACGATGACATACTGAAATTGACTGAATTCTCAGTTGGTTTACAAATAATTTTACTTGTACTGTGTATACCAACACCGTCACTTTAAATTACTTTGTTTATACTATTTCGTCACCACTGTTCTCATTATGTGAAGAAAAATCGTGATTAAACGACATAGGTATCCTAAAACTAGTCAGTTCCAGTTCGACTGGAACATGTAGTAGACGACCTAATCTGTCTTACAAAGCGATGGCCTGTACCCCAGCAGTACGTACCTAAGACATATATAAGGTCGGCTACCAACACGTAATTTCTGCTAAACCCTGTATTGACATTGAATCATTGAACTAATTTTGTACAACTTAAATATCCATTATATCAACACAATCAAGCAAGCCCCCAAGCCCAGTACCCAGCCCAGTATCTTCAAGTTTTACAAAAAGATTGTCATTAAAGATTGCCACAAGAGATAGCCACAAAAGATATTCCCAAATGATTTCCACAAAAGATTGATTGATTGATTGGTTGGTTGATTGATTGATTGATTGATTGATTGATTGATTGATTGATTGATTTATTGTTTGAATAATTGATTAGATTGATATACTTTTGAACTCTTATTTTTTAAATAATCTTTTGCATTTTTATGCACCTGCCACATTTTCTCTTCACCACCCTAGGTTGACTGGTAGAGAATGCCTAAGGCAAGTCCGCCTTTGTACTTTTGTGTTGCATGAAGTTTTAATAAATAAATAAATAAATAAAGATTGCCACAAAAGATAGCCACAAAAGATTGCCACAAAAGATTGTCACAAAAGATTGACACAAAAGTACAAGCATAATAGCATAATCATCCTTATAATGTTACCACTCTTGAGACTCAGGCCTCCTCTCTAGAAGAGGGAACGAGTTTTATAATCAAACATACAGGCCCAGTGCTCAGTGGCGTAATTAGGTCCTGGCGCAAAGGCCTGGGGGAAAGAAAACAAATTGGGGCCCCTTTTTTACACAGGTAATCATCAAAAACCTCCTGTGGAGGGAGGGAGACTGGGAGTGGGAGGGAGTGCCAGAGTTTCACTTATTAAAACAAATTGCCATGGTTAGTTCTATAGCAACCTAGTTTATTTAGATTTCGAAGGTAAATTTTTCGGTAGTTCAATAAGAGGTTTGCTAATCAGGTTTTAGGTCCCCTCGGAGCGAAAGGAGTGGCAGGCGCACCTCCTTCTGCGAAGCAGTAATGTAGGTGGCCGCACGCACACGAGTGAGGGAACGGCCCTTACGCCCCAGCCGCCGGGATCCCGATCCTGATTTCCGGCCACCGTAGGCGCGGGTTTGCGGACGGCGAGCAATGGGTAGCTCGCCGTCCGACCGTCTAATAACCGTCCGGGCCAAACCCAAGTCGTCGACGGCGCGTAGTGCCACGAAAAAAGTCACACACGCCCTCTCGCTCCACCCAAGGGCGGAAGATGTCATTGGATGATTACACACTTAAAAAAAATAGGGCTCCCCGAGCTTGGGGGGCCCGGGGCACTGACCCGCCTAGCCCTACGCCAGTGCCACTGCTGGTTGGTGAATGTTCCAATATATTCCGATTTTTGGTTCAATGACAGGAAACCGGCTTCCTGTGATAGGGATGACGCTCTAAAGCCCACAATCTAAACCCGATGGCCACACAATAACCGCCTACTGTATATAGTCGTACAGTTTCAGTTCATTTGGCCATGTCATTTATGCAAGCGCAAACCGATGTTGATAGGAGTTGCCTTGACCTGCTTCTTGAAGCATTGCTCCGTAGAGTTCGGAGCCACTCAAAAAGTGTTAACTAGATGTTGTAAGACAACTTCTAATTGTTTGAATTTGTACTCGATTATCTATATATATATAAGGAGAAACTGACTGACTGACATATCAACGCACAGCCGAAACTACTGGGACTAGGAACGTGAAATTTTGCACAAGGTTTCCTTTTATGACGTAGGCGAGCACTAAGAGAGGATTTTCCAAAATTCACCCTCTAAGGGGATGAAACGGGGTTCCAAAGTTTGTACAGAGAAACCTACAGCCGCGAGGGGGTATGCCTGGGAGAAACTAGTCGAGTATAAAACAGCACCCACTAGCTAAAATAATGACTGTGTCTGGTTGCAACTAGTAGTTATACTGCGCGTAACTAAAAATTGACTTTTAATTCATTGGCAATCTTTCAGAGAATTGAAAATATTCAAAGTGTATTTTACTAAGAGATCCAACAGAAATTGACAAAAACTAATCAGCATGCAAAGAAAGAAAGAAGAAAGAAAAAAATTAATAAAAAAAAATTATAATTGATCCCATGGTAAAAGTCATCAAATAGCGGAGTAGTCTCAAAAATCCTTCCTTATATAAATAATATATATTTATATACATGTAGGTTTATTCTATATTAAATATATATGTATGTTTATTTTATATATATATATACATTTGTTCCCTTGTTTTCTTATTAATCTTTTCTTTTTTTTATGCACTTAACATGTTTTCTCTTCACTACCCTTGGTTGACTGGTAGAGAATGTCTAAGGCATGAAGTCCGCCTTTATACCTTTGTGTTGCATGAAGTTTTTTAATAAATAAATCAATCAATATTGGGGAGCATTTTCACCCCCAAAAATATTGCCACTGAGTTAACAAGTCACCCTGTATTTTCTAAAAGCCTTGCGTAGGACTGTGCACGGAATGCAAATGCTTACAAAAAACTAAGTAGTTTAATTGCACAAATGCTAACGACTATTACATCATGGAGTGGCAAGACCTGTCTCACGCTATAAGTTATTTAAGTAACTTAGATTACCCAAGAGAATCAGTGGTTACATTTAATATTTATTTTGATTTATCTTATCATAATATCAGCCTTAGAATGTTGAGATGGATGTGTGGTGTGACGAGAAAGCATAAAGTGAGAAATGAGTATATTAGAGGAAGTTTGAAAGTGGCGCCAGTGACTGAAAAGTTGAAAGGCAATCTTTTGTCTTGGTATGGTCATGTAAAGAGGAGGGACGAAACTTATGTTACTAAAAGAGTTATAAGTATACAATCATGTGGATGGATGGAGAGGGAGAGGGAGACCAAAGAAAAGAGGGATGGTTTGTGTGAGAAGTGATATGAAAGAAAAAGGAGTTAGTGTTAGCGAGACGGGTGACAGGACAGAATGGAAGTGTTGCGCCGACCCCAAATAAAACGGGACAAGGGCAGGAAGATGATGATGAACATCAGCCTTATAATGTTCCCATGTTCTTGTGGGCAGAGCACATTGCTCGCAGAATGGTCGATGGGGCCGAAAGGTTTTGGAGTGACGACCACGCGAAGACGCAACGTTGGAAGTCCTCCCACAAATGGACCGATGTCCTGATGAGGGTTGCAGGAATCCGATGGATGTGAGACGCACAGGACTGGTCGATGTGGCCAGACTTGGGGAGGCGTATGTCCAACAGTAGAGGTCTGAATGTTCCCACTGAACGGAAAGGAAAAGGGCCGTAATCCACCACTTGGGTCCAGTGCTAATTGGTGGATGTAACATGTCTTAGAATTTTTGGTTCTAGGACATGCCGGTTTCCTCACGAAGTTTTCCTTCACCATAACTTATCTTGACTTTATGAAAATCTTGCTCTCCAGGAAAGGGAATGGGCCGTAATCCACCTCGCGGGTCCAGTGCAAATTGGTGGATGTAACATGTCTTCGAATTTTCGGTTTCCTCACGATGTTTTCCTTCTGAAAAATCTGAAACTATGACATAGATTTCATAGATATTGCAAGAACAAATCAAGTACTTCGGTTACATGTTTTCCACTTTTTCGTGGTGAAAATTAGAACTAGTATGGCCCAGGGCTACAGGATTGTTCGAAAGAGTGGCCCAGGAACGCAAAGTCCAACTGAAGGAGCACGGGTAGGTTTTAGTCAGTAAAAATCTGGCACTCCCTCTCGCTCTGCCCAGAGCGGGGTCTTTTGATGATTTCCAACCAAAACTGACTTAAACCCACCCATATTTCTTCAGTTACACAGTGACCGTTTTCGAAAAGAACTGGAACTATTCGGTGCTGGCGCGAGACACAATGTTAGTTTTTTTATGTCTTAAGTGTTTACATGTTGTTTCTACATTGTCTGTATATTCTGTGTACGCGTGCCAAATAAAATATTTTTCTTTCTTTCTCTTTAAAAGTCCCACTGCCATGACGGGGCGTGTTACAAAACTAATTAATGAAGTACGACTCAACCTTATTCTGCGTCTTCGGTATACCGATGATGTCATTTATTACGTATTTTATCATAAACCTTTGCGTAACGATACTACATAACCTAACTTCCGAATTGCAATAGTCATTGCATAAAGCAGAAATTAAAGCAAACTTATTAGACACTATGTGAGAACAAGTCTTTGAAAAGTTATATTAAGACCAAAATAAATTGTACCGACACGAATTTTTAATTATGACAATTTGTATAGGTACCTAAAGAAATGTTCACGACTGAGACGAAGCTAAAATAAAAACCTTATTTGAATTTATATTAGAATGCTGTGTACAGGATGTAGCAAAAATGCGTGGTCATGTGTCAAGTATGCACTTATAAAACTATGGATAATGAAGATGGATCATCATCTTCCTACCCTATCCCGTTTTAATTGGGGTCGGCACAACACGTTTTTTTTTCTTCCATTCTGTCCTGTCACTCGTCACGCTATCACTAACTCCCTTTTCTTTCATATCACTTCTCACACAATCCATCCATCTTTTCTTTGGTCTCCCTCTCCATCCATTCAGATGTAAATTCATAACTCTTTTAGTAACATGCGCTTCATCCCTCCTCTTCACATGACCATACCAAAACAAAATAATGAAGATGGATATTGAAAAGAAATAAACGACTTTCCGTACGAAGATAATATACACACAGCTGATCTAACACATACAGCTGATAGCTAATACATACAGCTGATCAAAATTAGTTTGAGAGGTACAATTTTTATTCTAGAAAATGGCTTTCTTGAAGAAAGTTGTTAAACATTTTTATTACAACCCGGTAAAGAGAGTCCGAGAATATAATTACTATCCTTATTTCTTATTGTTCTTAGATTTCCCAACCAAGTAGGAAAGGTAAGTAGTGCTGCTTTTGTTTAAGGAAAAAACAGGTTCAAAGTTTTGTAGGTAATCGTCACAAATACGGAAATTGGACTTTAATGTGAAATAAATAATACGATGATAATACGTAGGTATTTCTATCGACTGTGACCACAAATAACTAATTTGAGACCTCTTTCCTCTTTTCTTTCAAACGTTCCCGCTGTCCTCGTGAAGGTATGGTAGTCCATACCTTCACGAGGACAGCGGGAACGTTTGAAAGAATTGCCGTAGCCCGCAAAAGTATTTTAGTTCACAGCATCCCCTTTTTGGAGCAACCCCTTTTTATAATTTATCTGCAGCCAAAACTCCATAATAATTTCTAAGTTGGTATAACATGAAACTTCTTACCCAATTTACATAAAATCACTTGAATTTATCTGAGTCTAATTAAAACTATATTTTTGAAAATTTAACACGAAGAACATGTATTATAAAACTCAGTTTACTTTTAAAAAAACCGGTCAAGTGCGAGTCGGACTAGCGCACCGAAGGTTCCGTACAAACTTACCTAGGTATATAAAAAATTCAATTATCGAATCCAGTCTCGAAGGTTTTACCGAATCGCATAAAAAATAATATTTTGTGACGTAACTACTTCGGTTTTCAGTTCTTTTTCCTATATTTGTGCTATGAGACGTTACTTCATGCCAAATTTCAGGATTTTAATTTAAAAAATAAACCATACGTATTAGATCCATTTTAAGTCCAGCTTTTCTCAAAGGCTTCACCCGTTTGAAAATAGGAAATACATAAACTATATCACCCACTGATAAAATATCATTCTATTGGCGGAAAAATTTTGAATATATCAGTCCAGTAGTTCTTGAGTTTATTCATTACAACCAAAAATCCAAAAACATAAATCTAGTCCAGTAGTTCTTGAGTTTATTCATTACAACCAAAAATCCAAAAATATAAATCTTTTCCCCTTATAATAGATCATAGAGATAAGTCTGTTTTATAGTTTGCAATTAAAGGGTATGGTCCACCATTCAAACAAACTTTGGCCACAGTATAGCAACAGTGGACATATATTACGACAACTTCAATTCATAGTTTAAGAAAGAATAAACCTTTTACAGCTATTACAGGTTTATCTAAAAGTTGGAGGAAATGAGTTAAATCAGTTTTAATTTTTATATAGAGTCAAAATGGCGGCTGTAGCACAGCAAAGTAAACAAACATTTATTTATTCATTTGGTTAATCATTTTCTTCGTCGTTTAAAATTAGAACAACGACTAAAAACATTATTTAAGTGACTTCTAAATATTAGCTTATTTACTCATCAACAAGTATCATTCAACATTAACATCTGTAGTATATTATTTACATATTTTTATTTTTGTTAGTTAGGTATGTATTGGTACAAATTAAATAGTTCTTACCTGCCGTGGATGAATCCATTATTGTATCACAGATCACGGATTTCAGCAACTTCCAAAGAATTTCGTCTCATTTGAGTAATATTAAAAGCACAATTAACATAGCGTTGTCTTCTGCGGGTCGAAATATTGTACGAGTCGGTTTCCATCTGTGGGACACTGGAGTTGTTCAAAGAAGTAGAAACAGAGTCCGAGATAGAGCGGCCGGGGTCATTGTCGTACATAGCAAATTCGCAGGCTGAGGTTGTCGGGAAAAGCGAGTGCAGAGTTCATTATGAAAGTGAAAATGAATAGCAGCAAATATTCACAAACTGAAGCAAATAGTCGCAATTCAAATGCTACGCGGCAAAATGTGACACTTTTTGCCGCCACTTTTCGCCCCATTTGGGTAGGCTAAGGTCTTAAGACCATACAGCCACTGAACTTCACTCAAGAAATCCCGCCAAAAGCACCCGAACATTTTAAACGACGCAATTAATATTTTTTTCAATAAGTAATATAAGCAAAATAATTGTATTTCGTATGCATTTTTATCAATGGACCAAATGCATATTATTGATATAATAAATGATGTAAAAAAAAAGATGTTCTGGTTCTGGTCGATTATTAAATTGAAAATTCTATGCAATCTTTATTTTTATTATTCCGCCTAAAGGACTTTGTATCCATGGTCAAAAAATAATTGAAAAAAAAAAACTTCAAAATGGTTGCAGGAACCAAGGAAACACTGAATAAATGAATATACTTATAGTTTAATATTATTTTTCCGAACTTTAACTGACGTGATATTATTTTAATAATTATTTCTAGTAATTATTAAGATTTTTAGTATAAATAATAATCTTGTCCACGGCATTGAAAACCTCTGGCCGTATCCGGACCACTCCCTTTATCTGCAAATATAAAAACCACATTCTTGTTACTAATTTTTTGACTGGCCTGTTCGTCTAGTTGTTAGTGGCCCTGACTGCTATGCCGGAGGTCGTGGGTTCGATTCCCACCCAGGACAAATGTTCATCAATCATTTGTTCTGTGTCTGGGTGTAATTTATCTATGTATGTATTTAGAAATATACAAGTATGTCTATCAGTCTGTTGTCTAGTACTCATAACACAAGCGCTGTTTAGCTTAGGACTAGACGGCGTTGTGTGATGGTTGTGGAATATTATTATATTTAAACTTATAATTCCAAGTCAATCCAAAGATACAACACTCAAAAGCAACCCGTTTTAAAAAACGGCAATTTCATACTTTAACCCCTAATATTAGCATAGAGATAAGTCTGTTTTATAGTTTGCAATTAAATTTATCTGCAAATATGAAAACCACATTCTTGCTACTAATAAGTATAAAAGTGTGTAAAAAAAAATTCACTGGTTTAATTACAGTTCGATTTCTGTCAGTGGAATCGAGCGTGTAGATTTTATGCTCAATACGCATAGTACGAGGAGAAAACAATCAGAAAAAATAACGAAGTATTGTTGATTCTTTGCTGTTGAGGTTAGACTACAAAGGTTTTGTTGCTTTACTATAATTAGTACATTAATGAACACGTGAAAAGATAATGAAGAAATAATATGTAATTAAGTAATCTTCGTACAAACTGTGGTTAATTATCATTATCGTTCAAAGTCTGTAAATGCCTATCTTATCAATTTGAAGGCATACATTTATGTTTTTTGATGACATTTTTCATAAAAGAGTAATTGAACGTACGACCGTAGTAATTCCGTACGTCAAAAAGAAAAAAACGGAACTCTTATAGGATCACTTTGTTGTCCGTCCGTCTGTCTGTCTGTCTGTCTGTCCGTCTGTCTGTCTGTCTGTCAAGACCCTTTATCTCGGGAACGCATGGACGTATCGAGTTGAAATTAAAACTATATACTTCGGTCTGCGGTCCCTTGAAGCTGTGAAAAAATCAAACTTCTAACGGAAAAAAAAGATACGGCCGTTTATGTCGCAAAAAACGTATATTTCGACACTCAAGGAAACCAAAATTCTAGAGTACTTCCCGTTGACCCAGAATCCTGAAATTTTGCATAAAGAAAGGTCTTATAACACAAGTAAAATAAATAATAAATCTGAAAACAAATTATTATTTTTTTTGTGATTTGGGAAAAACTTCGAGACTCCAATCAGGAATTGAACTCTTTACATAGGTAAGTTTGTACGGAACCCTCAGGGCGCTAGTCCGGCGGCTCGCACTTGCCTAGTTTTTTCATTACAAGACACGATGTAAAATAAAACTAGAAAAAACTATCAGCTCAGCTGAGCTCAGATGCTCAGAGTTGATTAGAATAACGATTTTTATTAGAATAAATCTATAAAATAATAGAATAGATTTTTTTTTACATGAGAAAAACGCTGACGAAAAATTCCTCCACTTGGGAATCATAACACGTTCGAGGACGCTACCACTTGAGACTGTGTACCAAAATGACACAGTAAATGTCCATACAAATTATACGACGTATGAGTACGTAGCCTCCCATGAAAATATATTGTTTTAAAGACATCATGACACAACCGTTTTATCACGTTATCGTATAAATACGTTATGTCATTAAGAGTAAGTTAACTAGACGTGAACGGACACAACGTGTAATAACGTCTAACGTATATACATCAGGTAGTTTCACTACCTGATGTATTGCCTTGTGGGTCAAAATCTTTATCCGAACCATATTCTCCATCATCGTCTTGGTAAGGATCCGCCTCGGTAGAGTTGTCAGAATCATCGAAAATGTTCATCAGTCTTGTTTTGCGCTTATCCATCTAAAACACATAAAATAACCCATTAAACATCAATTTCACAGAGTAAAATTATTAATTCATAGTAAAATAGTATACTATCTGGCTAAGGAATAATACATAAATCAAATAAACTAAATACTTACGATGTTTTGTCGCGGCAAATATTACGATACGTCACGAAATGTTTAGCGAACGCGCGCGCACCCCGCTGTGACGCAGCCGCACTGAATGTAGGAGCGCGGTAGGCGCGCGCGACGCATATACACGTTGTGCGTGTGTGAGTACCGTTCCCGCCCACTGTCAACGGCACTTATTTGAAATAGTTTAAAACTTACTCTACGTGACAGTAAAGCTTCGGGTATTTTAAATGTTGTGACACAAGATACATTCAATAGGATTTTAACTTGAACGTTCATCGGAAATGTACGTTCTGTCGTAAAGTAAAAAAATTATTTGGACGTCATTGTACGTTGTGCCATATCAAAATTTCGAACGATGACGTATAATCTCGTTCTGTCCTCGAACGTGTTAATCATGTACCTACTGGATTCATAGTAGGTACACATTTACGCGTCGATGTTTTTTTTTTAATTGATATAAACTAGTCCTTGACCTGATGCTAAGTAGTGATGCAATCGGTGATGGTGAATCGCACTAGTTTAATACGACTCTAGGCTCACTCACTCTAGGCTTGAAGTGTCGATATCTGAGATGCGGTGTATATTAAGTGTTGTAATAATAGGATTACCTAATTAGTAATCATACCAGTCTCTTGTTATCCCACTGCATAGCAATGGGTTATTTTCAGACGTAGATAACATTCAATACTTAAAATCATTTATTTCACATAGGCCTACATGGGCACTTATAAAATGTCAGAAGTTAGTGCACGGTTCCAAATTGGTCGTTTCCTATGGAGAAGAACCGGCTAGAAACTCTATGGTCACTCTTTTATGAAAATGATGGATTTTACAATATTTCAATATAACAATATTAATAGGTATGAGTGGTAATGTAGACTGGTCAAATCTTTACTCCAAAGCACTATAAAAATAGTAATTTAAGAATCTGCAGAATATTTAAGACTTTAAGTACTCTTCTCCTGTTTTAACATACTCCGTCTACATTTCTTTTAATTTCTCCTTTTGCAGGTCTACTGGGAGAAATGGCTATAGAAATAAGAAGTTACTTTGTACTCATATTTATAACTTACTCCTGCCTGCGGCTTCACTCGCGTAAAAGTATTAAATATATAGCTTATATCACTCAGTAATAAAGTATCATTCTACTGGTGAAAAAAATTTTAAAATCGGTCCAGTAGTTTTAGAGTTTATTCATCATCATCATCATTTCAGCCGAGCGACGTCCACTGTTGGAGATAGGCCTTCCCAAGTGTCGCCACAACGAACGGTCCTGTGCGTCTCGCATACATCGGATTCCCGCGACTCTCACAAGGTCATCGGTCCACCTTGTAGGAGGCCTTCCAACGCTGCGTTTTTCGGTGCGCGGTCGCCACTCTAGAACCTTTCGACCCCATCGACCATCCGTTCTACGAGCAATGTGCCCACTGCCAAGAAAACTCCGAGCATAGCCCTTTCCATTGCCTTTTGGGTGACTGTAAGCCTTCTGATTAGGCCCATTGTAATCGACCACGTTTCAGTGCCATATTTTCATCACTGGCAACACGCACTGGTCTTAGACTTTCGTCTTGAGACACTGTGGTATGTTAAACGAGAAGATATCGCGCAGCTTATCGAACGATGCCCAGCCGAGTCGGATTCGACAATTAACCTCTTTCTCAAAGTTAGACCTACCCAACTGGATGGTCTGTCCCAGGTAAACGTAATCGTCTACAACTTCGAGTGTAGAGTCTCCGATCTTGATCAGAGTGGGTGCTACATGGTTATTTACAATGACTTTGGTTTTGTCCATGTTCATTTTAAGACCCACTCTTTCGGAAGCTCTACTAAGGTCATCGAGCATCCTCCTCCGTAGGTTTATTCATAACAAACAAAAATACAAATCCTTCCTCTATAATAATATTAGTAAAGACGCATTTTATTTATTACTATTTCCCAATATGTACAAAAATAATAAAACGAATGCTTTGTTCATTTGAGTATCGACTACTAAACTAATTAAGACTTCATAAAATTTTATAAGTCATGTTTTTATTAAACACACCCACGTCATTACATATGGCATAACAATAATTTATAGGCGCTCGCTATCATCTTATCACTACCGAATAATTATCTGTAATACTAAAAAAATAAACGTATTTATTGTAACTATCTATTTTAGGTGTCGTCATCAGTAAATAAAGACACAATACAGGATGACTTTCAATTCATTAGCTATCTTTTTGGGGGTGTAAAATGTAATTACTCATGATTATTCTTTTTTTTTACTGTGAGCTCAAAATTGTTTTTTTTTCCCGCACGTATGTCCGCATATCGGGATAATATAATATGGAGAACTGCAATTTTTTTGAGATTTCAGTAAAGAAACGCTTAAAGTTGTTCCATATTCATTAATACTTTCACCCCCCTAATATATTCGAAACCCGGGGCCCTGGGACAAAGGCAACGAAGGAGCAGGAGCGGGTTTTCAGTCAGTAAAAGTCTGACACTATCTCCCGCTCCGCCCAAGAGCGAGATTTGTAATTAGATGATTTCACACCTAAAAAAAAAAACCTAAAAAAAAACCCTAATATATTATTGTCGATGAATTAAAAGTCACCCTGTACAAATAAGGAAATTAGGTTTCGTGTTTCACTATAATTACCTAATGTTCTTGTTATCGGAAATGTGGAACACATTCGATGTCAATATTGTTGGAACGTTTGTTTTGAATACGCCCTATATTTTAATATTATTAAATTTAGTGCATCGATTGATCGGTTTTTATTTCTGTCTTAATAATGTTTTTGAAGTACTTAAGCTAGAACTACACTGCGCACACGTGTGCCACACACGATCTGGGTGCGTCGGTCTCCGTAAATTTTATATGGAAAATAGACTTGTAGAGCTACACTTGATCCACGCCACGCAACGTCGTTCTACGTACAAATCAGGCGTGTTACACGTGTGCGTCGGTCTAATGTAGTTCTAGCTTTACTCTTATATAGTTTAAAGTTAGGAAATAAAAATGCATAATTTAAATACTCATGGTTTCGCTTCTGATAGGAAAACCTGCTGGTGCATGGGGCAGGCATGGGGTGCTGGAATGCAAGGCCAAGAATGAACATAGGAGTGGCTTTTAGTCTTACTCGCCCTCACGCTCGGTCCTAGAGTGGGAGAAGTCATCAGATGATTTCCCACCCAAAAAAAAAATGTAAATAAAATTGATTGATATGGTAAGGAAATCACACATTGTTTTCTTTTTGGTGCCAAATTTTCAAATGACTCCTCCAGCTTTGAGGGAGGCGAAGAGTGTCGGACTTTTACTGACTAAAACCCAACTGTGTTCCTTCACTTGCCATTTGCGTTTCGGGGTCGTGGCACCTAACTGAAAGCAAGCAAGAAAATCTTACACTATATACCTCTACTGATTTCACTCCCTATTTCTCTGTATTTTCTGATGATAAAGTCCAATGTAACATAGTTCGAGCCCATTCCCATTAATCTAGTAAATTCTTGATTCTAGGATATTACTGATGGCATAATTTATGACTACTATTTCTAATAAGAGCGCCAATCTAGTAAGACCTAGTCGCACTTGAAAAGTCTTTCAAAAACATAACAATTCATAGCTGTACCGGTCCGAAACCACCCCTTAGCTAGGGTTGCCAACTTTTATTAAAAGAAATAGAGTATATCTAATTTCAAAGAAGGTAAATAAAGAGTACGGACTTATAAAAAAGAGTATCCTTTATTTAAAAAAATTAAAAAGGTATTTTTTTGAACTTTTAGCAGCACATAACAATTTTTCATTGTTTTTAAAAGAATTCTACGGCTTCAAAGATTGTAACTCTAAGTTTACATAGATCAAGAGCTTATTTTTAATAAATTCCAATGAAGCCCTGTTCCTTCTTCCCGCCACTTTATATTCATGACCCTAAAGACTCTCTCAGTAAAGTCGAATTTTTTGGTTCTAATAATATGCATGCGTCATAATTATATACGTGACTGGCATTAGTATAGTAAACATTGTGTAAAAAAGAGTATTTTAGCATCCTCTATTAGTGTGATTATAGTACAGTCAAATGGGGTGAAAAGAAACTCGTGGGTGAATAGAAACAAAACTTCGAAGGGTCTTTTCACGATATTTGAATATTTTTTGCAGCACTTAACTATATCAATTTATTAATTAATTGTTATTCTAAAATGTCGATGTTTTGTTAGAAGCCGATAATATGGTAACTTGGTAAGTATCAAAGTGAAAAACCAAACCAAAGTTTTGTTTCTATTCGCCCCTGCGTTTCTATTCACCCCGTTTTACGGTACTCTATAATCTACTATAGTACTCTATATCGCTTACATGTTACAGAGTACAATACTCAATTTTAGAGTACGGTTGGCAACCCTACCCTTACCACGGTCAAATGACAGTGAAGTACCCTTCTTGGTCGTTTTACCCAGTTTCGAAGACACAGGTGTCTTCAATACACTTTAGCAATCGTAAATAGTAACAAAGTGTAAATCGATGTCTCTTCGGTTTAGCAAAACATTTACCTATCTTCTACCAACTCAGATAAACTTCTTTTTAACAACGAGGTAGATAAAAATAGCTTAAGTACCTATACGTGTCTTACTATATGGGTTGATTTTTATATATGATTCAGATCCAGTGATAACAACCGGACTTAATGAAATCTTATCAAAATACTAACTAGGTACTTTTGCAAGACAAATATTCACATAAATAGGAATTTGTTTTATTGCGAAAAGTGATGAATCATAAAGACAATGCTGGACAAAGGACCGATGCTTTGTTTTTGGCGTGGATTTTCGTTGAACTTTGTTACTCATCATTTTCTTCGCACAAAAGGAAAATTAAATACAAGAAATACTTTGCTAGCGAACAGAGCCATCTGTTGTTGAGTAGCGGAACTTTTATGAGTGAATGTAGCGACATCTATCTTGATGTTTATGTCATCGTTTGATTATAGTTTACTAGTATTTCTAATAGATGGCGCTGTCTCTAAGAATAAGAACATGAGTTTTTAGAACGGATGCTCAAAGGTAGCCTTTGAAATTCAAATTTCCTTCTTTTTTTTTGCATTTTGTAGGTCAGATTAAGTTGTATGTTGATTAAAATCTACTATACTGATCATCAAAATCATTAATACAACCCTGTTCGTTCATTTTATCTGATTGAATGGCTATTTTACGAAAAAGTCATTCAATAGGAAATAAATAGAAACAAAACTTGATTTAACCCTAATCTACCCAAGCTGTAACTTGGGTAGATTTTGCCATGTCTTATAGTCTCCTCATTCAGCAAATAAACCTTCTTATATTTATTACAAAACTTAGGTACTGAAAAAATCTTGCACTAGTTATAGTAGGTATGTATCTGCTCAGCTTTCCTCCAAATGGAACGACCGATTTTAAACTTATAACATTAGGTACTTATTAGGTACACTACATGGACAAGACTGTGCACTGTGCAGTGATGAAAAAAGTACCTACTTTGTACCTATACTTACTAATTTATGATTTATTTACAATTCATAAAATGTTACATCATTTGCATAATAATATATTATCACAAATTCTAAATGCATATCTCATTATGATACCTACCTACCTAGCTCAAAACATGCGAGTTTCTTCTCCATAAAAATGAATACCTATACCTATATAAGACCAAACTGATAAAAATAATTATTTTCCAAGCAAACTGTTATTATCACGATTAGTCACGGTAATGCTCTGATAAGATAGTTATGTCCTAATTTCCACACCTAATTTTATTATTGTAAATTGATCGGGTTCCTTATCAGACGGAAGGGTGACAAAGGACGCTCGAAATCTCGTAATTAAATATTTATTCCAAATTAAACAGTACTTTTGTTCTTCTGCTTGTGCGTATTACTGCTCGCTGCTTACCATCAGGTGGGATCGCAATCAAGCACTAGTTTATATCAAATTAAAAAAAAATACTTGGCCTACAGTGTGCTCAAGTTATTTTGACAGTTCCGGTTTAATACTATTTCGGATTATAATATTTTATTAAATTTATTAAATCTACTATAGGATATGATTAGCGTAAATAAATACCTACTCGTTACAGCCGCCAATCATATTTAATTCAACATTGAACTTGACACTGACCTGCAAAATGCAAAAAAACTTAAGAAAATTTAAATTTCGCGGACTACCCTGGAGCATCCCCGTAGATCACAAATGCTAAGAACTCTTATGCCAAATTCATTCATTGTGTCACTCACAGTAACATTAGAAATTCGCTGTTTACTCTTACATAATAAACAACGTTATGAGGTAACACTCAATTCTACGATTACCAATCAAAACAAATTCTAGACGAGACAAAGAATGTTATAACTCAAACAATCCATTGTTCAGATTAGATGACATCGCTTCGCCTTGCTATCAGCTGCTACTATCAACAGTGAACATGACATCACTATTCTTGTCTGCCCTCAGCCATTTGATTATAGTAATTTGTACATTCGTCACTCAATGCAAAAAAAAGTTACCAACATTATAAGATATAATATTTCCATAAAAGTGCAAACGATGAGAGGCCAGGCTTGATTGGGCACTCGCTCACGCGTTCCGTAAAGCCTAATCCCTTGAACTTGAGCAGGGCGGAACCGAGAGGTAAACAAACGTCGGGCAACCCGTTGACGCGCATTTGTCATTTGGAACGCACGCGACTCGCTAGCGCCAGTGTCGTACGCGCGCGCTCCGCGATTTAATACGAACGCAACCAAAATTCGCAACTTAAAAAAAAACAATAACAAAACAGTTTTCGTTTAAAATTCAAACAGTTTATAGTGCGTTCAGTTCAGCCAGTGAGGAAATAGAATTATTCACCGTGTGTGTTTTGGTAAATTAAGTGATTGTGATTTTTTTGTTGTCAATTTGAAGGCATTGTTGTGGGTCATGAAGGAAATGACGGCAGTATGACCCACAGAGTACTTTGGTATGACCGATAAGCGGCTGATACAGCGAGTTTGCATGCTGGTTGTATAAGCAATTTTGAGATTTCGTTGGTAACTTTGTTTTATATTTATTATTTTTTATGATAATACATGACATAACATAATCGTGCTATAATAAAAACTTTTTATCCTCACAGCATCGGCATTCGAATTTAAAATTCGTATGATCTTTGTATTTTGTTGATTTTGTTTCGATCAAAGATTAAGAAGTCCTAAACTTATAACCCCAAATTTTTGTCTGTTTTTGTGATTTATTCTGGTATTTAAAACCGAGGATGTTACCGAATACCGTTTTTGTTATAGTTCCTAGGCAACCAATTGTTTGAGCTAATGGTTCTCATGTATTATCGCCAGTTGTTAGACTTGTTAGGTACCTAGTAGTTGTCGTTGTATAATAATTAGCTATCCACCTGGACGGTTTCAGGTATTCTTCAATCTTTGATAGGTCTGGCAGGTACTTGTACAGGCCCATCAACAAGGTTAAAATATTCAAGGCTAGGTCTGTGACTGTGATATAATGCTGACCAAGCATGCATTTTGAATTAGGTACTATCTATCTGTCGTAAATATAATTGAATAGACGATCGATTCGAGAATTCGAGATTCTTGAGAATCATTCTAAGTAGAGTATGGATAAAAATATAAATCTATATCTACTCGGTTATGTTTCAAACATGGTGAGTAGGTTCCTACTTAAAACAAATCGTATTATAAGTCGACAGCAACTCGAAAGATATTTTGTTTGAATTTAAAATTCAACCTAAGTCGGATTACGCACACGTATTGCTATTGTTCTGAGGTCTCAATGTAGATTTCCATCACATTTTTAGTTAGGTACCTAGATTAACCTGAACCTAGGTGGGCTGCAGTTCAATGAATTCTCTACGATCGATTTTGATTTGCCACTCAATAATACGGTAATTAGTAGGTATGTAAGTACGTAGGTACCTACAGTGACCTGTGTAGCCTAGCTCATACATAACAAAATCGGACTCAGGCCTCCTCTCTAAGAAAGGGAATGGGCCATAATCCACCACCACGCCCAGTGCGATTGGCGGATGTCACATCATGTCTTCAAATTTTTGGTTCAGGGCCGGATTTCTCACGAAGTTTTCCTTCATCGTTTTGAGAGCAGTGCTGATGAAATTAATTACACAAAGTAATGCGCCTGCCTCGGTTTGAACCCGCGACCTAGAACTCGTAAGTCGGGGCCGTTACCACTGGGCCACCATTGCTCTCTAGCCTAGCCTATTAAAAAATCCTAATCTACTGTTTATTAAGTGTTTCTAACAAGTAGGTAGGTATCAACCTTCCTACTTATAAGTTTCAAATACAATCCTTATACAGTCGAAAAAAGAGCTCAATTTTCTAGAACCTTTTAAAATAATGTCCATAATTATATATTTACAGCGTCATTAAGTAGGTAACTATTATAGAATAGGTAAGTATTTACCTAACTTGCAGACCTTAGAATCGTTTCAGAATAATCAATAAGCATCTAGTAAAAAAATCACAATAGGTATAGGTATAGATAGGTAGGTACAGGCTCCTGCAGTCTAGAAGCTATTCCTCTAGCATAGTAGGGTTGCCAGGACATCAAACTGAAAAGCCGGACAGACCAGCCAATTTAGCCGGACATTTGAGTAAAATGGCCGACAATTTTTTTTTACAGTCAAACTCGGTTTTTTTATTATTGACCATAAAATAGTTTTTTTTTTATTCTAATGAAACAACAATAAAATTGGCTGCTTTAATTGCTAGTCCGCTCCGCTACGACAGTGATTTAAGATAAAGTAGAAGTCATGACAAATCTAAAAAAAAATTATCTAATATGAAAAGTCTAACAAAAGCCGGACAGGCCGGACTGATTTGGCCAGACACACAATTAAAAAGCCTGATCCTGTCCGGCTTTATCCGGATGCCTAGCAACGCTAAGCAGAAATCGCAAAAGGCAAAAGTTTGTGTCTATTGTGCGTATGTTTGTTACACATTCACGCTCAAACAGCTGAATGGATTTGGATGAAACTTAACACACAGATAGACCATGCCCTAGAATAGGGCATTAGATACTTTCATCCCGAGAGTAAGTCTTCTCTTGGGATAACTATCTACTTACTTAAACGCTGGCAGAAGCCAGTAAACCATAAAGAGGCCTATTAGTAAGCCTATTAGTCGATTTATCGATCTACATGATATCCAATACAACAGCTTTCCATAGTCCTCACTGCATAAAACATGGCATAATAGAGGTGTACCCATGCCTGAGAATTGTAAATCGATCGCCCTGCACTATTATAAGATCTTATGTAGAATACCGCGAGTGCACGCATGGAATACCAAAAATCCGGTTTTTACTAGATTTTTCGTTGACAACCTGAGTCATGCATGCTTGGCATTCTCATTGATTTATTCAGTGACTTCTTACGCTTACGTTATTAGCTCGAATATTAATTAGGTAGGTATGTTGCTAACCGAGAGAAAATAGACAATACTTTGCCTAACAATATGTATCTACCATTAGTTCAGCTCCCACACCTGTCTACTTTCCCAGATCCTTCGTTCGTCCAATCACTCATCGTCGTTCGCTCATTGTATCGAACCAATAGGTACCTACCTGATTAGATACTTACTTCCAATTTCTAAGTTAAGAATTTGAAATTAAGTACCTATCTGTCAAAACAATTATTAGCTCGCCTTTGAATATCACCCGTTCTATTTTTCATTCATTGTATAATTTGTGTAGAATAAAGAATATATGAAGATTTTTTCCTGAAAACCTGTGAAATTTGGATTCTAAGAACTAAGAACAAGTTTTTAACTCCGAATTCTTAATACAGAAACCCGCCATTAGACAAACGATTTGCGTAAAAACCGTTACCATTCCTAGAGGTATCTATCTACACACAAAAAATAATAGTTTAAAAAACTAAAAACACGCTTTTAGCACGCACTAAAAATGACAAAATCCTGACAGCAAAAACCCTTTCATTTGATACCCATATCATGGGGGTGGATTTCAAACAGCCAGTCCGCCATCTTGGGGAGGCCGCCATATTGGATTTTTTAATGACATTTCTTAGCTAGTCATGTATTGTCATCAGAACTCAGAGCGTGTGCAAAATTTCATCCTAATCGAAGACCGGGAAGTGGGTCAAATTAAGATTCCAAGATTTTCTTACATAAGTACATAGTTACAAGTGAAGCTAATAAAAGCGTGTTAAAAAGGAGTCGCATTTTCCTATATGCTTATGCATAAGCAAAATCATTATTATAATGTTCACACTGCTGGGGACACTCAGGCCTCTTCTCTGGAAGAGACAATGGGCCGTAGTTTCTCCTTTTATAATATATATTTCTTCAAGAATATAAACTTGTAGCGACATTTAAGACACCATGCATAGGAACTAAACTTCAAAATCCTATATCGCGGTATCAAAGATCTCCGCGCGATTAGAACATCAACTAACCTTTTTTTTTGCCGGGGTGGAAAATCCTCATGGATGTTCTTCGCCTGGGGCAGGCGAAGGGGTCTGTCAGACTCTTACTGACTAAAAACCACCTCGGCGTTCCCACGATCCCCGGTCCAAATGTGGGAGGGATCCCACATTTGGACCGGGGATCGTGGGAGCTGATACGCCATCCATGATCCTAAGCCAACTACTAGACCAGACCTAGATCTAAAGAGTAGTGTAAAGAGTTGATCACGCCTGTTTTCACGCGAACGAAGTCGCAGGTGACAGCTAGTAGAATAAATATACCTACCTAGTTTTCTATTGTAGTTGGGACAATTATCCAATAACATCCCCCGCTCTTCTGCGGGGCGCGAGGGCGTGTCAGACTTTTACTGCCTAAAAACCCACTCCTGTCCTTTTTTTGTTTTTCCGAGTTTTCCATTCAGAAACAAACCCTTGGCCCCAGTAGGCGTCGACCCTGCTGCGTAGGGGCCCTACGGTTTGCTGACATCTTGACTTGGGCTCGGTCCGGACGGTTACTTGACGGTCGGACAGCGAGCTACCCATTGCTCGCCGTCCGCAAGCCCGCGCCTACGGTGGCCGGAAATCGGGATCTCCCGGCGGCTGGCGCGTGAGGGCCGCGGCCTCCTCCTTTGCTAGCATTACTGCTTCGCAGAAGGAGGCGACCGCCTGCCACTCCTCCTCGCTTCGGACCATGGCCTGTACCAAGTTCGTTGCCGTCGATAAATATACCTACCTACTCAGTGTGCGATCGATGTTAACGGCAAAAGATAACCGATTATCAAGGTACCTATTGGGTCACGTACTGTAAAGGTTAATATTGTTTGTGTATTTATCACCTAGCAGATTACTTTTTGATATTAGATGATATGCAATAAAAATCTTATCCATACCCTGATTATTCAGAATAAGTCAAAATTGCGATCCTGTGTTTACTTTTAGCCATATTGTATCCACTACGCGAGATATATCCAAATTAGTTTTCACGCAAATAAATTATCCAACCCGCACTAGGCTCACGTGGTGGATTACGGCCCATTCCCTCTCCTAGAGAAGAAACCTGAGTCCCAGCAGTAGGAAACTAGGAACATTATAAGGCTGATTATGGAAATAAAAATATTTTTCGTTCTGTTTTATTAAGCTCGCGCTTAACCATTATCTCACCTGATGGTAAGCGATAATGTGGTCGACGATGAAACACGTTTGCTTAGAAGTAACCTATTTACTCTTGACTTAAAGACCCCAAGGTTTTAGCTATCAGGAACCACAGACTCTGGCAGGTAATTCCGCTCCTTCGCTGTATGCACTATGAATGTGTTCCCAAAACGTTAACGGTATCTATTCAACAGTCTCTCTAATACTAACAACACGGCTACCTATTGATTTTACAACTGTTACCTCAGTTCTAGCATTTGTAGGTCTGGATGGTTAACTAAATACTAATTTATGAGTTAACTAGTTTAAAGTTACTATGTATTTTCGTCTACTGTCTTCTGGACACGCCGAAAACGTGCCCAGAAGATTGCCCAGTTACCTGGCCTCGTATTATACCCAGCGACATGTGGTTGACTATCTATGTAGAAACTTAAGGACTTAGGAAGAGTAATATTGTTTCGTTTGTTGAAGAATAGAAATCCAGAATGATATGATTAACATGCGCTACGAAAGGTTGCCTCAAGGTAATTTACAAACATTTTTCTCCTTCTACAATCGGAGTCGCCGACAGAAACACTTTTTTTACATCCCTAAGTTCAAATTTTAATCATTTTCACGCAGCTGTAAACGGTTCCTAGTCCATAGCGTGGATATTTCTTCCAGTCCTTGTGCCTACAATGTTTGTAAACCGTCAAACGTTTGTCAAATACCATTTTCGCATTTTCGTGTGTTTAAAAAACATACATGCATGCTGTCAAACAAGTTTGACAAACTTGACGTCAGTTTTACTCAGCCATTCATACTGTTTGACAATACAGTAATGAAAAATTAAATGAAATTCGCATCTTTTTTTCTTTAACGTAATAATGGATCTCGAAAACGCCTTCGCAAATTAACTTCGAGCTCAATAACTTTTTCATTTCAGTCGTCTCAGGCAAAAATAATAAACAAAGATTAAGCATTTCTGTTCTAGAGGAAATTAATTTAACTAATACACCGCTGACCCTGTATAATTTTTAAGTTCTTATATCCATCCTAAGGTTTTCTGGTAGATATCGCTGTCAGCGATAAGACCGCCATTGAACCCATAGATTTAAGTTTGTCGTATAGGTTGTGTTACATTTTTGGTTGTACACCAACAAGTCTATTCTATTCTAATAGTTTTAATTGTAAACAATTACTTAACTACATTGCTATTTTAAACAGGTACTAAAAATAGCAATGTGCCTATCAATCCATAATTTCCCTTGTAGCAGCTACATAATATATTTCAACCGAAATTACTAGATATTCGTTGGCAGCGAACACACGTCCATACCTCGCTTTTAGACTATCTATCGCGGTTCTCAGGGCGCAGTCGACTTTATGCTTTATTACCAACGTGCAACGTGGGCTCATAATAAATGTCGTTTCACTTAATAGATTAAGGAAATTGCATTTCTTGTGATTTATTAAAATGTGCGCGTTTCCGCTTCCTGAGAAATCTATCTTAGACCTTGATTGTTTGAACTCTAACAAAGTTTGACGCGTCAAAAAGGCTAAGTTGAATATTATACTTGCCCAGCCCTGTGCGATAAGACCGCTCATTGTACACTTATTTTTAATAATGTTTGTCCTGTATTTTTTTTTATTTGGTATACAATACCTAAAGAATATAATAAATAATAATAAATAATCTTTTAGTTACACGTCGGTCTCTTAAATGTTTTTTAGATTTTCTTCCAGACAACCCCCAGACACGAATACGTAGGCGATGACTCCGTTTCTGTCAAATTTCTTCGTGTTATCTATCGCAGTATCGCCTGTCTGCCTGCTGGGTTTTCATTAATTCTCTTACACCTGTACCTACCATCTGTACTTCACATAGTTAGTCATCATTAAACACCTTCTTTGAGGTTGCAAATCTTCAAATAATTCCTCCCGCTCTGGATGGAGCGAAAGGTAGTTCCAGACTAAAATCCACTTGTGTTCCTTAGATTTCCCTTTGATTCCAGGGCCGCGGTAAATTTGTCGAACGAACCAGAAAACTGTAACCAGAGAAAATCAAAATTATTAAAGAGATATTTTTTTCAGTAAAGCTGCAGTAAAATTCTTCTCCAATACCCACCCTAATTGCAACTTCCATTATTCTCTCATATCCCAATCTTCTCAAATACACCAAAACTTCTTCTCCAATACCCACCCTATTTGCAGCCTGCACAATTTTCTCCTGACCTAATCTTCTCAAATATTCTCCAATGAATCTCATTTCATTCCATAACATCGGCACGTAAGCGAACCACTTGAGTCATGCTTTCACGATTCTGAGTCAACCACTTGTTTTGGTAAAAAACGAATCAAAGCCATTTTATGACTGGTTAGCGGTTAAGAATTATTGGAATTCTTATCTTACGAATGTGTAACTGGATTAACAGGACTGCCAGTCTGGAACTAATTAAAATGAAGTTAATTGCTATGAAAGAGATATTTATCTATTCACGTTATTTTTTTTTAAATATCGCAGCATTATGCTCAGATAAAGCCTTTTTGGCTTCGCACTAGTATTCGCATTAAATTAGTATTTTTGTTTGTTTTTTATAAATGTTTTTTTTTTAAATAATATAAACTACTGCTTGACTGCGATCCCAACTGATGGTAAGCAGTGATATAGCATCACTGCTTCGTTCGTCAACTTGATGGTCAAGCACACTGAAGTATGTTAGTTAATTTGACTACTTAATATTTTGTTTTATGTATTGTTAGACAAACAAGTGTGCGAGTCTCAAATAAACGTATTTCTTTCTGTCTTTACTGAATGAAGAGTATTCGAGTGTTTAGAAATATCAGAGAAGAATACGATTTCATACGAGACCCAGAATGTAATCACTAATCAGTCAACGTTAAAAATGAAATGACTAATTGATAAACAACGTTCACTGGACTTGCTTATGCTTTTGATCCTCATAAGTCATCAGTCATAAATCAGAACAAAACTAAAGGAGATATAAAAATTGCGAAAATAAATTGGTCGTCTTCCTCTCCTATAGCTGCATTGCTTATCTCTATCTGAGTTCCTCAAGCAAAGAGAAAGAATATTTTAACCCTTTAACCGCCAACATTAAATATATCCGATAAACCGAAGAGCTGACGAGATTGAGAATTTGGTCGTCCAAATACTCCACCTCGTCCGCTTTTTGTCACCTATGGGACAACAGAAAAAAATCTTATAGGATCACATTTTTTAGTAAATGGAGTACCCAGTCGCGAACACACGACCCTGGCGAATAGGACGCGAAATCACTCGTCGGACCAATCAGACGCAGGCGGTTAAAGAGAGATGGGGGGGATGATAAAGAAGATATCCTTTTTGAATAGTAGATTTATCACCTTCTGTTTCTCTAGATTTTTCTGCGTTATGATGAATCAGATTATAGTTAGCATGCAACAAAACTCCTTTGAAACAACCGCTTCAGTTTCAATAACAGAACACTAATACCAAGTATTTACGTTATTTTCCTCAAACGTGATCACGAACAAAGTCCCTATTAAACACCGTACGCTGAAGTCCTTTCATTTTAAAAGTAAACAGTGGCTCTTAGGCTAACTGGCGCCAAAGCAAATGTTGTGAACCAATTCATTTGTAAAACAAATACGGAATGACGATTGTAGTTGCGGCCACAATGCACTCTTTGTAATTGTAATCATATTGATCATTCACATTATGACGAGCATGGTTAACGCATTAGAGAAGTGTTGTGTTTGTGCTTTGAAGAGTAAAAGTAACCAGATTTCTCGCTCCGTTGTTTAGTCTTCGCCTATCGTGATCTTCAATCCATCATGGTTTTCTGCCGTATCAGTCATAAATCTGTTTGGTGAAGATTAATGGTTGAGTTATGAAGTTATGATCTTTTCGTATTACCTAAGCTGATGTTTGCCACAAACAAAAACATTTTGCCCATTATTAAATGATCATGTTAAGGGCGGCAAACCCGGGGTACATTTTCATACAACCGCTCTTACGTGATTATGATGTTATTACACATCTTTCTCCAGATATTTTGGATACACAGATATCTTGTGGATATTATCTAGGCTTCTATAGAAATCAAAACATAAACTTGTGTAAAACTAATTCAGTAAAGACCTCTGAAAATCTGCTATTTTACGTAAACTTTGGCCCTTTATAATGTACTCATATATTAAAAATATAAAAAATTACGTTTATAGAAGCCTTGCACATTTAATCGAGATTCTGAATGACGACTCAATTTTTCTCAAAACTTTTAAGGTTTTTAAAATCACGTATTTCCTAGAACAAGTTTTATGAAATATTCGAGTAAATCACGGAATTACCGAATGCCAACAGAGTTTTCAGACGTTATCTCTCTTTTTTCGCGTTGCCTCTTTATCAAACATTGCGTTGGATGAAGTAACAAGCTTTTAAACTATGCTCGACGTTGACGATAGGCGAGTGGGAAAGGGCCCTCTTAATAGCTTCTCTTTTACATACAATCTCATATACTACTTTCTTTTGTTTAGGTAGCAATTAACGAATAAAAGAACGCCTGCAAGTGAAGACGTCAGCAAATAACTTTATCTCCTACATACCTAGATTTTATGACATCAAATATTTAGTCTTAAGTACGCACGATAAAATATTTTATGATCTACAGCGAATGACATCAGAATTACTTGACAATACAAACAAGCTGAAAAAAGACAACATATCTTTTACGAATGCTTTTTTATGCTGTCAGAGAAGATACGAGTATATATCTTGCATTCTATCTAACGTAACGATATACAATGTTATGACACAATCTATTGTTTGTTAACAACCATGTATGAAATCAATAAGCAAATGTTCAAGAAGTAAAAACCGGCGCAAGATCATCATGACGAAGATGTAGAATATTGTTACAACATACCGAGTCGATGACGAAATTGTATACGGAAAGAACAAAAAAGAACAATATTTATATTACCTCGTGATATAATAAAGGAACTCTTTATTTAATAACAATATGTTTGGTAGGTGTAAACTTGGAACTATTTTTGCGTGGGTTCCAGAAAGTCTGTGACGAATTGGTGGCATGCTTTGCGATGAGGAATGCAAACAATGCATTTCAGTTTCAAGACAATTTAGGTCGTAAAATTCTCGTGCAAGTTTTTAGTTATTTGATGGTTATAAGCAATAGAAAATTGCATAATTGTAAATCTAGGACTTCTACTTCTTCTTTTGTTGGAAATAGGTCTTCCCAACGGCCGAACAACGGCATATTACCTTACTTTATTGAAATTACTTTAGAAGGTACGTCTAAATTGGAGATGACTGTAGATTGGCGTTAAACCGTGACTTGAAAGTCCGTAAAAGTATTGAACACTTATTTCAGTATATTTTCGCATTTCCTAGAAATATTTTCAATATTTGTAACTTTAACTACATGTAACAACATGTCTTTGTTTATGAACAAGATACTTTCTCTTAAGTTTATTGACAGCACAATAGTCGTTGGTAACCATTTGGAGCTATTGTTAACCAATTAACATAACCGCTTTTGCCCGGAATTGATTAATGATTAGAAATAGTCGTGCTTTTTTCTATTTCCAAAGGGCAATGGAGATGGCTATGCTCAGAGTGTCCTTGCGTTAAGGAATCAAAAATAAAGATATCCGCAGAAGAACTAAGATTACAGAGCCCGGAGAATCGCCAAAGGCAGGGCACATTTCTCGCAGAAAAGATGGTCGATGGGGCCGAATAGTTCTGGAGTGATAACCGCGTACAGAAAACGCAGGACTGGAAGGCCTTCCACAAGGTGAACCAAATACTTGGTGAGGTTGGCGGGAATCTAAACCGAATGCAAGACGCACTGGGCCGGTCTTTGTAGCGAGGCCTAAGTCCAATAGTGGTTGTCAGTTAAGCTGCATAGAATTGGCAATCTATCTTGGTTCGTTTGAGTAAAACTTGTGATCGCATTCTTGCCGTATCTTACCTTTGTTTTTGCAATATTTGCTAATTGTGCTCGCAGGATCAGCCTAGCTGGTGATTGTAGCATCTCCTCATCCCAGAAATAAGAGTTCCTTTGTTGTATGTTAACTACTTTTATTGTCAACACGCATATTAATATTATCATCCTATTGATTCACTGCATCATTTATTATGAAAAATACACTTGCACTGTTTCTCTTGTAAGTTTCTGGCATGTTTTTCACTGCTAGCCATATTTTCTTCACTAGTCTTTAAATTTTGCGCTCCATTGTTTTCCAGTTAAGTGGCAACTGTTATCTAATCTGTGCTTAGTGTATAATTTAAATACTTTCATTCTAATCTTAAATATTCTTCTTCTACGCTAATATTACAAAGATTCAACAATACTCAGAAGTAGTGAACCGATTTTGAAAATTCTTATACCAGGTAGAAAGCTACATTATATCTGAGTGACATAGGCGTATATGCAATGTTTGACGTCCAGCGTAATGGGCACGGGTCATAGTTGATAAATGGTGTTGATTGCTGGAACTCCTTTCTGGTTTCTTTCGTGTAATATCTAGCTTAGCAAGAAGCTTTCCTTTCTATGGAAAGAAGGGTTCTTGTGAGGAAATTGTATTACCACATGGGTGAAGTCGCGGGCTTGCGGACGGCGAGTAATGGGTGGCTCGCCGTTCGATCGTCCGGTAACCGTCCGGACCGAGCCCAAGTCGTCGACGGCGCGTAGTGTTCCACGCGCGCCTCAAGGAGATGTCAGCAACCGTAAGGGCCCAGCAGGGTCGAGGCCTACTGGGGCCATGGGTGATGCGAAAGTGATTCCCGGGTCCCTGGAAAAATGGCAAAGAAGGAACAGGAGTGGGTTTTTAGTCAGTAAAAGTCTGACACTATCTCCCGCTCCGCCCAAGAGCGGGGGATGTCATTACATGATTTTCCCACCCGAAAATAAAAAAAAAATGGGTGAAGTGCAAGATGGCTCGAAAGAGTTAGCGTGGCCCCGCAAAGGGTAACTGAAGGAATACAGGTGGATTTTAGTCAGTAAATTTCTGACATTCTCTCCCTCCACCCAGAGTGGGAGAATTTATAAAAAAATGGGTGTATTAGAAAAAGCATATTATTCATGTTTTTAAGCAGGTTTAAATTACAGCCTAGTGAAGCTTACAGTGTTACCACAGTTTTACGATAAATCACGTGGATTAATCTCGTCTTTCCACACCACTGCTCTGTAACTTTCAATCTTTCAGCGCTTAACGTTGAACAGGAAACATGCATTTTTAGCCACACTCGAATAAACAAATTGGTTTCATGCATCAACATTGGAGAATTTAGAGTTTAATTATATAAAATCCACAACTTTCACACAACGCCATCCAGTGGGGTTACCATGACGTTCAAAGTAAGATTGTTTCATTCTTATTTCGGTGTGGGTAAGAGACAGAGCTATACAGGTTGTCTAGCGCCATCTCTTACCCACACTGGAAATAAGAATGAAACAATCTTACTTTAAACGTCATGGTACAGGTGCAGACTAGCAGAGCTTGTGCTATGAGACAACTGATACGCATACTTTATATTTCTAAATATAATACATATTGTAGATAAATTACACCCAGACACGACAAATGATCGTGCTCATCACACAAACTTGGGTGGAAATCGAACCCACGACTTCCAGCATAGCAGTCAGGGCCAATAACCATTAGCCCAACAGGTCCATCAAAATTTGATCATAAGATTATAAAACGAAGTATTGACAATCGCAGCGAACTTGTGCCGACTTAATCATAATTTAAATTGGCTTCCATTTAGTAAAAAAAGAATTAAAAAATAAAAAACCCGACTGCGAAAAAAAAAACTGAAAAGAAAAAAAAGTTCAGTCCAGTAGTGTAGAAACCAATTTAATTGCATTAATTTAAACACATAAAATAAAACAAATAATAAATCCTAATATGAAAACGTATAGATTGCAACAGTCGGGAACCATTAAAATAATCTGGACTAAAATCATTCTATCTAATATGGGGAATAAAGGATTTTTTTAAGAAAAGTTTACTTGAAAGTGTGAAATTGATGATATAGAAAAAATTCTAGCGCGCAAATGGTCACCTCCCGAGTTGATGCACAATGCTCGTTTAACGGCAGTTTAAATTGTTTCTCTCAAAACATCTGGCTCCAAATTGGCGATGACTTCCAAGGTTGATGTGATAAACGGGAGGTTCCAAAAAGCTCCAAAGGAAAAAATCTAGCGCCGATAGATCTAGAACGGCCAGTTCAAATCTTAAAACAACAAATTGAAAACTTGTCAAATCAGTAGTAACCATAATTCCACGTTTTCGAGGTGTGTGTCGCTCTGTAGATTGTGGACAAATAATTCTCTATATTTTTTCTACATTATAAATGTTAAAGCACAGTGAAACAAAAATTAAGGCACATTCATATTATGACATTACTTTTACGCCACCCGTTAGATCTTTGGCAGTCGTTAAGGGTAGTCAGAACTCAGAAGCCATAAAAATCTGATACCTGTTTTGTCAAGGGGTATCGTGTTACCCAGTAACTGGGTTGTGAAAGACTAGGCAGTCTCTCCATGCAGATTACTGGTAGTCAGCTGCGTCCTGTTTGATTGGAAGCCGACATCAACACAGTTGAGAAAAGCCTGGGAAGATTGAATGTAGGTATAAAACAGTGCCTGTTGTTCACCCATTTCTGTGATCAATCTTTTGACGTATTTATGACAATTCAATTAGTAATAGGGAGGTAGTCGGTTAGTACCTAATAGCACTCATGTTTTTGAGGATATTATCGATATGATTACGTATTGCCGGTATTGCATATACATGGAAAAGTCTGAATAAGGTAAAATACAGGAATATCACCAGGAAACAACTGCAAAGTAATAATTCATATTATTGAATCAATAAAATACATGGAATACAGTGTAATATACAACAATACTCGTGCAAATAACAACAGTTCATAATCGAAGTTATTTATTTGTTAAAATGTCACCGTCGTCAATATGTTACCGGCAATCTGTATAATTCGGTATTCTATACATACTACTAATATAGATTTTTCAAAATTCACCCCCTAAGGGGTAATCAGAGGTTCAAAATTTGTATGGAGAAACCTACTTTCACGCGGGCGAAGCCGCTCGCGCTGGCAGAAGCTGATCTATACATAGCGCATCATGTAAAATGTACGAAATCGATGTAGATAACCATAGATAAATTACATTAAAATTGTGTGTAAATTGATATATGTACTATGTGTACTAAGGGCGGAATTCACCAATAAAACTAATCGCCTTTTAACGTTTGGCTCGCATAATCGCGTTTAGCCGCTGTCACTAGGTGTCACTTGTAAAAATACAACAATAGAAAAATACAGATAAGTGACACTAGTGACAGCGCCCCCGCCCCCTTAACGATGGGTATTAAACAAAGGGATATTTATAGCTCTGTATCAAAAATCTTATTCGAGCGGGCGAAGCGAGCGAACACGGACCCCGCCATCCCCTTAGCGGTTATTTTTTTTTAACCACTTAGAAGTACATAATTAGTATTTTTGGTGGAACAAAGGCATATTTTGTAGTAGAATACAGGAAGAAATCGAAGAACAGTTAAATAAAATTGAGGAACAGTTAAAAAACACTCCCCTTAATTCTTGTGCATCACTTTCAATGGGAAAAGTATCACTAACTTTGGAAGCATTGCCACGTTGAATGCTGATAATGTTGTGGAACTTGTGGAATGTTAGTTATATTTTACTTGCCGAATTATAAGGTTTACACAACAACTCAATCGAACGGCCTGTTTTAGATCTCCGCCACAGATTGACAGGGCCAATTACACGGTATTCACTGTGTCTATCATCGTCAAACATTGTTATGCCGGAAAATTGGATTCTGTTTGATGAGCAAAATGTTTCTTTACATATTGGCCCACACTTCGGATAACGTGACGTCACTGGAATCTGTAACGTATGTAGCTGACGTGGTTGCTGCGTTTACGTTTTGACGTAAACTTAGTTCTAGAGAATTTACCTCAAACAAATAACTGTAATCTTGAGATTTAATTATGTAAGTATGATCTCAGGAATTTGTTTCTAAGGTTACGGGAATGTTCGAAAGAAACAACGCAGCGTTGGAAAACAAATGGCAACTGAAAGAAGACATGTGGTTTAATCAGTAAAGGTCGGACTCTCCCTCTCGCCCAACCCAGAGCGGGAAGAGTTATTTGATGATTATTACCTCAAAAAAAGGAACCTTTTTCTGAGTATTTTCTGACACTTCGGCATCCACATGGCTGGAATAGTGAGTGGTTTTACAAGAAGGTACTAGATTCCAATAGCAATATCTACTTAAAAATTTCTGACACGAGATTTTCCTAAAGGGTTTCAAAGACAAAGAAGTAATAATAATAATAAAGCTTTATTTATTCCACACAAACGTTAGTACATAAAAATAAAATTAGATCATCAATTAAAATTAATATAAATTCAATCAAAATAATTAAAGACAAAAAAGTATGCCTTCTTAATTGAGATCTATCTAGGTACTGGCTTATTCGAGATACAAATATGAATTACGGGAAAATAGGATGACTGAAAGAAATCACTAACAAAATATAGTAAGATTCAACATGAATATACACCAAAAAAAATACTCGGAATTAATTAAAATAAAAGGCGTAGAAAGAGATTCATATGTATTAATTAATTTTAATGAAATATCACGACTGTCATCACACGGGATGACCCAAGGTTGGCCGCTCCCTTACGACATAAAATGTTTATTTTTACGCGCTATTTTATTAACTCCCCGCCATTAACTTATGTAACTGTCATTTGATGTTGACGATGACTTCATTAAGTGTCGTTTTTTATTGTAACATCCTAAATCTGACGTCTTTTATTGATGGCCAGTATTGATGCCATATTGAATCTTGCTATATTTTTACTAGGTAATCTTCTATGTTTTGGAAACAGTATACACATGATTCTGCCATCGCCTTTCTAGCATCGGACAACCCGACGTACGGCGAGTTTGCACATCATAAAGTCTTGAGCACAGGCAGGTACAGGCACAGGTAGAGTAGTCAACCTTTCGGTATTTTACAGGATGCATTTTGGAGAGTGTACGCGGGTATTGCATGACTTGATATTGATACCGCCATCTCATTTCTACCATCGGACAACCCGACGTACGGCAAGTAACCAGTCTTACGTTGTTGAAGCCTCTACGGTCCGGATTGTGGAACATCTGGATTTGAATCATCGAAAGACTGTGAAAAATTTGCCTGTTGCAATCTTCCCGTCCGATGCTTTAGACGTTTACAAGGCTAGAGTGAATAGGCTCTTATTAAACTAGTGCGCTTCACCATCAACGATTGTATCACTGCTTACCATCAGGTGGAATCGCAGTCAAGCACTAGTTTATATCAATTAAAATAATTTAAAAAAAAACTTTGTGGCTAGTGAAGGCAGGCTAAATAGAGAACGGAGAATAATAGAAAAGATAATAAATTCGTAATTCTTTTACTTACTCTTCTAAAATGTTTTATTTATTTTTCCTTTAAAAAAGCTTTTGTCAAACTGTCAATCACAGTATAACCTCATTGCAAGATATCAATCTATCCGACGTTAACGTTGATGCCAAGTTTTCGTTGGCGTTCTGTTCGCCAAAATACATTAAACTGTTAATTAGATAAAAAACGAAACATAAAAAAAAAACTAGCATTATTGTTCTGTGTAATTTTTGATTTCGTAATTTGAGTAGTTAAAAGATTTTATTTCCGAAGTGCAATTTTGGTCAAACGCAGTAAACTCAACCTGGTTCCATTTTCAAATTATTATTTTGTTGGAAGGCAAAGGTTACTAATTGCTGCATTAGAGTCGACGCTCGAAAGCTGTCACAGATAACCTATATCGCTAGCACTCTGGCGCCGTTTTATCTCTCATTTTTACGCGCTACCTTGAACATACCTTACAGATACTACTTAAACAGTGAAGAGGAAGAGCAAGGAGTCATATATTATAAATCATACGGCATCATCTCAAGGCAATATGGAACTATCTAAATAAAACGCACATAGCTGCATTGAAGGGTGACCTATATTTTATGTTCAATATTTTTCCAAAGAATTACAGCTAGATTGGGATACTGTTTATTATTTTTTGCAAAAATATATTGCGGTTAGAAGGATTATTACGAAAAATAACATATGGAAGCTATGCGCATGCGGTAAAATAAAATCGTACTTAACGCAATGGAGTGTGTATTTTTCTTTGTAATAAAATCGAGCACTTGGATAAAACCTCTTGCAATTTGTTGATTAAAAAAACTTAGCTGAATGAATCTGTTGCACTGGCTTTGTATATTATTTGTAGAAATTACGTAATAAATAAGGATTTGACAGGTGTACGTGATCTGTAAGGTCATTCTCACTATTATTATAGGTGCGACGCGGAAGATAACTTAAATGAAATCGAACTCTATTCTTACTATTACCTACTGAAATGAAACTGAATAGTTGTGAGATCAAAATCACAGTAGCATTATTT
The DNA here is from genome assembly GCA_905147345.3 of Mythimna impura. Lineage (NCBI taxonomy): Eukaryota > Metazoa > Arthropoda > Insecta > Lepidoptera > Noctuidae > Mythimna > Mythimna impura. Next base: position 27,857,363 of record LR990343.1, on the reverse strand, counting down.
TGTGGCCCATGTGGGCTACAAAATGGGCTACGCTTTAGAGTAGAGTTGGTGGGAAATTCGCTAAGTTCTGCAGATACACAAAACTTCCAAGTGTTCGAAACTTTGAATTATGAAAATAAATAGCATCACTGCCGCCGAATGACGCTAATAAAAATCAGCTGGCTGGATAGAACGTTTGTTTAGCTTCTCGAGTATTTTAAACGATCATTATATTTTACATCTTTGATCATGTTATGAATTATTATTTTAATTTTTATCGTCTCATTAAGCATACCACCAGTTTAATAAGAGCAGTCACGGCACTGATTACCAACATATTGTCCATAGACAATGTTTTTCTAGAAGAAAAAAACATGGCTGTTACTTTCTTTCAATAATAGTCGCCCACTGCTGCAAAAATGTGGAGCTGTGGAACACGAAACACGCTTAATTCATTCATGATTAACTTAATGGCTACTTAACAGCACGATAAACACTAAAAACATCGTAAATATGGATACGTAGTGATTACTGATAATGAGTGTAAGTTGTTAAGTGATTTTTATCTAATTACTGTAGCAGTAGATAATGGGCGACACGAGGGATAAAATGTGGTCAGTTTAGCTCTTATGTACATTGATCATTATGATCATTACAAAACAAACTGAAATTAGTGACAAATGGATGAGTTTTGCAAAACCCAATATCATTACATATACCTACACGCTGGTAATCTCAGTACTTTAACTAATCATAATTTACACATGAGAAGCGAAATAAAACTAAACAGCAAAATTAAGTAAGTATACCTATCCTCCGATAGGTAAGTACTTGTCTGATTAACACGGATTTTAACAGACAGATACAGTTCGATTAATTCACTCTCAGACCGCGACTCCTACCATAAACAATATTGCCGGAATAGACTAAGTCCAATATTGAGACGAAACTATCTTAGCATTAGGTAACGTCAAACGGGGTAAATGGGACGCAGGGGTGAATAGAAACAAAACTTTAATTAGGATTTTCACTTTGGTATATATATATTTGTATTTTTGATTTCGTATCAAAGCATTCACTTTTGTTACTTTACATGAATAAATGCCGGAAAAAAACCTGTTAAAGAATGTAAACATCTTAAAATTTTTGTCTCTATTCACCCCGTTTGACTGTACATATTACCTAAGTACATCGTAGTTAACCATCAACAAAATAATTTGATAAATTAAAATCACTCAACGTAACGAATACTTATTAGAGTAGCTAAAATAGTTTTATCTCAAAAGTAATTAAACGAAAAATTCAGTCACTATAACATTAACAACTTTGCGTCATCTGTTACCTAGTGTTACGCTTATTCTTTTGTTTATGAATAAATTCCTTTAATACTGAGTACATACCTACATGATTAGACGTTGCAATAACCTTGGTTAGTAACAAACAAAAGTTGCTGTCAAAATAAGGAAGTCATAAAGTAAAGAATGATAATCATAAAACTATAATGTTGCCATTGAAATAAACTTATCAGTGTTGTTTATTTTTTTTTGGGGCAAGACCCTGGTTTTTCCTTGTTATTCAGAGCAATTGTGTAACATTATAAATTGCCAGTGCCACAGTGTCTGAAGTGTAAATTGGTGTCTCATTAATGATTAAAAGGTGGATAGGTTATCAGACCATTCACACGTACCTACTACTAACCTATCAAAATAGTAATATATAGTGGATTTATAATTTGCATTCCTTTGCTCGATAAAAAAATAAAGACGCGTACAGTGCTTGTTACAAAATAAATTGTCTAGCCGTAAAGAAATTTGGACACTGTGCAGTGACTAAGCTGCTGGATACATTTTTATTGGTTTGTTTAAAGACAAATGATCTTGACTTTGAAAATATTTTACTCGCCTATTTGCTGTATAGCAAATATGTGGAAATTGTCATTTCTTATTTTATTTGCGTTATAAAAAGTTGATTCATCACACGTTGCTTGAATTCTAATGCGGTTATTGACCTAAACAAAACATTAAAAATATTAAATTGAATCCGTTTACATGCAATAGTACTTTAAATACAGATTTTTAATTTTCTTTTTATTATCTAATTAAATAAATAAATCTTGAGGAGTTTAGGCTTATATCCCAAGTTGTCACTGGTGTTAGACATTTTTAAACCTACTTGTAAATGAAATCCATGTTACGACCTAGTTTCCCACTGAAACCTTACATTACTGATTTGATTTAGATACTTATGTGTGCTTATGCCTTAACCTACATCAGTTTTTAATGTCCTTGCAAAAATCTCGGAAAAAAATTGAATTATGCGTATATATATATTTTGCGTTTTTCTCATTTATTCAAAACCCAGCTTTCAATATTATTTAAAAAATAATCCCGTAGTATTTCATTGTTAGTTTCTCAAATGACAACAAAGATTTGCAGAGACCTAAAAACTTGAGATATCTACCTCTTTTTTAGGTGGGAAATCAGCCAATGATTGTTGCTTTAGGGTGGAGCGAGAGGGCATGTCAGACTTTTACTGTTTACTGGCCCCGACTTACGAGTTGTAGGTCGCGGGTTCAAACCCAGTCAGGCGCATTACTTTGAGTAATTTATTTCATCACCACTGCTCTCAAAACGGTGAAAAAAAACATCGTGAGGAAACCGGCCTGTCCTAGAACCAAAAATTCGAAGACACGTGACATCCACCAAACCGCACTGGGCCCGCGTGGTGGATTACGGCCCATTCCCTCTCTTAGAGGGGAGGCCTGAGTCCCAACAGTGGGAACATTATAAGGCCGACTATGCTATGCTATTGTCTTTCAGTTGCCAATTTTTTAAGGCGCGCGTAGGACACTACGCACCTTCGACTACTCTGGCTCGATCTTTACCGGACGGCCGGAAGGCGAGTTACCCATTACTCTTCGTCCGAAAGCCCGCGTGAGACACCTACCTATGATTTCGAGTACCATTAAGAGCATAAGTAGCAAATCTCTACGTGCGAAACACATTATTTACATTTCTCAATAAGCGCTATAAAAGCTGTTGATTATAAGTTTCCATAGAGTAAACTACACATTAACATCTAGCTAGATTGAGTACTGAGTATAGTTAAACAAAAACGTGTGATTATTTTCTCACGCGAAACGCCAGTATCGATAGATTACTACATACATCGTATGGTAAAGGAATGACAACATGTCTACAATAATGATGAAGTCATTATTCATACGTTGACTATGTGACCGTTATCGTAGATACTCGGAAATTCTTGCAGGGAAAACTTTAGTACCTACAGGCTTGACTTTTCGCTATTGAGGAAGAAGTGACTTTCGGATAATCCAGATGCTGACCGACCTCCCAAAGATCTTAGGTTAGTCGGCATTTGGAAGTTATCACGGATTAGGCGCACAATGATATTTTGCGAAAATTACATTTTGCTAATGTGACGTTTTGCGTTATGAAGTTTTGAGAATATGACATTTCGCGAAAATCCAATGTGTCATTTTGCGAATGCGACATTCTGCGCCTAATCCGTTATCAAATCTTTTACTAAGGTGACAGATTTATATATGACGGTAAAGATTGTCGTAGAAAAGTACTTGACGATGTCGCTCTGGTACAATTTATTAACGACCTATTTTTGTATCAAATACTTCCCCGTCTCACGGTGCATGGCGTCGTGATTGACTGACAAAGAAGGTTGGAATTATGAACATAATTTAATAATTAAACAGAGAATCGGTGGAGACAAGATATATCCCACCTTTGTCAACTTTAAGAAATCAGACGGCCATTTGAAGAAAACGTGCTAGGTTAAAGATCATAAATGTGAAGTAAATTGGTATCGATCATGGACTACGCCACCCAGTCCTTGGTTGGCTATGCTATTACATATTTGTAAAGTTCAATTTCCCTAAGTACTAATAACCCCGACAAATTCAACTTCGACAGAGTTGTAAAATTCCAATCAACATGGTGGACAAATACACACAAAACTTTTTGGGAACACATTCAACAGCTAATGAGCGGAACTCACTGCAAGAGAATGTGTGTTCTGATAGCTAAAAACCTTTAAATCAAGAGTGAATAGGTACTTCTAGGCAAGCGTGCGCTATGGCCGACCTCGTCGTCACTTACCACCAGTTGAGATGTGGTCAAGCGCGCCAAAATCGCCACATTGATACCTACTGATTGCTTTTTACTAGGACGGTACCCAAACAGCTGGTTTTTTTTTTCAATTAGATTCTTTTAAATTTACTTACCAATATCCAGAACATCAGTTATTAGGCATTAGCCTAATAACACTCTTCTTTGGTTAGGTAATACGGATGAATGATCTTATGTTCCACTAGCCTATTAGAGAGGTTAATGTTCTAAATAACTAAACGCAAAACTTAGCTGTTTGCGTAGGAGTTGAACTATATTACAAAAAAAAGAGCAGGAAGCGAACGACAGGCGTTGAAATTTCCATTCATCCCCAAAGATTAACACCTATATATTTCATATTCCACTTTATACACACAGCAATTATATCGTTTTAAATAAAAATGTAATTTAAAATAGATGTAATATTTTTGCGCCTGGACTCATATTTTCGCACATAATTATATGATGTGACAGTAAAAAGTCCGGAACGATGTCAAGAAGTTTTATATCAACGATATTTTACAGCGAATAAATTGGATTTTATTTAAAAAAATGCTTTTAGACACATTGACATATTTTAAGAGTGTCTCGGTTACGGATTGACCATTAATTTGTAATAACGTGTTGATGGTCTGGATTCAGTCAAATCTCTCGTTTGGATAACTTACGATGTCAATAAAAATAGTTTAGTGGAGGAAGTTGACAAAAATCTCGGGTTATTTTTTTCTACATCTAAACGCTGTTTGGCCCACGGTGGTGACATAAATATTCGTGAAATAAAATTTTCTCGTGGCTTTTCTCGATCTAAAAATTTTGTATAAAATTAATTATACAGAGCTAAACATATCTAAATACTTTAAGGGTTTCGAAATTCCGATCCAAATGAAAAAAAAAACGTTTGGGAACACTTATAAAATCACTCGTGTATAATGTCTGTTTATCTGTCTGTCACAATCATTTTGGTCTGAATTTACGGGACCGATTGGATTTTTTTGAGCACACAAGAATATCTATGACCCAAACACGGACTTGTAAGTTGTAACGTAAATAAATGGATTTATATGGTTATCACTTTTGAGGTGAATCGGAAAAATAAAAAAATAACGTTTTTCAAACTGTACCTATCGGTAAACAAATAAAACGGGCACAAAACTGTATTAAATGATTTTTTCATAATTTAAAAGAGTAAAATTGAGTATAGATAATATTATTTCCCTCCCTCTATTCAGAAAAAAATATAGAAAACTGATTCTTTACTTCTAGATTACAGGAAAATTCATTCGGAACTCTTCGCGAACGAGTCCGATTTTTACTTAGCGAATTTTTTCATAACTACTTCAAATATTTCGTTTGAGTCGTTTCCATTTTCGTAGTGCATACAATAAAAATCGTGCTACGAAACCAACTAAGAACGTTCCTATTAATAACTCGAATGACACTTGTAAAGTCGCAACTTGTGTATAATTAGATTACGGCTTCAACGCTAAACATGTACATTTTTCATGTTAGCACCGTTTGACAGCGGCTGTCATTTTGATTTAGAGGGAGGATTAATGAGGAACTTCGGTTTCGGGGTACAAATTAATTAAGAGATTTTTTGCTCTTTGATTATAATCTGGAAAAATTGAATTGCTGGAGAATTAATAGCTAAGATTGATCAATTTAACATTTTTTAATTTCTATCACTAAATGTAGTGTCATTTTTCGCACTATGTGTGTTAATTTTGCACAGTGCTTTGGGTTGCGCCCTCTAGGACCAAATGGTTTTCATTCAATTAAAATGTAGGTCATCGTATTTTAAATCAAAATGTGCGTAATTAATGTGGTACACTAGGAAACAATGTGTGTATATGTAAATAATACCTACTTATTGCATGCCTACTGGGGCCATGGGTAGTGTGAAAACGAAACCGTGGCCCTGGGACGAAGGCAACGAAGGAACAGGAGTGGGTTTTTAGTCAGTAAAAGTCTGACACTATTTCTCGCTCCGCCCAAGAGCGGGATTTGTCATAAGATGATTTTCCCACCTATAAAAAAAAAAAACCTACTTATTGCATAATATTAGACTTCCACAATGTGAAGGTATTACATTATCAAATAACAGGTGGGGCTATTTAAAAGTAGACATGATTATTGAATGACATAATTAGGCAAACCTACGGTTTTGATGACATTATTTCCAGTAAATAGCTTACACAAGTAGGTATCTTAATTTTAATGAAAAGAAAGCTAACACAACATCCACTATTAATTAAGCGTCTAAAAATATGGCTGCGATACGTTTTCTTGACACAAATTAATACTAATTTTTGTTTCAAGAATTTTCTCGCTCCGACATTAGTCTCCGTAATATAGACCTACGCTAAATTCAGTATCTCACTCAAATTGAGCTATAATCAGAAAATTTGTACATTAATTAATGTTAACTACGTCATGTTGCGAAATAGAATATTTACGTTATATTAGCGATATTTTGCTTTACTTCTTCGCATTTAAAACACTAGCAGATGTGGTGACTGGCGGCTGTCTTCTATATTTTTTGTCGTTTTAAATGCTTTTTTACAACTTAAATAGAAGAAAAATCTTTTTATTTTTAATAATGCGCCGTCCTTTTAAGAGGACGATAGTAATAAGTGGGTACTGCAGCTATAGAAAATGTGTTCGACCTCAACTTAAGATTGACAGAGAATATCAAGACACTTAAAATCGCGTTAAAGCTATTAAAATATAAACGCTAGACATAAATTAAAGAAAACATGAACTAAACAGTACTAGCCGAAGCTTATTGGATATACTTACTTAATTAAAATGTAATCATACCATATAGAGCCAAGCGGTTTACCTAATAACGCTATTTCCAGCCGTTTAGTTTATGTTTTTGCGTAAAGATCTAGCTGTATTTGGATATTTTATTTTCATAGTGAATAAATTGGCTCGTCGCGGTCAAATATTGCATAATGCCATTACCGTTGGAGAAATAGAACGCTGAGTTTGTGCACACTTGTGAATGATTGATTCAAGTACGTATAAGTCATGTGAAGGCGTGTGCAGATCTTAATGGTTTTTCAGAGTTAAACAAATTTATAATTTCATATAGAGCGGAATTCCTTGCCAGAGTCTGTTTCCTCAGCTATCCTGAAGTCTTAAAGTCAAAAGTTATTTCTAGACAAGCCAGCTCCAACGTCCGCAACATCTTCACTTACGCTGATCAGGTGTGATGGTGGTCAACTGTGAGCCTATAAATAAATTTAAACCAATTTCAAATCTTCTCCGTTTCATGGCACTGCTTCTATTCACTGTTATTTTTAACAGCTAGTTGACTGGCTTCTGTAGCCATTCAGCAGATATTTCTAGTGTTTTTTTATGTAAACTACCTACAGGATGGAGATAAGATGACAAAACATGAAGATAGACATATTTCAATGCCGTATGAAACTTAACAACAGCTGGTAATTTTTACTCATAAAAAACGTAGTTAGAACTTACTTTAAAACATGTTTATTTATTCCGAATACAAGTCACGTTCGTAACTACGTTTAACAAAACATAAACTGTTTCATAATGTCTAATTAGGCGCCCTATAAGGCCCTCGTTAATTCTCGAGTCGCAAGCGCATGTGCCTGTCAACCGATTTTAAATTAAACAAAAAGTTATTTATTCGTTGACATGTCAACAAATTACTGTCTAGTCTGTCTTAGCTTTTTTGTGATAGCTTAGGATTTGAGACCTTATTAATTTGTATGTAGGCTTAGGTTGCTTGACAATAATAAACAACGTGGGAATCGTTCTAAGTTCTAGTAAGTTTTTCTTCTATGTTTAGACCGATTGTCTTACAAAAGAAAACATAAATGTAGGTACTATATTTATAGAACTATCTACCAGTATGTTTTCTCTACGACCGAAAACTCAATAGCCTCCAGAATGAGAGTGTACAGGCATCATCTGGGCTCATTCATATCTTCATACACCAAATCTATAGCTTTCCATCAATTGAGATTGAAGTCAAGAACCAAACTCTTCATCAAAATAACTCAAAGATTACCGAAAGCCCTATTTAGTTTGTATTTAAAAAAGAGAGTTACGTACTTAATAAACTAATACATCAATGAGTGGAAGATCCATATCACCCACTAATGAAACTGCATTCAACTTCAGCGTATATCACATCGTTTGAGAGTGCGAAGACAACGGACCTCAGCGGAGAATTGTTTAAATTGAAACTTCCGACGACAGAGGTCGCGAGCAGCGGTCCGGTCCCTGCTGCAACAGCTTCCTTTATTTGTTTTATTAATTGTTGTGTAACTGGACAATGTAGGACACATGTGACTCTAGTGAAATTTATTTGACTTAAGTATTTCTTTCTTTATCTATACTTCTTTATTTTATAAACAAAACTGGCGTTGGTGCCGTAATTCAATAAACTACTAACTCATTGTTTTAATGCGTTATTATTGTTAACTAAAACAAAAGAGTCTCAACATCTTTAAAATTCAGCGTACAAAATAAAATTTTCGTGGAACAGATTTTGTTCAACCAATCATGCTAAATGCCCCAATGTGCCGCGAGTTACGATCGCCTTTGACATTGTGTCAACGTTATATTTTTATTATTTAGGTACCTATTATTATTATTATTGTTTCATTTATTTCAGACATAGTCCATACATTACATACAAAATTAAAATAAAACAAATCATGAAAATAATCAATTATAAAAATAAATTACACATAAACTTTAAAAAAAAATATCTTATTTCGCGTAGACCTACATTTCACATAGAAAACGTCGTGCACGGTTTCAATTGGTCGTTTCCTACATAGAACAAGAACGGCAAGAACTCATTGGTTACTTTTCCGACTAGAATTGAATAGATTTAAATCGTAGAAAAACAACCAATCTTTTATTTTTTTATAAGTTAGGTAGGTACATTATTTGAAATCCGAATAAGATGTCAATGGAGCGTTTCTCGTATATTGTTGTTTTAGGTACTTTAATAAAAAGTGAGAAACTAGGTGTCAAAACATAAAATTGGCGAAATTTTTTATTGATATCTCGGGTAAAAATATCCTTATTTCGTAACGTTTACTTTAGATAAAGCTGTTTTGCATATCCCGTACATTAATGCAAATCATGTCTGTTTAATTTCGTCTTCAGATAAAAACCATCCATCAAAGATTAGCGTAGAAAATGCACTGGATGGCTCACCGGCTTATCTTTTCTCGTACAATTGCGATTCAAGCTGTTATGAAACACGTCATATCAAATGTAAGTATTGTCAGTGTTGCTACAAATCTCATAACAGCCGGTAAACACTAGACGAACACAATGTCTTGAGGTTTTGGTGACGTAAGCACAAATACGGTAGACGAATGAATGTCTTATACAAGTGAACTTCAACAATAGCTTGAGTATCATCATGGCGGATGATAGTACTTCGCAACTGTCCAACCGTGGGGACAACTGCATCTGGAAACTTAAGCTTGGTTTACACAGGCCCAATTTCTGACCACCCAGTAGTCAGCAACTGAACATTCTGCTGTCTCTGCCACTCTACCGACTTGTTGACGCTACTGGGTCTGCGTAGAAGACAGCAGTACACAGCTACTGTGTTACTAGTTCTTGTCTGGTGTTTCTGTCTCATTGCGTTTTCACGAGACCAGTAAAATGGCTGATCCGTGTAATATAATTCCTATAAATATACGACTATTGGCATTATTTGTTGGTGAACATTTGATGGAAATTCTCAACAGAGAAAAAAGAAAAAAAATATGGACAAAATCTATCCAGGGGTCCACTGTCCTTTGGCACCGACCGGGCACTGTCTAGTTGCGTTCATACTTCATACGGAGCTAGTGATAACCTCTGTAGACGACCTAGTAACTGTCCTTGTGTGAGTGAGGGAAGGTCCAACCACCCCTCCACATCCTCATCATACCCTTCTCATCATCAGCCACTGCTGAACATAGACTTCTCTTTTCTTGTGTCACAACTCATGCTCTGTGTCAACTTCCAGCATGCAGCCTCGTAATCAATTTGTTCCCATGATTTGTACCACCAATTTCGCAATAAGACCAAATCGATTACCGAATATTTAATTGATCATTTTAACTGCACGTGGTGCATTGTTATTAAGGATAAATGATAAATGATATTTATTTTGTAAATATGTTTAAAAAATACTTTTACACGTCATTTTTTTTTTCGTCATTTTTAAACTAGATGAGGCCGGTGTTTCCTAGCTGACTACCCTGAGAAGAAACACCGAAACAAACTCAGGGGTCAAAGTCTCTTTTAAAGTCCATTCAAAGGAAAAATCAATTCAAAGTTCGTCACCCTATAAGTTTCAAGATGGCCAAAATGCCAACTTGTTACAGTTGCTAAGTACATCTTACGAGTATCCTATGGCCCAGTACTGGCCCCTAGGGTCTACTTGACATAAATCTGCACCAATCAGACCAGTAAAGTGATATAGGGCATTACATTACATACCTATGTCATTTAGGGACATCTCTTTTCAGTAGAAGTCTTATTTATACGTCTCTAAACAGATGATGCCCACGGGAATTACTCAATGGAGAGGTCAGAGAATAACGTAGAGTAGTACGTGGTAAATAGAGGTGAGCTCATGTTCTATTCGCCTTTTACCCCGTAACGTATATCTTACCTACGTAATAATATCTCCCACGCTGCTCTTGAAATAAATTACCGAGCTGCTACGTGTAAACTTCCGCTCATGTATTGTTTCTTTTTGTAGTTCTCAGATTAACGGATCTCAAGGTCAATGTCCTTTTTTGCGACACAATAAAATCACGAGCACTTGTCTTGTTTTTTTTTTGTGTCATGTTTTGACAGATTGAAACTGATACTTTCTTTGCCTGCGTAGGTGTTCGAGCGAAAGGTTAAGTGATTGGATTTGAAAATGGAATTGGAATGGATTTGCATTTCAAAGTTGTAATAGAATACTGTTTTTTTTTCATTTTTGTAAGGATCACGTTTGTTAGGCAGATCTTTAAATCCCAATGTTTACTTCATGTTATTAGTTAATGATGAAGGACTTATTATTTCATCTTTGATTATTAAAAAAACTGTCACATCAAAGCCATTCCCATGATGTATCCTCAGGATAAAAAAGTAGAAAACTAAAACCCTACTACGACAAAAAAAAGACGCTGAAAAAGTATGAAACAAGATTTTCAAGATGCTGAAATAAACAAAGTAACTGGAAAAATAAGAATAGAACAAAAAGAAAAGCCGTAGTCACACGGTATTAAAGTGTTTCGATTATTACCTACCTATAACGTGTGACTACGGCTTTTCTTTTTGTTCTATTCTTGTTTTTCCAGTTATTTTGTTTATTTCAGCATCTTGAAAATCTTGTTTCATACTTTTTCAGCGTCTTTTTTTGTCGTAGTCGGGTTTTAGTTTTCTACTTTTTTTTATTTGAAAGATTTTGGTGTTAAATCATTGTGCTTCTATACTATTTATTTTGGTATGAATAAGTGAAGTCCTTTCAAATGATACCAAAACGACGTATTTATCTTATTTTTTTTAACACTATACTTTTTGTCCACTAGAGGGCGCCACATTGAATTTTGATGATATTTTTTTATAAGTACCAGTGAAGCCCTTTCAAATGATATGAAACACGGTGTATTTATATTTTTTTTTAAACATGACTTTTTGTTCGCTAGAGGGCGTCTCTTTAAATTTGAGCAATATTTTGGAAATGTACAAGTGAAGCCCTTTCAAATAATACCAAACACGGCGTATTTATCTCCTTTTTTATTTTTAACGCATTACTTTTTGTCCGCTAGAGGGCGCCATATCGGTTTTTGTGACACGTCACGTAGCCTATGTTTAGCGGACAATTAAAACGGTTCTAACGATACCTCATACGTCGAGTTCCGATAAGTAGATTAGGAGCTATGAGGGAACAGATGAACATACTCACATACATACCATAGCCTGTCAAAATCATAACCCTCCGTAGTCGGGTAATAACAAGTTGGTACCCACTGAAGTTAAATGTTTCCTGACTAAGTAACCAAACGACCATTCCTTGCACAGTAAAATATACATAATCTACCCAAGGAGAGTGTGCTTAAATAGTCCTATAAATCGTTTTATGCGATAAACATAGCGGTTAACATTATTCGATATTTTACAATCAATCTAATTTTAGAAAGGATAAATGTTTTAACCGTTGATTTTCCGTACACTTTTGATTTAACTAATAATTTTACAATGAAATCGTATTGGCGATGTTCGCCATTATTCTAGAAAATTATCATTGCCAATAAAATTATGTCGTGCGAAAGAATTCAAAACGCTTGAACTAAGGCTCTAGACAGTAGACAAATTGATGATCTATCAGTGAAAATACTTGTCAAAAAAGCTTAATTGACATGTACACCAAAGACTAAAAAACTATGGAAACAATTGGAGGTGACCTTTCCCCGAAGCTAGATTTTTATCTCTAACAATATGTATCTCATTTATTCATTATTTTTACATTTTTAAAAGTATCCTTTTTCTTAAAAATAAATACCTACTTACATTAAAAAAATATAAAAAATAATAGCCCGTCGGTACGTATCGGGATCAGGGTCCAAGCTACCAGCTGTCAGGGCTCAAGAGAATGGAACTCCAAACAACATGAATCTGCTCTAGAAGTACTGCTTTCTAAATCAAGCCCTTGTAGCAGCTGCCTTTCGAGAGCCTCTTAAAGTGTTGGTCAAAAGTCGCTATTAAGGCTGACACGAATGATCATGTCCACATCCTACATGTAGACCACCGCGAGAACCAAGTCGAAATCCTTAATTTAATTATCTTTCTTGGCTTTCAAGAGGGTCTCGTCATGCGGCTTAATTATGTCAACAATCATTGCACATCTCTCAATTCGATATACCGCCATTATATCAGGTGTATTGGCCACTATTTACTACTTTATGATATCGGAATCCTACAAGGTCAATCTCATGTCCCTTTGGCTTTTCAACAACCTTTTTTGCTGCTAGAATATTTTGTCCAGAGCCGCTCGTTCTTCATTCCGCGCCTTAACTGTTTCATACCAAATTAGTTACTTTAATACCAACGAAATCTCTACTGCTGCTGTCATTCTTCATAAACCCATCACCCCTTACAGCCGATGATAAACTCCATGCCCAAAAACTCTAAAAACAAAAACCAAAGTGAACCAAAGTTACTAAGTTAAATGCCTCCGACGGAGACCACGGTAGACGGCATGCTGTGCCTGTCGAGACACGAGAACTGCCCCTGGAACGAGGCCCTGAAGTCAGCTGACGTTAACTGGACTGGTCTCCAGTACACCTGTCTGAAGATCCTGCACCTGTACTGCAAAGTATTCGAAAAGGAAGATGTGCTGGATATGGTTATTAGGTGAGTTTTATATGTTTTGAATTTGGAAGGATAGGTACTTTATTTTTTTTCGTCGTAGCCATTTTGGTATTGATCGCCATTAAGACCTTATTCTCGGTGCTTACGCTCTAGATCAGTCATGATGAATTATTTATCATGTGAAAAAAACAGGGCAACTCTGTCAGATTCTCTTAGACAGAAATGTACCTACCGTAATTTTTCTTATTATTCACTTTAGAGCCTTTCAGAAATATACGAAACAAGACAAAAACTTGTAACAACGTAATTTTTTATCAAACTTTTAAACGAAAGCTTTAAGAAATCGCTTCCGCAACTTCTATCAACTCCAACGTCTCATAAATTCCCGAACTTTTATAATAAATCGTTGAACGGAAACAGTAGCTACTTGATACAATGTAGTCATCTAAATCTTGCTCATCTCGCAATATCTGTCTCGTAAACAAATCGCGGCAATAATCTCAACAGAGCACTTTCCCGTATTAATATTTCATTAGAACGATCATTTTATCGTGTATAACAGAGTCATCAAATTGGGGAATGCACCCACGCGGTACCATCAGGATACGAAGCTATAATCGGTAGTTCCTGTCGTCTGTAGATAAACGATTTTAGAACATTGTGTGTTTATTTTGTGCTCTTTTGATTGGCTATTTAAAATTAGATGAGGTTCCCAGTGAGTTCCTCTTCAGGATTGCAATTTATAAAATTATGTGCCTATTCACCTTTTCTTTGCAGCACCCTAAGCACCTCCTTAATTTGCGGGATTTTTTTGAAAGTGTTACCGTGGCTCTAGACCGCAAAGGGCATAAGGAACACAGGTGCGTTTTAGTCAGAAAGTCTGTCACTCTCTCTCGCTGCACCCACAGTGAGTCTCCCAGACTTAGTGACTTGTACCAGCACTGGTAACCATCTGACTCTGTTAGCTGGCAGAAAACTGATGCAACACAAACCTTCTAGTATAGAAGCTCCATGTATCATGTCTAATGGCGTACTCGAATGCTTCTAAATCGTTTTAAGAACTCTTAAAACAAGAGTTGATATTAATGAGGAAGCCCCCGTTTACATCAATTCCAGCATCCTAACCGACTTTAAACCTTTACTCACGCGGAAAATTCATAGTCTCTTAGAATTAGCAAGTCATCCCAATTTTATGTCCTTAGTCACTGACGGCGGCCATTCAAAGTGATGAACGTTGTATCCGTAGCCAAAACAACATGCGTATATCGCTGGAAAGATTTACTGTGTGAGATAATGATGCTCATACGTTGATGGACCTGGTCGTTATAAGGAGGATCGGTGGCACATTCCCAAGCTGTTCACCTAAGTGATGGAAGGTAGCACTGATAAATGTGACTAGAAATGGAAACCCTATTTCTGTTCGGGCTTTGAATTCATGGTGAATATTCTTGTTAGTTGGTGTTTCGAAACATCGCGTAGCTTCATAGAGTCGTGCCGTGGTGTCGTTGCCGCTTCGTCGACAATTTTACAGTTTTGTATGTAGGTAAGCCTGTGAGCAGGCGTACACCGAACGTATAATGACGAATACGCGTCTTTGAAGCTACGCGTCCGTTAGGCCTTAGAGAAACTACAATCAAATCTAATGTTAACGTCAATAAAAGGATTGTTTGTTGTTAAGGACTTATCTATGGGTTGGTTGATTGTGTTTTGTTAGTAACCTGGAAGGATTCAATATAGACTGGATCCTTCCAATAGTCCCGATCGATAGTCTAAATACCTAATTACATTGGCGATCTAGTTTCCTTTATCATTATTCAATCCATGTTAATAGTTTTTAATACTTCTACTATTTATATTTTTGAAACTATGTGCAATGAATATATGATTGAATATAAGTAAATAATGAGGGATTCTCCGGTCGCATTATTTTAGCTTGATGAGGAGGAAGGATAAAAATCAAAATGGCGATCGGTTTTAGAAACTGTTTGGACTAAAAATTAACTTGTTTTATTTTTAGATTTATTTGAATAATTTAATAGAACTGTCCATTGCCATTCTCTTTTGTTAATTTAAATTCTTCAGGGTTTACACTTTCAAATTCAAGGTCAATTTTACCCTATTTGGTTCATCTTATTCCTGTAAGTGTCTCAGCTAGGGTTGCCAGGTATTATTTTCAGGAATTCGGGACACGTACTTAATTTCAATATAAAAAATCAAAGCATTAAATTAAATACATTTTTTTATTTATGTAAGTAATTTATTATTTTTGGATACGAAATATAAATTCGCTGAAAAAATAGGTTTTGTTTGTTTTGTTTCACTGTCTAAATAAAAATCATCAAAACGCGCGAAATATAAAAAAAAAATCTGCTGTTTCGCAAGACGTCTCGCTTTAATCAAGAGACCTGGCGTGCTAAGTCAGTGTTATGAAGCGTATGTTTTTATGCAAATATCTAATCGAACAAGTCTAGCACTATCCGCATCTGTTTTAAATCCAGAAATCAACAAAGAGCATTGTAATAAAATTGTTTTGAATCTAAATCTAATTTTGCTCACTTTTATCCTGATTATTTAGTGCAGAATTTTTAAACTTGTTTTGGGCAGCGGATCGTTTGAAAATGTTACCGCGGATCTGGAACGCAAAGGGCAACTGAAAGAACACAAGAGGGTTTTAGTCAGTAAAAGTCGGACACTCTCTCAAAAGTTATTTGATAATTACCCACCTCGAAAAAGCTTTGCTTGTTCTTATTTCTTCCCTTGGGTATTGAAAACCTTTCCAATGAATTCAATGTCGTTTAACCCCTTCGTACAGTAAACAGTTCGATTCTGGAACTTTCCAAATGGATATTGGATTGGAAAAAAATACACTATCGGCTTCGACTAAAGAGCATCATTTTCCCTTTTTTATTTGTATTCTTTAGCTTTGTTTTTGTCAGTGCGGTCGTAATAAAAAAGAACTCTTTTGTATAAAATTTATTTTGATGTCCTAATCTAAGAACAGATATTAAGTCTACTAACAATGTCCTGTATAACGTGGTTTTCTTTCTTGATGACCTGTATTAATCTATTTTAAATATTTATTTTATTTATGCGCACAGAAGTAGGTACAGAGTCAGACGTAACGCTTTAGGCATTTTCAGTGAACTTGTTCTGAATCTAGACTCCTAGTTCTTTATTATTGATTTTATCTTTTGTGATAACGCTTATATTTTAATTGTGATGGTAGTCTACATCGATGTCTACTTATTATTTAGCCTACTTTACTCTGTGTTTCTTCGTTCTCTTCTTTAGGTATACGCTTCGACTTTTTTCATCTGTAATTTAGTACCACTGCACTAAAAACATGCAAACGCATGGGCAAGGGAGGGGTTTAACCCCGTTATCCAAGTCCGTTTGAAGAAACTCCACGCTATTCCTTTCAACGACCATGATAACCGAAAAATCCTCGATTAATGTCAACTTATTACCATTTCAACCGAAAGACGTCCACTACTGGACATAGACCTCCCCCAAGTGTCAACAACGACGATCAGATTACCGCGACCCTCGTCACGTCCACCTTGTCCCGGTCTTCCTACGCTGCGTCTTCCGATACGCGGTCGCCATTCCAGAACCTTTTGGCCCAATCAACCATCTCTTTTTCGAGTGATGTGCCCTGCCCGCGACTCTTCGGGCTATGCCGGTCTTGGTTCTCCTGCGGGACGCCTTCATTTCTGATTCGGTCACCCGAGCATAACCCTCTTCTTTGCCCTTAGAGTGACTTGCAAATGTCAAATTATAACCAGTTTTAACTGTCAGACGAGTTGAAGGGCATGACTTGGAATATAAACGTCTGTCTTTATATCTAAAATGCGTCTTAAAATAATTGCAAGTTATTTTAAGGTATGACCAAGAAGACTTTACAATAAATACCATAGTGTTTACGGCCGTCATTCAGGAGAATTAGATTTAATTTTATTGGTACTTTCGATATCGCTGTTCTGAAACGGATTTAATAGGGGAATAAATCTTTTGTACTATAAAAGTAATGGCATGGAACATTTTGTTCTGACTACAAAGCTTGTAAACTAATGCATCGATTCGTTAAAAATGAATAAATATATTTTGACAGCACCAACTTACCTTATTGCTTCAGGGATCGCTTCTGAAAGGAAAACTCGGAGTCCTGGGACACAAGTCAGTAAAAGTCTGACACGCCCCCGATCCCTAAAGCAAGAGAAGTCAATGATTTCCCAACTAAAGGGCCTATTACACTACGCGATATTCAGGCTGTCTTATTTTTTGTTCCGAGTAAGACCGGTCTAACCCTTATTACACTACGCGACATCGACTAAGACTGTCTGAATATCGAATAGTGTAAGAGGCCATTAAAAAAAAAAAAGATTTTTTTGCGGCTTCAATCGATGCTCTTTTTGTATCCAGTGCCATCTAGGAGAAAGGTCGTGTCCACCGGTAAAATATGAAAATATTTTGAAAACTTGCCAACCAATTGCTTCAGATTTTTTCTGAAGACTTAGTGGCTTTATTGATGCGCGATTGATCTCGTCCGATTATAATTTAGGTGTCTTGAAACTTTTGTTTTTGCGTTACTTACGCCATCGACCCGACGAATTTTTAATCATAATATTATTAAAACTTGATCTAAGGTGTCTAGATGCAACAAATAGCAAGCTAGCAGCAAAGCTAAGTAACTATCACACAACGCCGTCTAGTCCCAAGCAAAGCAGAGCTTGTGTTATGAGTACTAGACAACTGATAAACATATATTATAATATTTCTAAATACCTACATATTATAGATAACTTACACCCAGACACAGAACAAATGATCGTGCTTATCACACAAACATTTGTCCTGGGTGGGAATCGAACCCACGACCTCCGGCGTAGCAGTCAGGGCCACTAACCACTAGACCAACAGGCCTGTCCGGTAACCGTCCGGACCAGCAGGGTCGAAGCCTACTGGGGCCAAGGGTCTGCTTCTGAAAGGAAGACTCGGCCCTGGTACGAAAGGCAACGAAGGAACAGGAGTGGTTTTTTAGTCAGTAAAAGTCTGACACACCTTCCCGCACCGCCCAAGTGCGGGGGATGTTATTGGTTGATTTTCCCACCGAAAAAAGAAATGGTCTGCTTCTGAAAGGAAGACTCGGCCCTGCGGCCCTGGTACGAAAGGCAACGAAGGAACAGGAGTGGTTTTTTAGTCAGTAAAAGTCTGACACGCCCTCTCGCTCCGCCTAAGAGTGAGGGATGTCTTTGAATGAATTTCCCACCTACAAAAAAAAAAACAAGACCAACAGGCCTGTCAAACATACAGTCAAATGGAGTGAATAGAAACTCAGGGGTGAATAGAAACAAAACTTCAAAGGGTATTTTTACGATATTTGAATATTTTTTGCAGCATTTAACTATATCAATTTATTAATGAAATGTTATTCTAAAAAGTTGATGCTTTGTTAAAAAAGCCGAAAATATGGTATAAAAGTGAAAAATCCAACCATGTTTTGTTTCTATTCACCCCGTTTTACGTATCAAAGCAATCTACAAATTGACAAAGCAAATTTTCCCGTTTTTCTATCATACAAATTATTCCAATCACTACCATTTTACTTCAATATAATACAACAAACGTTCAGACATGTTTATCAAATCGTATCTCGTTTATGTTTAATTACCGTATTTTTATATGTTTTGCTAATTTTATCGATATCAAACGGGCTAGTAAATCGGTTTGCGGGCTATAAAACCGTTGGTCGGGATGACTCGGTCGTTATGTTACACGTAATGCGTTATGGGGGACCTAATGAGCGCTGTGGCATTACGAGCTGATGGGGTGAAACAGGTGGCTTGCTATTGGTAGGTTGAACTGGCGAAAAGCGCGTAATATGTAAAATTAACCTTTATTACCAAACTAAGCCTATATCTGTCTAGCATTTTCCCAATTATGTTGACGTAAATTTCCATTGTAACACTCAAAGTAATAAAGCTCTTTTAGTTGAAAACCAGCGTCAGGCCACTGCTACGCGGAATAGGGCTAGGGGAATGTTTGAAAGAAATACCGTGGTTCTGGAACGCAAGAGGCAACTAAGGACACGGGTGGGTTTTAGTCAGTAAAAGTCTGACACGCCTTCTTGCTCCATCCAGGGAGAGAGAAGTTAAAAAAAATTAAAAAAAAAATGTATTTTTTTTACTTTTTTAATTTCTCTACACGAAATCCATAACGATTTTTCACAGTGTTGGGAAATTTTTATATGTAGATAATATTCCTGTAAAATCGTCTAGCTTCGGAAAGACGTGTGAATAGGTGCTGACACGTTTACAACATTCATGATCAATGACCCATATTCGTCTAACAACGTCTGAATTTCTGTTTACTAGACTATTAGGTGCAGTCATCTTCCTTTTGAATGGTTTCTTTGTTTACTATATTTTGAGCTTGATTTTTAGGGTTCCGTACCCAAATGGTGAAAACGGGACTCTGTTACTAAGACTCCACTGTCCGTCTGTCTATCACCAGGCTCTATCTCATGAACCGTGATAGCTAGACAGTTGAAATTTTCACAGATTATGTATTTTTGTTGCCGCTATAACAACAAATAGATACTTAATAAAACAGAATTAAATAAAATGTGTAAAAAAAAGAAACAGTTGTATAAAGAATAGAATAGAACTTTATTGTACACCAAAACAGTAACAAAACTTTTACATTAGGTAATGATAATGCTACGTAACGCTTCGTTCGCGAGTCCGACTCGCACTTGACCGGCTTTTTCTTTTTCTTTCCGCTTTTTAAACGTGTATTTTGAATTTTATTTCTAATTAAAAAGTACTCTAGGTTACATCGGAAAAAGAAAAGGAATTGTGTAAGAATTTCCTCAAACATTATCCAAGGACGATTTCTACCAACTGCAAGGACCAGTTTTCAAAAAACAACATCAATAAAAAAAAACAAGTTTGAATTTTAAAACAAAAACTCTGCTCACTCAGACCGCATCATTTTTTTTCTACCTGTGTATAGAATGTGACTATACATATTAGGCCTACCAATTCTGTTCGCATTTTGCATTGAAAGTTGAATTTCGAGTACCACAGGTAAACTTGCTATTGCAGTTGGGGAAGTACAAGCTGGGATTTAATCTTTGTTACTAATGGTTAACCTTCATTTCTAGCCTTCGACCTAGAAGCGGCGACATATTTCAATCTGGCAACCCCTTAGAAAAAGCGCGTAGACTCTTGACATTTCATGTTTAGCGTATCGTCTTTCGTTGGGGGCCGAATTCAATCACGGTATTGCTTAGTAGATGTCAAGATATCAAATTATACTTACAGGGAACAGTCAAACTAAGTTCATGCATAACCCAGCTTATTTTATGCAAATATTTACTTGATTTGGTTATAAAAACATGATAAACAAAACCAATAAACGCTAAAAAACGATCACTAATTTAATTACTTACAATGACGGCTACAGAGGAGATCCAATAGATTAATATTAATGATATCACCAATTCACATTTTCGCTTAGTGAAATCCAAAGCTTTAGTGGAAAATAGAAGCAATTTAACCTACGGATTAAAAGTTAAGTTGTAATTCACTCAGTTATGTTGAGATTTCAAATTTATCGGAAGAAATAACGTTTGAAACACCTTGAACTCATTACTGATCCATCTCAAATATTTACATTATTGCATTACTTACGTCAAGAAAAAGACGTTTCTAAAAGAAAATGTTACCAGCTGCAAAAATCAATTTCTCGCACTGCATGTTTATTTCATTAGTCAAATGGGGTTGCAAAGAGGTCACTGAAAGGTCTACAGTTGTCTATGGCTCAGGGTTACTATATAAATGAGGGAACGGCTTGAAATAGAACGGAAATGTCTCTTGGAATAAATATAATGGTTCTGTACACAAAGGCACATGTGAACGCATTTCTAATGTGTTTGATGGATGGTAAATAAAAGTAGAACGCTTGGAATAAAAAGAATGATAGATGTAGATGTCAGATCAGTCAGAACTAATAAAGTCCTCATTCGACTCAGACTTATTACTCGCAATAAGAATTACAACAGGCCTATCACAGAATCTATGATCATTAAAAATACCAAAAGTGCCAGCGTAGCTACATATTTGAAGAATTCATAATAATTTTATTGATCCATAAAAGTGGCAGCTTTTATACTACGCTGCAATTAAAATAAACATTCTTGCAGATATTTTTAATTACGATGTTTAGATTCTTTAGATCTTAAGAATCATAAAATTTTATAGAAACAGATTGAAGAATTTGGGCTCGAAATATCAATTTATTTTTGATTTTCGCAGTACCTAGGTACCTTTTTTTCTCTCAAAAACCTAAGCTAGAACACCATACATACAACTAAGGAGTGTAGTGTTCGACCTAATGTTCGGTTTCGGTTGAGTTTCGGCAAAAAAACGAGTTTCGGTTTAGTTTCGATTTCGGCGGAAACTACGAACGAAAACGAAACTGCATTCGGGAGTGCTCGCGCTGTGATCGGTCATGTTCGGCGCGTCAAATTCCAGCCAAGCGTGAAAGCGACGAAGACATTTTGCCACATCCACGTGCCTAATCATGACGTGACTGGCTTGTGTTTGCAGTTCGTGTTGTTTGCTGTGAGTTTTCATGTGATTTATTTTGGAGTTGATAAGTTTTATTGCGTGATATAGCATAAGAATAGGTAGTAAACATAAAAAAATAATTCATTATAACAAACTAATACATAGATTATGGTAGAATAAAGTTTAACCTATCTAAATATTTTTTTGTTTGATTTAACTCTCTCGCTAATGCTATATCTAAACAAACATTAGTTAGGTATTTGGTACATATATAGCATAATCAGCCTTTTAATGTTCCCACTACTGGGACTCAGGCCTCCTCTCTCTATGAGAGGGAACTTGGTACATACATTCATTAGTACTAATAATATTATGGATTCAGAGTTTCAAAATTCATTTAAATACTTATTACCAAGGTATTCAAGTGGCAAGTACAGTTAGGTTCTTATCCACGTCCCTAATTGTTTCTTTAAATAAAATTAACACACTTATAATTAAATGAGTAGATATTTACATAGGTACCTACCTAAATATCCTTTATTATAATCATTATAAAAACTTTCTTTATTTTTCCTTCAAAACATAGTCCTTGTAAGGAAGTTTCGGTTTCGGCCGAAACTGAGACTGTTGCCTAAATGCGGTTTCGGTTTCAATCGTAAAAACCAGTTTCTGACACTAAAGGAGTGGAATGCCTTTACGGAGTCTGCGTTTCCTGATAGCTATAACCTGGAGGTCTTTGATTCAAGTGAATAGGTTCTAGACAAGCGAATCTTTAAGTCAGAAATGAATAAGTTACTTCTAGGCAAGCGTGCTCCATCGTCGACCACATTATCGCTTACCATCAGGTGAGATAGTAATCAAGTGCGATTAGTAGTAATAAAAATCTTTATCAGACGTCAAGCAAGCTGTCAGTAATTTTTTTTATACTACTCATCAATGTTTTTTTTTACGTCTGTTGCCCCCTTTAGATATCCACCGCCCACTGGTTAACCACTACATATCTAAATTGTGATCTCGTCACTAATCGAATGTCATTTTGGCTTTTGCTCTGTTGCTCATTTACTAGTAGTACCCTCTACTACTCTACTATCAGTATCCCCTATTTTATTTTAAGTTCTCTCAGTCCATCCAAAGGTTTTCTGGTAGTTACCACTGTCAACGATAAGACCGCCATTGTACCCATTAATTACTTAAGTTTGTGTAAAAAGCTTTGTAACTATTTTGAGTTATTCAATTTTCTTTTTTTATGCCATAAAAATATATGATTTTTCTTAGGTCTGCCTGTTCTAAATATTTTGACTTGTTATCCATTTTGATATTTTTTTTTTATATAGGAATACAGTACAGTTTGTAATAATAACATGTGCGTAAGATGTTGAATTTGAAACAATGAATAGACGAAAGATCCTTCTTTTTAACTAAAAGCAGGTTGAACCACTAAAAATAAAATCACTTCTAAGAACTTTAAAGTTAAACAACGCCCTAGTACTTTGCATGGCAGCTAAGTAAATGGGGATGGGCTCGGCGTTCCATTAGATAGTACTAAGGTTGAAGCCAAGGACATGCAGCCTCTGGATGTGACTAAAAGCTTTCTTTAGTGTTTGTTTGGCTGCACCTTTTCTTTGACCTTCAGGTAATAAAGGGGACACGTTTGTTGAGATAAAAGCGAAAGGTTAACTAAACACGGTTAAGATACTTAATGAGTTACTGAAACGAGGTTAAGATTAGGGGTAGTATATCCAATTTGTGATGGAAATAGAAGAGGTGGATGGAGAAAGTGAAGGAAAACATCGTGAGGAAACCGATTTATGTCACTGACATTGGATGTATGTGACATCCACCAATCCGCACTGGGCCCACGTTATGGATTACGGTCTATTCTCTCTTCTAGATAAGAGAGGCGGTCTGATTCCCAGCAGTGGGAACAAATATAATAAGGCTGATTATGCTATCCAATTTGACAACAAAAGAGTGTAGTATTATAAGATTTGAATTTTGTAAACCTTCAACAGTATGTGGTGGCGCTAGGTCTGTCTTTGTGATATGAGTTTGTGAAACTGAAGCTTGGTTAATTCGGTTCTCTATTCCTGAATAAATATTTTTTATCTCATAATTAGACTCGAAGAATCGCTAAATATAAGTGGTAAGTAATGGGCTGAGCACATTGCTCGCAGATATGATGGTCGATGGAGGAGTTGTCTGTGTATGTGACCTGCCCATTTCGTTTTCATGTTGGTATTATATTAGACATTTATTATACTATTAAAGTGCGAATAAAAGGGCTGAAAATGACGAAGGACCAAGAAATATGACTTCTGAAAGGCTATTAGCCTTGACTCAGAGAACAAGTGTGTCTGTGAATGTTATGAGGTTGTTGTAGGAGCCGTACTTATTTGATTTATTATTATGAATAATAGAAAAACAGGGTTCAGTGAATCTCAGTGAAAAAGTGTATTTTAAGGTTCCGTACATCAAAAGAAAAAAACGGAACCCTTATAGGATCACTTTATTGTCTGTCTGTCTATCTGTCTGTCAAGACCCTTTATCTCGGGAACGCGTGGAGGTATCGAGTTGAAATTAATAAAACCTGTATATACCTACTTAGGTTTGCGGTCCCTTGAAGCTGTGAAAAGATCAAACTTCTAAGTTAACGAAAAAAATTTGGCATAAAGCAAGGTTTTATAGCACAGGTATAGGAACAAATCTGAAAATTGTTACGTCACAAAAAAAAATGCGATTCGGAAAAATCTTCGAAATTCCATTTGGGAATTGAACTATTTAAAGGTAAGTTTATAAGGAACCCTCAGTGCGTGAGTCCGACTCGCACTTGCCCAGTTTTTTTAAATTGGTACAGTCAAATAGCACTGGAATATTTATTAAATAATCAAATCTCAATAAATAATCTCGCATCCATCGGATTCCCGCAACTCTCACCTGGTCATCGGTCCACGTTGTGGGATGCCTTCCAACGCTGCGTCACTCGGTACGTGGTCGCCACACCAGAACCTTTCAATGCCATCTACCATCTGTTCTGCGAGCAATGTACCCACTGCCACTTAATTTCGTACCCTTATTGTAAAAACCAACTAAATGCACCAACATTTTTGCATTATTATATTATTATTATTTATTATATTCGATCAAATCTGTTGGTTATTTACTTTTTGCCGAAGCTATCTTTGCAAATAAGTGTCGCATCTACGAGTAATAACCGGTTTTACCTATAGATTCGTCTTGATGAGACGATATTTAACTTAATTTGGGTAAAATATTGCAGATAATGGGTTTTTGCAATAAGGGTACGATTTTGACGATTCTTTGAGCTAGGTAGAATAAGCAGTCATTTCGTGTAAAAGTCTGGTATTCAGGTGCATCTGGTTAGACTGGAAACCAACCCTGGAAATTGCTAGGTAGATTGATGTATTGGCACTAAGATCAAAAGTAAACTGTAACTCAAATATCTTTATTACCATTTTACTACTGTATTATCCACGTCTCGGTAAGTCAGTCCATCGTAGTCAGCATTACATGTATATGCGGTTGATTAACTGGGCTATTCCTAGTCTATTGTTTACTACTGGTAGTTATTTGCCGCCATTGCTAAAGTTATGGAAATTGAAAGAAAGATAAAGAGTTTATTTACGACAAATATTGATAATATCAAATTGCATACAATATAGGTATTAGGACATGCCGCCGGGCAACTCAAATATTATTATTGTGTATTAATATTTTAGATTAATAATAATAATACAATAATATTCCACAACTTTCACACAATAACGCCGTCTAGTCCCAAGCTAAGCAGAGCTTGTGTTATGAGTACTAGACAGCTGATGTTGTTGTTGTATGTGTTGGTGTATGTTTATACTTATATATTTCTAAATACATACATATTATAGATAAATTACATCCAGACACAGAACAAATGATCTTGCTCATCACACCAACATTTGTCCTGGGTGGGAATCAAACCCACGACCTCCGGCTTAGCAGTCAGGGCCACTAACCACTAGACCAACAGGCTAGTCAAAATTGAACAGATTGTAATAGAAACAATGCTAAGTAAAAGAAAGAAAACATGTTTATGGAAACGGAATAATATGATAGCAATAAAATTGTCCTGAAAAATTAGAAACTGTAGGCAAAATAATAGAAAAATATATGTGGGTTGAAAACTTGAAATGAAAAGAAAAAATCTAATAGCTTTCAGAGAATGAAAGACAATTGGTTTTTTGTTCTCCTAAATTGAAAGCTGTTTTGACAGTTACTTGTCAAAATATTTTGATATCAGTGTTTTGAAAACTCTAGAAATTATGTTTAGGTACTGGTAAACAGACTTTTTTTAAGGTGGGAAATCGTCAAAAAAATCTCTCGCTCTGGGTGAAACGAGAGGGAGTGTCAGACTTTTACTAACTAAAACCTATCTGTGTTCCTTCAGACCTTCAGTTGCCCCTTGCGGTTAAGGGCCGCTGTAACTCTGTCGTACAATCCCACAGCCCAAGCCTAGACTAGTATTAAATCGATATTGATTGATTACAATGCAATACAGCAGTTAATAAATAAAATAAACATTTTAACGTATTCAACTTCAAAAATATGTCAGCAAACTGTAAGGGCCCAGCAGGACCGATGCTTGTTAGGACCACGGGAGAATTTCTCCTGCTGATAGCTGAAGGAACATAGGTGACTTTTAGTCAGTAAAAGTCTGACACACCCTTTCGCTCCACCCTACAGCGAGAGACGACATAAGATGATTTCTCACCTCCCAAAAAAATATTTATTCAATCAAGTGAATCAATACTATACGACTATACGAATCTAAGTTGTATTAGATTAAGTAAAACCAGTATTGATCTCTAAGCGCTACATTTTGTGGCCCTTCCAGTCTTAAAATTTTTATACATAAATCTACTAGATAGTGCACTTACACTGTACACAGATTATTTAGAGCATTATCTAGTTAAATGTCAAACTGACATGTCATTTACCGCGTAAAAAAAGCAAAAACAAAACTAAGTAGAGAACCTTGCTTAGAGCTTTGGTAGTGGTTCTTTTTTGTAGTGTTTTTTTTTTGGTGAATTCTAAAATTAACCCTTCAAAACTTCTACACATTGTTGACAAACGAATACCGGCCACTACCAACCTTGAAAAACAAACGAGGAAACATAACAATATTTATTCAATTACACATAGAAACCACATCATTATATTCACGTATCTATCATCAAAAGAACGCACGGTCCTTTGATCTTACGGCTATTTTTACTCAGTTTCATTGAACTTTGCAAACCTGGCCATTTTGGCTATCAATATTGTGGATCTTGGATGATAATTGTGCTGAAGGCCATCGTAAGCCTTTGCTCATACTGCCAAAAGTAACTCAGATTTTGTTATTGCGATAATATTTTGACAGTTTGTGTCCGGATTTTAATATTAGCAAAGTAAATATTTCTGAAGGCACTAAAAATGAGTATTTTCGATATCTTTGATCAGTATTATATAAAATTATTATATACTGGTCATAATCACTACTTAAGATTTTTTTTGAGGGTATGAAGTCAAATAAAATTTCCCACTCTGGTTGGAGTGAAAGGGAGTGTCAGACATCTATTGATTATAACGCTGTGTCTTTTTGGAACAATCCTGCAGCCCTGGATCACCACTTATGCTTAAGTAACTAAATTACAAGCCATTCCACGCGCGCCTCAAGGAGATGTCAGCAAACCGTACCCCAGCAGGGTCGAAGCCAACTGGGGTCAAGGGTCTGCTTCTGAAAGGAAGACTCGGCCCTGGTACGAAAGGCAACTAAGGAACAGGAGTGGGTTTTTTAGTCAGTAAAAGTCTGACACTATCTCGCGCTCCGCCAAAGAGCGGGGGATGTCATTATCATTACTTTCCCACCGTAAAAAAAAAGCCACTGACAGAAACTCGTGGTGTTATATTTCTTAACTATTTAATTATAAGGAGTTTATTTACCACCAGATAAACTTACAAACAGCAGCATAATATATTTGGCGATGACGTCACCACGCTGTCACCCTAAGCCCGTTCTAGATAACGACAAGGTTTGTGTACCTAGCTGCTCTGTGAACTTGTTGTACAGTTTTTATCAATCTGGATTTTGTGTTGTGTGTGGCGTAATTTGTAGTAATTATAGCTGAAGTACGGTTTTTTTCAGGTAGAAAATCGGATTGAATCGTTTTACAGGATATGGGATCGTTTTCTGTAAATTATTAGAGTATCCTATACGATACTATGACTTGTTTGAAAATTTTGAAGAATTAATTGAAACGCTAACATCATCCATTTTTTCTAACATCCGTGAGATAATGACGATTCATCACCATTATTTTTTTGAACTCAAGAGAACAATAAACAGGTAACATTTAAACAAATGACGACATTACTTAAACAAAACGCGAAGCAAAGGTAGGTATTTATATCATACATCCTTGTCTTATTATTATGAGCAGTTTTATTTTCATTAGTAGACTACACAACACCTACGCGGTGCAAAACTAAACATCTACTGCGAATTTTGTTTTATTAAATTGCAACACCGCCCGGTCGGATCTTTGACAGGTGTTATAGTTTTTTCCAGCCAGCTAGTTTTAAACATGGGTAAAATCAGCTGTTTAGGCTGAATGGTGGTTCGTTTGCTTGTTAAAAGTAAAGAACTATTTTTATCTATGGTATTTTCATACAGATCCGGGAATGGCGGGAATGTGCGACGTATTTACCACCTGCTAATTTACGTTACATAAGTTATGTGTGAAACGGGTTACAAGATTGATGAAACGACCACTCGAGTAGGTACGTTAGAGTTATGATGTGCTTCTGAAGCCTATAACATTGGTCAACCAATTTTTGTAACAAGGAATGAGTTTACAAACTTTGTATTACTAACCTAACCTACAAAAATACATATATACCTACAGATTAGTAACCTAGCCTGGTTACTAATTTGTATTTATTTTTGTTATGATCAAGGTCTATAATAATTTAACAATTATAATTTACATCGTTTTACCTTGTTTGTTTTCAGTAAAGTAGCTATGTTTTAGGTATACTGAGTTAATTGATTCTTAAATAGGTAATAGGTTTATAAAAAATTGTTCTGACAAATTTTTGACACTTGTGTCGAAATTACAATTAAATCTCAAAAAAGAAGTTTAAAAACCACCAACTACAAAAACAATATGCCTCCTTTATTTTGGCCTTTTTTAAATCTAGAAATAAATTTCAAGTTTCCCGACGCGATGTTTTCCAAAAACCGTTCCTTCAGTTTCAATATGCCTACAATAGAACCACGCGAAAGCTCCACTTTTCACCTCAAAGCAAAAAAAAAAAAAACTTTTTACAGTAAAACTGTTCGTACCTTATTCGTTCTAATATCAATTCCATGATACGAGTACTTAACCTGGTTCTTAATTAACATAATCAGTTCGTTTTTCTTGTTACACACGACAATAGTAGATTATGTCACTAGGGGGATAAAGCAGAGTCTTTAAGTCGCGGGCGGCATGTTGAGTTCCGAACGAAACGAAGATTGCTAAGTTTTAATCCCGAACGCCAGTGAGGGATTTATACAATTAATTCCCGAGCATAAAACAAAAACAAATTATATACATATTAGAAAAATACCTATAAGTATTATTTACAATTTAATCTTAACTATCGCTCGACACTCAGATTATATAGTTTTAATTTTCTATAAAGCTCTCGTTCTTTCGTTACTTTTTATTTAAAGACTCATTAGTAGTTATTCTTTTTTTTGTTAGTTGCCAGTTTGATTTTTTAATAAACTTATTTGATGCGCGCACAGTATGTGTTTTTTTTTCTAAATTTCTGTTTTGATGTTCCAAATTCAAATCTCATGATTCCCTTGGCGTCGCCCATACCTACTACATTATCTCCCTAGAGACAGAATAACTATGACAGTATGACATATAAAAGGGCATTATTGAGCAGGTGGTTTAAAATTTGTAATTTTTATGCTAAATGAATTTTCAAACCTTAAACTTACTCCTGTCAACAACCTAAGTGTTGTATCTGCTAAAAATGAAATAATCCTTACTATAATAAAGAACCGATTTTGAAGGAATTTCGTATGAAGAAAGCTTGAACTCCAACAATGGACATTGGCTACTTTTTATCCATATTTTAACCAACATTCACGCGGACGAAGCCGCTGGCAGAATCTAGTTAATCATATTTTGTACCTAACTTAATTTAGTAGCTAGATGTAGGTTAATCGTATTATTTGTTAAGTAGGTTAGTATTCATAAATCAATAAACAGTCAATCATTTTATTATATGTAAATTTTCCATGTGAATGTGTACGATTTTCCATGTGAATGTGGCGGACATTTGCCAAAAACATATTTATGATATATCTGCCGTCTTAGATGATTGATTTTCTAGACTAGTTCAAACTACAATGTTTTATACCTCGAATGTCATACTAACATCATAGGTATTATTTTACGACCAATAAATTATTTGTAACTACTAACTAGCGATCTTTCGCGACCTCGTCTGTGATATTATTAGATATTCAAATGTATAGAATCTACTGTTTAAAGTTCATACGCAGAAAAATCGAGAGAATTGTTCTTATTTTCTTTTTCTTTTTCTGCTATCCTCAAAAAGGGTGAAAAACTGCACTTTCTCTTGTTTAAACTAGAACATTCTACTCGTATAGACAGGGGCGCCCGAATCCGTGGGTGCTCGAGCCCCCGAGCGTGAGAAATAAACAGTGGGTGCCGCCTCTTAGGTTACTTATAAATAATAATATTTCTTGATAATAAATAATGGTTTCATTTTATATTTTTATCAAACACAATTAGTAATTAAGTACGCAGTATGTAAGTAGGACATTTATTTGTCGGTCGATCAGTGTGCATTTCTCTTCTCACACTTCGCCACTTTTTCGAGTCATCAAATGAGCATCCATGAGGTTTTCTAAAAGCCGGCGCCCCTGCGTATAGATGATATCTTGGGTAAGATAAATCAGTCAATTTTATTTATTACACACGAAAACGGAAATCAAAGAAGACGACAGTTCTTTAAAAAAAAAACGAATGATATTTTGTGACATAAAATTACATGATTGTTTTGACTGTTTATTCTATTTCTAAATATTTAATCTCTGTGTGTTACGGGCTTTATATGCGGAAGCTCCGTGTTTTCCTAAATTATTGTAAAAAGGTTGATTTTTTGATGGTCAAATAATTTTTACTAATAAATAAATGAGGTTGTTTGACATATTTTCTATATTTACAGAAACTTTCAAACCGCCAATTTTGTTGCTCAGATAAAAGTTATTTGACTCTTGGAAATTGGGCCCTTAAGAAAAATACATTTCTTCAAATTATGAGTTAACACAAAAAAAAATACAAAACAGGGCTATGACTATAAAATAAGGTTTGTCAAAGATTTTCTTACAACTAGCAAAGCAAACACAATCGTCATAATATCTTTAATACGTAGATTTCTATTTAAAGGCCCTGATGTGGTTAACCATTGACTTTAAGCCAGAAACCACGGACATGTATTATTTTACTACCAACGTGACGATTTCGACACGATTGATCTAGTATTTCAAATTTTCGAGAATTCCATAATTCCTAAGAGATTTGAGTGTATCCTTGAAAATGTTTAATTGATTTATTGTGTTACAGTCACAGCACCACTTCAAATACTTTTACGGTTATAGTATAAAACAAAGTCACTTTTCGCGTCTGTCTGTTTATTCGCTAATTCCTGCTAAACCACGCAACGGATTTTGATGCGATTTTCACTAATATAGAAAGAGCAATAAACGATGATTTATTGCTCTTTGGTTATTGCGGTTTGGTTTCTCTCGATTGTTTATGTTACATATAATTTATACAAGAGCGCAGCCGGGGCTGGTCACTAGTTAAAAATATATGTTCAAACGTTACACTTAAGTTTAAAAATCTAGACCTATATACGTATCTATATTAATAAGTCAGTTTAAGTCAAAAGTAAATAGTTATTTCTGCCGCGCTAATTAAAAGTGAATTAAGGAAGTTATCAGTAGTTCTGAGTATATGACGCCTAAACATTTTAACTTTTATTTGTATTTTTAGGTATAATTTTTGAGTTTTGCAAATATGTTTTGACTTAGGTTCATGGATAGCTAAATATGCATTGTTTTTTATGATCTAACCCGATTCTCTTTATGTCTAATACAACTATATGCAATAAACGTTTTGACTTGACTTTTCAAATAGTGCGGGAAATTTGTGGGCAAGCGTACTCCATCGTCTACCACATCGTCGCTTTTCATCAGTGAGATAGTGGTCAAGCGCGAGCCTATGAAAAAAATCTGAAGAGTTGCGACCAAGTAGTACGAAGTGAGTAGTAACCAAAAGCACGGGTGAAACCGCGGGGGGCAGCTAGCAATTAATACCGTAGCGCGTCGCTTTCCATCAATCAGGTGAGATAGTGGTCAAGCGCGAGCCAATGAACGATAAAAAAAATTCTGAAGAGTTGCGACCACTGCGAACTGAGCAGTAACCAAAAACACGGGTGAACCCGCGGGGGGCAGTTAGCAATTAATACCGTAGCGCGTCGCTTTCCGTCAATCAGGTGAGATAGTGGTCAAGCGCGAGCCAATGAACGATAAAAAAAAATCTGAAGAGTTGCGACCACTGCGAACTGAGCAGTAACCAAAAACACGGGTGAACCCGCGGGGGGCAGTTAGCAATTAATACCGTAGCGCGTCGCTTTCCATTAATCAGGTGAGATAGTGGTCAAGCGCGAGCCAATGAACAATAAAAAAAGAATCTGAAGAGTTGCGACCACTACGAACTGAGCAGTAACCAGAAACACGGGTGAAACCGCGGGAACAGCTAGTATTAAAATGATAGATTGTTTTTAATGTACGAAGTGTCTTCACTTTTTAATTTGACTGAAAAACTTAGACTTCATATATTCCAACTGTTATTTGTCAAATTTTAATTAGATTCGCGTGAATACACGTTTTATTACAAATTTTTCAGTTTGGAAAATAAGCGCTTGTTGCTGGCGAATAAGGAAAACCACTGGTTTATTTCCTATTGATAATAAACATATTGTTTAAAAGTAATAATAGTAGAATTTTCTGTATGTCCTCGTATCCTATGTAATATTATAGAGCAGAATGTGGTTATCAGAATCAGTTTCCTAATGATTGAATATACGACGTTTTTTCGAAGACTTCTTTCGTTTCATACAAGGGGTAGGTATTACTAAGAACCTTAAAGAAAATTATAATTGACATTAATAATGAATACAATTTATCTTTAGTAAATAAGACTTAGAACTATGTTAGTAACACTTCATATTGCACTATTTTCACTTCGTGCTGTTCTGTGGCACCTATCCGTGGAAGCGACGGAACACCACGCCCTGCGGCCAAAAGTCTTCCTTCAGCATGAGGGGCAGGAAAGTGTTCGGGACTCGCACAACGAACGTCTTGAAATTGACGTTCGTTTGAATAAAACGGTGTATTTTTCTGTTTGGAAAATACATCAAGTAAGTAACCCCTTTCACTCTCGGTGGAACGTGAGGACGTGTCAGACTTTTACTATCTAACGAAAGCCACACCTATGTTCCAGTACAGTTGCCCTTTGCGTTCTAAGACCACGGGTAACCTTTTCAGAAGTCCATCCATGGCCCAAGTAGGCCTCGGCCCTGTTGGACCCCTATGGTTTTGTTCACATCTCTACACTACGAGTTGAGCACTACGCGCCGTCGTCGACTCGAGATCGGTCCGGCCCGTGGGGACGACCGCCGTCCATTCCCCTCGCTCTAGGCCGTGGCCTCCTGAACTAGTCGCCGCCGATCGCTCCCACGAGGACACGGTGCTCCGTCTAAGCATGGCACACCTCCACCGTATGCTCCACCGTGTCTTCCGGGCGGCCTGCACAATCGTGACACCCGGACGTTTCATCCGCTTGTTCAGTTGCCCTTTGAGTTCTAGGACCACGGTTTCCCTTTCATAAATTCTCCATGGCCCTAGCAGGCACGTATAAGCCTATAAGTATAGAAGACTGAAAACAGTTTCAACCCAAAACTTTTCATTACTCATTTAAGTGTGTTTGACTGCGCCGGCCCGTGACCATGATCGCAAAGGGCTTATTGTATCGAAGATACGAAAATAATCCTAAACTTTTAGTTTTATTTCCACGAAGAATGTTTGCATAAATATTAGTACATATTCCGCGTACGCTTTGTAAACTTACGAACTGCGATAAAAGCTGTAAATAAGCATATTGGATCGAAGATTATATATCATATTATAAAAAGTCTTTTTAGAATCCACCTCTTATCCATTTTATATTCAGGACTTAGGTTTATCATCCTAGTGGATTATGAATGGACTTTCTACATCAGATAACTGAAAGTAGTGGAATTCCCTGACGGAGTCTGTTTCCTGATGGCTTCAACCTGGGGGTATTTAAGTCAAGAGTGAATAGGCCACTTCTAGGTAAGCGTGCTCCGTCGTCGATCATCATCGCTTTCTATCAGATGAGATAGTGTTCTAGCGCGAATTATGAGGCTCGCGCTTGATAAGTTGATAGATAACAAAAAAAAAAAAACTGGAAAAGGATGATATTTCATTTTCCCATTAGAACCACAATATATAAGAGAAGGAGAAGACCAAAGAAATGATGAGTGGACTATGTGAAAGTTGGTAAACAAAACCAACTTGGATGACTTACTTACTTACTTGGTTGTTGGTTGTGTGGAGTTGGCTGGTGGTTGGTGGTAAGTTGGTAGTTGGTGGTTGGTTGGTTGGTTGGTGGTTGGTTGGTAAGTTGGTTGGTGGTTGGTTGGTTGGTAGGTTGGATGGTTGGTTGGTTGGTTGGTTGTGGTGGTTGGTATCTGATAAGGGGAAGTAAATAGGTAGACCATGACATTGGTACGTGGGTAGACCATGTCATGGAATAGAACATGGGATTTATATCACGAAAGTATGATCAATTGGGATATATTTTCTACTTTCACGCGAGCGAAGTCGCTGCCATTTGCTAGTTCTCAATATTTTGCGCTAGACACAACACGACAAGACAAAACGTACCTATTATTACATCTGCAAATCCCTACAAGTTTGCTTGTAGAAATAACTCGAGAATTTAAGTCAATATTCTCTCTAATCCCAGACATTTCTTGAGAATGTCAATTATACCGTGTATTTACATTATTAAATCCCAAATATCTCGTAGCGTTAAGAAACTAGACATAGATGGGAAGCAGCGATTGGCCGCCAGCCAAGTGTTTTGGCAAACATTTTATACAAACTATAAAAACTATGGCTGTAGCGGGGCTTCGCTCCTATGACCCACGGTTTTTTTTTTGATATGTTGTCGGTTGTCGATGCCTGTTAGGGTTGCGCGATTGGTCGAAAGATTGAAGAACGCTAAGGGTAATTGAAGGAACACAGAGGGTTTTTAGTCAGTAAAAGTCTGAAACTCCCTGTCATTTGATGATTTTCCACTGAATTTGGCCAGTCTATAGCAGCACTGAGCAGTAGGTAATGTAGCTTTCAATTAGTGAATGAATTTTTCATAATCGAATCGATATCTTCAGAGATTACGTTTAACAAATATTTAACAAGGGAGAGAGAGAGAGAGAGAGGCCATAAAAATGATGAATGGATTTGGATTGTGTGAAGAGTGATACGAAAGGAAAAGGAGTTAGTGTTAGTGTATCGTAACGGCTGACAGGATAGAATGGAAAGAAAATAACGTTTTGTGCCGACCCCGAATAAAATAAGACAAGGGCAGGAAGATGATGATTTATGAACAAACTAACAATTCCACATCTTTATTATATGTAATAGTTTATAAGTTAAACGATGTCTATTTGTTGTTCCATCATGAAGAACATCAGGTGAAATTGGCTACATGTTATTATTTATAGGCGTAAGTGGTTCTGAATGAAGGACGGCCGATTGATTGAAAACTAAAACTGTAAAAACAAATAGATTACTTTATTCTTTATACCGTTATATCATAGCAGAGGTATGCTAGCTAAGTACGTATAAAATGTGGAATTTATTGGCATAAGCTTCTGCGTATTTTAAAGAAATTCGTTGAAAGTGTTCTTCAATTCAATTACTTTTATGAATTTTGAGTTGTGTAAAGTATTTTATAGTGGTAATTTGTTTTGCTTGCTATTCTGGTAAACGTAAATGCTCGAAAAAAATAAATTATGGACCTATACAAAAGCTAGGAGTACTAGATTGATGGAAAGCACTAAATTTCATAGACAACAAGCGATTTATGGGGTTGCCAAAGCCTAGTCTAAAAGCTTTTTTGGTAATTTCCAGAAATTAATTGGTACTTATCAGTTTTTGTTAACAATTCCCAGTAAACTGAAACTCTCACTTCACTGTCACAAAGACCACTCCGTCTTTCTAATCCATATAATATATATTACCTATGTAAAACAAAGCACCCCACCGCATTTGTTTGTCTGTTCGCGAAAACTCAAAAACTCCTGAATGGATTTTCATGCAGTTTTCACCAAAAGACAGAGTGATTCATGAAGAAGGTTTAGATTTTTAATAAATGCATATTAAAGTGGAGAAAAGCCGAGAATTTCAAAGATTTGCGAAGTACGAAGTTTGGGTGAAACGCTAGTCTATTAATATTTTATGCCTTTTGCCAATGTATGTTTTTATTTTCAAATACGACAATACAACCTACGGGTCTTTAAGCCAAGAGTGGATAGGTTACTTCTTGGCTAGCGTGCCCCACCATCGACTACATATCGCTAACCATTAGGTGAGATAGTGGTCAAACCCGAGCATATTTATTTAATTAAACTACATGTACAATGCGTTCTAAATATGAATAGGATCGTTTGCCATATTGTGACGTCACGTCATAGGTACTGTCAAATCGAAGAATTAATAGGGTGAGCAAAATTTTTAAAATTTGATTTATTTAAGAACTGTGCTGTGTGAACGAAAAAAGTTTAATCAGTATCCAGTTCTTCAATTTTGCTCACCTCTGAGTTTTTCAATTTTTCCCAATTTCTTGCGATTTGACAGTATGACGATGACGTGACGTCACAACATGGCCATCGATCCTATTCTTATTTGGAACGCATTGTACAGTAGTGGTACATTTCTCTACCAGTCAACCTTTTTAAAAAAAATACTACACAGTGTTAGGTCAGTGGTGGTGCTGGTGGTGGTGGTCGCATATCAATAATAATAAAAAAATCATCTCATTTATTTAATTTCCATACCTATCACCACCTTTATTAATTTAAAAAGAACAATAACTTACACATCACGACAGCACCGCTCATTTTGCTTCCGTCGTAAAAAGTAAACAATATAGGCCATGTGGTACACATAATATTAACGCCAGGAAAAATCCAGTTCCGCCATTGTATGGAAAATATTTTTAGCCGGAATATTTTTGACTGACCTGTTGGTCTAGTGGTTAGTGGCCCTGACTGCTATGCCGGAGGTCGTGGGTTCGATTCCCACCTAGGACAAATTTTTGAATGATGAGCATGATAATTTGTTCTGTGACTGGGTGTAATCTATCTACATATATATGTATTTATTTAACAATATATAAGTATGTTAATCAGTTGTCTAGTACTCATAACACAAGCTCTGCTTAGCTTGGGACTAGACGACGTTGTGTGATAGTTGTGGAATATTATATTATATTATGTCACTCTAATTGTATAATTCATCATTTTAATTCAGATTTTATTTTGACCGTAATTTTAAATATTATTATTCTTTCACCTAGTTATATGGGCATGCTGTGGTCTCCTGCAACTGAAGGAGCACACGCTAAAGGAACCCGTGTATTATTTGTGATTTCTAATGTTGTTACGTTGTTGTTGGATGCGAGACGCACAGGACCGTTCGTTGTGGCGACGCTTGGGGGAGGCCTATGTCCAGCAGTGGACGTCTTTCGGCTGAAATGATGATGATGATGATGATGAATGTTGTTACTGTGTATCCTTTGTTGGAGATCCAATTAAATAATAAATGCGGTTTTTATAATAATTTGTAACTATACGAAGACCCCCCCCAGGCTTCGTATGGTTACAAATTATGGGGGGGGGGGGCACTAGTCAAAGATAAACAAAGCCCAATAATAACTAGGCAATCAACATGATATTTTATCTAAAACTCAGTCAATTCTTCAACAGCTCCCTTTCAGCTACAAATTGTTTATTTCTACAGATACAAATTTCATGTAAATAAATGTCTACAGATGAATGAATGAAGCGTTTTATTTACATATCAAATTGAAGGTATACATAATTATGTACCTATTTCTATATTACTATTGAAATTGAATCTTTCCTTCGCTTCGAGCGCTTTCTAAACACTACTACCCCCCCTAGCCAAGTTACGACCATTTCGTTTCGATTCCCTTGCGTCGAAGGCCTCGAATACACCTCGCCTCGCCTCTTTTTTCTGACCACGTGACTGAGTGTTGAGATGACGTCAGAACAAAACAATCGGAGGCGTGGCCTACACGAGGCGTTCGACGCATAAGAATCGAAACGAAACGGTCGTAACTTGGCTAGGGCTGTTCGTCAAATGACTTATCCCTCTCTAGAGTGGAGCGAACTTGTCGGACTTTTACTGACTAAAACCCACCTGTCCTTACGAGAGTCCTAAAGAGTTACCGCGGCTTTGTAAAGCAAAATGCAACTGAAGAAACAGAGGTGGCTAGCACACTCGGATAATTTGATCCCGCCTAGAGCAGGAGAAATCACTTGAAGATTTCTTACTGAAACAAAAGAAGAAATCTGGATTGCACCAGTCAAAGTAACATGAAAGTTCTCCCACAGAACAAAAACCTAATTAAAATAAATAAATTAACAATAAAAAAGCCGCCTCAGACGAGTAATACGTAATTTCGTAGCCGCGTCCAATACAAACATAATAAATCTGTTCCTAATTTATAATAGTCATTTGTGTCTGAACGTTTGTGGCCAACTTGTTGTAGACACAGATGATGAAAGTTCAGAAGGTCAACTGCAGTCAAAAGACGACAGACGCGAAAAAATCCGGTAGAAAAATACTTCTGATATCCGAAAACCTATCTGTATACTAGGAATAATTCGTGTATCGTGGCTATGCGTTCACAAACATGTATGTAAACTCACATACAGAAGACACCCAGACCCGAAACATATGTTACATATCTGTAGGACATACAAATTCTTAATTCTTTATTATATACCATAAAAAGTTATAATATCATTATGTAGATAACAGAGTTCATTTAGTACATAGGCGAGTTTAACTCAAATTGGAGTTTCTTCCAGCAAACCATTGAGTGACAGAGAGAGAGACCACAATAGAGGGTAGGATAAGATAAGAAAGTTCCGTGCGGGAATCGAAACCGCGACACGCATCGCTCAACCACTGCGCCAGCAAGCCCGTCAACTATGACACTAATTCTATCATTGAGATAGAATTAGTGTCATAGTTGACGGGCCGAAAGCTATTAGAGGTAATTCTTAATCCATTGCTCATAATATTTAAAAAAGTCGTCTGCTGAATAACGTAAATAATGCAATGATTGTTGATGAATTTTCAGTAAGAAAAACATTGCTGTTGAATTCGTGTCACGTAATAACATAAGTATAAACTGCTTTTGTTCTTTTTGGTGATAAAAAAGCTAGAAGGTGGTAGAGTTCTGAAAATAAATCTGCTATTTCCATGCTTGCTATTTACCGTACCTACTGCGACCAAAAATATTTTATTAGGAATATTTTGACCTCGCTTTCATATTTCAACTCCTGTCTATTAATGTGTTACCCAACACTTCTGTTTCACAATCTGAAATGCACACGACACTCGATATTTTATCATTTCTAGCCATACTGTTAGTGGTGTCTACTGATTTTTGTTCCTTTAATGTGTTATTTTTTTATGTGTACTTATTGAGCCTTCTGTGTTTATTTACTCTGTGTCCACCACCGTAAATCAACAACATATTCAATGCTAAGGTAAGGTGTGAATTGTTTAAATGATACATCATTTCAGTCGGTTAGTTGTTAGATCAAACAGACCGATGGTATAAAAACAAGAATTGCGTGGCTTGGCCGCGGTATTGAAGTTTATGTATTACGTTAACACATAACTACTGTATTTAATACGTGATTATTTACTTAATAAGGTTTATGTGTTTAGTTCAGAGACGCTCCTACAAATTCATTCATTACACACGAAGACTGGTCTGTTGGTCTAGTGGTTAGTGGCACTGATTGCTATGCCGGAGGTTGTGTGTTCGATTCCCACCCAGGACAAATGTTTGTGTGATGAGCTCGATTATTTGTTCTGTGTCTGGATGTAATTTATCTATAATATGTATGTATTTAAAATTATATAAGTATGTTTATCAGTTGTCTAGTACTCGTAAAACAAGCTCTGGTTAGCTTGGAAATAGACGGCGTTGTGTGATACTTGTGGAATATTATTATTATGTTATGGGTTAATATATCTCAGAACCCTCGGGTCCTGGACCTCTGGAAGGCGTACGAGGAGTCGAAACCAACTCGCAGAGGCCCTTATGACACTTTTAATGTAAGGTGGTATTATTATTGTATTATTATTACAA
Organism: Mythimna impura; assembly: GCA_905147345.3. NCBI lineage: Eukaryota > Metazoa > Arthropoda > Insecta > Lepidoptera > Noctuidae > Mythimna > Mythimna impura. Next base: position 27,816,680 of record LR990343.1, on the reverse strand, counting down.
TTGATAATAGTTAGCAGTAGCCCGAATCCAACAAACCAGTCTTGATGGAACTAGGGACCCACCCTAACTTCGCATGGGTTATCCTTGGTTTTTCTCTACTATAATATGCATGTCTTGTACACCTAAACCTTCCTTATGAATCACTCGGTTTATTAGTGAAAACCGCATGAAAATCCGTTCAGTAGTTTTTGAGTTTAACGGCGAACAGACAGACAGACGCGGTGGGGAGACTTTATTTTATAATATGTAAGTATATCGTGCTATCCAATACCTGGGTTATGGAAGTTAAACAAACAGTCGTTCCATGTAAAATAATGGAGATTAGGTACATCTATTGAGCCTGGAAGGCAATCAATATATACACAGTTAGGAAAGGGCTAAGCAAAAGATGAACACAATGAAAATAACAAAGTCTTGAGCATCGACGCAGAGTTGCTAGCCTGTCGGTTTTCTACCGGTTGCATTTCGGGGAGTGTGCGTCGGAATTGCATAACCTAGTTCCACCTAGCCCGTTCCATCATCGGACCACCAGGCGTACGGCAATGCGCCACCGGTACATGGTGGACATCCCACCTATACGCACAAAACGTTTTGGAACACATTCATAGTGCGTACAGCTAAGGAGTGGAATTCCTTGCCGGAGTCTGTTTTTCCTGATGGCTACAACCCGGGAATCTTTAAGTCAAGAGTGAATAGGTTACTTCTAGGTAAGCGCGCTCCATCGTCGACCGCATCGTCGCTTTCCATCAGGTGAGTTAGCGGTCAAGCGCGAACCTATCAAGAATAAAAAAAAAACAGTAGGTAACCATTTTTTTCTACGGTGGAAAATCATTAAATAAATTCTCCCGCTCTCGGCGGAGCGAGAGGGTGTGGCAGTTCTTCCCTGATTAAAACCCACCTGTAGTGGACGCACTGACACAGGGGTAAACACATTGGCTCGTTACGTCACCAGCAGTTAGGTTCAACACGTCCGTCTCCGTCAACGGCTCGTATGAAAACTGAACTGTCCCTGCCCGTGAACTCGAGACAAGTATACAAACACTACACCACCTGTATTACTTCAGTTGCCACTTGCGTTCCAGGGCCATAGTAACTCTTCCTCCGCAGCTCTAGCAGACATTCTAGGACCATTTTGCTGACAGCTCTTTGAGGCATCTCTGGAACAAAACGTGCCGTCGCCTCGGGCCTGATTTTTAGCTGGACGGCAAGCTACCCATTGCTCGCCGTCCGCAAAGTAACCATAACCATAATTGTGCATCGTCGCGCGAACAACGCGCCAACCTAAACAGAACATGACGTCACAACACAACGGTCCACAGTCCTCAAAATATAGTTAGTACAAAAGGCAAAACATTAAACATTATTGCCCTTGCACCAACCATTCTGCATGACCTAATTACCAGTAATAAAACTAGCCGAAATATATTTTATGACGACGTCGCTCGAGTGGTCGCTAACCGTGTATAATGCGTGCAAGCTATTGGCTTGGACTTGCATGCAATGGTTGAATGAATTATCAAGAATGATGTGCATCGGGCATCCATCGGAGATTCGAAATTGTTTCGTCTTGGTTCGAAATTCGAATTGACTTTTATGAGGGGTGTTCGACTGCTGGTGTGTTGAAATTGAGAATAAGTTTCTTGCATTATGTATTTTTTTTCTTACTATTTAAACGCAAACAGGTAAAATGTAGGTACCTACTTACCAAAATAAACTTAAAAAAGAACTATATTTGTAATATTTTAATTATAAATCCTTAAATTAACGTAATGACTTCGTTACGGCCGTTTAAACTTCAAATGTACGAAAAAATGATATTTTGTGGTACCCTTAAAATGTTTACAACAGTCAATAAGTAATCATGTGATTGGTTTTGATTGTTAATATTTTTGCTTGGGTACTAAGCCCTTTAAGCCATGTCTTCGTAATTATTAGTTCATTTGTTTACCATTAGAATATGAATGTAAACATTGTAATGTTTTTGTAGAATTTGGCAGCAAATGTATATTAATAAAATTCTCAGCTCCATTTTACCGAGATCGCACCTGTTTCAGTGATTCTACATAATATTGTCCAGTTGCGCAGACACTTGAGATATAAAACTGCACCAATTTTACATCACAATATCCACTAGGAATCAATTTGCGAATAATTAAAACAGCCACTGAACTTCACTCGAAGAAATCCCGCCAAAAACTCCAAAAAGTGTTGAAAACACATTTTCCACAGATTAAAAATGAAACTGTCAAAATATTTTTTTCGTGAGCCTAAACAAAGAGTTTTTAAGACAAGGTTACTTTTAACGGAAACAACCATTATTCATAAGTGGCTCGGATGCGTCACAAACATTTACCTGCTTAACGAAGTAGACATAATGAGAACATGTCAATGGTTTTCACGGTGGCACAGTTATGGCTACTTAGCCTTTGAACATTTATCTTGTATTTACGAGAACATAATTTTCCAAAGTGTTTCTAAAAGCTTCTAGGAAAACCGTTATTATTCGACGGTCAAGTTTATTATCAGTTTGTCATAAGAGTTTATGATGGTTTTGAGTTATTATCTATAATTGTAAATTGTACTGGCTCAGAGTAGTTCAGGATAATGTTAGTATGAAGCTGTTGATAAAGTCAAAATGAGAGGCTAAAATTATATTTTGGGACGAAAGAAGGGTGCAGTTTGGGACGACCCTGGATTTTTTTAGGACAAAACTCAGTAGACCAAATCTAGAATAAATCATTCCCGTAGAGTCAGAATTGACATTAGATACATATTGACGGAAATGTTGCCTTAGAAGCGTGCACATTAATTAGCACAGTAAAAACTTGAAATAGAATTCGACGTCAAAAACGTTTAATACTATTATAAGTAATAATAATAATATTATTAATAATAATAAGCGGGTTTTTTTCGATATTTTATTTAGGAGCTTTTATCCAAATAGAGATACGTCAGTCCCATTGTACCTTCTTCCAAATGACTTCACATATATTCCATACGTATAAACTAATAAACAAGTACCTAACACTCATCACAAATATTTTCACCAATAGGACGAATCACTGCTGAGAGATCGCTATTAAATACGATAAATTTCTAATGTAATCAGAAAACGAAGCTTCTTGTGGCACAGACCAATTCATTCTCCTCAAAGTATTTTACTCCTTTCTGAAGGTATTTATCTTAAAATCCCAATCCGCCTACACAATCACCAGGGCAACAGCAAACACAACAACGTCATTGAACCCTGCGTACGCGCAAGTTAGTCCGCGCGCATACCAATTAAGTACATTGCTATTACCATGGGAACCTCGTGAACTACTCATAACTACTGAGAAGGGGACAAAACGACCTATTTATAGGACAGGACAGTTGTTGCACGCATTCTTATAATAACGATCTTATGGATTAAGCAATTCTGGCTGAGGTCTGCACTTGGATGGGTGACTATCCATTACATATCGAGACCCCTTCGTGCTTCAAAAAGCATGTTAAACCTTTGAACCCGGCTGTCATTTGCAGATCTTTGGCAGTCTTTACAGATATTCAGAATCCAGAAAATCTGACGGCGGTCTTGTCTGGGTTATGTTGTCCCTGTTACTGAGTGGTCTCCTCAGACTACTCAGATAGCCTATCTGAGTAGTCTGAGGAGACCACTCCATGTGGAATAGTAGTAATCAGTTGCAATCTGTTAGCCTGGAGACCGACCCCAACATAGTTAGGAAAAGGCAGGCAAAATGATGTACCAAGACTAAACAGGTTACTTTTAGGCAAGCGTGCTCCATCGTCAATCACATCATCGCTTACTATCAGGTGAGATCGTGCTCGCATTCGCGCCTGTCTATACTAATCCTTACACATTACAAAACAAAATCCGCATCGCATCTGTCTGTCTGTATGTTCGTTATAACTCAAAAACGACTGAACGGATTTTCATGCTATTTTCATCAATCGACAGAATGATTCTTGAGGAAAGTTTAGAGTATAATAAATTCATTTTATAGTAGGGAAAAGCAGAGAATTTAAAAGATTAGTTCTCTAATATTATAAAATTAAAGAATTTTTAAATGCGATAATCTCACAAAAGACTGGTTCGAATTTGAAAAGCTCTTAGATTTGAATAGCCCATTTATCGAGGAAGGCTTTAGACTATATATGACACAACCATAAAATCACATCATCTTCTGTAGATATATGAAATCATCATCATCAGCTAAGATCCATGTTTGTATTATTTTTTTTAGTTTGAAGATTGTAGGCTTGCCTAAATAAATAACAATCAAGCTGCGACCGAAAAGAACATAACACTAACCAAAGACGCGGATAAAACCACGGAGACAGTTTGTAATAAGAAGATTCAACAATAAAAAAAACATAACCCTTCTTGCAGTCGGGTAAAAAGAAGGGGACGATAGACGTCCTATTTATAGGACGGACAGTTGCTGGACTCATTCAATTCGTAGTAATAGAAGTTTATCGAGTTGGTTAGCTATCAAATGACAAGGCAGGATTGGAAGATATTCTAGCTGTGTCTGGATTCCTGGATACAGGTTTTCCTTGTCAGTCTACAATGTTGTTCAAATAGCAATTTGTATGCTCGTGAATGTGTTCTTCGAATAAATATATGTTATGATTTTTATTTACTCTTGGTAAAATGTATAAATTTTATATGTATAGACCATTATTCGGTTATGGCCTATCGTGGACACGCCCAACTATTTATTTCTCTACATATATAAAAGAGAAACTGACTGACTGACATATTAACGCACAGTCGAAACTACTGGGACTAGGAGCGTGAAATTTTGTACAAGGTTTCCATTTTTTTAGGCGAGCTCTAAGAGAGAATTTTCCAAAATTCCTACTGGGCCAAGGGTCTGATTCTGAAAGGAAGACTCGGCCCTAGTACGAAGGGCAACGAAAGAACAGGAGTGGGTTTTTAGTCAGTAAAAGTCTGACACTATCTCTCGCTCCACCCTAGAGCGGGGGATTTCATAAGATGATTTTCCCACCGAAAAAAGAAAGCGATGAAACAAGGGTTCAAATTTTGTATGGAGAAACCTAATTTCACGCGGGTAAAGCAGCTAGTAGAAGCTAGTTCATTATGTACTTTATTGTACATACAACACGAAACTTAAGAAAGAAAGAAAGAAATATATCTAAAACACATACAATGGGTGGCATTATCGCATAAAAAATCTATTATACCTACATTTTAAATTATCAAAATATTTGTCAATTTTCTTGTTACAGGAATACAGGATCTTTATCTGCTGATAAATTATTCTTATCAAATAATGTGTTAGAATCTAATCATTCTAACACGGAATTCTTATTACTCATAAAAATAATATTGCGAGTTGTTGATATGTCATTCTCTATACTATTTCCCACGGCTTCGCTTCCGGGGTCTGTCCTTCAGGAATCCAAAATAAAATGCCTTATGATGTAGGTAGCTTTTTATAAATGAAAGAATTACCGTAACCGTGTCGATACTTCTACAGATTATATTATCCTTAACAAACATCACACTAATATTATAAAAGCCAAAGTTTGTTTGTAGGTCACCATCGCGCACAAACTACTGAACGAATTTGGATGAAATTTGAGACACGGGTAGACTATGCCCACGATATTTTTTATCCCAGGAATATGTTGCCTTGGAATAGTTTTTATCCCAGGAATATGTTGCCTTGGAATATTTTTTTGGTTCTAGGCTTATGTTGCCTTGGAATATTTTTTTGGTTCTAGGCTTTGCCGGTTTCCTCACGATGTTTTCGTTCACCGTTCTGAGGGCAGTGGTGATGAAATAAATTACACAAAGTAATGCGCCTGGCAGGGTTTGAATTCGCGACCTACAACTCGTAAGTCCGGACCGTTACTACTAGGCCACCACTACTCATCTCATAATCTCACTGCTCTGACGTCATAGCTGTCGCTTCCTTCTGTCTCCTATAAATTACACAAAGTAATGCGCCTGGCGGGGTTTGAATTCGCGACCTACAACTCGTAAGTCGGGAGTTCGGGACCGTTACTACTAGGCCACCACTACTCATCTCATAATCTCACTGCTCTGACGTCATAGCCGTCGCTTCCTTCTGTCTCCTATAAATATTAATTGTTCTAATAATATCCCCAGCCTCGTCAAGATCGCGGTTAACACACATTTCCACCGCATCTGGACCACATCTAAATCGGAAACTTTCAACATCAATCTGTATTTAAAATAAACTTAACGTTCATGGTTAAGGTTGTTGGGTCTATTCTGTCTTCAAATTCTTCCTGTTTTTCATCAAGCTGTAGAAAATTAATTTTAATGATAGGTCTGCCTCGTGGTGTCGTGGTTGAAAGCTAGACTGTTAAGCTTGAGGTCCTAGGTTCTATTCCATGGTTGGGCAAAAACTGTAAGAAAGAAAAATAGTACATTTTGATACAAGTGCAGAAAGTTTGTCATTGCGATCGAGGCGGAATTTGCACGAGCCGTAGGCGAGTGTGTGTATGGAGCCGAGAGCTGCAGTGAAAAATTTGCAGAGCTGTATCAAACGACTTTTTTCAATACACTTACAAAATTAATAAATGGGGGTTGACCGGCGACTCGCGGGAGACGACGCGCGCCCAGCCCGATACGATAAATGTAATAACATTTCGGCGGGGGAGAGCACGCGCACTTTTCTGCACTAGTGCGGAAAACGGTCTATTGCGTGCCTAAAAGCGGTGGGATAAATGCGAGTTTTCGAGTAAGTGTATTGAAAAAAATATATTTGGCAAACATAGATTATAAAAGCAACATTTAGTAACTTAAAATTAAAAAAGAACACTGGCACAATGTGTGTCTAGACTGCGACACACTTGATAATTAAGCAGCTTCCTACAGCGAATGCACCTAGGGTTGCCAAACGTAGGTACTCTAAAATAGAATATTTTACTCTATGTCATGTAGGTGTAGGTACTCTATAATCTATAACACTAATAAAGGATGCTAAAATATATTTTTTTACACAGTGTTAGTCATACACATAATACCTATTATCGTAACCAAAAATGTAAACTATTTTCATGAATGTGAAGTAGTGGGAAGAGAAGAACAGGGCTTCATTGAAATTGATTAAAATTGAGTTTCTGATCTATGTAAACTTAGAGTTAAAACATTTGGAGTCATACAACACTTTTAAAAACAATGAAAAATTTTTATAATTATGCTGCAAAAAGTACCAAAAAATACCTTTTTAATTTTTTTATTTAAATGATACTTACTCTTTTTTATAAGTCCGTACCTACTCTTTATTTACCTTCTTTGAAATGAGATATACTCTATTTCTTCTAATAAAAGTTGGCAACCCTAGCTTCACCTACCCCCTTTCCCTTTATATTTTCAAACTAACGCTTGTAATTCCAACACCAACAAAAATGAGCCCACTCTTTCGCCATTTTAATCCCATAATGGCCCCCGTTCACGGCTAAGGTCAGAGATAAGTCCGCCATGATACCACCGTGGCCCATCATGGCCCATCGTTTAGATAACACTGCACTTTGGTGGACGTAAAATTCAAGGTGAGGTTACAGTGGCCGGTTTTATGTGAGATGGTGCTGCCACCTACTGATGGAAGGGAGTAGGTAATTTGATTGAGTGTTTTTCATGGTTCGATGGGAACGTTCATTGAGAAATATACCTTTTGTAGCGTTTACTTATGTATTTACGACTAGTTTTCGCCCGCGGCTTCACCCGCGTACATAAAATACCACAGCCTACCAGTGTTGTCTTTTTTAACCCAAAGGTTGGCTGGTAGAGAATGCCTTGTTCGTTAAGTCGTAACTATGTACCACTACTGTACATGAAGTTTAAATAAATAAATAAAATATAAGTAGCCGATGTCACTCAGAAATAAAGCAGCATTCTATCGATGAAAAAATTTTTAGCAATCGGACCAGTACTTCCAGAGATTACCTCCTACAAACAAAAAAAAAAAACTTTACCTATTTAAATGTAGACAACACCATCTTATATTGAATTGGTAGCGACATCTATGTTGACAGACAGGAACTAAAAATTCAAAATCCTGCATCGCGGTATCAGTGTTCTCGCGATTAGAACAATATACAACAGTCCGAAATCAACTATCAGGCAGTAGCCCAGACCAGACATCCGTCTGTTTCCTTTTGAACGGAGGGACTTTACAGTTTTGTGAGGCTCTGAATGTTCTAGTACATTCAGAGCCTCACAAAGAAAAAAACATAAAAAAAAAACAAACTTTACCTCTTTATAATATTAGTGTAGATTCTCATAATTCCTAGTAGTAAAAAAGTTTATCGCTCATGTCTTCACAAGTTTCTTGACCACATATTATTACTATACTCTTTGCTCTTGACCCTTTCTTATATCGATCTATGCTTTTGACAGTGACATTTCTTCAACGATAAGGATCGTCGAAAAGTTAAAATGTGTTGAGGTTTATCTATGGGTAGCGAGATTGTTCGAAAGAGGTACCGTAGCCGTGGAACGCAAAAGGCAGCTGAAGGAACACAGGTGGGGTTTTGTCAGTAAAAGTCTAACACCCCTTCTCGCTTTTCCCAGAGCGGAGAAAGTTATTATTGGGATGATTTCCCAATTCCAAAGAAAAAAAAGGGGTTGACGTAAGTATAGTTTTTCGATAGCCCGTGTATTTAACAATAATGCTGTTAGGACTTTTAATCAGTAGTACATTCACTTTATGACAGAATTGAAATAGCATTATAGCACTTGAATTATAAAGTCCCGTCTTTAGTAATTAATTTCTGCAAATTATAAATATTTTAATAATAAATAAACTAATCCATTTTGAGGTCACTGACTCATCATACCTGTAGGAACTAGGAACATCGATGACGTCACAGCGCAGACGCAGTTCAAAACATACGAACATCTTCGTCAAGTTCCGTGTAACCGTGTGTAATACAGTTTACACAGCAATTAGTCAGACATTGCTGAAACTAACTGATTTCAGTTTGACCTAAATGTCAGAAATGTTTATTCATTTATTTTTTTGTTAGGATTGTTTTTATTTTCTTTGATGAAGAAACTTTTAGAAGTTTTTTGGACGTCTACATGTTGACTGCAGTGAATTGAATATGCAAGTCGTTAGGTTAGGGCCATGGAGTTTCTTACACATTTTTCTTCATAGAGATCTACGCTTTGGAATTTGCAAATAGCTTTTTCATCATCTTTATGACTGACCGACTTCTTGTCAATTCAAAAGTACCTGGAAATGAAAGAAAGTAAGAAAAACAGTTTATTTACGTGAAATGACGCAGTCTTGGAACTAGCTAACAAACAATCAATAGATAGGGAAGATATGCGTCACATCCGCGCAAAACGGCCGAACGCTCAGCATAAATGGTTTACTTATCTATGGGTATATAAATAAACTAGCTTTTGCCATTGGCTTCCTATGTTACTCAGTGATAACGTAGCTTTCTACTGGTGAAAGAATTTAGAAAATCGGTCCAGTAGTTTTTGAGTTAAATCATAACATACAAACAAACAAAAAATCTAATCTTTCCTCTTTATAATATTAGTTTAGATAAATGACTGTTCTTTAGTCTCGCTGTAACTCAGAAACGGCTTGCTCGACTAATGGAAACAATTTTTTTTTATGTTGTTCACTCATAAACTGGGTAGAAAACCTTAAAAACAGTTAAATAATTAGGTAATAATTTTGTTTGGGAATCGCTTTTTAAAGGTAAGGAGAAAAGCCACTAATTTGAAGTCAATCATATACCTAGAATGTTTACGATGTTAGCAAAAATTCAGGTCACCAACTAAAACACTGACTCATCTAGACAATCACCGATCCCAGCTTAACCTTACCACAAACACAAGTCCTCGCTCCTTATTCATACCACTTATCTTATTAAATCAGTCTTGAAGCCAGTCAATCATATCATGGCAGTATCCTCACTTAGCATTTCAATAACATGGCGACTCATTGTTGTGGGTCATCGCTTTCTTATGGGACCTTCTTATTTTTCGATGAATTTATGCATGGATGTGGTTTGGTATGCTGCGTAGTAAGTCGTAAATTGTTTCGACTTGGGCTCTTGAAAGCAGGATTTGTTATATTTGAGATGTTTATTTCTGAGTTGTCTTGTCAGTTCCAAATCTTTGATCTGATCGTTCTTTCATGAAACATGTGGTCCCTGAACGCAAAGGACTACTGAAGAACACGTTTAGGGAGTTAGTAAAACCTACACAAAGATAAACTTGTCATGACATAAAGAGGCTGTTTAGGCACAAATTATTCTAATCTTAACCTTTTGAGTGCGTAATTAGAGAAACAATAGAAAGACAATGGCGCGTGAACGCCGGCGTTAATGCGGGGATCAACAGCGGACTTACAAGAAATGCAGACGCAATCATATGAAATCAGCGTGTGTACTATGAGCATGTAACGAACGGTCACACGTAAAGCTTTATTACTGTTTAATATTTATTATCGCAAAAAAAAAAAACAATTTGCATATGAAAATTGAAATACAAAAACACTGCATCTTTCCGCATTGCTTTATAATCTTACCATGAAATTGAGACAAGATTTGGTATTAGAATGGCCGAAATCGACTTACTTCTTCCACTCGGTGGAGCGAGAGTTATAGATTTTTTCTTTTCATTACGGATAGACTGGCTTTCGACCACTATCTCACCTTATGGTAAGCGATGATGTGACCGACGATGGAGCACGCTTGCCTAGAAGTAACCTATTCACTCTTGACTTAAAGATCCCTAGGTGATAGCTATCAGGAAACACAGACTCCGGCTGGAAATTCCACTCCTTAGGCTGTAATTAAGTACCTATGTAAGTCACAGATGTAACATAATTTAAAAGGACCTTAGTAGAGTTGATGTTATCAGCAGCCTTTTAAGGAGAAGCTCGATATCATTGCTTTTGCATCCATATAAAAGTACGTACCTAATGAATACATGCATGTGATATGACTTAGGTACGTAAATGGTTATAGTGAGTCATGTTTTTAGTTTAGCATGTTGAAGGTAACATACTGTTTGTGAACCTAGGTCATTGATAAACCTAGGTTGCAGGTTTGTTCGGAAGTGTTACCGTGGCCCTGGAACGCTGAAGGCAGCTGAAGGAACAGAGGTGGGTTTTAGTCAGTAAATGTCTGACACTCCCTCTCGCCCCACCCAGAAGGGGAAGGATTATTTAAGAATTGACCCAGACCCAGTGGCTTACGAGTTTCAAGATTACAAGGTTCAAACTTAGCCAGGCGCATTACTTTGTGTAATTTATTTCATCAACACTCCACTCAAAACGGTGAAGGAAAACATCGTAAGGAAACCGGCATGTCTTAGAATCAAAACTTCTAAGACATGTAACATCCACCAATCCTCACTGGACCCGCGTGGTGGATTACGGACCATTCCCTCTCCCAGTGAAAAGAAGGCCTAAATCCAAGCAGTGGTAACATTATAAGGCTGGTGATGGCTAACCAACAATTTTATCTAGTTTGGAAGCGGTGGGCGATTGTAATCTTTTGTAGGTAGGTACGCGTACGAACATATCTGATCTGTCAATGTTAGTGTTACTCTCTAAGATGCGTCGTCCCAAAAATGGTACATCTAGTCTTTAATCGTACTGGTTTTGACAGCTCGTTTATCTTTTACCCGGGTCACTTATATTTTATGTTCATCAGACGCAGACTGGTGCCGTCTAGACATTGGACTTCAAACTTTCGCAGACTACGAGTATATTTTTATTACGCCAAATTTAACTTTCAGTGCGACAACATTTGAAAATGATTACCTACTTAAGTAAGCGAGAAATGGTTACTCTTAATTTGCGGAATGACATGGCGTGTTTTATAGGAATTCATCAAATGTCTCTCTCGCTCTAAGTGGGGCGAGAGGAAGTGTCAGACTTTTACTGACGAAAACCCACCAGTGTTCTTTCAGTTGCTCTTTGTGGAGAAGTCATATACACAAAACACCCAGACCGGGAACTGGTTTTCACTGGTCTTTAAAGTCATAATCATCATTCCAGCCGAAAGACGTCCACTGTTGGACATAGGCCTCCCGCAAGTGTTGCCATAACCAACGGTCCTGTGCGTCTCGTATCCATCGGAGTTCCGCGTCCCTCACCAGGCCTATCTGTAAAGTAAACCTTACAAATATTGGTTCCTTGCGGGAATCGGAACTCGCGACACCATCAAAAATAAATGTCATTTCAGATGACATATCTACAACTTATATACAACTCATAGGAGAGAGACAAAATACTCGTATTTTCTACCTTAAAGTAGTTGGTCCCTTGTTACTACCCTCATAAACAATAATACCCAATATTTCACGTCGTGTCTTGTTAAAGTTTACTGCATTCTTATTGGTCCTCATCTCGCTCGCTGTGGAGAAGATTGTCTTATTAGGGATAAGCGATGCTCCTTTGTCACGCAAATGTAGGTACTCAGTTCAGCTATTTATAGAATCTTGTTTACGTGTGCAAATGAGTTGTGAATATGTACCCTGTAGCCGTACCCGAAGCTAAATGCAGTATGTCAGTTATTTTGTTAGTGGACTTGGAATGCTGGAGGACTCTCCATAAATTTTATGTTAAAAAATTCTAGCTTGTCAGGTTTTTTCAATTTTTTTCTTGTTTATATGAATACTAGCTGTTGCCCGCGACTTCGTCTGCGTTAAGTTCGTAAAATTTTACAATCATTCTGTGCTTGCAATTCATTCTGAAAGCATCGTAATTATTTGTTGTACTTTCACATAAAACTGTTAAAGGTAAAAACGCAAATTACCTGCAGGATACATGATATGTACTCGTCCAGATCCAGATGTATGAACGTCAATGAATAGAAAAAGTATGTAAGGGTCATAGCAGTTGGCATTTCTGCCTACCCCAAGGGAAAAGGCACTAGTTTATGTATGTTTCTGGTTTATGTTCTGGTAAAACAACATTGTCACAGTGAGCACGTCACAATCGCAGCGGTAATGCCTGTCTTTGAGGAGTGGCTACAGAGGCGTCACGGCATCCTCTCTTTGTGCAGGACTCACCGAATGTGGGTGTTTCGGGAGGTATCTGTATCGAATTCAGCGAAAAGAAACACTCGAGTCTCACCATTGTGCGGATCGCCCGGAGAATACGACGGAACTTACGGTGGAAGTCAGTCCCGCTTGGTAGGACCGCTGGCGCCGCCGTGTCCTCATGGAGGCGATTAGTGGAAAAAATGCCAACCAGTAGCCTTCTTCAGTGAAGCACTACGATCGAAGAAGGTGGCTGAAACTATGAAGGATGATGAGGGAAGTGATGCTCCAGGTGTTGAAAGCCGCAGGGCGATTGCGGTGGAGCCTTCCGGTCTTCTGGTCAAAGCAATCCTGAATCGACGGCGCGTAGTAATCTACGCGCGACTCATAATGATGTCAGCACATGGATAGGGCCCTCTAGGGCCAATGTCTGCTAAGGCTGCGAGATTGTTCGAAAGAGTTACCTCCTGTAAAAATTTCGCCTCAATAATGTTTCACTGAAGAGTTTAAGCCGTCAGACAGCTTTGGTAGAGGTAAACGAAGGAACATAATCGGGACACCGACCTTCAGCTGGATAACGTTTGCACTGATGGTGCAAAGCCAAAAAGCCAGTGAATCCAAAAATTACCATCATCATCAACTATCTTCCTCCACAACAGTACTTATGAAGAATTTGCGAGAGCATGCTTGAATTGATTGTTGCAGCTTGATCATTTGGGGCTTAAAAATTACTTGTTCATTTACCTAGGATTTTTTGGTGTGTATTTGACTGACGTCCTCGTATATCAGACAAATGTTATTCCATAGTGGGAACTACCCTATGAAGAGTCTCCAACTTTTGAATGAATTTCGGTGAAATCTTTGATGGTCAAACCGAGAGGTCACTGACGCCGATTGCCTCTATGAAGACACGGCGGTTCACCCAAGCAGGATAGACCTCCACCGCATGCTACAACGGGTCCTCCGGGCGATTTGTAAAATGGTAATATCAGGGTACTTCCAACCGAATCCGGAACAGAAACCGCGTGAAACACCCTCAACAGTCCTGAGCTTGTGTATCCATAAAACAATGAAATTCCGGTAAACAAATGTAGCAGCCGATTAGTGTTATCCCTGAGACTGGCCGCCCTCAGAGGGTGGTTCCAGTGTTGGTCACCACTCACTGCAAGGAGGTAACGTACGGATGTCGACGTAAGGCTGCAAGGAATCTGAGATACATCATACGTTGTCGAACTGTGATCAGGAACGCAAACCTTTCGACCCAGTTTTATATGAAGCAGTGACTGCTAATAATAAACCACACCATTATTAGGCCGCAAGGTGCCATCATCCCGGAGGACACAGTGGAGCACACAGAGGTGTGTGTTGTTCTCGTGGAGGCAATCGGCGTCAGTTACCTCTCGCGCTGGGCCTTGTGACTTTGGGCTATGGTCCAGAGCGAGGAGGAATGGCAGGCGGTCGCCTCCTTCTGCAAAGCCGTAATACTAGTGAAGGAGGAGGCCGCACGCGTGAGGGAACGAACGTCCTCACGCCGAGCCGAGATTCTGACCCCGACGACCAGCCACGGTAGACGCGGGCTCGCGGACATCCAGCAATGGGTCGTCCACAGCCGTCCGGCCGTCCGGTAATTGACCGGACCGAGCCCAGTCGTCAACAGCGCGTAGTGATCCACGCGTTCCTCAAAGAGATGTCGCAAAGGGCAACTGAAGGACACAGGTGTGGTTTTAGTCAGTAAAAGTTTGACACGCCTTCCCACTCCAACCAAAGTGGGAGAAGTCATTGGATGACTTCCAGCCTTAAAAAAAGAAAAATAAAGGTGCCATCATTATCATTATCATTTCAGCCGAAAGACGTCCACTGTTTGACATAGGCCTCCCCAAGTGTCACCATAATTACCGGTCCTGTGCGTCTCGCATCCATCGGATTCCCGCGACCCTCACCAGGTCATCGGTCCACCTGGGGGCCTTCCAACGCAAGGTGCCATGCTACCCCTTCCGAAAATTTGGCCGTGTTATTTTAAAGTCAATAATTAAATACATATAAGTATTTACTTTTATCGCCTTTGGTTGGTATCCCTAGAATAATCACGGTCGATTAGCTTGTTACAACCACGGGGAAAAAAAGCAGTAGGATTAAAAATGTCTCCGTCTTACTCCAGTTTAACCATAACGGTTTTCGTCCAATTTTAAACAATAAAACTGTCTGCACACTTGGGCGATGGTCATTCTTCCACCACTCAGAAAATTACGTAAAATACACAATGCCATCTATCAAATATGACGTTCAACTATCATTGTCATCATTATTTCTACTTTCAGTCTTTAGATGGCGTTGCGAGTATTTGAATTGCGTGTGGTGCCATATTTACAACATTTTAGTACGTGATTTTACTCGCCGCTTTGATTTTATTATGTGTTTTGATTAGTTTTTACAAAATATTTAGAAGATATCGAATAGAAATGTCAAATTTATTTTGAAAAAATGGTAAAAGTTATTTTATTACAAAAAAGAAGATAAAATAATGACAAAAATTTTAACTGTCGCTGGGGATCGAACTCGTGGCAAATGTCGTTCAATGTCGACATTTTGGATTATTGCTCACCCCCCATAGCGAATAGCGTGATAATATTTAGCCTAACAGTTGACCCGGCCTATAAGGATTATGTATGCAAAATTTGAACAGGATTGGTTCAGTAGTTTTTTCGCCAACTAATACCAACGCTCCACCATTTTACTGTTTTATTATATGTATAGATTATATGTATAGATTATGTGTAGCGAAACGGTTTTCTTTTTGACATGTGGTACAAGTCTTATTTATTGTTGTGTTAAAGTGAAACCGCCAGGGTAGCCCGCGTAATTCAAATTTGCTATTTCTTGAAAAATTCATTCAATAGTCCCAGCGAGCGTTTCGAATTGCGATAAAAGTAAATTTAGTAGTCACAATTTAAAAAGGCTATTGAGTAATAATTGTAACTTTGCGCGTTGGTCGGATTCGCGATATTATCGCTTTTGTCAACTCGGAACGCGGGGAGGGTAAGATGAATTGAGAGGGTTGTTTTGATGATTTTGATGATTATAGTTCCATTGATAAACATGTACCTATTACGCCTGCTAATCATATTTTAACCAACGTAGAACTTGATTGACCTGCTAAAAAAAATTCGCGTACTACCTTTAACCTTTTGACGTGCGTAATTAGAGACACAATAGTAAGACAATGGCTTGCGGACGCCGGCTACCGCCTAAGCGTTAATGAATTAAACATTACTCTTAACATGAAAGACCTTTAAACATTACTCTTAAGATTAAGTGTGACCAAGTTTCAACCAGCACGCCGAAAGTCATACATAATTAAATGCATTGATTGGCTAATATTGCCTCAAAAACCAATTATTGTGTGGCCATTTTCATTATTTGTATGCACCTAATATATTCTTACTCTTTGATAAGCCAACTTCAAACTTGACACACACTAAACCAATCATTTCTTTGTTTTCAGAAAAACATGCAAGTCATGCGGTTGCGACCGACTGAAGCACTCGGTGTACCACGAGGAGCTGGGCTCCGTGAGGGACCGCCTCGGGCTGCGCGAGTCCAAGATCAACCACCACTCCTACGACAGCCCGCCAGGACTGACTGCCAAGCAGGTGAGAGCCTCGTCATCAGTGTAGTAGGCTAGATAGGAGGTACTGGGCTCTGTGAGGGACCACCTCGAGTAGATAATCAACCACCACTTCTAAGCAAGTTAGTAAAGGTCTACGTAGGCGCGAAAGATTTGATAGACCTACAAACGAGTAGGAGAGCAAGGGGTGAATAGAAACAAAACTTAGGTAAGGACTTTCCCTTTGATACCATATTATTGGTTTCTAACAAAAAGTAGGTATCCACTTACTTTAAATTACAATTAATTAGGTACAATTTATAACCCAGAACAGTACCTATTATGTACATAAGAAACTTAAATATTTTACGCGGGAGCTACTGAGTAGGAATCAACTTATTAAGACAATTTATCAGCTGCTGTTGTTTATTCCCATATTTTGTGGTATAAGTAGCTATTCTATTTTTTTTGTTAATGTTTTTAACTTTGTAACTTAGTCCTTTAAGCCATGACTTCGTATGAATAGTTCATTAGTTTACCATTAGAATGCGGGTGCAACATGTTTTTGTAGTATTTAGCAGAAAAGGTATCGAGTCAGCTATCTCGGCAAACTTCGCTGAGGTAGCCAAAACTACAATAAAATTCTCAACCCCATTTTACCGACATTACGCTTGTTTCAATGATTCCACATATTTTCCAGTTGCGCAGACACTTGAGAAACAAAACTACACCAATTTTACATCACAATATCCACTAGGAATCAATTTGCGAATAATTAAAACAGCCACTGAACTTCACTCGAAGAAATCCCGCCAAAAACTCGGAGGATAATGTGTAGTAGCAGTAGCACAGATTATATAAACTTCGCCCATAAGTATTGCAAGGCAGGAGTATACCATATAATACCAAATAAATTCAAAATATTTTTATTTTTCCAGACTGAACTGTACTGGACGTCGCTAGCAGAGCGAGCGCCGACCGGCCTAGGGGGCGCCACCGGCGCGGCAGCGTGGAGGGCATGGCGTACTAGAGCGTTAGCCTCTCAGCTACCGAAACAAGACCTCTCCTTAGCACATTGCCGACATATCGACGAAAACCACCGTAAACAATACGAAGACTTCGTCGCGGCTAGGAATGAAATTGCACTTGACATTGGTAACGAATCTTACATAGTTAAGTACAGCGCCATCTAATGGCGAGTAGCTGAATGTATTTATATTTGCTTTATGTAGGAACATTTGTTTCAGGCGTCGCTAGTCAATATCATGGTGCATCAGTTGATTGTGCGGGTTGTAATAAACCTATTCGAAGTGGAAGTATTACCGTGCAAGCGCCGCGGATAGGTGAAGAAGTGAGTATATTTATAGACAGCGCCATCTATGTTCAGCAGCAAACACTAAGCGGAGGCATCGACTCACTTAGTTCTGCTACTCAGCAACAGATGCCACTACTAGTAGTTAGTTTCAAATGCAACTTTTATTTGATTATTATTTTGTTTTAGGCATATTTCCACCCAACCTGCTTCTCGTGTGCAGAATGTGACGAGCTACTTGTCGAACTAGCGTACTGTGCGTTAGATGGGCGATTGTACTGCGTCCGACATTATGCTGAACGATTGAAGCCTAGGTGTCATGCTTGTGATGAGGTAAGTGGTAACTTTTAGGTATTAAAGCTTCAAATATTTCCATACTTCAAATGGTTGTAAATTAGGTCCAATCAGAGGTAGGTGCATCTTTGCCAAGAATTAACTAGACGACGACGTTTAATCTTTATAGGTAGGTAAATTACCGAACTAGCTTGATTAACGTGTACTGACTTTCTGGAGTTCTTCATCTTTCATAATCATTTATTATTTTGCGAACATGGATGTTTTTTTTTTATAACAAAGTCCTCGATATTTTGCCGTCACGGGTGTGTGGTGTGACGAGAATGGATAAAATGAGAAATCAGTATATTAGAGGAAATTTGAAAGTGGCGCCAGTGACTGAAAAGTTAAAGGGGAATCGTTTGTCTTGGTAGGGTCATGTGAAGAGGAGGGATGAAACGCGTGTTACTAAAAGAGTTTTCTTAGATGAATGGAGATGGAAAGGGAGGCCAAAGAGAAGATGGATGGATTGTGTGAGGAGTGATATGGAAGAAAAGTGAGTTAGTGATAGAGTAACGGGTGACAGGTCAGACTGGAAGAAAAAACCGTGTTGCCCCGACCCCAAATAATATGGGACCAGGGCAGGAAGAAGAAGAAAGAAGAATGTAAAACGGAAATAAAAAGTGAGTCAACCAGGATCAAAATAATTATGTTAAACAGAGTAGTAAGTCAATCAATTCAAAAAATGAAACTCAAGAATATAATTTGCTATATTTTTATAAAAGTTGCGTAAGTCGACATTTTACGTCTCCAATATCTGAAATATGTAATTTAATGAAAGCATAATTTAAAATTATTAAAAATTACCAGACTAAACCAAATCTCTGAAGGAGCGTGATGGATGTTATTGTAGGTAATTGCTGCTCGCTTATAACATTAATATCAGCATTTATTTTCTTAAGGAATCCGTGATGGACAATTTGCTCTCCGACTCCTAACCGCTGACTTTAATCAACGGAGCAATTAGAATGTGGACAGACTATAATCATATATTACATCTTACGCAAATAAATGCAACATGTAACAGTTTACCGCGTTTGTTGCAAATCAATTTGGTGTCGTTCCAAAAACACTATTAGTATCGATGCTACCGAAAAATGTTACAGGTGTGAATTGGTCTGTCCGGATGTTTGGTTTTTAGTGTTTTTGTTTTTAAGAGTATCTTGTATTGGTTGTAAGAAATTCAAGGTTTTACACATACACTTTATGTGTATGTTCGCGTTTCAACCAAGCCCGGGGCCCTGGGACGAAGGCAACGAAGGAACAGGAGTCGGTTTATAGTCAGTAAAAGTCTGACACTATCTCCTGCTCCACCCAAGAGCGGGATTTGTCATTAGATGATTTTACCACCTAAAAAAAAAGGAGGTAGGGAAAAATTATAGGACACCGACTGCTATATACTGCTTTTCCTTAGTTTTTTGCATTTTCATAAAAATATTTTTATTGAATAGACCGCCTGGTCGTTTTTGAGCACTATTCACATTACCTTTCTGATAAACATCACAAACAAAGTTAGTATGTCCTTCTAGAACATAGTCAGTTATGATATTTATTTTCCGAAAATGAATTGACGCTGTTAAATCTATCAATTTTTCTCGCTCTGGGTGGAGTGAGTTTCAGACTTTTACTGACTAAAACCCACCTGTTATCCTTCGGTTGTCCTGTGTGTTTCAGGGCCACTGTAACTCTTTCCAACAATCCCGCAACCCTGGCATTAGTTTTAGTTTATGCGAAACCCGAAACACGTGTCTAGTATTTTTATGTAAAGAATCTATGTACAAAATTTCATAACTGTATCATGAAAACTCACAAAGTTATAAGGTTGTTATGTTACCTAGTTGTCCGCACAAATACATGGTCACCGGGTCATGATGGGGACTAAGGTGTTTTTTGATCCCGTACCTAGCTGTTCGCTGGCGCCTAATGCCCGCTATGACCTGCCATCACCTGTGTTGTACTTACGTATCGGTGGTGTCCAACTTGTGATCTTTTTTTCAAATATTTTTGGGAAAAAATATAACATGGTGTAAAAATGATAGTCGATTCAATTATTGATTCTGAACAAACTATATTCTGGTTTCGCATAGGTATACTAAATATAATGTTGTATATTTAACAATTAAACAGCAGGCAACAAATCACCTTTCTTCCTAAATCTTTCATTAGCAACACCCACAACAAAATTCAAAGATCCCGCCCTAAATATTATTAATAAAGGTGGTATAAATACTTAGTAACTCTAACGATTAGTCGCGACGTATTCCAAAGAGACAACAAAACACATCACGTGGTCTATTCCTGTCTCAGACCGGCTATCTGACGGCTTGACATTTGCCAGCGCATTATGTAACGTGCGGGTGTAATATGGTCTGAACTGTGGGCCTTTGCTAAGAATAGGGAACCCAGTACAAGTAAAATATTTTAGGTGGGGCTTCAACAATTTAAACAAGTTATATTTATGCTTTAACAAATGAGTTTATCATTATTGTCTTCGCGACTAAAGGTCACGTGACCCAAGGACTGGCTTTTACCTTGGCAATACCATCAGTCTTTTAGGCGTCTATTACACGGTCATGCAAGCGTCAATCAAAACCATCAATCATGAATGACGTTTGAATGACGGAATTTTATCGCCATACGTTTTTCGTCATGCAAACGTCAGTCATCGCATTACACGGTAGGTTTTGGACAGCAAAACCTATCGTGTAATGGGACGCAATAGACATATTACCAGTCGACAGCGATGAACATAAATTTTTAGACATTATATTTTAGATTGTTTTAGTTTGCTTGAATTGAGTTATCAAAAAAATACTAGTACAGCAGGATGACTGCATCAAACATTGGTCATCTTTTATGCTTTCTAATGTGTTAATTTTTATTAATGATACATGAGAGGGACCACCAAATTTTTGCAACTTTATGTTCCATACCGCTAGGATAGGAACTCTAGCCGGTCGTAGCTATAAACCTTGCTATTTTGCATAAATCACCAGTCCAGTCTTTTCCTAAGTTGTTATCGGCTTCCAGTTGAACCGTATCCCCACCTGACTGCGACTCACGCGGTGAACGGAGAATATGGCGTTACAGGTCAGCAGAATGGGATGAGATGCGGCACTTCTTTGCGTCTTATCCTTGGCAGCAGGTCTGCTTCTCTTCTAAAAGTCCGTCGAGCTGTGCGGATGCTATATCCGATGTGATACGTCAAGCTATGGAGTTTTTCATCCCTTATAGAGACGTACCCATCGGAGGCTCAGCTCGCCCATGGTTCAACGCCGATTGCGTTCAAGCTGAAGAGCGTAAGCATTCGGCGTTTCTCGCCTGGGTTGACGCTCGTGACCGCAAAGCTCCGGATCTGAGCTCAAAGAAGAGAGCTTTCAACCATGCTGCCAAGTCCTACAAAAAGGCACTAAAGAAGGCTCGGTTCGACCGCATTACCCATATTGGCACAAAGCTCTCTGCACAGCCGTCCGGTAGCAAAGCGTTCTGGTCCCTTGCCAAATCGATCGAAGCGAACTTCTGTAGGCCCACATTGCCTCCGCTGGTTAAGCCTGATGGAACACTGGCTCACACGACGAGAGAGAAAGCAGGTCTCTTTGCATCTCTTTTCGCCCATAACTCTCGTCTTGACACTAGCAGTGCTACTCCACCAACTCTACCTCACTGCAACACCTCAATGCCCGAGGTTCGCATAAGAAACAAAGAAGTTTTGAGAGCACTGTGTCGTCTAGACGTGAATAAAGCTAGTGGACCAGATGGTATACCAGCAATAGTTCTCAAGGCATGTGCGCCCGAGTTGTCTCCTGTATTGACGCGCTTGTATCGCCTCTCATTTAGGACTGGTATAGTGCCCAAGTCCTGGAAGCTTGCCAACGTGCAACCCGTGCCCAAAAAGGGCAGTCGTGCCGATCCTGCCAACTATCGGCCGATTTCAATAACCTCCA
Source organism: Mythimna impura (assembly GCA_905147345.3). NCBI lineage: Eukaryota > Metazoa > Arthropoda > Insecta > Lepidoptera > Noctuidae > Mythimna > Mythimna impura. Next base: position 27,794,472 of record LR990343.1, on the reverse strand, counting down.
TACTCTGCAAGATTATGGAGCGTGTATTGAACTCGCGCCTCATGGCATACCTGGAAGGTAACGATCTCCTCAGTGACCGACAGTACGGGTTTCGCCATAATCGGTCTACTGGGGACCTACTAGTGTATACCACTCACATGTGGGGCGAGGCCCTTGAGAAGAATGGAGAAGCGATTGCTGTCTCCTTAGACGTCTCGAAGGCCTTCGACAGGGTATGGCATGCCAGCCTTTTGAGTAAGCTTCCAGCGTACGGCATTTCCCCTGGTCTGATTAACTGGGTAAAAGACTTCCTGAGTGAACGGTCTCTCCGAGTTGTTGTCGATGGATGCTCATCAGAGCCCATGACGACCAATGCCGGAGTTCCTCAGGGGTCAGTTCTCTCTGCAACTCTTTTCCTGCTGCATATTAACGATCTGCTGATGCCCGGTATCTATGGGTATGCTGATGATAGCACAGTTGTAGAGAGATACCTGCCAGGTGCTGGGGCTAGTAAGGAGCTAATCCGGTCCGAACGAGAGGCTATGGTAGAGCGTACGAATGTCTCACTTCAGGCAGTCTCCATGTGGGGCGAAACCAATCTGGTAGGATTCAACGCCGCCAAAACACAAGCGTGTCTGTTCACCGCCAAAAGGAGTCCGTTCGCCTTGGCTCCTGCTTTTCGGAATGTATCTCTGGAGTGCACAAACCGCCTTCAGCTCTTGGGAGTTGAAATTTCTTCAGACCTCAATTTTGGGCGGTTCATTGAGTCCAAAGCCAAGGTAGCTGCTAGAAAACTAGGCGTTCTTGCAAAGGTCCGACGGTACTTCACACCGGGACAGCTTCTAATGTTATACAAAGCACAGGTCCGATCGTGTGTGGAGTACTGCAGTCACATATGGGCTGGTGCTGCAAAATGCCATCTAGCAGCTTTGGACTCAGTGGAAAGGCGTGCGAAGAGGCTAATTGGGGATCCAGATTTGGTTAAGTCCAATCTACAAAGCCTCGAGCACAGGCGCAGGGTAGCCAGCCTATCGGTATTTTACAGGTTGCATTTTGGAGAGTGTGCGCGGGAATTGCATGACTTGATTCCGCCATCTCCTTTCTACCATCGGACAACCCGACGTACGGCGAGTATCCACCCTTACGTTGTTGAAACTTCAACGGTCCGGACTAAGCGTTTCGCTTCGTCGTTTATACCGCATACATCGAAGGACTGGAACAATTTGCCTGCTGCGGTCTTCCCGTCCAACTATAATTTAGGTGTCTTCAAGGCTAGAGTGAATAGGCTCTTAATAAACTAGTGCGCCTCACCATCAATGATTGCATCGCTGCTTACCATCAGGTGGGATCGCAGTCAAGCACTGGTTTATAAGAATTTAAAAAAAAGTATATAGCTGCAAACCTGTATCTTACATGCAGTTATTACCTATCTAACCCCATAACCCAGTAACTACTAACATCCCTTGGCAAGACTGGTGGAACATTTCGTGGCTGACTATCTGTACCGACTGTCAAAAATCTACAAATAACAATCTACAAACTCAATCCAAACTAACTTTTTTTTGAGGTATGAAATCACTAAGCATATTTTTCCTACTCTGAGTGGAGCGAGAGGGAGTTTCAGACTTTTACTACCGTTTGCGTTCAAGGGCCACGGTAACAACATCATCATTGTTTCAGCCGAAATATGTCCACTATTAGAAATAGGCCTCCCCAAGTGTCGTCTTAAAGATCGGTCTTGTGCGTTCGCATCCATCGGATTCCTGCGACCCTCATCAGGTCACCGGTCCACATTGAGGGAGGCCTTCCAACGTTACATCCTCCGGTACATGGTCTCCACTCTAGAATCTTTCGTCTCCATCGACCATCTGTTCTGCGAGCAATGCCACGGTAATTCTTTCTAACCTAACCAGAATAACTAAACCTTTCATCATAAACAAGTTCATAAAGATAATTAAATCTGCCAAAAGTCAAGTAGCGTAAACTAGTACTCAAACAATTTTAATCAGTCTTGACAGCAACGCGTTACTTTATATCTATTATGTTAAATTTAACAATAAGTTTTACGACGGAATGCTGCGCTCTGCTGTTCACCCAAGTAATAAACAAATGACAGTTGTTAACGCTTCAAATGCTTTACTAGAGTAATATATCATTATACCAATTATTGATGGATGGAAGGAGGTAGGGAGATCAGATGAAAGATGGGTGGATTTGAAAGATGAAGCTGCATGATAGTTCGAAAGAGTTCTCACGGCCCTAGAAAAAGGGCAACTCAAGGAACTTAATTGGGTGTTAGTCAGTAAAAGTCAGACAGTTTATCTCGGAACGGGAGAAGTAATTTAATTATTTCCCACCTAAAAAAGTAAAAAGGCTGTGAGGATAACTTAACTGCTAATAGAAATGAAAAATTACACATTTTGTGTAAACTCAAGAAACAGGACACCGTGACAGCCTGATGATGGGTACTAAATAAGTTAGCTAATCAACCTCTGGATAAAAATGAATACTTGCTATACCAACCAAGGGCTTCGTTAATTCAAAGGCAAACAGGAAATCTTCATTTATATATAAAGAGAGAAACTGACTTACTGACATATCAACGCACAGCCGAAACTACAGGGCCTAGGAGCGTAAAATTTTGCACAAGGTTTCCTTTTATCATCACGTAGGCGAACGAGAGGATTTTTCAAAATTCACCGGAGAAATGGATGTCCAAAGTTTGTATAGAGAAACCTATCTTCACGCGGGCGAAGCCGGTGGCAGAAGCTAGTTTAATATAAAAGGAGAAACTAATTGACTGACATATCAACGCACAGCCGAAAATACTGGGACTAAGATCGTGAAATTTTGCACGGGGTTTCCTTTTATGACGTAGGTGAGCAATAAGAGAGGATTTTCCAAAATTCACCAAATAAAGGGATGAAACGGGGGTCTAAAGTTTGTATGGAGAAACCTTCTTATCCGCGGGCGAAGCCGCTGGCAGAAGCTAGTCTTGCATATTATATTATTTTACCTGCACCCAAATCGAATTGAAAGTCAATAAATTTTATTTAAGATTTCGACGGATTATCTTAATGTTTCCTCTTGAAATGAAAACCTATTGCAAGCAGTGTACTGTTTAATTTTAGCCCGTTACATTATAATGCATAACTGTGCCACTCACTGCGTTTCGGACTAATGACAATATTATTGATGCGTCCAACTGTTCACATTCATTCATCTAAGCGTATATCTTGCAGTGAAATTATTGTGGGCTTTACAACTAGGGGATTAGAGACTAATAGAGAAAGGGATTGTCGATAATCTGTGTCGACTATCGACTTTAACACTCTCTGGTTTTGAGATCGGTGTAAGGATAAATTTGTATTTCGCACATTTGGACATGTATGATTTATATCCGAGGCTGTTACAGAAAACAAATAACGTTACCCTTGTGCCGAGCATATTTCTGGAGTCATGCGTCATGACCGCCCTGCTTGGAATATTTAACTGATCCTTCTAATATTAATCCAAAAGCAGTGAAAGCAGCCAATTATACTCCTCACACGCACTCTTGAACTAAACGTTGGCAGTTCTTGTTTACACCTTATTTAGCCCAGGTTAATTCGCACTACCGATCTTCAATCGGTCAATAAACGAGCCGAATGAAATATGTTTGGTATGTGGTTACAGAACAAAAATAAACTGTTAACTAGTTACTGCTGAACATTGGTTCACACCTTACCACTTTAGTCAGTCCTAACACTCGCTGCGGGTTCGCGGGCCTTTTTTCTACTCCGACCTTTTTCGCTGTTGAAAAAAGTTTTGTCTATGTCAGAGAATTCATTCGATATTTGAATCCAGAGCTTTATTATTTAAAAACTTTCAAAGGTGAGGTTCTATTATTTCTTCATTCTTATTTTTTATTACGGGTGCGTTCATTTTGAGTGAAATGAGTATTTAACATTTCCAATACCCCGTATTACTAATTCAATTGAACCATCAAACAAAATTGCTGTTGTGAGTTATACAAAGTTTCTAATGTATCGTAATGGAAGCATTTGAAGTGGTGGCCTATATTCTGCAACGAACGAATTATTGCAAATGTTTGTACATCATATCAGTTACATATCTATCTTGCAGTGGGAATTACAAAATTAAACTTGTGTTCTAACACCGAAACACAATCCTGTTTAATTTCAAAGAAACGTTTAATGCGGAATTCTGAAGGTGAAGTTTAAAATCGCTTGAAATAAAAAGGGCTTTTGATGTTTGGCTGTCTGTGAAACTCTAATTTCGACATTATCCCTACAAGTTAGTGACGTGGATGGCGTCTCGTCGGAGCAGGTGATGCTCTGTATATCGATCTTCGGAATACCGATCGATCTCTTTGAAGTATCTGTCGTGCAAGCTTGTTTATAGTCACAAGCTGATGTAATAAATATAATCGACGCACACACGACAAGGACCATCTCTTAACCGGACAGCGTTCGCCAACTGTGAACTCAATACTCTTTCGACAGCTACCGAGGACGTGTCGCCTCCAGCGAATTTAATTTCTACCTTGGTCTTCAGTGTAATTAAAAAAATAATTTCAAAAAGTCATATCGGTACGCGACGATCGTAACAGATACGGCCGAATACGAAATTCGAATTTGCGCGCGTTTTTTTACCCGCGTTTTTTGGTGTGTTCGGATATAAGCTGATTAAGAAGACAGTTTTTGTGAGTGGTTTGAAAATTAGCATGAATTTTGTAATTGTGGTTAACTAATATAATTACAGCATTATTTTAACAAAGAATAGTGAAATGTGTTCTTTTTACCTAAATCTATTCAGCAAAAATCTTTTTGTTTGTGTTAACGCAGTGATTAATTTGTAAATTGTGACAAACTCACTAAGTTTTAAACATTCAAAACATGAACAATATTTTATTAAACGAAGATTATTTTTTTATAAAAGCGTTACTGCTTACATCTTCATGAATCTTGTATTGGTACCTAATAAAAAGCTCTTTACAGTTCAGCTACTCGACAAGAGATGGCGCTAGTGAAGCGTGTCTATTAATACCAAAATAAATTTAAATTTCTTGAAATTAAATAGCTTTACATTTTAAAAATATGATAATTTTTAGTTTATTTTTCTATTTGATAATCATTTCTTTTTGAGTGTATGTTAAGTGAAAAACATATTTGGACTAAAAGCTTAAAGTTTAATTTGCATTTAAAGACGTCCTCCTTTACGGGGTCTACAGCTACACTTATCGAGTTATTTGGAACTTCTAATAAAAAAATTCGTCTTACGTAATGTAGGTACGTTTTTCCACAGTCACAACTCACTGAGCCTTAAGGGTCACTAGTTATTTTTACATTAACATTTTATTCAAGTAATTTATTTGGACTCCTTCCTTATTCCGGTTTTTAGTAACACTACATGAGATCTAATATTGAATATGAACTGTTTAATTTTCAACTCACGGCACTATATTTAAGGTGGAAAATAATGTAATGGCTTCTCCCGCTCTAGGGCGGAGTGAAAGGGCGGGAAAACTCATTAGATGATTTTCCACCTTAAAAAAAACAGTACCGGACGATGTGTCGATACTTGGGGGAGTCCTATGTCCAACAGTGGACGCCTTTCGGCTTAAATGGTGATGGTGATAGTAAAAACTGGCATAAAAACGCGTAAAAAAAGTCGTGGGGACAATATTTTTTGTCCTTTTAGTTACCTACGCTTACCTTATAGGTAAGCGCGCTCCATCGTCGACCGCATCGTCGCTTTCCATCAGGTGAGATAGCGGTCAAGCGCGAACCTATCAAGAATAAAAAAAAAACCTAAATAAACTATCTATGTACAAAACGTACTCGTAGCTAAGTAATAACAGTCACACGGGTCGATCTACATAGTTAAGCAACGCTAGCTGAGGTCGGTATATGGATGGGTGACCATCTAAACATACCGAGATTCCTCCGTGCCTCCAAAAGCACGCCAAGCCGTTGGTCCCGGCTGTCATTTGTAGATCTTTGACACTCGTTATGGATAGTCGGAAGCCAGGAAATCTGACACCAAGCTTACCATAGGTATTTTTGGGTTGTGGACTGTGGAAGTCAGATAGGCAGTCGCTCCATGTGAAATGCCTCACCATGCCTAGTGCGCCTCACCATCAATGATTGCATCGCTGCTTACCATCAGGTGGGATCGCAGTCAAGCGCTGGTTTATATGAATTAAAAAAAAAATTAAAAAATACTGATATCCAGGTGCCTCTGGTTTTCCTGGCAACCGACCCCAACACAATTAGGAAAGACTAAGCCGATTGATTTGTACGGAACGTCGTCTTGAGTGTTTACCTAAAAGTACGTACGGCTAAGGAATTCCCTGCCGGAGTCTGTGTTTCCTGATAGCTACAACCTAGGGGTCTTTAAGTCATGAGTGAATAGATTACTTCTAGGCGAGCGTGCACCATTGTCGACCACATCATCGCTTACCATCAGCTGAGATAGTGCTCAAACGCAAGTGTATAAATAAAAATAAAAAAAAACGGTCTGTAGTGACATCTATGGCGTCACATAAGAACTAATCCTGTATCGCGCAATCAAAGTTCTCCGCGCGATTAGAACATATAGAACAGCCCGAAATCATCTATTGGGCAATAGCCCACCAGACATAACACCCGTCTGGTTGGAGGATCCTCCCTTTTCAACGGAGGTATGTGAGGCTTTACTCTCTGTTCCACATATCTCCAAACTGGTGACCCCGACGTGAGTCAGATTCGTGCACGAAGGGTTCTGTACCGTACGTAGGAAAAAACGGCAAAAAATTCACGTGTGTTGTATCCTCCTTGCGTCGTCCGTCGTATTCCTCAATGCTGAGGGTCGTGCTTCATCACTGTAACTTTTATGATATTCTTCCATTTTGTTTCTGTCTCTGGCGGTGTGAATAGAAGAAGAAGAGATCAAGACCTGTACCATGACGCTTAAAGTAAGATTGTTTCATTCTTATTTCCATTGTGGGTAAGAGATGGCGCTAGACAACCTGTATAGCTCTGTCTCTTACCCACACTGAAATAAGAATGAAACAATCTTACTTTGAACGTCATGGTAACCCCACAAGAGACGGTGTGTGCAGCGGTGTGTGTGTGGTATAGAAACCCCAAAAAATATTTATTTAATTCTGTTGTTAGTATTTATAGTTATAGCGGAATAGAGCAAAAGAATACATCATCTGTGAAAATTTCAAATGTCTAGCTATCACGGTTTATGAGATGCAGCCTGGTGACAAACAGACGGACAGCGGTGTCTTAGCAATAGGGTCCCGTTTTTAACCTCTGTGTACGGAACGCTAAAAAAATAGTGACGGTTGCACGTTAGGATATTAAACTGTTGTTGTTCCAACTTCAAGAACACCTTAGCTTGTCAGTAAAATGTCAATCTTAACAACATGGCTTTAAAAAATTGGCAACGTTAACAAATAACAAATCGCAAGATTATCAAGTCACCACTGTTTTTCATACTAATCGGTAATTAGCCTTTCTGACGAAAACAATTTTACATTTACCATCCATCTTGCCAACAGTCACACTTTTAAACCAGACAGTAAGGTAGAAAATAGTGTACGTTTCAATTTTGGAATTGTAACGAAAAGTTGGTATTTTTAAGCATAGACTGACAGCTTAATTTTGCTGAAGAGATTGGGTTTTGGTGTCAGAAGTATGAGTTTTGTTCATGTCTGTCTATGCTTTAATTTATCTTCGTCCAATGAGACGTCAGTAGTGCTGTCCATTTACTAAATCCCTCAAGAATGTACCTAATGCAGATGGATACATTGAACTGTAAAACATATATTTTAGAATGTCAGCTTTCATGGGAATAACAGCCCAGCCAGCAGAGAATAAAGTCCCGCAAACATCCATTGAAAAGGGAGTATCCTCCGACCAGACGGGTGTTATGTCTGGTTTGGGCAACTGCCCCGTAGATGATTTCGGCCTGATCATATCTATATTTATTTATTTATGTACAAAAACACTTAAAAAGGAAAAGAACAAATACAGATAGAAGAGTAAAGAGGTGCTGCTTATTTCAAATGAAATTTCTTCCAGCAGACCTGCGACAGGAAAGTTGGATGACATAGATATAGTGTAGATACCTATAAATATCAGAAGAGTTAAAATATATAAATTCAATCATATAATACATATCGTACAAATATCAATAACGGTAAATAGAACATAAATAGACACAATAACTATAGCTATACGTTCAATTCGCGCGGGGAACTTTTTATTATTATTTTTGGAAAGTGTTTATTATCCTCAGCACTTTGGCTGGTTTCTAACTACATTTACAAGCCGAAACTAAGTAAATGCAGCGTGAGGTGTGTTATGTAAATGTTAAGGGGGTGTTATGATGGGGACCTAATTCGTGTTCATCAATTTGCATGAACTTTCTAAAAATTCGACATGTATTTAGGATAACAGTTTTTTGTAAGGTGATCTAAAGAGTTTCTTTTATGTTTAGTTATTTTAGATAATTATTAATTGCGCGATGCAGGATTTCGTCGTTTAGTTCTTATGTAACGCCATAGATGTCGCTACACTACCTACAGTCCCGTGAAAGGTCCTAAGTGGCTTCTCAGTTTTCACATCCTCCAGCTGTCGCACTACGTGTGAAAGCTTTCAACTAACTTCGCCACTAGAGAAGTAGGTACCCACCGTCGCGCTATCTGACAGCCGGAACGTTGATAAGGTACTTAGTACCTACTCAGTCTTCAGTGGCGTAGCCAAAGGGGCTTCGAATAAAAAATATTAAGGGTATTTTTTTTCTTTTTACAAAGTAGGTTTTACCTTAATGACTATACATAAAATTTATAAATTAATCCTAAGAACATTTTTAACAGTGGCCTGGAAATCAAAGGGCAACTGAACGAACATTGATGAATTTTAGTCAGGAGGTAAAACTCTGACACTCCCTCTCGCACCACCCAGAGCAGGAGAAGTTATTTGACGATTTTCCATCTTAAAAAAAAGATATCTCCGACATTTTTGCACAATAATTTCATTCAATTTAATAAGCACCTTTCAGAAAAAATTCCCAAAATAATAATTACTTTAACTTCAACTCTTCATTAATAGTATTTGTGGAAGAGACACCACAATTTTGCCAATAACACGTGTGAACTAATAGACCAACGCTGGAAAATATTTAACGAGTAATAACAGTAAAGAAAAAATGATATTAAAGTTCAAAATAGAAAGATTTCTTCGCAGACGCAGATTGGCATTATGAATGACATGACAGAAACTCGAACGAGTGAATCAGAGAGAAATAAAAAAAGGAACTTTGTAACAGTTCCTTTTTTTTAATTTTGATGAATATCTGTCATCATTATAATAAATACTTTCTCACTGTCACTCATATCTAAATGTCACCTGTACTGGGCGGTAGACAACCTCAAACTCCTTGCGCAAAGGGGCATCCACCATCAAGAAAAAATAAGTCTACGATCTAAAACTCTTTGGTTGTCTCCCGTGTCATCGACCCACCTGTCGGAGCTGCCAATTTGTTGTTTACCGGACGTTCTTAGTGCTCACCTTCCGTCAAAACATCGCTTTCATCGAAGTTCATTTCATAAAAATAGTGCATATTATTTTAAAAGAATTATCTGTGGTTTCTGTTATATATTTTTTTATTGATTTAAACTAGTGCTTGACTGCGATCCCACTTGATGGTAAGCAGTAATGCAATCGTTTTACACACATAACAGAAGAAGAAAGATGATTATAAAAAAAATGTACAAAGAAATTTCTTCCAGCAGACCTGCTAAAGGAGAGATCAAAAGAAATGTAGACAATAGTTTTTTTTTTATTTTTTTATTATTGATAGGCTCGCGTTTGACCACCATCTCACCTGATGGTAAGCGATGATGTGGCCGACGATGGAGCACGCTTGCCTAGAGTGTAGAAACAAGAGAAACAAAGAGTTTGTGAAATCTTATATCTTTTTATTGATAAGTAGGCTTTGGATACGCGGTGGCCTATTTACCACCTGGCTATACCACCATCTTTTTCATCCATCGGCCGAAAGACGTCCACTGCTGGACATCGGCCTCTTGAAAGTGTCACCACGTCGGCCGTGTGCTTCTTAAACGACCCATCAAAGTAAATTAGGAGATAGAATACTTTTTATGCCGGCAGTACATCCTACTGAGATAAACGACGCATGCGCAGGTGGAACCGTTGACAAAATCTAGTAGTTTAACTATCGCAATTTATCCTATTTACTACAGAAGCTTAAAAATGACGCCTTTCAGACAGCTTGATGCCCAGACAGTTGCGTGAAAACCAGAAAAATAATAAACAAAATATTCTCTTTGAAAAACAAGGAAAATATACAGACTGTCCAATTAAAAATTGGCATCATATGTTATAGAATATGGAGTCTAGGTGTGATAACGATCTCTGATACGATAATGGATCGGAGTGAATAGGTATATTTTGGGTTTAGACTACATTCATCGTCTTCCAAGAATAGGATCACTACGAATAAAAAACTGATTCACGCAACGACCGGTCCCGTACGTCTGGCATCCATTGGATTCCCGCGACCCTCGCCAGGTCATCGTTCCACCTTGTGGGAGGCTTTCCAATGCTGCGTCCTCCGGTACACGGTCGCCACTTCAAAACCTTTCAGTCCCATCGACCATCTGCCCCTGTACCATGACGTTCAAAGTAAGATTGTTTCATTCTTATTTCTGTGTGGGTAAGAGACAGAGCTATATAGGTTGTCTAGCTCCATCTCTTACCCACTATGGAATAGGAATAAAACAATCTTACTTTAAACGTCATGGTAACCCCCCTGTTCAGCGAAAAAAAAAACTGACTAGAAAAAAAAATTAAATAGTGTGTGGCTTCATATTTGTGCCATGATTATCTTTTATCCCTGGTGATATTTTATACCATGGTTGACTAAGCCCCATACCTGTTATTTCTCTGTCTTAATTTAAGTAACGTACATTTTATATTCTCCCGCCAGTTCTAGCAATTTTTGCTTATGGAAGCATTCATCGCTGCTGCATTTCTCAAATATCATTTCCTAACACGCATACACCAATTAAAAACGTCCAGTACAATTTAGTAAACAATAAAAAATGCACATGCTGGCTATCAATCAGACCGATCATTCGATCAAATGTTAATTTCATAAATAACAGCATTTATTCTTAAATACTGTGATCTGTGGTGTTTGCACACGCGCTGCCAACACGTAAAAACGAGGAACGATTTCATGCTGTAAACTATAAGACAACACTAGTAAATGTCAGAAGAAACTCTAGGCGAATAATTTAAATGGGATAAGATGTTATAATAAAAGCTATGAAGTTGTTATTGAACCGAACAAGACAAATAGTGCAAAAATTGCATAATCAGTCTTATAATGTTTAGAGGTACACTGCTGGTACTCAAAAGCCTCGTCTCTAGGACAGGGAATGGGCCATAATCCACCACGCGGGGCCAATGCGGGATGATGCAAAAAGACACTTTTATTACCACTAACATCAGAATAAAAAAAAACATTTAGGTAACTGTTTGAACTTAAAAATAAGGTTTCATTAGCAAAACGGTTTCTTTTCTTAAACATCCGAAGCGAAGAAATGTATAAAAGTTGCAAAACCTAATACAATATGAGTTTCTTTTTTACACCTACTATTTTTCGCAAACGCCTACTTAAAACACGTAGAAACCTTCACAAATATCTGAGGAACGCCCCTCGGCTGCCAAGCTCATTCAAGTTTTCGTGGGCGTAACATCAATGAAACTGCTAGTAAGCCTGTCTCGATTTTTTTTAGTTCACGTACATTTAAAAATTATGAGTCTTTTCACCTTTCGCTGTTATGTAAATTTTCCGGTTTTTTTCTACATTCGAACTACATTTTATTTCATCTTAGGAAATTCTGATATTCATATACGTATGAAAATATCTATGTTTTAAAAAAATCAAAAATAACCTACAAGTCAAAAAATCTAACCCCGTTTTGTTACCAATATCATCCAAAAAAATTGTCCTCGCTTTTCGGTTTCTATATGCAAAAATTTTCATCAATTTTCCTTCCCCCCCTTTCAAATATTTTCTGTTCATCATTTTTAACAACCTAATCGCAGCCCAAGTCCCAAACAAATTTCGCCTTTTTCAACTTCGAATTCCAAAATTTTCTTCCCTTTGGTTCCCTTTGGTCGACAGCGCGTCTCTTGCGCACGGCCCGCGCGTGACGTCACACCGGTGTCGGGTTTCGGCGCGCGCGCACAGTGCCGTACTCGGCCGTTACTTTCACTGCGACCTTGCCTTTGACACCAATGCTTGAGGTATTTAGGTAAACGGGAGTATGGGCTGGATTTGTTAGGAGCTATTGTGGGAGTATTTTAGATTTTTAGTTTGTTTTGGTTAGGTTTTATTTTGAAATGTTTTTTATGTCATACGAGTATTTGCCTGCTGCGGTCTTCCCGTCCGATTATAATTTAGGTGTCTTCAAGGCTAGGGTAAATGGACGACTGCATCTCTGCTTGCTATCAGGTGGGATCGCAGTCAAGCACTAGTTTATATCAATAAAAAAAAATAAAGTTTCAAATATTTGTAAAATAAATTTTCAGGTTTATGTCAAGCTGTGTGAAATTATTGCATGATGAGTTTTGTAGAAATTGTTCATATTGTTTTTATCGATTTATAATAAAAAAAAACTATATGTTTGCGTTATAAAAAACAAGTTATAGTTTTCTTTGAAATTGATAGCGAACATAGTTTTTTTATGATCAAACATATTCCGGAAGATTACAAAGTTCGCTGTAATTTTATTTCTGAAATCTTTTAAAATCAAGTTCTTAGTCATCTTTTAAAACGTTCCTATTAATATCTTTTAATCTTGTTATTGTAATCGAAATCAACAAGAAAAATTAGACAGTAAAAATCTCCTTTAAAAATTTATTATTATATTATATCTAGCCTGTCCCACTGCTGGGAAAAAGCCTTCTTGCCAATTCTTAAGGAAGACGTCTAAGTGGTCCCGCCATCTCGTTGGTCTGCCGCGACCCCGTCGTGCGATTTCAGCCCCCTAGCCAAGTTACAACCGTTTCGTTTCGATTCTCTTTTCGTTGATTTATTTATTTATTTATTTATTTAAACTTCATGTACAGTAGTGGTACATAGGCGGACTTAATGCAACAAGGCATTCTCTACCAGTCAACCTTTGGCCTTTGGGCCTCGAGTCGCCCACGCCTTCTATTCTTTTGTTCTGACCACGTGACTGAGCGTTGAGATGACGTCAGAACAAAGGAATCGGAGGCGTGGCCGACTCGAGGCGATCTACGAAAAGAGAATCGAAACGAAACGGTTGTAACTTGGCTAGGGGGGGCTGGGCACCAGTTTTGTGTTTTAAAGGCCCATCGCTCGATTGGCATGCGGCAAACATGTCCAGTCCAGTCCCACTTAAGCTGGGCAGTGTTTAGAACGCGATCCATTAGTTTAACACCTAGTATACTGCGCTCCATAGAACGTTGGTAAACCCTAAGTTAGGACTTTTGAATGATAGTCAAAGACCAAGCCTGCGCTCCATAGGTCAGGATGGCTATAATACAAATATCCAACCGGCCAGTATTTTTATTAAAAAAAAACATAATAAAAGAAGAAAAACAAGCATTTACGCAATGTTTATGTTTTCAAGTAGATATATTTACCGACCGTCGCGTCGAGCGTAGTAATGTGTTTGACAAACTGTAGGCGGTAGGCATAGTAATGTCTGCCTTGTTTACTTAATGCACATATTTATGAATTGGTAATTTGTTCCGTATTCGACGAAGATTCCTTGTTCTTTTTATAAAATCTGCCAGTCACATTCTTCTTTCTTTTCGAGGTGGGAAATCATTAAATGACTCCTCCCGCTTTAGGGTAAAGACTTCTCATGCAAATGACTTCTCTAATGCAGGAGCTGTCTTGATACGTGGTGTGTGTGTTATACTTTTACTTACTGATGTTCCTTCATTTGCCCTTTGCGTTCTAAGGACACGGTAACTCCTTCAAAGTTCCCGCAAGTCATATGCCTCTGCTGATAGCGTTTTGCGCTTTTAATGACACTATGATTTTCGTGTGAAAAATGGATGGCGCTCTACGTCCGCTTTTGTACCTTTGTGTTGCATGAAGTTTTAATATAAATAAATGAATACGTCTCACCTGACACTAAAGGTAGAACTATGCTGCGCACACGTGTGCCACACGCGCCGATCTTGGCGCGTTGGTCTCCATACATTTTATATGGAAACTAGACTTGTAGAGCTACACTTGATCCACGCCACGCGACGTCGTTCTTCGTACAAATCAGGCGTATTACACGTGTGCGTCGGTTTAATGTAGTTCTAGCTTGAATCTCTGTCTTTCACTAACATTGGAAAAATGATGGCACGTAATAGCAGTTAGCACCCAGGGTTGCTGGGTTGCAGCCCTGTAACCCAAAGGACAACTGTAGAAACGCGGTGGGTTTTACTCAGTAAACGTACAAAGCGGACGAATTTCATGATTTCCGACCAACAAAAAACAATATCATGGTCTTCTGTTTGGCAGGGGTTGTGCTTTGTCCGTATAGGAAAGCAAGGCAGCCTCAATGCTAGTTAAGTTACGACCCCATTATGGTGTATTTCTCATTACGATTTTTTTATTCCTGAAGGGCCTCCCTTGACATCAATCTGGCCTGATGGCAAGCGGTAGGTGAAGTTTACAATAGAACCAACGGACTTAGAAGATATCTGTTCACTCTTACATTGAAGGCTTTTGTTTTCAGGGTGAGAAAACAACAAATAAGTTCTCCCGCATTCGGTAGAGCGAGAGCGAGTGTCAGATTTATACTGACCAACATTCACCTGTGTTTTTTCAGATGGTTTTGTGTCCCAGCGTTGCGGTAACTATTTTGAACAATCCCGCATTACTTTGAAGGTTGCTGGGTCATATTTTGAGTGTCAGTTACAGAGTAGGAGTTTTTCTGAAAACCCAGCTGACGTTTTTAGGGCATCATCAGTCATCGGTACAAGTTTAGCTGCAAACCGACAGCGTCATTTACAACGAGTAGTAGTGCCCCACTTCTAGCTGTCATCGCGAATATCTGTGGCAGTTGTAATACTTGTATCACGAATATTTTGCAATGATTGTGATTTTGAGATTTTAGGCTTTACCTTTTGAGTGCGTAATTAGAGACACAATAGTAAGACAATGGCGCGTGAACGCCGGCGTTAATGCGGGGATCAACAGCTTACAAGTAATTGTATTAGCACAACATATTTGTGTTTTAAGATGACATAATTGCCCTAAAGGGAATACTAAAGATCTGTACTAATACTAGCATTCCCGACAGACGTTTTCCTACCACTCCTACCTAAAAAGCTACTACCTCTAAAGCTTGGTTTTTGTCAGAAAAAAATGAGAACCTGATTGCAGAACCACCTACTAGGTTCAATTATATTTTCAAACCATCCAGGGATCCACTCAAATAGACACACAAAATTAAATCCAATTCGGTCAAGCCGTTAAGGGGTAATTATGTGACAAACACACGTACAGAAGAATTATATTTATAAAGAGAAAAGATTGGTATTTTTTAAATCTTGGTTTGTAATTAAAGATCTCAAAAACTACTGAACCGAATTTATAATTCTTTCCACCAGTAGATAGCAACTTTATCACTGAGTCATCATCATCATTTCAGCCCAAAGACGTCCACTGTTCAACATAGGCCTCCCCCAAGTGTCACCCTAACAACCGGTCCTGAGCGTTTCGCATTCATCACATTCCCGCAACAATCACCAGGTCATCGGTCCATCACCTTGTGGGCGACATTTCAACGCTGCGTCTTCCGCTACGTGGTCGCTACTCCAGAACCCTTCGACCGCATCGATCACTGAGACACTGAGTGTCATAGGCTTATATATTTTCTACTATCACGCAGGCGAAGCTGGTGGCAGCAACTAGTCAGTGATAAAACTGTGTTCAGCTTATTCCTTTGTATTGTTTAACTTTAAGTCTTACTTTCTCCTGGGGAGCAGCTGGCTACAAACTGGGCTATAAGTTTAACAATCTCTGCGTATATATTTCAGTTCTTAGAAACGCAACTACTGAAAATACTATTTTTCACTTTCATGAATCGAGCGAGCCCCACCCACAGACTTACATAACCGAACAATTTAAGAGGAATACTGCAGTTAACCGCGAGTTTTATAATGCGTAAAAGTTTATGATCCACTACAGTTAACAGAATCAGAAAAATGTATTTTATTCTTAAGGATAAATGCTAGATAGTGTGTTCAAAGCATAATACAACACAAACAAATTTATTACGATAGAAAAAAATCACTAAGGTTCCTCGAAAAATTACTTTTGTCGATTAAAAACCGGACTAATACATGACACATTCTACTTGTTTTTCAGATTATTCTACGAGCAACGTTTTATTGTTATATATTTTTTTTTTAAATTGATATAAACCAGTGCTTGACTGCGATCCCACCTGATGGTAAGCAGTGATGCAATCATTGATGGTGAGGCGCACTAGTTTAATAAGAGCCTATTCACTCTAGCCTTGAAAACACAATTATAGTTGGACGGGAAGACCGCAGCAGGCAAATTGTTCCAGTCCTTCGATGTACGCGGTATAACCGACGAAGCAAAATGCTTAGTCCGGACCGTTGAAGTTTCAACAACGTAAGGGTGGATACTCGCCGTACGTCGGGTTGTCCAATGGTAGAAAGGAGATGGCGGATTCAAGTCGTGCAATTCCCGCGCACACTCTCCTGCGCCTGTTAGTGTTTTTTAATGTTATAGTAAATCTGTAAATTTTTAGTTGATTGACAAAACGCGTCATGTTTTGCAAGTATTCTGTTTTTTTGTATCTCTTTCTTTTGTATGCAGTCCGAGAGTGATCGCGCTTTAGGTCCTGAGGCCTTACCACGCTTTAAAAGCGATCCTTTTTACGACCTAAATTGAACTGTTAAAGGGGTGGAGCTATATAGGGTGTATAGCTCCATCTCTTCTCGCTCGCACGACTGACATGGTGAGGTCCCTGTACTCGTATTCCTCTTAACGAAAAGCGCTGGAATCCAACAGCTGCGATCCATCTTTTCCAGCGATCCAGCGCAAACGTCTTCTGCCTAAAGGTCGGCCCACACTTACCACACTGTGTCTGACGTCAGCTTGACGTCACGTCCGTAATTAGATGTATGTTGTACCTAAACGAGTCTATCTTACGTACTCGTGTTAGGAATAATGGCTTTGGAATGGCTGGCGTTAGGAAATTGGGTTTCTATGTCGAATTTGGGGCTGGATATTTAAAGATAGTCCAGTACTTATTAGGGATATTTCTTAAATGTGTTACAATTCACAAGTTTATGTATTTCTTGAGAATACTCGTAAAAGTAGCTATAGAGCAAACAGACCTTTGTTTTTTGTAAAAAAATAATAACGAATTTCGATCTAAGTTTACACTGCAACAATTTGCCTGCTGCTGATTCCCGTCCGATTATAATTTAGAGACATCCAAGGCTAGAGTGAATAGACTTTTAATAAACTAGTGTTCTTCACCATCAACGATTGCATCACTGCTTACCATCAGGTGGGATCGCAGTCAAGCACTAGTTTATAACATTAGAAGAAGAAAAAAACATTTAACAACGTTATTTTGGGCATTGCCTTACACAGATCATACCGAAATCAGTTTAAATAGTTGACACCAAACGTCATCGCGTGGCTGACTCAAGTTTCCTGTCATCCATCACCCGAACTGACAGGAATGTGCAGTTACCGCATATCCTCAGGTCCGTCAGGAAATGTGTTGTTCTGGATCTGACCTGATGAGCTGCCAACTTGTCACTGCTTACGTACGACTGTGACGTGGCTTTAACGTTTCCGTTTCCGTTTGGAACTCGAAGCATAATCTACCTATCACGAGCCTGAACTGTTAAAGGGAAGTAACTATACAACCTTATTTTTAGTAAAACACCTGTCTAGTATTTTTATGTAAAGAATCTATGTACAAAACTTCAAAACTGTATTATGAAAAATCACAAAGTTATAAGCCCGTTATGTTACCTGATTGGCGACATAAATACATGGTCACCGAGCCACCCGGGCGACTGAAAGGTTGTTTTGCTCCCGCACCCAGCTGTGCGCTGGCACCTAATGCCTGCCGTGACCTGTTTTGTACTTAGTGTCGGTGGTGTCCAACTTGTGACCTTTTTTAAATATTTTTGGGGAAAAATATAACATGGTGTAAAAATCATTGGAATTGATTCAGTTACTGATTCTGAACAAACTATAGGTACTCAGGTTCCGCATATACTAAAATAATGTTGTATAGGGAGTACACTCCATCCCTCTTTCTCGCCTGACGACTGACATTTTAACGTCATAGTATGTTCCCTGTCCTTCACCATCATTTAGCCAGCCGAAAGGCATCCTCGCTTGACATAAGCCTCCCCCTAGTAACGCTACAACAACCAGTCCTGTTCGTCTCGCATACATCGTATTCCACCCTCACCGGCTCATCGGTCCACCTTGTGTGTGTGGGCCTTCGAACACAGCGTCTTACGGTACGCGGTCGACACTATAGAACCTTTCGGCCCCATCGACCATCTGTTCTGCGAGCAATGTGCCCTGCACTTAAAGGGCAGTCCCTTTAACTTTGGTGATTCTCTGGCTATGTCATTTTTTTTTGCGAATATCTTCAGTCCCCATTCGGTCAGGAAACTCTGAGCATAGCCCTCTAGATTGCCCTTTGGGCGATTTTAAGCTTTCTGATGAGGTCCCTAGTGAGCGAACAAGTTTCAGAGACATTCCTATATCATCACTGGCAACACGCACTGGTCATAGACTTTCGTCTTGATACACTGTGGTTTGTCGGACGAGAAAATACCGGGCAGCTTTCTGAACGCCGACCAGCTGAGTTGGGTTCTACGTTTGATCTGTCCTTAAGACAACTATAATTTAGGTGTCTTCAAGGTTAGAGTCAATAGGCTCTTAATAAACTAGTGCGCCTCACCATCAATGATTGCATCGCTGCTTACCATCAGGTGGGATCGCAGTCAAGCACTGGTTTATATGAATTAAAAAAAAAAAGACGATTTATAATATTCAGAGCGTACACAACAAAAAGGAAAGAACAATAAATAGTAGTTACATAAACTTGGTTGTTCCCAGAGGTCCATGAATCTATTGTCCTTCTTTTCCCACCGAGTCCATGAAAAAAAAAACTTGTTTTAAATGTTCCTATTGCTACATCAATTCCCAACGGGTCCACGAGATTTGTCCAAAGTACAGTCAGTAAAAACTATTTCTTGTCTGTCTTAATCAAACAGATTAAGTTAGTTAAGTAAGCCTTGGGAAAAATAAATAGTTACTAACTACAATTATTTTGATATACTCTGATAATTCTGAAACTGTGATTTATAATGCAGTCTATTTTAGTGTAAGATTAAAATTATTTACTGTAATTATTGTTATAAAACTTTATTTTTTCATGACCATTCACCTCTTTGGAGACATGCATGTAGAGTAATGCTTACCATTTCATAAGTACTGTGTTTATGAAATAAAAATACTCATTGTCTTTTATTTTATAGAAATAATAAACATTTATCCCTTATCAAATCTTTTACTGCTGACTGTATCAAACATTCTCATGGACCTACGAGTCCATGAGAATGTACGAAAGAAAATATTTAGGTAATATTTTAAAATGAGGTGGATTCATTGGGAACTAATGTTCGAACTTTCATTTTTCGAGGACAATAGACTCGTGGAGAACAACCCCATAAACTATTTGTACTGAATCCACCACTCATATTTATCACTCGTGAAAATCTAGATATAAAAAAGAAAGTAAATGCACCTATTGGTATATTAACTTTAGGTAAATAAAAACCATAGACTTTATTCTTCCATTTTCCTTGTAGTTTTCCTCTAATTACGCGCGGAGAAATCGTGATTTTTGGGTGAATAGCAACTGCTATTAAAGTTAAATATTATAATACAATTTGCTCTTGACTTTTCCCCTGTTATAAACAGTTGGGAAAAGTCAAGATCAAATTAAAAGATCTCAATTGAATACGAAAATATATGACGCAAACAAAATGTTAGAAGTAAATCAAATATCAAATAAAATCGTAAGACACACTTGTTGTTATTAATCTTAATCCATGACAATATAAAGAACTAAATATTTAGAAATTATCACAAATAAGTAGGTATAGCTAAATGATTCTGGCAAATTGACAAAGCAACGCGTAAACGTGTCTTAAAGAAAACAACTGAAGTGTTCGAAATTTGAAAATTTAAAAACATTGGTTACGTGTGCAACGGATGTTTTTTTTTTCCTAAAGGTCGATGACACATTCGCGGAAGATAATCTAGTTAGGGACTATTTTACGGTTAATTTGCTTGGCAATGGACGTAGAAATTGTTGATTGCTTGGATTAGTTGTACTGTGAAATATCTCAACAGTTTGACTAGCAATAAATTAGAGTTGAAAGAATAACGAACAAGAGTTGAAATATCGGAAAATTTTATAAATCAGAAGAAAATACTATCTTCCTAGACATATGACTGAGACTCACCATTAAGATATAAAATACAATATACCTAATAATTTTTCTTATTTATTTCTTATTATACCAAATTTTTAATCATCAATTTAATAATATATATTCAAATCAAATAAAGTCATACAGTACGAGTATCTTATAGTAGACTAATTGTCCCCTGCGGTTTCATCCGCATCTTTGGTTACCACTCCGCTCCTGTTGGTTGTAATGTGATCTTATATAGCCTATAGCCTTTCTCGATAAATGGGTTATCCAACACTAAAATAATTTTTCAATCCGAACCAGTAGTTCCTGAGATTAGCTTTTCTATTCTTCGGGCTTTCGGTAACCTTGGTTCTCCAGCGGATACCTTCATTTCTGATGCGATTACGCAAGGAAACTCCGAGCTCCATTTTCCATTGCCCTTTGGGTGACTAATATAGATTATAAAAGATAAAATTGCTATCATCTATATATATAAAAGTGAAATACCACTCACTGATTAATCACGAAATCTCAGAAACTCCTAAAAACTTAAAATTTGGCAGGTAGGTTCCTTATAGGGTGTAGACATCCGCTACGAACGGAATTTATGAAACTCCACCCCTAAGGGCATAAAACGGGGGTTGGAAGTTTGTATGGAGAAACCTACAATCACGCGGGAGAAGCTACTGGCAGAATCTAGTCTTTTATAAACTAAACAAACCTTTTCTTTTTGTGTTCTCAAACAAAATGAAACATCACTTCAGCCTAAAATATTTATGTGACTAAAGAGCTGTGAAAATAGTACGGAGCAGTAAATAGAGGAGATTTTAAATCCGCTGATTAAGAACAGATGTTTTTTTCCGAGCCACGGGATTGTTACATAAGAAGTTTGCCGTGTGAAAAGACAGGCCTACAGTCAACTGACGCGTAGCTTCATAGAAAGAAAGAAAGAAGAATATTTTATTTGGCACACATAGATACCCACAATGAAGAAATATTTATGTATGTTTATTTTATATATATACTAACTGAGCCGGCAAACGTTGTTCTGCCATATAAATAAAAAAAAAAAAAAATAGATGTTGGCCGATTCTCAGACCTACTCAATATGCTCACAAAATTTCATGAGAATCGGTCGAGCCGTTTCGGAGGAGTTCAAGTTCGAACACCGTGACACGAGAATTTTATATATTAGAAGATACAGTTGGTCCCTTGTTTTCCTATTAATCTTTTCTTTTTTTTTTATGCACCTACCATGTTTTCTCTTCACTACCCTTGGTTGACTGGTAGAGAATGCCTAAGACATCAAGTCCGCCTTTGTACCTTCATGTTGCATGAAGTTTTAATAAATTAATAAATAAACAACATGTAGACACTTAAGATTAAAAAAACTAACATTGTGTGTCATAGACACGTATTCGTCATTATACGCTTGATAACGCGTGTTACGGGGTTAACGGGGTGTTACCATGACGTTCAAAGTTTCATTCTTATTTCAGTGTGGGTAAGAGACAGAGCTGTAGGGGGCTTTCGGGGGGGGGGGGGGGCTTTCAGTGTGGGTAGGTTGTCTAGCGCCATCTCTTACCCACACTGGAAATAAGAATGAAACAATCTTACTTTAAACGTCATGGTACAGGTCCTGGTGTACGCTTGCGTGAAGCTTACTTGTAAAACCAACTAAAATTAATAAAAATATAATAAAATTTAAAACTAAAATTCGTAAAAAAGATCGTACAGTACTTACGCAAAATTGTTCAACACATGCAACATAAAAGTCTGAAACATTATTCTCATCCAGCGTTCAATGTCAAGATTGAAACCCACGCTAAGAGTATAATGTGATAATACAGCTGGCCTCTTTTATTTACGAAAAATCTGCATTGTTGCTGAAAAGAAAGTTGCGCAACAAATTATTGGAACAACTTTATATATAGTTCAAGGCTGTTCACTTGCGCAAGAGATTTTGCTCAGTTTTTTTCAGAACAGCGTAATTTTTTTTGCGCGAAAGTTGTTATGCCATCTGAAAAGTGCTGCGTAGCTTACGCTACCTAGATTTCATTTGTTGATTCAAGATTGATTGAAAGGATCATGTAAAAAGTTATTAAATAATCTATTAAATACCTATATTAAACTCTAAAAAATAAAAGGGTTGACCGATTTCATAAAAAAAAAATGTGTATTTTATGTAGGTCTGAGAATAAGTTGTAGGCTATTTTTACCCTCCTAACCCCATCTCGACCATCTGTTCTGCGAGCAATGTGCCCTGCCCACTGCCACTTAAGTTTGGCGATTCTTCGGGCTATGTCTGTAACCTTGGTTCTTCTGCAGATATCTTCATTTCCGATGATCTAGTGAGGGTCGCGGGAATCCGATGGATGCGAGACGTACAGGACTCGTCATTATGGCGACACTTGGGGGAGGCCTATGTCCAATTGTGGACGTCTTTCGGCTGAAATGATGATAATGATGATGATCTCCATCTCCCATGTTTTTCTTTGATAATTTATATGGCAGAACGCTTGCTGGGTCAGCTAGTACAAGCTGTGAAAAAAAACTCTTCCTTATTATTTTGTTTATTTATCATTTTTTGTAGTTTGTTTAAACGTGCTAATCTCTGGCACTTCCCATCGGATCAGAAAAAAACTTCCTGTGTGGGATAGCCAGGTTCAGGACGAATAGTATAGGCTACATAACATCACGCTACCACCCACAGAAACGAAGCAACAGCAGCAAATAACCAAAGATGCGGCTGATACCGCAGGGGTCAGCTACTTTATAATTTTACTAGCTTCTGCCAGCGGCCCGCCCGCGTGATTATAGAAACTTATCACACGCGAACATACTCCCGGAATACAAAATTATCCTACTTATGTTCCAGGATATGATCTACCTTTGTGCCAAATTTTGTTCAAATCCGTTCTGCTGTTTGAGCGAGAATAAGTATAAACTTACATGTACACATACACATACAAACATTAGTTTATAATATTAGTGTGATGTAATAAGTAGTAAGAATTTCATGCTCGTATGGCCCTCTTATTTTTTTTGAGGTGGGAAATTATTCAATTCTTCAAACTCCTCCTGCTCTAAGGTGGAACGGAAGGGCGTATCAGACTATTGCTGACTAAAACCACACCTGTGTCCTTCAGTTGCCCCTTGCCTTCTAGGTCCACGTGTTCCTTTTTTATAAATTCCGTGGCCCTAACGGGAATCAGTCCTGCCAGGCCTCTACGGTTTTGCTGACATCTCTTTGAGGTGTTTGGAACACTACGCGCCGTCGAGTACTCGTCTCGGTACTTACTAGACAGTCGGACAGTGAGCTACGTATTGCTCGTCGTCCGCAAGCCCGCGCCTACGGTAGCCACTGCTCGTATGGCCTGTTTTTGGCTCTAATTCCATTGATGGTTTAGTAAGATGAGTACAGCGATATAAACTTATTAACACGTTGACAGCGGTACTAAATTTTGTATTATTTCTATTCCTGTGGTAAGGGGCTTATTAGACCTCGCAACGTTTAAGAAACTAAAACATTTTTTTGGCTAAATTACAAAAAAAATATATTATAAATTTATTTTTTCAGGTCGGTACGAGGTCAAAGTGACCCCGTATTATCATCTCTTTCCTAAACTAAACCAAACTGAAGTTACGGCCTCCGCACGGCAGAGAAAACTATGTTTTTCTTAGCCGCACCGCAAGGAAGACACATACGAGGCGTATTAGACCTCGTTCCACACAGAACGTGTTAAAGAAACATGACATATTACCATGATAAATACATAGTTTTCGCTTTTGTATTTGGTAGGATGTAGATATTAGGCCTTATCGGCCTCATCAGAACTAATTCTTTGGGTTCAAAATTCAAAAATTCAAAATATTTTGTATTTCACATAGGCCTACATGGGACGTATAAAACGTCAGAAGCTATTGCAGTGCTAGTGGTTATGTCGGCAACCTTGGTTCTCCTGTAGATATCATCATTCCTGATGCGGTCACGCAAGGAAACTCCGAGCATAACCCTTTCCATTGCCCTTTGGGCGACCCTTTGGTCTAACCATATTGAATGATTATTTCAAAAGAGTTAAAAAAATCCAAAAACTTGGAAAATTTGAATTTTTAGACCTACCCTGCAACATTCACCTTAAGAGACAATATATTATTCTTGTTAGCGCATTGATTAAGTACGTATTTCTAATGTCTTTGACGTTCACATAAAGATTTGGCAACAACAGCAATTAGTCATCACCTACATTGAGATGCTTAGCAAAACAATGGCGTCGTGGTTTGACCTAAAGAACGACTAATTAATTTACTTAAGTAACATTTCCAGTCGAGTTGTGTAGGCTGTGAAGATGCTAGCAAAATATCCAAAGGACTCATTAATTATTGTAGACTACCTACGGTTTAAACTTAAGTTTTTAATTCACACGTAACCCTGCCCTCTTAAATCTCATCAAACTACATTGTACCTACATCCCTACAATGTAGTTTGATGTAATATGTAAATATTAAAACTAGTTCAAAATAAGAACGATAAAACAAAAAAAAACTAATTGATTGCTCTCGCACACTTACCGCATCGACAAAAGCCGTTAATATAAATTTAAACTAAACAAACTTCCATTGAAGTACTAAACGTGCTAAAGTTTATACAGTAAACCCCGTGTCCGAGTTGTGGATTGGTGGAATCCTAAGTTGATTTATCGATTCAAACATCACAGAAACTGCAACCAAACGCATTCACCTTAATTCAGCAACAAAGTGAGCCGATGTAACATTTCCAATAACTCACTGCAGCCACAATCACACGGGCTAACAAATCAATCACCGGCTGAAACATTTTTATAGTCTCGTAAACCGCGACCTTCGTCCGAATGATCGAACGAGACATAAAGCTAATGTCTGGCCACAACGCCAAATGAATTCTAAATCGGGACACAAAAGTTTGGCAACTATTACACTTTAATTTCAGTTGTTCAAATCTTGTCTCCGCGTAATAGCGCTGCATCCGTCCCGCTCCCCAGAGACCCTTTTCAAAAGTAACCCCTTTTCCATTCCTTTTGATAAGGCCGTGTTTGTTCGGGACATTGAAATGGGCCTCCTACTGTCCGTCGTTATCTCGTACGCCGGTGCGCACGAAGCTATCGAGTGCCTCCAACACCTACTCAGTGGTGTTGTACCCAACAACAACCCGGACTTCCAAGAACTCGTCGAGTACTACAGCGCCCAACTCAGAAAAGCGACCAACGCATCCTCCACAGCCGACTGGAGCAAAGAATGCGGTCAGGGATATCTATCTTTAACAGAGGATAAAAATGGAAAACTAAAATCGGCCGCCGTCAAGTACTACGGTGACAACACTAACTCGACGGCCATTCTGTTCTCCACGAAAATCTCCAGCTTTGGACAGGAGTCACTCGAGGAGAGCCAATCCAACGGAGACTACAGAAGCGACAGGTACATAGCGTCGAAAACGAAAACCATTCTAACGAACTCCTCAGGGTCGTTCAGTGTCGGTCAAAGAAGCAGATCACCTACGCCTCGTGAAACTATTTCAGATTCAAATCACAACAGCTATATTTCAAATTCTGTCGTGCCTGACAGCAAGGAAGACGGTGGGACTGAGGAGAAACTGACATGGCATTACAGACCACTGAGTCCCACCCGCACCCCGCCAACACTGCCCGAAATACATTTCCAATCATTCGACGAAGACAAAAAAGGCGAATACAGCGAAGAATTCCTCAGGTTAATAATATTCATTGATACCAGCAGGAACATCTCTCATATAGACTCTCACGCTTACAGTTCGGTAGTGACCTAGCTGCATCCCAACACAAGAGTGATCACTGCTCATCGGACATCACCATATGCACGAGTAGAAAGCTAATTCATGGTACATACCATTCGTTTCATCTGTACTATATCTACTCATACGTTTTGAATTTGTTTAAGATCTCTTGATGGGATTAAGTTCCGACCGTTACAACGAAGCGACCCGAGTGGCAGGCGACGGAGTTTCAAAAAGCGTCATTCTTCGTCGTCGAATTCTTCCAAAGAGTCGCGAGCGTCCCGCGAGGAAGAACTAAAGATGTTCACGTCACTCGAGGAAGCTGAGTTCGAGCGTATGAACAAAGACGGCAAAGTGGCAGGGTTTGGAAGCACTCCTAATCTATCAGCGCGTTCTTATTCCAGAAGTCGGTCGAGGGAAAACTCGAGGGAGAGAAGGAGTGACCAATGGAGCGTGGAAGCGTCAGTAGACAGTGTGGCTTCCGAAGACCACGCGGACCTAAAGCCGATGTTGAAAGACGTTCCCAAACTCAACTCCTTCGAGGAGGAGACGACTGAGACTAAAGAGGTAATTGAAGAGGAGGAAGAAGAAGTAGATTTCTGGGGCAATTTAAGGGACTAGCTTGGACCTAACGTAGCACGAGCGCACTGCTGATTGTGAGCCTCTGTGAGCATGACTGAACATTAAAATTATGATGCCCCGGTTTGTGTTTTGTTTTCTTTGACAACCCTTAGAAATAACCGAACTCTTTGATATCCTTTGTGACAGGAATTGAAAAGGTAGGCTCTAATCTGTATGGCTTGTATAGAGAAACCGAAATCATGGGACGCATAATATATCTGTTTCGAAATTGATACAAAGATTGGCTTAGCGACACATATTTGAGACAATATGAGGTTGATTTTGTTATTAGAAAATAATTTGCTCGCTTCATTAATTACTAGGTAAAAGGTACCTAAAGAGCATCAGAACACTAAATACCTACTCTTATTCGTTCAAATACATTAAAGTAATACAGTAATGATTGTAATGAATAAACACAATCACGAAGATATACTTTCGATGACACAATTAAATTCATGTAATAATCACGTAATTTTCTTATTTACTATGTAAATCGTGTTCTACGTATGTACTATTAGTGTACTACACATATTATTAGCATAGTTAATGTTGATAACTTTATTGGTTCCGAGCAACGTGATGGCCCAATTTCCTTCGTTCGAATTCATGTTGGTTTTTGTAATTGGACTGAAAACAAACTTTATATACCTACCGCAAATGATGGCCTCATGAAGTAACCAATAGTTATATTAAATTTATGTGTCTTTTAACTCAAAAGCCATAATTTAAAGGCTTAGATTGTAGTTTCTTATTATATACGCCCTGAACAACTCAGCCAAATGACTCTACTCAATAACACCAAATGTCTATGACTGCTATTATTATTATAAGAGTAAATGTCATCACCCAGTTCAAAAGGTCGAACCTCAGTTAGAACACCTTCATTTTCTCAGATCAAGTCAAATTCATACAATGTTACTGCAGTTAAATTGCCTTATTTCCAATTAATATTAAATTATGAGCAGTTAATCAAAACTGTTGCACAATAGTCCGAAAATACTCGTCCAACCTCGACCCAGTTGTGTCTCATTAAATCCAGGGCATAAAGACCTTTGAGTTAATGCCATCTATCGGGGAACTCGGATTATAAGCAGATTCGTGAAGTATCTTTCTAATCACCCTTGAGACTATTTTGACTGAAACTTGGAAATGAACTAGGGATTTAGGACAAGATAAATTGGATGAAGATTATTAGGTGGCATTGATTTGAAATATTGGTTTTGGTAAATGTCGTATTTCTGTTAAAGCTTAAGCTTTATAAAATAGATAATATGACAAAACATTAGAAGCTGTAGTCAAAGCTACTGCACGTGTAGTCAATATTCGAGGAACATAAATCCATAAAATATACATCTATATCGAGTTCAGACTCATCTCCCGAAAGTTTGTCTCTAATTTCGGATTTGTCGTAGACAAATCTTTTTACTGTCACAAGTATTCAATAAAAAATAATTCTTCAATATTGGATATAACAAAGGTAGGGTAGACCCGAATAGTCACATAGGTACATCATATAGGTATTTGTTAGTAAGACGACGACGTCTTTCATTATAAGAATATACGTCTCAAAATCTCTGATGAATGTCCCTATTAATTACGCATTTGGGCATTAAAGGGTGACGACAAAATAGATGTGACATCTACAAACGATGAGAAAAGTGAACAGTAACGAATGCCAAAATAAGCCAAGATCGCAAGACTTGTAAATTATATTGTGCGTGACTCACGCCTATAATCTAAGTGCCTTTGAAGGAAATTTCCTCTCTACTCGACTGACTCCCCATGACAAGGGAAGAAAGCTAAGAGTCGAATATATTAATGTCAATAAATAACAAACTATATCTCTCAATTTGACTAAGGGATGCTGAGTGGAGGAAATGCGGAGAATATGGGTGTTAATAAGCATTCATACCAACGAGCAAAACTCTTTAATTAAGCCCTATTCATAAGTCACGGAAGATACTCTTTTTATACGGCATATATTTGAAGCCAAACACAATATGATAATGGAGTCTGATGAGGTATTATACGATCAAATGCTTTTTTCTGTAGTTCGTCTATCTCAATGATTGTAGGTTAGTAGGACTTGACAGCAGGCATTATTACTGCACTAGAAGACTAATGGTGATGGGTTTATTAAATTGTTTTCAATAAAGAAAAGGTGTCAAGTTTTTGCTTATGGTTAAAGTTCAGTCATCAATATTTTTATTAAAGCTATTTATGTGAAAAATAATGTACCTATCTATGTACCTACAATGACTTTGAAAAAGCTCTGTTTGCAGCTCTGTTGTCTGTTTGCTCTGTCTGTTATATATGATTCTAGAATAATTCAATTTACTCCATATATTCGTGTATTAGTTCAGTTAGAACATCAGTCCAGCTTTACTTGTGCACCTGGGTGTACATAATGACTGGAAAGTTAGGTCAGGACCTACCTTTCCAAAAATACATTCATTTCAACCCACAATACTAGTCGAGTCTACAATTACTGCGGTCACAACTTCCGTCTCCGCTCGCGTCACTGAACCACAAGTTTCATAGACACACAAATATATTCTTTAACTACGGGATGTGTACCATGATCAAACTCTTTTCTTTCATAAAACCCTAATTTATGAGCCCACGACGTTCTTTTGTCTTTTCTTTTGTTTTCTTTACATTTAAAATAGTTTTATTGGTTCCTCGCTTGATGTCACTGTCATTTGTTTTTATGATTTCGAATTTTGAATGTCGTGTGACTATAAAGGTGATTGTATCATCTATTTTAGTTTTTGATTTATGAAAAGTAGACGTACTTTACTATTGAGCCAATAAACGACTAGGAAGGCAGTCTATATTCAGTGTTGGAATTCAAAGCTATTTGGTAAAAAAAAAATATTCTCAGTAACTTTACGATTTACCAAAGCAAACGTTTTAATATAAACAAACAAAAATAACCAGTGGTTATTACAAAACTGTTTTGTGTTTAACAATAACAGCGTTTCTCCAAAAATATCAAGATCTGGGTTTTGTTTCGTTTCAACAGTATTTTAACAGAAACAAAAGTATTTACTGGATGCATCACAGTTACAAAACTAGCAATTCGAAATAGAATATAAGCTTAAAAGTCTTCTATCGTTAACAAGATTCTATCATCATAGTTATCTATTTGTACTACCCACTACAGTCGAACACCCAAACACACTTATTAATAAACCACACTCCCTAGCGTAGGCAGGGACATTATTTTAGGATGTCCCTAATTGTCAGCACTGTCCACCCCCTTTGCAGCTACGTACATTATAACGTCATCTGCTAAGACATCGTACACATTGCTAAAGTGAGCCAAAACATCATGCCATTTTTCATCCCGACCCAAGAAATATCTTCATCTATCAAAATGAAATTATCTATCTCCTTTCTATTTTGCTGCATCGCGATTCGTTTTTAAAATTAGATTGCTGCCGTTGCCAACCCATAGTTTAGATAGACATATAGAAAAAAAAAACTGGGCAAGTGCGAGTCGGACTCGAGCACTTAGGGTTCCGTACAAACTACAATTCCCGAATAGAGTCTCAAAGATTTTTCCGAATTGCAAAAAAGTTTTTTTTTGTGACGTAGGTAACAACTTTACTGTTTTCAGATTTATTCCTACACGTGTGCTATAAGACCTTGCTTTATGCCAAATTTCAGGATTCTGGGTCAACGGGAAGTGCCCTATGAATTTTGATTCTCTTGAGAGTATCGAAATCTACGTTTTTGCGACATAAACGGCCGTATCTTTTTTAATCGTTAACTTAGAAGTTTGATTTTTTTTTTTCACAGTTTTAAGGGACCGCAGACTTGAGTATATGATTTTAATTTCAACTCGATACCTCCACGCGTTCCAGAGATAAAGGATCTTGACAGACAGACAGACGTACAACAAAGTGACCCTATAAGGGTTCCGTTTTTAGGGTTCCGTAGCCAAATGGCAAAAAACGGAACCCTTATAGATTCGTCATGTCTGTCTGTCTGTCTGTCTGTCTGTCTGTCTGTCTGTCTGTCTGTCTGTCTGTCTGTCTGTCCGTCTGTCCGTCCGTATGTCACAGCCACTTTTTTCCGAAACTATAAGAGCTATACTGTTGAAACTTTGTAAGTAGATGTATTCTGTGAACCGCATTAAGATTTTCATACAAAAATAGAAAAAAAGCAATAAATTTTGGGGGTCCCCATACTTAGAACTGAAACTCAAAATTTTTTTTTTCATCAAACCCATGCGTGTGGGGTATCTATGGATAGGTCTTCAAAAATGATACTGAGGTTTCTAATATCATTTTTTTCTAAACTGAATAGTTTGCGCGAGAGACACTTCCAAAGTGGTAAAATGTGTGTCCCCCCCCCTCTAACTTCTAAAATAAGAGAATGATAAAACTAAAAAAAATATATGATGTACATTACTATAAAAACTGCCAACGAAAATTGGTTTGAACGAGATCTGGTCAGTAGTTTTTTTTTAGTACGTCATAAATCGTAAACCGCATTTTACCTTTCATTCAATCAACAAATTTTTTTTTTCTGTTTTCTGCACGGCTCATGGTGCCTATAAGCGTATGGTACCAACGCGAAAAAAAAATTTTTTTTTGAAAAATTTTCGAAAAATTTTCTGTCCCAAAAATTTTTTTTACCTAATTTTTTTTTTGTTTTCTGCACGGCTCATGGTGCCTATAAGCGTATGGTACCAACGCGAAAAAAAAATTTTTTTTTGAAAAATTTTGTCCCAAAAATTTTTTTAACCAAAAAAATTTTTTTTTCGTTTTCTTTGCTTCTCATAGCGCCCCTAAGGATATACTCCAACTCCTAAAAATCCGCCCCTAAGGCTACCCACTGACCCGGGAATTTAACTGTTTTCATGGTAAGTTTGTACGGAACCCTCAGTGCGCGAGTCCGACTCGCACTTGCCTGGTTTTTTTTTCTTTTTGAGGTACGGAATCCTAAAAACTAAGATTAATTCTTAGAAGTTCGACTATAGTGGGGTATTTGTTTTTAAATTCACAGTCTTGATCGATTCTCGTAGATCAGGTGTGGTTTCTAGATTGTTTGTGGTTGTACATTTATATCTTCTTTTTGATATTGGTCGTTAATTTATTATAAAAAAAATGTCATCTTCGCATTCGAATCATCTTTATATTTTTAATTTGGCTTTTAACCTTCTCTATATTTTAGATGTTGTAGAACTACATATAGAACTTTGTTTATCTCACCTGATGTCAAGCGACGATGATGTCACTTTAGAATGGAACGAAATTCCAATTCTCTTTTTTCTTATTCAATTTATATGCGCAGCAACCTAAAATAATTAAGTCCACTGGTTTTTTTTTTTACTGTTGCACGATTTTTCTCTAAAACATGCTATTTCAGTAGTGGAAATGTTTCAATCCTTACATTTAACAACGAAAAAAATAAATTCGTCAGTTTGCACGCGAATCGCATCGCATCGCGAATTTTCGAATGAGTACGTCACTATTATTCACTTTTCTACAAGTTTGAGAGTCTATTTTATAGCTCAGAAAGTGATATATTATAGCCTGATCGAGATAAAAGAAATTTTTGGGTTCTTGTGAAATTCTTATTAAAAAATCTACTAAAAGTTCGAGTCTTAAGTTTTTTTTTTTTTTTCAAGCTTTGCTGTCCCACTACTAGACAATAGTATCTCCCCCATATTATCCTAGTTATTTACCTGCAACCCTCTCTGGCTGATTTACACAGAATACTCATTCTCAATTCACCACTTAAGTTTTTTTTTTTTAACTTTTGCTGTCCCACTACTAGACAATAGTATCTCCCCCATATTATTCTAGTTATTTACCTGCAACCCTCTCTGGCTGATTTACACAGAATACTCATTCTCAATTCACCATTTGAGAAATTTTTCAATAACCTACTATCTCTCTCTATTTTGTTATAAGGTATCTTACTTTGCGTCTCTACGTCGTACAATAACAACAGGAGAGTACATTCAAGAACAAAGAAAATCACGCATACATAGGACGAGAGGATCAACTGACAGGTCTCGATCTCTAGGACCAAATTACTCAAAAATATTACCGTTAGGACCATTCATAATCATAATTAAATCATCTTTGACCAGCGTGCCAAATCGCGCTGCCAACATTAATATTCAATAGTATTTATTAATTGATAACACTATTGTGAACGGTTTGATTAATAATTGATTTATATTGCGAAATAAATCAATTGAGTCTTCGAAGAATTTATTACAGTAAACAGATTTAGGCAAACGGATGTTTGTAAAAAAATAAAGAATTTTTATTTTTTCATTTATTAAACAACAACATTAATACATTCATGCTAACGTATTTACATACCAGCACAAACCATCGCGGGTTGAAGAGCCTAGTGGTAACGACCCCGACTTACTAGTAAGTAGGTCGCGGGTTCAAACCCAGCCAAGCATATTACTTTGTGTAATTTATTTCATCACCTCTGCTCTAAAAATGGTAAAGAAAAACATCGTGAGGAAACCGGCATGTCCTAGAACCAAACATTTGAAGACTCGTAACATCCACCAACCCGCACTGGGCCTGCGTGATGGATTACGGCCCATTCCCTTTCCTAGAGAGGAGACCTGAGTCCCAGCAGTGGAAACATTATAAGGGCGATTATGTTATGTTATGTGTAATGTTACAAAAAGCGGGTTTGTGGTTTCCCATATGGAAACCAGAAACCCTTACTAAAATAACTCTTTTCCTAGGCTTTGCTACTGTGGCCTTCACTGCTGGAACTTTAAAACCTATCAAGGATAAATAACATACTTAGTAATATGGTTTTCTATCAGTATCGTAATCAGATCTGTACTTCTAGATATCCAGAGTTTAATCCGAACTAAGCATACCAATTAAATTTTTTACATAAATTTGTATGTCCTAATAATTCTTGTTTTCAATTTCTCAATTCTTATTGTTTATGCAAGTATTCTTTCGCTTCTCAAACATGAGTAAAAATGAGAAAGTATGTGCTAAAAATATTTAAGTGATCCTATTTTACGATCGGAAATCCGGACGCTAGAATTTTCCGTCTTTTATGAAAAATAACTAACGTTTTTCAGTAAAGATCTGGAACAAAGTAACCTCGTGTTATGCAAAAATGTATTCATATAGGTCATGTTTTTTTAACGTGCATAATGGGCCATTGTCATGGATGGGTGTTCATTGCGATCTCTTTTAATTGGTAGATGCAAATTTATAATCAGATTTTAAATTTCAAGTTTATGAGGCTTTGTTTCCTATGAAAATCTGTTACTCATCATTCCGGTAGTAATTTTTCATTTGTAACGTATATATAATATTATGTTCTCAATCTTGTTTTTTGTACTAAACTATATCTTTCTTCTAATAAATTTAATAAGTAACACCTATTTCAAGCCTTTCGTAAATCGAATTCAAAATGACTACAAGATCCAAAAAGCTTAATTTCACGTCAATCTTAACTTTATCGTCATCAATCATAATCTTCGCAACATTTATAATAGAATTAATTCAAAGGGCGTTACCCCAGGTGTAAAATGTCGGAAACATAAGCAAAAACATTACAAAAATAGCCCAATGAATGAAGCAGCTTTGACCAAGACCTCGGTTTGAAGGTTTAACGAAGACATCGACCGTATGTCTAGACGAGTGAAGGTAACTCATACGGAAGCTAGAAAAGTATGCGGGAATGTATGCATATGCTCAGAGAAAACTGAATCATTCATAATTTTAGTTGCAACTTGTCTGTAAACAACCACGCTTCTAGTTTCGAAAGCTTTAAACGAATCTATATTTTCTGACGTGGCTTGCTTTTTGTATTTTCCTCTATTTTCGCGTCTATTTTCCTGGAATGTTTGTCGCTGCAACAGTTAAAAACAAATGACGAATACACCATTTATTTTTCCAGTGATGTGTGCGATTCGGAAATTGTTAGCGGCAATAAAAATTGTCATTTTTTATTTCTCTTTTACTGTTTATTCTTTTATTGAAACAGCTGTGTTCATTTCGTCTACAATTACTATGACTTTTGAAATTACCCAGTTAATTGGTTGTTTCCGTCAAGTTTCAAGTTTATGAAATCAAAATGATTTTTGATGAATGTGATATTTTATTGATTATCCCGTATCGTTAAATTTGATGAAGTTTATGGTACTTCTATATGTAGCAGTAGACGTTCAGCTAAAATTATGATAATGATATCATTAGATTTAATTTTAATCGGTTTATTATTATTTTTTTCTTTCTGAAAATCGAGCTTAGGTACATACATCTTGATTTTTATTTCAAAGATATCTAAGAAACAAGATAGCTTTCGACTAAAAATATACAATAGTTAAAAAATATACAGCCCATCCATCAATACTGCCGTCAAAACGCAAGCTTTTAGTACAAAACTACTAAGAACTGTAAATAAATATTGTCTTTGAAGTTGTAACGGGGAACTGTTGATCTAACTAATAGTTTTCCGCCATTGTTACAAAAGTTGCCAGTTACGTTAGTTATCTATTCGCATTCCAAGACTGTTTGATGTTGCAAAATTTTTCGGAATCTAGAATTTTTAAAAGTCTTGTCGTCAAACTGTAGTACTAATTCACACTTGACGCGATCTTGTAAGCAAATAAACTTCGATTTCTCGTTAGACCCGATTTGTACTTGAGTTTCGAAAAACCTTTCTTAGGGCCTTTGTTCGAACGAGTTACCGTGGCCCTGGAAAGCAATAACAACATGGGTAAATTTTAGTCATTAAAACTTTGTTTACCCCTCTCGCTTCACCTAGAGTGGTTGGATTTATTTGATGATTTTCCACATAAGAAAATATGAAGAGGCCCCTCTGCACTTTTATAACTCTCTCAACAACAAAATGTACTTGCAAAGGCAATATATACCTATCTTCTGAATCAATCAAATTCGATTCAGTAGTCTTTAGTAGCTTATTACCTTTCTAAGCTACTCAATTACGCCGATGCACCATTGTGATTTTAACCTTTTCTATCTTAAAATGAAAAGCTGGTAGAACTCAGTTACTGTCTTTTCTTGAGTCTACTTAATGTCTTGAGTATTAATGTTTCCTTGAAAGGGTTAATTTCGTACTATTTTGTGTCGATTACCATAAAATATGCAGAAGTATTGACGTAGTCGAAGCAGGCTACTCATTCGTCTAAGTAAGCTACATGCTATGTTACTGTTGCATTTTATTTTGTAAGACTAGTGGCTATTCTGATCAGTTTACAACAATAATTAACAGCTAGCTTATCTAGATTGAAATAATTGCTAATTTCATCTTCAGATATAGGTATCTATCTGGTGTTTTCTTTTTTATTCAAATATTGGTAAATGGACCTTAGGTACGTACATTCATAAGCTTTAATTGAATGATCTTTATCACATAATTTATCATTTCTACACTTTGTACTCAGCACGCGTTGTTATTAATTCTCCCCTATCTAAACAATGTGTCAAAAGCTAACGATGAGCATCAATAAAATTAATCTATGTCAAACGCATCAATTATCACGCCAAGCAGTTTGCGCTGAACAAACATAGAGCTTAATTGTGCATTTATAGGTCGGAGCACGCGTAAATCTGTGATTCTTCTCATATTTTAACCTATTCGGAATTTCGGCCATCCGATAACCCTGTAAGCTGCTCCTAATATTCATATTTCGCACTAAACCAGTGTATCGCTTACAAGCAGGGGAGGATAGCAGCGGATCTCGGATAGGAAAACGCGTGGTTTCAAGTCGCCATAGTTCGGAAACGCCGCCCGCGCACCTGCCCTCTCCGTCACTCTTCCAAATTTAAATCCCAAACTCCCCCCACCGTCCCGAGCGCTAAACATTCTGGAATAATTCCTGCGATTCGGCCACCGTTGCTCGCCATTCGAATTCGGGTCGCGAACGCGTCCGGTGATATCGTATCTTCTTGAACTACCCCGACTAGTGCCATGGCCGACGTTGACGTACAAGTCCAGTATACCACGACGGAGCGCAAGACCAGGAAAGTCAAGAAGACCTCCAAGCGCAGGGAGTCTAAGGATGGAGAGGTCACCGTCACGGAAGTGGATCAGACCAACACGACCACCAACGCCGACGATGGGTATGTGTAGTGGTGGCCAGCGTCCCTCGACTCGTGCAGTGTGTGTTTGTGTCACTCAAGTGTCGATTACGCGCGTTCTACTCGTCAGTGACATGCATAATGTGTACATTGTTTATATGTACTTTGTTAGGCGTGTTTTGGCCACCCTCACATACCCGACCTAATTAAAGGTACCTATCGGATGATTTGGAATGATCTTTTGTCAGAAACATTATTTACTAACCTTTATTATACCACCAACTATGATTTCCATACAAATCTTAAACTTTCATATAACATAAACTTAGGAAACACTGAAAACTTAATGAAAGAAATCATAAATACATTTATTTTTAACACCTAAACAATAAATAAGCAATAAGGAATAAAATGAATGATGAAATAAACACAAGCGACGATGAATGATGAAACGATTTGAACGAAATCTAGGATAATCAAAACCCATATTAGTTTTTTTTATTGTTTCAGAAAGTCTGTATCAAAACCTTATAGAGCAATTTTTTCGAAAGATGAATCTTTATGTCAGAAATCAAACTGTCTATCTGTAACCAAAATTTCCGTCGCTTTAGAGTCTAAATATTTTGCACGCTTTTTAACCGTATCCGTTTTGTTCCAGCTTATTTTCAGTGGCGAATACACCAAGGCGATGAACAAGGACTGGCACAGCGGTCACTTCTGCTGCTGGCAATGCGACGAGTCGCTGACCGGCCAGCGCTACGTCCTGAGGGATGAGCACCCCTACTGCATCAAGTGCTACGAGAGCGTCTTCGCCAACGGCTGCGAAGAATGCAACAAAACTATCGGCATCGACTCTAAGGTTAGCTGCTTAAAGTTCAGATTGTATTAGTATATCAGTCCCATAGGTTCATTTTTGTCTGGCTAGATCATCCCTGTCGATATAGTAGATTATGCAATGTTATTCAACAGTAAAGGAATCGCATTTTCATTTGGATTTTTCAGTATAAGTTTTAGGTGGTTGCGACATTTCTGTTCTACTTTCTCTTTGTCTGGGTTTTTATTGTCGAATTCATTTGTTTTATCCCCTACCTCTTGTTCTGATCTCTTGTCAATTTTCCCTAAAGAAGTTAGATTGTGAATTGTTTTGATATAGGATACGATTCAGAAGCTAAAATAGTTTAATGCGCCATAAAACGCTAAGACTAATGTTATTTCGAGATAATAAATAATAGCTTCAGGAAAGATAATCTTACGGATAAACTGAACAACAAACGAAAATTGGCAAAATGCGCGGCTAGTGACAGCTTGATTGAGAGCCCGTTGTAAACATCTTCACTGTCTATAACGGCCATTAAAACACTTTTGTTTTCTTGCCATCTTAAATCAACGCCCAAAATTGCATATGAGCCCTGTGTTTCATTGAAAATATCATTGACACAGAATTCTGCGCGACTTGTATGTGTGGTATGAATAGGATTAGAATCCACGGCATTCGTCAGCTTTGTTTCACCGATCAAATTTAGTAATGTCACTCCAGCCGGCCCAGATTCCTCGGGCGCACCTCTGCACACGGCCCCAGCGAACGCTGCCAAGCCAACATAACGTTAACGTTACGCCAAACATTATACATTTATCTCAACGAACAACCAATGAGTTTTCTCATCCTCACGCAGCTGCAAACGCTACTAGTGTTTGTCTGAACCAATTGTTCAAATACACTTATGATGTATAACAATGTTTATTTACTGAAATATTATCCCCAAAGTAGTTCGAGCACCCTCGAATCTAGGCAATTGTAGAAATGAAATTGTATTATGGTAGCGCGGCAATTTGATTTGGCTGTGATGGAACAGAAATCAAAGTTAACGAACCACTGCCAGTAAATTGTACCACTCTAATAGATAAATGACAGTTTCGACAGTGTCAAGTAATGGATGATATTCATTATAAATTAAACCTCTTGATGCCATATAATGCGGCAGTCAAGAACACATTAGCGGCGTGTTTACCTACGCCAAGCGCTGCCACGCACCGGCAATATTGTTAGCATTACATCCAACTGTTTGCGCTGCAGATTGGACTTTAACAAATTGACGATCGCTTACAGAAAACAACTCGCGTGTTAGCACAAACTAAACTATTTCTGGGTCGGATACAGTATTCTGATGTTTTCGTTTAGAGCCAACCTTGAAAATTTGGTGGATCCGTCAGACGATTCTTTTAAGATTTACGCGATCCAAGAAGCTCTAAGAGTTTCGTAATCGGCCAAAATAAACATTCATATTTTATTGACATTACGACATTCAGTTTTAAATGTACGTTCTGTCGGTCCTCGCACCGCGGCCAGGAATAGAATCCAGAATGAGGGGAGATTTATTTTGAAACTTGAACTAAACACGTCAAATGCAACGTGAGAGAATGTATTTGAATTTTTAATTTAACTCTTATGTTAGCGGTGACCCGAAAGATGGAAATACTTGCGTAGTATGCACTCAGGTTTTGGGTTATGCTCGTTATTTGGTCAGTGAACTTGATATGAATGTAACAAATAGGATTTGCAGTCGAGTGTTTATATGAAATCGAAAATGTATGTTTATGAATCATGGACGAAAATAGGTTTGTGTACGATGGCTGGTATTTCCAGCAATTGAGATGTAGGTTGTTATGCAATTTAGAAGTATATCTTAGGAATGACAACTGAAGTTAATGTCGTCCTTATAAGTAGGAGCTCTATAACAATTGATTAGTCTCGGTATGTTACTGGCAAGTTGAAGGTAATAATTACCGCCTACGCTACGTAGTCAACATATGTTGTAGAATAATATGTTTTTTTGCGTACAATGTCTGGTTTTTCCATCTAATTGAAGAAGATCTGATGTGAACCTCTGATTAATGTCCCTCACGTAGGATTTGAACGCATTAATTATTGTTATCGTGGTTCAAAGTTATGTTTTTTGTAAATCACGCCTTTATTTAAATAAGATTTGTCATGTCTATTCATAGTTTAGTGTTTTAATATTTAAATCCTGGTCTCAGCCGTATTTTTATTTGGTCGATGTCATTTATTGAAGTTGAGTAATAATGTAGTTTACATTCAAGTCACGTTGTCATGAAACAATAGCGCTTTTTACATCAGATTTAAGGATTTGTAAGTTAAAATTGGTTTCTGTTATATTTTTGTAAGACAAAATCAGGAAAATGATGACTCTTCTCGTCTTAGTTTTTCATCTTGTCGTGTTGTATTCACAAATCTCTAGAAATGTATCATGTTGAAGCCTTCTACCATACCTGCAAAATGAAAGACTCTTGGGGTCTTTCCCGCGGTGCTACGATATGGACAATATGGACATCTATACATATAATAAAACAGTAAAATGGTGGAGCGTTGGTATTAGTTGGCGAAAAAACTACTGAACCAATCCTGTTCAAATTTTGCATACATAATCCTTATAGGCCGGGTCAACTGTTAGGCTACATATTATCACGCTATTTGCTATGGGGGGTGAGCAATAATCCAAAATGTCGACATTGAACGACATTTGTCACGTTCGATCCCCAGCTACAGTTAAAAATTTTGTCATTATTTTATCTTCTTTTTTGTAATAAAATAACTTTTACCATTTTTTCAAAATAAAATTAACATTTCTATTCGATATCTTCTAAATATTTTGTAAAAACTAATCAAAACACATAATAAAATCAAAGCGGCGAGTAAAATCACGTACTAAAATGTTGTAAATATGGCACCACACACAATTCAGATACTCGCAACGCCATCTAAAGACTGAAAGTAGAAATAATGATGACAATGATAGTTGAACGTCATATTTGATAGATGGCATTGTGTATTTTACGTAATTTTCTGAGTGGCGGAAGAATGACCATCGCCCAAGTTTGCAGACAGTTTTATTGTTTAAAATTGGACGAAAACCGTTATGATTAAACTGGAGTTAGACGGAGATATTATTAATCCTAATGCTTTTTTTCCTCGTGGTTGTAACAAACTAATTGACCGTGATTATTCAAGGGATACCAACCAAAGGCGATAAAAGTAAATACTTATATGTATTTAATTATTGACTTTAAAATAACATGGCCAAATTTTCGGAAGGGGTAGCATGGCACCTTGCGTTGGAAGGCCCCCAGGTGGACTGATGACCTGGTGAGGGTCGCGGGAATCCGATGGATGCGAGACGCACAGGACCGGTAATTATGGTGACACTTGGGGAGGCCTATGTCCAACAGTGGACGTCTTTCGGCTGAAATGATAATGATAATGATGGCACCTTTATTTTTCTTTTTTTAAGGGTGGAAGTCATCCAATGACTTCTCCCACTCTGGTTGGAGCGGGAAGGCGTGTCAAACTTTTACTGACTAAAACCACACCCGTGTCCTTCAGTTGCCCTTTGCGACATCTCTTTGAGGAGCGCGTGGATCACTACGCGCTGTTGACGACTGGGCTCGGTCCGGTCAATTACCGGACGGCCGGACGGTTGTGGACGACCGATTGCTGGATGTCCCGCCGAGCCACCGAGCCCGCGTCTACCGTGGCTGGTCGTTGGGGTCAGAATCTCGGCTCGGCGTGAGGACGTTCGTTCCCTCACGCGTGCGGCCTCCTCCTTCACTAGCATTACGGCTTTGCAGAAGGAGGCGACCGCCTGCCATTCCTCCTCGCTCTGAACCATAGCCCAAAGTCACAAGGCCCGGCGCGAGAGGTGACTGACGCCGATTGCCTCCACGAGGACAACACACACCTCTGTGTGCTCCACTGTGTCCTCCGGGATGATGGCACCTTGCGGCCTAATAATGGTGTGTTTTATTATTAGCAGTCACTGCTTCACATAAAACTGGGTCGAAAGGTTTGCGTTCCTGATCACAGTTCGACAACGTATGATGTATCTCAGATTCCTTGCAGCCTTACGTCGACATCCGTACGTTACCTCCTTGCAGTGAGTGGTGACCAACACTGGAACCACCCTCTGAGGGAGGCCAGTCTCAGGGATAACACTAATCGGCTGCTACATTTGTTTACCAGAATTTAATTGTTTTATGGATACACAAGCTCAGGACTGTTGAGGGTGTTTCACGCGGTTTCTGTTCCGGATTTGGTTGGAAGTACTCTGATATTACCATTTTACAAATCGCCCGGGGGACCCGTTGTAGCATGCGGTGGAGGTCTATCCTGCTTGGGTGAACCGCCGTGTCTTCATAGAGGCAATCGGCGTCAGTGACCTCTAAGTTTGGCCATCAATATGCGAGTTCGATTGGACAGGGATACACGCGTTCAAGATTTCACCGAAATTCATTCAAAAGTTGGAGACTCTTCATAGGGTAGTTCCCACTATGGAATAACATTTGTCTGATATACGAGGACGTCAGTCAAATACACACCAAAAAATCCTAGGTAAATGAACAAGTAATTTTTACGCTCCAAATGATGAAGCTGCAACAATCAATTCAAGCATGCTCTCGCAAAGTCTTCATAAGTACTGTTGTGGAGAAAGATAGTTGATGATGATGGTAATTTTTGGATTCACTGGCTTTTTGGCTTTGCACCATCAGTGCAAACGATATCCAGCTGAAGGTCGGTGTCCCGATTATGTTCCTTCGTTTACCTCTACCAAAGCTGTCTGACGGCTTAAACTCTTCAGTGAAACATTATTGAGGCGAAAATTTTACAGGAGGTAACTCTTTCGAACAATCTCGCAGCCTTAGCAGACATTGGCCCTAGAGGGCCCTATCTATTTGCTGACATCATTATGAGTCGCGCGTAGATTACTACGCGCCGTCGATTCAGGATTGCTTTGACCAGATGACCGGATGGCTCCACCGCAATCCCCCTGCGGCTTTCAACACCTGGAGCATCACTTCCCTCATCATCCTTCATAGTTTCAGCCATCTTCTTCGATCGTAGTGCCACTGAAGGAGGCTACTGGTTGGCATTTTTTCCACTAATCGCCTCCATGAGGACACGGCGGCGCCGGCGCTCCTACCAAGCGGGACTGACTTCCACCGTAAGTTCCATCGTATTCTCCGGGCGATCCGCACAATGGTGAGACTCGAGTGTTTCTTTTCGTTGAATTCGATACAGATACCTCCCGAAACACCCACATCCGGTGAGTCCTGCACAAAGAGAGGATGCTGTGACGCCTCTGTAGCCACTCCTCAAAGACAGGCATTACCGCTGCGATTGTGACGTGCTCACTGTGACAATGTTGTTTTACCGGAACATAAACCAGAAACATAGATAAACTAGTGCCTTTTCCCTTGGGGTAGGCAGAAATGCCAACTGCTACGACCCTTACATACTCTTTCTATTCATTGACGTTCATACATCTGGATCTGGACGAGTACATAACATGTATCCTGAAGGTAATTTGCGTTTTTACCTTTAACAGTTTTATGTGAAAGTACAATAAATAATTACGACGCTTTCAGAATGAATTGCAAGCACAGAATGATTGTACAGTTTTACCAACTTGACGTAGACGAAGTCGCGGGCAACAGCTAGTCTTGAAATAAAAATTAAAGAGAAT
This sequence comes from Mythimna impura, assembly GCA_905147345.3. NCBI lineage: Eukaryota > Metazoa > Arthropoda > Insecta > Lepidoptera > Noctuidae > Mythimna > Mythimna impura. Next base: position 27,750,920 of record LR990343.1, on the reverse strand, counting down.
CTTCCTCGGAATCGATAGGCACTGGGGTACTCCTGGTATTACATATGTGTAGACTGCGGTAACTTCTTGCCATCATGTAGACAGCATGCTTGATTACTGACATAAATTTGACATGAACAAGCATGGCAGTTGAAAGTTTGTCATGCTCACTCAAATGACTCGCTGATGCTAGCGCCTGTGTTGGATCATTCAGTTCCCTTCAAAATGATTAAGCTGAGTAGCGCTGATACATGCGTTATATTCATGAACTGGCGCCATTATTTGAGAGAGACTGGTCATCTCTTCACTGCCAGTGGGATATTTTCATCGTTTTATTTTATTTATTTACATTGTTCTCACACAATAGAAGAGACAAGAAATATGGAACCAGGATTTTTGTAATACATAACATGAGTAAAAAGAGTGTCCATGGAATTTCTTGTACATTTTTCTACGCTTTGAAATGTGCAATTATCTTCATATTTCTGATTGATAGACTTCTGGACAATTTAGTGCCGGGTAAATGGTTTATTTCTAATGAAAACTAGTTTGGATTCGAGTTGATTCCATTTTTCTGTAGAGTATATTATATATTAGTTAACGAAAGTAGAGGTTTTACCCATATCTTTATGTGTAATGCTAGCAAAGGAGGCAGCCGATCGCGTGAGGCAACGGTCCTCGCGCCCCAACCGCCGCCGGGATTCTGATCCCGATTTCCGGCCACCGTAGGCGCGGGCTTGTGGACGGCGAGCAATGGGTGGGTCGCCGTCCGACCGTCCGGTAACCGTCCGGATCGAGCCCAAGTCGTCGATGGCGCGTACTGTTTCACGCGCGCCTCAAGGAGATGTCAGCAATTGTAGGGGCCATCAGGGTCGAAGCCTACTGGGGCCAAGGGTCTGATTCTGAAAGGAAGACTCGGCGGGGGATGCCATAAGATGATTTTCCCACCGAAAAAAAAAAAAAAACCATATCTTTATGTCGTGTTATTTTTATTTTCCACATTCTTCACCTTACATCCTCGCTACCTTTTCTTACCTGTTTTAACCATCTTCTCCTTCCCCAGGACCTGTCGTACAAAGACAAGCACTGGCACGAAGCCTGCTTCCTTTGCGCCAAGTGCCGCGTCTCGCTGGTGGACAAGCAGTTCGGCTCCAAGCTAGACAAGATCTACTGCGGCAACTGCTATGACGCCCAGTTCGCTAGCCGCTGCGATGGCTGTGGCGAGGTGTTCCGCGCTGGTGAGTACTTGCTTTTTTTTTTAAGGCGCTGTTTTATTTTTAAAAGGCGCTCTTTTATTTTTTAGTCCTGTGGTACGAGTTGGTAGGGTTGTGTTTAAAATAAAGTTAGTGGATCGGAAATGGATGGTGAAATAATATAAAACTGAGTTCAAACTTAAACCGAGTTCTTTCTTTTTTTATAAGAACAATTGAGATAATTATATGTTTTTCATGGTGACAATAATTCAGTAACATTCATATGATGGCACAGCAATGGATCAGAACTTTTCCTTAAAAATTATTAGTTTATGATAGAAAGTGTGTTACTCAATTGTGCAGATTTCTTTTGGCCCTAATGTACGAGCTGGTAAGAATATTTTTTTAATAAAGCGACCGATTTATTACCTAGTATTACTTGCTGGTGTCCATAAACACCAGTGACCATTCTTAATTGCCGTAACATTCAAGAAAAAATATATTTAACGAAAAAGTATCCGTTCAAAAGAACCGATCACTTTTTAAAAACCAAAGCTGTCAAAATACATAAATCTTCATTAAGGACATCCATGATACCGATCTAATAGAAAAACACGCGAATAAATAAAATACTTGACATTATACAGCTTTAAAAACGGGAGTTTATAATAACATAATTTACGCGTTCTACGTTACTATATCGATCAATCGCTTAATAAGGTGTAACATATCACCTTTATATTTTATAGCTAATTGTACATTACTGAGATGCCAACTGACACATAATATTTGTGATACATACTGGCACTCAGATTGGCAGTACTTATTAAAAAAAAAAGTATAGAGGGTAAAAAGATTTTTTTTTCGTTTTATTTTTATTCGCGAGCTCACTGGCCAGCTGTCCATTCGTGTGTTTGTCTATGGTCTCCGCTTTTCATTTCAGAATAGACGGATATTGACTAATATTTTATTGAGGAGTAAAAGTCGGCTAGTTACGCTTATTCAGTTCCGCGCTGTTTGTACACTGGCATGAACAAATCTATACTTCTTCTTTCTATTTATTTATAATATGTATGTATTTAGAAATATATAAGTATGTTTATCAGTTGTCTGGTACCCATAACACAAGCTCTGCTTAGCTTGGGCCTAGACGGCGTTGTGTGATAGTTGTGGAATATTATTATTACTTCTATACTTAATATTTTAAAGAGGAAAGATTTGATTTTTTTTTAATGAATAAACTAAAAAACCACTGGACAGATTTAAAAAAATCTTTCACTAGTAGAATGCTTCTTTATTACTGACTTACATAGGTAAAGGAATATTTTCTACTTTCACGCGTACATACATACATACGTAGATATTTCTATCGAGTAAAAAGTAAACTTAACACATTTCCAGATGTAAGCTAATTAATAACAAATCTGTGCGAAAAGTAGCACCAAATACTAAGAGCGAAGTGAAATATGTACTTAACACAAACTAAAATTAGCACCAAATGGAGAAAAATAGAAAATGTATAGTTAAAGTAGCTCTTTTTTACGATGAATGAAACAGCAACAAGTAAGACTTGTTCAAACCAAAAACCAGTCTACGTAACCATCAACTGCATTCTTTTCCTGGCGCAGCATGTCAAAATATTGACGTCCTGCTTTTTGTGTCGATCGTTTTTTGCCTCCTAAACTATGAGGTGGATTTAGTATGTCAATTAATCCCCCCTTTTTTAGAGGTGGTAAATCATCATATAACTTTTTCCACTCTTGGTTGAGCGAGAGGGAGTAGCTAAAACCCACCTGTGTTCCTTCTTAAACATCATGTTCCTTAAAATCCCGCCTTCCACAAAATCAATAAATCAATTCAACCATCTTACCTACTGAGCTTGTGGCTACTGTGTCACCCCCTTTTTTGAAGTGCCATCATCATCATCAAATACCTAACTTCTCCCAATTGGGGTGGAGTGAGAGGGAGTGTCAGACTTTTACTGACAAAATTCACATATGTTCCTTTAGTTGCACTTTGAGTTCTAAATATCAGGTTCCACAAAATTCACATATGTTCCTTTAGTTGCACTTTGCGTTCTAAATATCATGTTCCACAAAATTCACATGTGTTCCTTTAGTTGCACTTTGCGTTCTAAATATCATGTTCCACAAAATTCACATAATTATGTACCTTTAGTTCCACTTTGCGTTCTAAATATCATGTTCCACAAAATTCACATAATTATGTGCCTTTAGTTCCACTTTGCGTTCTAAATATCATGTTCCACAAAATTCACATAATTATGTTCCTTTAGTTGCACTTTGCGTTCTAAATATCATGTTCCACAAAATTCACATAGGTATGTTCCTTTAGTTGCACTTTGAATTCTAAATATCATGTTCCACAAAATTCACATATGTTCCTTTAGTTGCACTTTGCGTTCTAAATATCATGTTCCACAAAATTCACATAATTATGTTCCTTTAGTTGCACTTTGTGTTCTAAATATAATGTTCCATAAAATCCACCTGTGTTCCTTTAGTTGCACTTTGCGTTCTAAATATCATGTTCCACAATATCCACCTGTGTTCCTTTAGTTGCACTTTTCATTCTAAATATCATGTTCCACAAAATCCGCCCTTCCATAAAACCAATAAATCAATTCAACCATCTAATCTTAACAACAGTGTCTCTCAAGTAGCGTTCGCGTCATCTCCGTACAAGGAGCGTCATTACCTCCCCTCGTTATGGTAGCGTAAGGTAAGGAACGAGAAAAAATTACCACTGTCATTGCCACAGCCTCGAATGCGCTTCCATGATCATATGTGGATATGAAATTTTCGAATTTCGATATGGTGACGCCTTCGAGATATTTTTAAGGCAGATTTTTTTTGCACACCTGGCTTTATGCTTTACTTTGGGTTAACCTTGTTGGACTTAAATGGTTGCGTTATTTCAGGTGTGGCACGATTTTTGGTAAAAAAGTTGAGATCAAAGGACTGATAACAAAAATAAATATATCTACTATAAAATAGGCATATCTCACTAAAACCGTACATTTTTTCGAAATGAATGTACCATGCCATGCCAATGAAAGTGTAGCATATTTTTAGTAAAAAATGTTTTTAATGAGAATAGTATTTCCAGAGATATTTAATTCTTTACCTCTCTATAATTTTAGCCAAATAAAAATAAAACGTATAAAAATATTGTGTAAACTAACATAATATTTTTATTACTTACATTATTTTTTACAACCACTATGTAGTCTAAATCTGTTAGTGATGTGCTTGCCTGTAATTTATTTGTTTCCACAAAACCATCTTCTGAAATGTGTAATATAAAAACTGTAAAAAAAAATAGTTGCTTTACCTTATAAATAAGGTTTAGACAAAACATTTCTCAAATAAAACCAGAGATAAAAAGCCAGCGATGTATTATATACTTAAAAGCGATTAGCAAATAATACTGCGTAAAGCCCAGTAACCTTCAAAAACTAATTATTTACTCCTTAAGCTTAACCTACCTACAATAGTCGATAAAGACGTATAAGTCGTTTCTAATCACCGTGTATTAACCGAAAACACTTGTAAATTGGAAGACTACGGCCAATTACTACCGAAGCCGCACATTACATGTTGTAATGATACCTTACGGACCGGTTGTAAGGCCTCCTATAATTGGGCAGATGGGGAAAGGGCGTTTCGAACTATCGTGATTAATTTAATCGTAGAACAGGATGGATGGGAAGGGGGAGAGGTTTTTTTTTTTTTGGGAAATCATCTTATGACATCCCGCGCTCTTGGGCGGAGTGGGAGATAGTGTCAGACTTTTACTGACTAAAAACCCACTTACTGTTCCTTCGTTGCCTTTCGTTCTGAAAGGAAGACTCGGCCCTAGTCTTCATTTCAGAATCTGACCCTTGGCCCCCGTAGGCTTTGACCCTGCTGGGCCCCTACAGTTGGTGACATCTCCTTGAGGCGCGCGTGAAACTGTACGCGCCGTCGACGACTTGGGCTCGATCCGGACTGTTACCGGACGGTCGGACGGCGAGCTACCCATTGCTCGCCGTCCGCAAGCCCGCGCCTACGGTAAAAGGGGAGAGGTAGACCAAGGACAAGATGGATGTACGTATTGTATTCCAGGGCCGAGGCATTGCCGCGGCCTTGGAACACAAAGGGCAACCGAAGGAATACGCGATTATCTTCAATAAATAAAGTCTGACACTTCCTCTCGCTCCACTCAGAGCGGGAGAAGTTATTTAATGATTTTCCAACCCAAAAAATAATAACGTATTGTATGAGGTGTGATACGAAAGGAGAGGGGCTCAGTGATATAGTGACGGCTGAGAGGACAGAATGTAGGCAAAAAAAAAACGTGTTTTACCGACACTAAGTAACACGGGACACGGACATTAAGATGGTGACTAGAATAGTAGTCTATTGAATAGATAGAATAAACTTTACAGTACATTAACAATGGAAGAGGAAACTGCACTTACTTAACGAAAAATATTAACCATACTCCACTAGCAGCCAACTACTATTGAATGCATTTTAGAAGTACCTACTCATACAAAAAAATATATATTTATGAATGACGAAAATACTAATAATAAGCACTGTTTGTACCATGTTTCTCATGTAAGTGACTGTAGTCTTTTATGAGAATATAATAATAATATAATATTCACACGACTATCACACAACGCCGACTAGAATAAATTTCTTTGAACACAACTGCACCTACAATGCGTTCCAAATAAGAATAGGATCGACGCCATGTTGTGACGTCACGTCATACTGTCAAATCGCAAGAAATTGGGTAAAATTGAAGAACTCAGAGATGAGCAAAATTGAAGAACTGGTTTCTGATTAAACTATTTTCGTTCACAGTTCGTAAATAAATTAAATTTTAAAAGTTTCTTGTTTTGCTCACCATAATAATTCTTCGATTTGACAGTATGACGTGACGTCACTACCTGTCAATCGATCCTATTCTTATTTGGAACGCATTGTACCTCTTAGTCTAAGATTTGACATAATTGAAGTTAATATGGAGAAGGACTGTCTATAGTTAAAAAGAAATACTTTAAGGAATTGGTCGAATTTCAAGCACTAGAATTGTATAAATAGCTGTGATTTCAGATCTTCCAAGAAATAACTGTTGTTTGTTATCCGAAATTCTGTATTGCAGATTCTTGGTAACATTAATTTGTATGACACAGCCGATATATTTGTGACAATTTTAAACTGTGATCAATATGAACTAGAATTTAGATTTTCGTAGAATCTACTAGAGTACCTATCGGTTTTAAATAGTGGTATGACTATGTGGCTACTATGTATTGATCTAAAAGTCTTGAAATTCTCGATCTTCTTTAAAAATTGTTTAGCAAAATTCAACAAAGTGTTACTGTTCAAAACCATATTCCAGGTCAAATATTGAGGACAGCAAAAGATTACAATCACTTCATATTTTCTAAGAAGCGCAATGATTAATAAAATAGAAGTGAAAATTAATAACATCCTTTATTCTAACGGGACGGTAATGAGGTACAAGTGTGGTTTTTGCACAAAATTAATGTACAATGACTCCCACACATAGTACCGAATATACTTACCTACATACCTACCTAACGATGACGATCGAGCCAGAAATACTCGATGGTAGTCATAGATGATTACGGTAATCAGTTTTGGAACTTTTTGACTTAAATTTTTAATTTAATTGGCTTCCCATAAGGTGGATCGATGACCTGGTATAGGCCGACAGAATCTGACGGTAGTGACTTCGTTAGGACGTAGCGATGATAGAGGGAAGCATTTGTCCTGCAATGACTTTAGATTGAAATGATGATGAATAATGATGGCCATTCAAGTAGACATTGAAAAAAAAATTTTTTTTTTTTTATAATGATAGGCTCGCGTTTGACTACCATCTCACCTGATGGTAAGCGATGATGTGGTCGACGATGGAGCACGCTTGCCTAGAAGTAGCCTATTCACTCTTGACTTAAAGACCCCTAAGTTGTAGCTATCAGGAAACACAGACTTATGATTAACTACTAACTCATACTTGATATACACCACACATACTCGTACAAGCACAGATACAATAAATTAGGACAAATTTACAAAAACACTTCAAAGAAATTTGACAAAAAATAGAAAATATTAAATGAAAAATAAAACCTACAATAAACATAATCAAACAATATACATAAAAACCATTTAAAATGACACAAACTATCATAAAATATTGTACTGGGAGTGGCAATGGACTCCAAGTGCAGTGTTTAAGAGTCCAATCACAATAAAACTTTATTTTATTATTATTAAAACTGTTCTGTTTTCTTCTGTTAGTGAATCGTTCGATCTCTTTAGTCATTCCTTTTTTTATTTTGCAATGCTTTAGCTGAAGAGCTTTAATTTATTTTCGGACTAGCGTATACGTAACGATTTGAGAACACATTTATTATGCGTACAGCCAAGGAGTGGAATTCCTTGCCGGAGTCTGTGTTTCCTGATAGCTACAGCTTAGGGGTCTTTAAGTCAAGAGTGAATAGGCTACTTCTAGGCAAGCGTGCTCCATCGTCGACCACATCATCGCTTACCATCAGGTGAGATGGTGGTCAAAGGTGAGCCTATCATTAATAATAAAAAATAAAATAAAAATATAAAAGCTTTTTTCTATAGCGTTCCATCAGAAGAGCCAATTTACTTAATAAACAAAAAATTTAAAGGCGTGTCACCGAAATATGATGTAGCTTTATCAAAATGATGTCATACTCGTTATGTGAGTAGTAATCAAATAGATGATATCCATGTCCTCTCAGAAACCTTGATACACAACTATAAGGCTGTCTGACCGATTGAATTATAGTTCTTCAAAGTACAAACAGATTGAATTACTTGTATCGTAGGTAGATAACCGCAAGTTAGTTGTGGCTACCGAATACATGTCCATGTTGTTTGAAGATTATTTTATAATCCGGCTACCCAATAATTGCAGTAATTTTAAAACGAAATTGTATTCTTCAACTTCCAAGGATTTACCTCCGTTAAATAACGGTGGTTTAAAAAAATAGTTTTTAACCGTTAATAAAACAGTTTGGGTTAATTCTAATTAATCCCTGTTGAAGTGGCCACGCTAGCCTAACGCACACTAAAGGATAATCCAATCAAAGTCTACAGAAATGACGTTATGCTTTCCGGTAATTGGTTAGACACGATTTATGTGTGCGTTATGACTGTGGGACCATCTAAAAGTTATGATTTATATTTTAATTAGAATTAGATTGAATCATTAATAAAGTTCAGTCTACATCGTAAACATTGTAATTTTATTTTCGTATGTTACTTTTATATCTTTATTTTAAGATCCGATTTCGGATATCCAAACAAATGACTAAATAAATTATTCATTTAAACGATCGTCTGTCTGCAGATCAGTTAGATTCTTATAAACAGATAAATAAAATTATTCAAAGACCCGTTAATTGATTCGGAACATCGCAAAATAGAAACAGTTTGACACAGCCCACATGGCTTCTTGTCTTGTTGGTTTAGAAAAAAAAATACGATTGTCTATACCACGCCTTGACTTATGTACGATCATCTATTTATCGGCGTGACACTAAGTAAAGCCTGAGTCACACGGTGTGGGTGTAAAAAACACGCGATTTCTTAATGGCGAAGTAACATCAATAATCCGGGCGTTATTTGTGCTTTACTACGGGAAACTGAACGTCCTTGCTTGGCTCGTGTGCCCTTATATGAGGCATTTCACGATTAAACATGAATCATCAAAAACGGGTGTAAATGTTTAAAAGTAATAATAAAGGTCGGACATTACAGCCTGCGACATTAATGATAGTACAAGTGACACTTATCACTTCGTAAAGATTTATTGTTGCACTTCATGACATTTCTATCTAAAGATAGTATCTTCGTATATAAATAAGCACACAAACACACGCGTTAGACACAAAATGTTTTATACTGTTAAAGGCAATACCTACAATTTATTAGTCAAAGTCAAAAGTAATTTCAACTAATTATTAAACTGTTTATTTATCTATAAGTACCCAGAATCAGTTAAAAAAAAAAAGTTCTTTTTTTTTCAAAAAAACCTACTAACCTAACAGGTTTTTAAATAAATAAATGTTAATAATTTTAAAGTAGTTATAAAACTGGTCAAAAGTACATTTGAACAATTCTTGCAGCTAAAAGTGGTTTTGACCAATTACCAGTTTTGACTGTGACACAATATAAAGACCTAACAATGTAAGTCTTCAGCAATTTATGGTCTATACTTAATTAAAGTCATTCCATTTTGACGACAGACAAATGACAGTTGTCAAATACGACGTTAGTTGACTTAACGATCATTCAGCTAAACAAATAATCTGAATAAGAAGGATGTTACATAATATAATGACTTTAACTACTGTTTTTTTTTTTAAATAATACGTAAAATAAATACGGAACTGACGACTTGAGTGCCAACAAAATTACATTTAATGACAGGGCGCAGCGATACATCATGTTTAATTTATGCAATATGATTTATAACTTGACAGTTTTGAAACAAATTACTTAACGATAATATCAGAATACTTAATCACAGATACATCACATATATTGTAACATTTTCAAGATATTTAACAGAACACGTGCACATTTGTAACCTATTCAAATAATTTGTTTTTAAAAAAGTCCAAAGCTAAAGGAACACGTCTAGGTCCTCACGCCATGTTTTTCGGCCAGTGTCGCTATATCAGGGCACCAATTATAAAATCAAATATTTCTGAATTTATTCAAACAAAAGCTATGTTATTACCTTAAAGGATAAAATCCTAACCACCCCTTTATTCACAACTAGCTTTTTCCCGCAGATTCATTTCCACGAGTCTCTTACCATATGTCGCAGGAATATATAAACAAATGATTTTTTCTGAGACGAAAAACTGAATTCTGTATTAACAAAATGTTTATTTCATAACTGAAAAAAAAAAAACGTTGTATACCTCATCATCCTTATAAAACAGTTTAGATCCGATTTGAGTTATTTAATATTAGTCATAAACTCATAAATGTTCGTCCGCAGATTACGTCGCCCATTCAAATGATATATGGCGTCAAATCATTATTAATTGACTTGATTTGATTTATTTTTATGACGATGACAACACGACAGAGTTATTAAATGTCAGAGTGCGTAATTTTAATTAATATTTTTAGTAATGGGCGATTTGGTAGGAATATTAAACACGGTCATTCAAAATTTTCGAAATTAATTCCCTCTTAGCATTTTAGATGATTTATGAATAGGAATGCCTTTGCGTTATTACAATCATTTAAAAGGTCATTGTTTTAATTGCTATCCCGATTACTATCGGCAATCAGTCCTGCCCAGGTATCTCGTTTTCCAGTTACAAGCTTGAGGAGGTTGGATAGGCAGTCTTTTCATGTAAAATACTGATTCAGCTGCATCCGGTCAGACTAAACCCCAAAATAGTTGGCTAGACTGAATATTTTTTGTGGACCTCCCCAAGGCAGAACCTTCCATAGGCTGCGGGTTTGTTCGAAAGAATTACTGTGGCCCTGAAACGCAACTGAAAGAACACAGGTGGGTTTTAGTCGGTAAAACTCTGACACACCCTCTTGTTCCACTCAGAGCGAGAAGACTTATTTGATAGTTTCCCAACCCAAAAAATAGTAACGTATTGTATGAAGGGGTTATGGGACATCTCGCCCTAGCAAAAACTGGCCTGCGGGCCAAATGTCAACTTTTTAAAATATGCATGGTTAGATTCGCCCGGACCAGTTTAGTAGAACAAGCCAGATGTCTCCTATTAAAAATTAAAGGGATATTTTAGCAAAATCGTATATTTATTAATTAAATCAAACTTATAAGTACATAATTAACTAGTTTCATATAATTTCTTTGTACAAGTGTCAATGTTAATTAAGTACTTATAAGTTTGATATGATGGTTACTTTACTCTGTATTTTCTTTGTTAAAATAATTTTCATTTGATGCTATGATTTACAAATTTATCAGCTATTTAATGAATAAATATACGATTTTGCCGAAATATATCTTTAATTTTTAATAGGAGACATCTGACCCGTTCTACTAAACTGATCCGGGCAAATCTTGCACATTTTAAAAAGTTGACATTTGGCCCGCAGGCCAGTTTTTGCTAGGGCGAGATGTCCCATAACCCGTATGAAGAGTGATAGCAAAGAAAAGAGGGCAGTGATAGCGTGACGGTTGAGAGGACAGAATGCAGGAATAAAAACGTTTTACGCCAACCCCATGTAACATGGGACATCTCAAAAAAAGGAAAGACCTTAGATATTTTAACTCAATAGGTACAATACAACCTTTCAATCTCCATTTATGTGAAGTAAATAAGATGCAACAAAGTGATCGTAGGCAGCAATGCCACATTACTAGGTCTCAGGAACAATAAAATCCTACTTAAATTAACATTGAAGAACTCAAGAACAGATCTTGAAATGAGATGTTTAAACAGTGATGAGAAACATATGGTCGGCTTTGTGGGGAGTAAAACGGGTTCTAGGTAACAGGATAATGATGCTTTGTGTTTTAGATTTAAATGTAAGATTTGCCTTTTCCTCATAAACTGGAGTTCCTGCCACGTTTTGAGAAAACATATTTTTTTTCCTGTAACTTACTTTTGACTATATCACCCTTCACTACATTTGAACTCTTCCGTGTGCGATGCAGTAAGGCTAACGAAGAAGATGCTGAAACCGTAAAAGAACAGACATCCTTACGCCCCGGGCGTCGCGGCGTCGATACTCACAAAGCCATCCCCGGGAACCGAAGGCGCGGGCTTGCGGACGAGCAATGGGTAGCTCGCTGTCCGACCGCGGCCGTCCGGTAAAAACCGAGTCGTAAAAAAAGTAAAAAACTAAAACCCGACTACGACAAAAAAAAAGACGCTGACAAAGTATGAAACAAGATTTTCAATATGCTGAAATAAACAAAGTAACTGGAAAAACAAGAATAGAACAAAAAGAAAAGCCGTAGTCACACGCTATTAAAGTGTTTCGATTATTACCTACCTATAACGTGTGACTACGGCTTTTCTTTTTGTTCTATTCTTGTTTTTCCAGTTACTTTGTTTATTTCAGCATCTTGAAAATCTTGTTTCATACTTTTTCAGCGTCTTTTTTTTTGTCGTAGTCGGGTTTTAGTTTTTTACTTTTTTTTTATTTGAAAGATTTTGGTGTTAAATCACTGTGCTTCTATACTATTTATTTTGGTAGGAACAAGTGAAGTCCTTTCAAATGATACCAAAACGACGTATTTATCTTATTTTTTTTAACACAATACTTTTTGTCCACTAGAGGGCGCCACATTGAATTTTGATGATATTTTTTTATAAGTACCAGTGAAGCCCTTTCAAATGATATGAAACACGGTGTATTTATAAATTTTTTTAAAGATGACTTTTTGTCCGCTAGAGGGCGTCACTTTAAATTTGAGCAATATTTTGGAAATGTACAAGTGAAGCCCTTACAAATAATACCAAACACGGCGTATTTATCTCCTTTTTTATTTTTAACACATTACTTTTTGTCCGCTAGAGGGCGCCATATCAATTTTTGTGACACGTCACGTAGCCTATGTTTAGCGGACAATTAAAACGGTTCTAACGATACCTCATACGTTGAGTTCCGATAAGTAGATTAGGAGCTATGAGGGAACAGATGAACATACTCACATACATACATAGCCTGTCAAAATCATAACCCTCCGTAGTCGGGTAAAAAGAAAAATAAAACTACGATCGTCTTAAAAATCTGTGTCTATTAGAGAACGCAAAGGGCGTCCACAGCTAGTCTTCTATCACGAGCGGTCTTGAACTTTTATTCGCCCACCCTATACCATAATAAAATTGTCTTTACACCCGCTTAATGCCTAAGCTTAGGGCTCATTGTTTGAAGTAGGTAGTTACCGCGGCCCAGGAATGCAAAGGACAACTGAAGGAACACTGTGAGTTTTAGTCAGTTAAAGTCTGACACTCCCTCTCGCACCACCCAGAGCAGGAGAAGTTATTCGATGACTTCTCATCTGAAACTTGCACTTAGCTAAATTCTAACTTCGTCTTGACGACGATGCATCTATTGTGATGTTTTTTATTATTGTTTGTGCCAAGTGGGTGGCCACGTTTATTTATTTATTTAATTCTTTATGTAAACAAACTTACAGTGGCGGACTTAATGCCTTAAGAGGTTAAGAGATAAGATTAAGAGCCTCAATAATCCACGTACCACAATTTGTCTCTGCATCGCCCAATGGTTGACTGGTAGAAAATGCCTTAGGGTGTTTTCCCGCATCCCGCGTGCGTATTCCACGCATTACAATAAACAATAAATACTTGTATGAAAGGGCATTGCGGGGCTACGCGTGCGGAGCAATCCCGCATGCGTGATGAAATCCGAACGATATTAAAAACACCTTATGGCATTGTCTACCAGTCAACCTTTGGGTGATGCAGAGACATATTGTGTTAGGTGGTTTATTGATGCTCTTAATCATACAGCGTGGTACACGATCATCAGTTATTATAAAATCCTTAGTTCTTTTTATCTTTTATCTTCAGTTGTATATAGCTTGTTAGGTACCTACTTCTCTGTCAAATACACGTAAAACACCAGTGACTAAGTTTCACTAACAAAATTCTCACTATTCACCTGTACTCAAATTTCATTTCTTCCTAAACGAAGAATGTTCATTAGCTCAATAATTAGTTAATGTTAGTGGATATCCATCTGCGCACAAAACGTGACAACGGTTAACCGTAACACGTGCGTTAACGTTATCGGTTACGTGCACCATTCATAACGTCTTTTGTTTTAAAATGCAATGCCTTTGTTATGCATATTACTGACATTTTTAAAGAAATTAATCTTTATGAAACTATATATTTATTTATTATATGCTTTTTATTGTCTATTACACCAAGAAACAATATAGAAAAACTTATATATATATAACACACAAAATGGGTCGCCTTATGGCATTCCGTAATTTTTTCCAGGCAACCTGGAATGGACAGTAATTGTCAGAACATGATATGGGGCTGTCATTAGTTTGACAAAAAGCACCAATATTTATTACAATATATTATAATAGATATATATGCTACATAATCTTCACGTTTCTAAAGACTAATATTATTTTGAAGGTTCATTGATGCACAAAAACTGGTTTTATATAGCTATTTGAGATGCCATATAAGTTACAAAGTCTAGTCAAAAACAAAACAGTAATCATCGGCATCTTCATACATGCCTATTCCAATTAATACAACGATGTACTTCCTCATAGCTTCAACGAGATACATCTCTGAAGGGAATCTGAAACATTTCTTATCGCGTTTGATCAATTAAGTTAATCGACAGCCTACATCATGCTAGCTTCGCTCCCCGTTGGAGTCCGTCATTCGCTCAGTAACTCAGTACAGCACCGCGCGCCGCGAAGCCTACACACGCGTATCCGAACAAGGCAAACGTCAAACTTCGCGCGCTTTTTCTTATTTTTTTTTAAGTAACGACACATACAGCCGAAAATGTCAGCGGACGTGTTGAGTGAAGACCTTAAATCTCGACTGCATTTAACAACAAAAACAGTTGGGCAAGACCGAATAAGACGGGCGCGGGAAAATAATGAAGATGTCGCGATTCTGTCTATGTTTTTACCGAATGCGACCGCTGAAAGGGAAAATAAGAGATTTTGTTGTGCATTACGGGATCAGTGCCTGCTTGGTGACTCAAGGAAAACAATTGCAGGTGTTTATTATGTTCTTTTTCAATTTTTTAACACTCTTCGGGGGACAGCGGATTATTTTGTAATGCCTTGACGTAATTACAATCTCTACGGAAGAACGCTTGAAGTTCATACAGTAAATGTCACTTTTCTCTCAAGATAACCTTTGGGAGATAAGTTATTTTAAAACTATAGATAATAGTCTAGAACAGAAATAGAAATATGCATGAATAAGTAATAACGAAAGCCACACTTTCTATTCAACTGGTTTTCTCAATTATAACAGGTTAAAATACCGGTCTAGACTGATGTCCTACTAAGCCTAACAACATCTAAAAATATTTGTTTTCTCACTAATTATATTTACACTGTTCTTTGGTAAACTGGGGCAGAGACGAGATGCTTACCATCAGCAAACTGACCATGGTGTCCTCTTCATCCGGTGTCTATTTCCTATTAGGTACAAACACACATGGATACTGTAAGGATTTACCTTTGTTAATCGAAAAAAAAAAACATTAAAAACCAAAAAGTTTTTAGTCGTTTTGGTCTTAAATTTTCATAACAGGTACAAATAGGCATTTCTTTACATGTTCTTTATCTTAACGATGTTTTTAATTTTCGTGACTCGAATTTAAAACTTAAAAAGATCGTATCGCAGCTTTAAGTGTGTCGTCAACCTGTATGATAGTAAAAATCTAAATAACTTCCATTAAAATGAGAATGCTAAAATTCTTCAGTTAAATAACGTTTCTGACTAAACTTGCTTGCTTATGTTTTTGATTGCGAACTAAGTATACATAAATGATTTTGTCTAGACGTATTTTTGGTTCAATCACACAAGCAATTCGTAACAGTAATTTACCTCCTATTATTACAGAAGTTTTGGCATTTTCTTGTTTTCGACAGAAATACAGTTACGACGAGACAACCTGTCTATTTTGCATACATATTGTACGTGTTGTGGTGTCTCTATCAAACCTGAAACATTAATATCAATATTTCTTCCGAAAATGGGAAAAGTACCTTTTATATAAAAGCAAAAAGACACATTGCCCACTCCAGAAAAAGTTCCTTTATTCTTTTAATTTTCTCCCAGCCGATCAACAGGAGATTATGGTTAGCAGTCTTGTGCATCCGCCAACGTCAAGTATTCTATAGAACTTAATTCTTTCGCTCCGAATATTTTACTTAATAAAAAAATACATTCATTTACATATAAGTATTCATAAAAAGTCTTTAAATCGAGACACCATAACCGTTACTTCATTCGTTAATTGAATGAACAATAATCGAGTCTTATCTTTTCATTCAATTAATCTTACCGATCGATGGAGGTCAGGTCTTAATTCATTTATTCGCACGTTCATATGTTTGTTAAGTAAATGGTTATGGTAAACGTTTTTGGTCATGTTTAATTTGTAAAACAGACATGTGTACATAAATAATTAGCGAGTACTTACATGGTGTGTATTTCTACGTAATTTTAATTGGTACACCCATCTTTAACAGCAGTTAATTAAATTAAATGGCGGTACATTTGAAAATGGAACGCTTTTTTCGAACGTTTCGGTGTATTTTTTCGTACTGGCACACTAAACATACTAATCATTACCTCATAAAAAGAAAAACAAACTTTGAATAAGGTGTGACTTTTTAATATTTGAGTTTGTCAAACGTAGATCTTGCTTTTCTTGTACCGCCATATTTAATCGTTGGCGGGAAAACTTTTTAATGCATGTTTGCACGGTAAATGTCAATTTTCGGTCAGATTTCAGCCTTCACCCTAATTTGTGGTTCAATGATGAATGCCCTTTTATAGAAGCCTTACGACATGACACTTACATTTGTGGCAAAACAAGATAAATATTACGTGTTATTTGTATTACAACCTTTTAAAGTTAACGAAATAAATTATGTAGATAAACTTACTTAGATTCTCAAACAAATAATATTGTATCTACAATGTAAATTGAATTTGTTGATATTGTAATATACTTATATTACATTATTTATTTTTATTAAAACATTATATGTTCAGAGGCCCTACTACCACGAGCTCTTAACGCGATCCATTTGACGACGTAAACTGAACTGTTAAAGGGATGGAGCTATATAGGGTGTATAGCTCCATCTCGTTTTCTCGCTCGCACGCTTGACATTTCGAAATGTCATGGAAGGCCCTTGTTCTTTTTTTATGGCGTTTATGGCTGTTGTTCTTCCTACCTATTAGAAACGGCAGTCTTTATGGTCTTCTATAGAGTTTCCAAGTTCTCTAATTACACACACGACATCGTAATTTGTATTTTGCGAGAACTAATATAATAATTTTACGTGCAAAAAATAACATGGATCGTGATCGACTCAGGAAATATACGCTTACTGG
The DNA here is from genome assembly GCA_905147345.3 of Mythimna impura. Taxonomy (NCBI): domain Eukaryota; kingdom Metazoa; phylum Arthropoda; class Insecta; order Lepidoptera; family Noctuidae; genus Mythimna; species Mythimna impura. The sequence continues at coordinate 27,733,568 of LR990343.1, read as the reverse complement.
TGTGCTTACCTTTAGATTTAAAAAGTAATCAAGTGCGAATCGGACTCCCGCACGAAGGGTTCCGTACCATTATCTATAAAAAAAAACTTGTTTGTTGTATGGCCTTAAATATTTATCTGTTGTTATAGCGGCAACAGAAATACATCATCTGCGAAAATTTCAACTGTCTAACACTGTCACGGTTCATGAGATACAGTCTGGTGACAGACGGACAGATAGACTGACGGACGGACAGCGGAGTCTTAGTAATAGGACCATGTTTTACCTTTTGGGTACGGAATCCTAAAAAGTTATCGAACTTTTAACTGTACAGATAATTTTTACGACTTCAAAGTATCGTGGGGAAATAAAAGTTTATTCATAGACGTCCAAATGTGAGCGGATATCGACCTAATTTTAAAGAGTAACGTATTATTGATCGGTTATAAATTATAGGTTTAAAAAGCATTAGTTATAGAGATATTTTTATTGACGAATGTAAAAGAAATAAGCTAGCTTTTTTATGTTGTCTGTAAAAAGAAAAGTCTTATTGATCTTTCAAAATTGTCGCAAGTGTTAGTGGAATTTTTCTATTTATAAAACTTAAAATAAACAGCCTTATAATGGACTCAATCCTCCTGCCTAGAAGAGGGAATGGGCTATCTGGACCTGTGAGGAGGACGCAGGCCAGGATGATGTCACAGGTCTTTGATTTTTTATTTTTTGTAACATGGTGGTTTCCTCATTATGTGTTCCATTTTGAGAGTAATGGTGATGAATTAAATTACACAAAGTTCAGCCTGGCTGGGTTTGTCGTACTCGTAAGTCGGGACCATTACCACTAGGCCACCATTACTCCTATTTATACCCATTTAACATTTATTCACAACAAACAAACAAAGCTTTCAAGTAAACAACTCAGAAAAAATACAAATTACACGCATTTACATGAAAAACATCTAAACTTAGTCGAGCTTAACAAGACGGAAACTGAAACGTTCCCGTATAATTCCGTAATATCCGTCCGCGAAAAATGTTATTATTCTATTTTCAAGAACTCGGGCGGAGAACATGTATCCCGTATCCCGTAACATGTATTCCTTATCCCACCGCGTTTAAGCACACAATTGACTGTTTTTCGCACTAGTGCGGAAAAGTGTACGTACTCACGCCCACCACAATTTTATTACATTTATCATATCCGGCTGGGCTCGCGTCGATCCCCACGAGTCGCGCGTCAACCCCCGTTTATTTATGTCTTCGTATTGAAAAACGTTTGATACACGTGGAAAATTATCATTGCGGCCCTCGGCTGCTTATCACCGCCTCGGTTGCAATAACAAACTTTCTCCATTTGTGTCAAAATGTACTATTACATCGATCATGATGATCTCGACTCCAGAATAAGGCACTCAGATGGTATACACACTACATTATTCCAAACAGAAATACGTAACTTTACCGCTATGTTTCTTTTTCATGCGACGCAGTTTTCCGTTCGCTTTTCAAAAGGAAGGGAAACGGAAATGTAGATGATTTGTTTTTTTTGCTTTTACGCAAAGGTAAGGGTCGTTTACGCTTTCTCTTTGGTAGATTGTAATTAGAATTAATGCTAAAATGGCGGCTATTGCATAAAAAAATGGTAAATACCTAATTTATTTAAACATTGTGTCGACTTCGTAATTGAAGTAGAACAATAACTAAGCCTACCTAGAATCGTTTAAATTATATTACCGGCTTGGTAAGTGAAGGACTTTCGGATAAAGGAAACTCCTTGCATTGTCTCTGACATGTTACCTATATTTTTTTGCAGTTTTACGTTATGGTTTATTTTAGTCATAAATCGGACCGATACAGTTATTATGGAGTTGTGTAACAAATCGTTGGTTTTTAAAGTTAAATCAAAGATGGACGGATGGCTGTATTTTTTCTTTTTCTTTTATAATGTAAATGTTGTCGTAGATATAAAGGACTTACGTCATTAGTTATTGATTACAAATCCACACCCACTTGTGCAATTATAAATGATTATATTATTATTCAGTTTCAATCTAACCATGAGACGTATATTAATAATTGATATATTCATAATTTATGAATACAAAAATGTTTCCAAATGACAATATTTCTACCTTTAACAAGATCAAGGTAATCCACAGATACCATAAATTTAATTTTATTGACTGCCAGTAAGCGTAGGATTTTGATTGTCAAGTTTAAATTTGGAAGACCAAAACATTCTGTTTCGGGAGTAATAAAAGATCGTTCGATTTTCTAAATATACACTTTATCACTGTCTTGAAATAACGAAGATTGGAAACCAAAAATTTGCAAGTCAATTTTTCGTATTCCCCGGGTGTTATTGACATTTTAGACTGACAGATTTACCATAGACCTTGACTCAGCTGCTACTAAAGACTATTAAAAGAAAAACGTAGAAAATGATCATAAACAATATATCTTTATTTTTATTGTCCGCAGCTTTCTACATAATAAACTGTTGTCGTTTATTACAGAGCCATTTACGCCAATAACAATATGTGACCTGAATGCTCGTAATAATTTGTATGAACGATAATTTCCATAATTAACACGTTTATTTATATTTTGCCGTCCCAAAATGTATGAGTAATACAAATTCGCATAGGTCAAGGGTTTTAATTGAATTTTATAGTGTTTACGTTATTTTTTATGTTGTTTTTAAACGGTTGGAATGATTTATGATAATTTAATTAAACTTGATACTTCATTTCGTATAAAGTACGATTTTATTGTTACTATACTTATTTAAACACTTGATAAAAATACGTTTAAATGAGTAGATAAATACTTCTTTCATTTTACAATCATTTTTCGACAATTTAAATAGTAATCGCACTTCTAACCATCTTACAAACATACACAGAAAACGTATGTACTTACTATACTTACGTCCTACGTTAGTTAATTTATACAACCTGTTCACAGACCTGTTCCCTGGTTCCATCCGGCTGTTTATTTAGGCTAGGAACACTTGAACTAACCTTTACCTTTGTATCTAATTACAAAGCCACATTACACAGTTACGAACATAAACCTACATACATATATAAATTACATACAGGTATACTTTAAGTACCTATATACAAACTGCTCTGAGTCGGTTCAATTTCTCCTACCGGGATAGTTCGACTTGACATTTTTTTTTTTTAATACATAATTCAAATTTGGAATAATAAGTTACTGCCGCCGATTGTCTTTTGCTGGAATAAAATAGAAATCAACAAACTTAGATACTAGGTAATTTAGTTTTCCTTATTTGGGGATTTTCGAAATGTGTGAAACCTGAATCTAGACTCAATCTGAACTTGAATCTAATCTCATTAAATATTTCTACACCGGCAAAGGTAGTTTATGTGATTCCGTCTAATATTAAAATCTTCATATACCATGTACTCAGAAATTAACGATTCTATTCTATTCTATTCTATTCTAGATTTTTTACTTAACGGATGTTTTTTCTTTCTATCTGGGTTTTTCTTGAATCATTAAGTAAGGTTATCTTAAATAAGGTTTCTTTTATTTTGATTCCTTTTCAAAATACAACTCCCATTAGCCCACTTTCATTCAACCTTAAGTCACAGTTCAAGGTCCAGAATTTCTCGATGCCAATTAAACTGACAGATGACGTCATAAAACTTGTAAAAAAACTCAAAAATATACCTTGTCTTAACGGTATAAGGTTGTTAATAAGTTCTTGATGCTGACAGTGATGCATTACAACTGTATATGGATGTAGGAACAGATGGTAGATCACCATGACCTTCGGGCCCCTTATCTCGTTGATTTTAACCTCGTAAGTCATGTAATACACAGTCGATGTCTATTAGACAAACCTACATTTATTGAACTACACGTGCAGTGCACATTAAGCCTTAAGTTGATACAGTTAGAAAAAATATCTGCAAAGGAAATCGAGTCTAGACGTCTACTTATATGTAGTAGAAAGCGCCACCAAATTAGGCATCCGTCTGAATTAAGTATTAATTAAATCAATGCATTTTTTAATTTGGCAATATTCAAAACAGAAAAAAAAACCCGGTCAAGTGCGGGTCGGACTCGCGCACGTGTTCCGTACCGTCCGTAGCAAAAAACGGCAAAATTATCACGTTTGTTGTAACCCCAGTTAAATATTTATTTTATTCTGTTTTTAGTTAGATTTGTTGTTATAGCGGCAACAGAAATACATCATCTGTGAAATTTTCAACTGTTTAGCTATCACGATTCATGAGATACCACCTGGTGACAGACAGACGGATAGCGGAATGATAGCAATCAATAGGGTCCTGTTTTTACCCTTTAGGTACGGAACACTAAAACACAGCTAAAGACTCCTGAATATTCAACCAACAGATGCCCAAGGAAAACTAACTTGACAGATGTCAATCATCTGTCAGTGGAATATTTATTGAAAAAACAAAAAACAAAATCGATGATCCATCCGCTTACCACGATTTGCTACGATATCACATATACATCAAACACAAGACTCTTACATTTAATTTTTTGGGTCAAAGAGAAAACAGTTTCAAACTACGTTCGAACAATATGACAAACCTCCTTGCGATAAATCACGATAGTTTCCATCGAGTACCATAGATATAGGAAAATCATAACAATATGCGGAAATAAGTGAGCGTGTACGTAAAACAAGGTACCCTACAGTTTTATAGTGTTAGGTGGCTCGTGGTTTGTGGAGTCGTGGCTACGTTAGTCGAATCTTGTTTACAACCAGTCGAAGCGTACGGTTTACGACGTCAAAGTTCAAGGCTATCGGGGCAATCGCGAGGATGTATCGAAGAATTGACTGACAAAATTCAAAATTCGAACTGTTCTAGACCATAGACTGCAAAAAAGAAAACAATAAGACGAAAACTTTACTGCATTACATTAGTGAAGACGATTTAAAAGTCTATTAAGACAAGGGTTATCAGATGAAAAAATCAAAAGCCCGGAAAAATAGCCTGATTTCTATTGAAAAATCTTGAGATTTTTTACAGTTGGAAAATTTTCTCTCAAACGTGTTCAACAATTTAAAAAATTCGTAATAATTATCGTTTTTATATGAGTGTATACTGCGGATCTCGCTCATGCGTTGCACAGCAGCAAAAAAACTAAAAATAATCTTCCTTTGGTAAACCACCCTTTACCAAAGAAAGATTGTTTTTTGCGTCATAATTGTGAACGGGTGCCGTCAGTTGAGACTGGTCATCTCTTAGCTTCCAATGGCTTAATTTAATTTGACTTTGTTTGTTCAACTTTTTATTCAGTTATTTTTTAGTACTTTTATATGAAATGTATTTTATTGGAAATTCTAAAAATGCTGAGATTTCTTGAGATTTGCAAAATTCAGCCGCAATCCTGAGAAAAGTCCAAAAATCCTGAAATCTCATAACAAACCCTAAGATATGATAACACTAAATACTTTCTCAGAATCTGAGCTTTTTACTTCAGTATCATATTTTTTAAACCAACCGTCACATTTCACCAAAAGTGGGTTCACATCAACATACACGTACTAAATAATATACTAACGGTCACATTTTTTTATTTTCAAACTAAATAACTAAATACCAACCAACAGCAGTGGCACGAAATCCTCTTATCAGATCTAGCAGCACGTGCATCGCATGTGCACGCGACACACGTGCATAATCAATTTAGGGAATTGCAAAATGGCGGCCTGTCACCATTTTCCTCGGAAAATTTGTTTGTTCCGTTTCGCATGCTAGGAATTTCATTCCGTGCTTTACGACAACGATAAAATGAGAAATGGGATATTATTTCAATTTTACTATTACCAATTGTATTATCATTTCGATTGTTAGACATTTCTCGATACGTACGGTTCCAATTTCGTTTTATGTATAATGAAATTATTTTTTCTGGAAAATGGAATTCGACGGTATTGTCATTGTATTGAAATGCGGACCTTTACATCGAGGGACAAAGGGACAAGTTACTGAATGAACTCGATCTCAAGGAATCTCGAAAATTGGAAATCCTGGTCCTTTACTTAATATTCTTAAATGATTTTCTTGTTTCTTCATTCTGCTCGTATATTTGTCAGAAAACAAGGATGGTTACAGTTTAATTTCTTACTCGTCTCTACAATGCCATCCATACAAGCCTTGTAACAAAATAACATTGACATTGCAGCCAGGAGAACTACAAAGGAGTCTTCATTACATATCAATTGAGATCTCACCACACAATGGTGGGTAAATTATCATTAGTCATGTCACATTACCATGGCAAAACAAATCAGAAGACGCTGTTAAAATAATCGATTTTGCGGTTATATCAATTTTTATTTCAACGACATAAAGCTCAAAATCGCGAAACAGTTTTCATGGCGGTTACGTCATTTTTGAAGTTGAATTGAGAATTGTTATAGAAAAAAATAATATCACGTGTCTTTGGTCTGAGTTTTCCGAGAAAATTACACGTGTTATTTCAAGATAAAGGAAGTTAAAGCCACTCGGGTGCACCATAGAGCAACGGGTAATTTTTTATCCTGAGAGTATGTTCCTTTTGGGATAATTTTCAACATATACACACAGGCGGAAGCTAGTGATAATTACGATTATTTACTAACCTACTTTACTTAATTTAGTGCCTAGCTGAATAAAAGTTTCAGGCATTACAGAATTCCTTTCAAACAATTTTTTATACAGTTTACGAACATTCGAACAAGCTCAACGGCGAAACTTTATAGCGCTACAAAATTAATGAATGAAAATCTCTTTTTTTATTTCGCTTTTTCACGAGCAATAAAATTTAGAGAAAAAAAAAATGTTCACGAACATTTAAGGCCGTGTATTCACCAATGTAAAAAGTCCCACGAATTTTCTATTCAGGGCTTGTTTCGAAGAGTTATTGTGGCCTTGGAACGCTAATGACAGTTGAAGGAACACTGGTGTGTTTTATTCTGTAAAAGTCTGACACGATCTCTCACTCCAGCCTAGAACGAGAATTTACTTGATGAATTCCAAGCTCAAAAAAAATCTTGTCTCTGAACAGTACAGGATATAGTTGCTGTCTGCCTCTTCCTGTTTCTTCGCTTACTTCTTCCAAACCACGCAACTGAATTAATACGGTTTTCACTAGTAGTGTGAGTGATAAATGAGGAAGCTTTGTGTTATAAATTACACCTCCGCGAACCCGAGGCGGGTCGCTAATCACACTTATTATACAGACGAAAGTTTGTGAGTGTATGTATATTTTTGTTACTTTTCACGCTCGAACGGCTGAGCGGAATTCGACGAAACTTGGTACACGGGTAGACCATGACCTGGAATAATACATAGGTTACATATACGAGACAGCAGCTCATCTGCTCTACTTTGAGAACCCAGGTACCCTCCGTGAAATGGTCAGAAACACCAGGGCGCTGCTGGCTTTCCTTGAGCAGCTGGGGTAGATCGAATGACACATTTGTCCCACGCGTACGCAAAATACAAGCTTTAGACGTGGAGTTTGCGGACACCAGACCGAAATACAAATAAATAGGATACTTTTCATCCCAGGAGTATGTTCCCATGGGATAATTTCCTACTATCACGCAGGCCGCTGTCTGCAGCTAATTTAATCTAAAATCGATCAGTCTGCGAGCGACATTATAGCGTTATAAATTATACTTTTACTACATGCCATAATAAGCCTCTTTTTGTCAATATTAGCCCGGCCCACGCTGGCCGACTGACATCATCGCGGCCTTCATAACTCATTCGTGTTTGATCTTAACTCCGCTAATAACTTGGACAAACGCTGCCCGACGATGCATCATAACGTAATCATGCATCATTGTGAATGCATACTTACAATACCCGTTCTGTTATTATAGTAAATATTATGCGAATTTGTGTGGAAGAATGTAAACAAAGTTATGTGGAACTATTTTTTGTACTAAAGTTCTACATACCTTACATATAGTTACCTACTACATATAAACCTGACCTGACTTACTTATTTATTTACTTGTTTTAAATATTTTCATTAGCATTATGCACCATAGTATTTTATAATAAGACTAACTGTCTCTCGCAGTTTCACTTGCGTCTAAGGTTACTGCGTAGCGGACTGGTAATTCCAGAGATAAACGCGTTTAAACCAACAAAAAAACTCTCTTGCTTTATAATAAACTCTCTAGTAGTACTAGCACTACCTATATCTATAAGTACCTACTGTGATGGCTTTTATTGTACCTACTACTACGTAGTTTTTTTTGCACCACTTACTCCTCCATTATATTTAGACCCTAGAAAGCGGTGGCTGTCTTTTATATGACGTTATAAAATGTCCATCTCCACTGCGGTCAAGTAACGCCCTAAAAGGAAGCAATCGTAGTATTTTTTTCGTATTTAATTAAATTACTTTTAGTTAGAGTCTCAATTTCCAGTTTCTCAAAATAAGGTCAAACCTAACGGACACAGTTCCTTTTCGGCCAGTACCTGACAGATATCCGTTCAAAGCTACACAGATTAAAATATCATTAATATTAAGCGTATCCTCATCCCACGCTGCAGAAACGGAGCAAACAACTTTCTCGGTGCCACTTAGAGCTAGCCACTAACGAGTTTCATTAATTACCGATGCACTGCCGCTCCCACCGGGACTATGAAATAGGCCGGTCGTAAAGATAGAGCTCGACCGTTTTTGATTGAGAATAAAATATTTGTGTGAGATAAAGAATTTAAACAGAAAAGTATGTTAAATTTAAAGTCTTGGCTGTCATTTTTAGATTTTTAAGTCTTTACAGACCGTAACCGAAACCGATATAAAAGTTTCGGGTAAAGGCAGTCTAAATTACAGGTTACGTCAGATTTTTTTTTTGCCAGGCTAAACAAAAGATAATCTAGACTAATTAAAGTCAAATCTTGCTATTTGTATTTTAATTTTAATCATTTTAAAATTCTAATATTCGTAACCGTATCGGAAACCAGTATAATATATGATACTAACATAGATCTTAAGAATATTTTTACTAACACTCATGTTATGGATTTCAGTCCGAAATAAATGGATACCTATTATTATTATTCCTATATCCGTATCCAGATCCTAAATTTAATTTTCATAATCCAAAGCCCGAATGTCTGATTACTAATCTACACCCAGTACATGAAAAATACTGGTATACAACTTCATTTTGTTAGACTGTAAGCTGACCTCAACAAAATAAGGAGAAAACTGGTTGATAAACGATCAAAACCAAAAGTTCTCTTACTCCAAATAACTACTCAAAAAATATCATTAAAAAAAAATAACATATAATTATTCTCATATTATATGTTGGTATTATAGACTACTTATTCTTATAACACAATTTTATTTTTATAACCGTAGCCTACGCCAGTGTACCCCGTGGTTAACAGTAACAATTTGCAAATGAAATAGCCCAGTTATTGCTGTCCGATCGACTAGTGGGCGTAAGGGCCCTTTCACTGACAACAATGGAAAAGTGGAACGGTTTAACTGTATAGTGTGTTCGCAGCTTTATTATTTATGGTTGTGTTGATGCACCTTTACTTAGATAAGTATCTATAGATAGACAATATGAAGTGCGAAGTATTAGTGAATGAGTATTGTTCGTAGGTAACTGACATTCTAAGACGTTTGTGAATCGTGATCTCATTATTTCAAAAGGTCTTTTTTACGTAGCATGGTAGGATGACATCTGGACGAAAATATGCATTTTTAAGATGAGAGGATAGGTAGCTACACTGTATGAATCTGGCAGCTGTCACCCGCACCATCCTGTAGCAATTGTAGTGTAGGCTGTTTGTTGACTAATAGGCAAAATATTCTTGCCATAATATGAGTATTATTCCCCTCTCTTAGAGAGGAGGCCTGAGTACCAGCAGTGGGAACATTATAAGGCTGTTTATGCTTATGCTTAACATCCTTGAAATTGTAATGTGAGTTTTCAAACAAAAGGCCTCTTCGATCAGAGGAACTAAAAATAAAAAGCAGAGAAAATCATACGAATAAAAAGATAAAGATCTCTCTATAAGAGATCTTTATATAAGAGAAAAAAAAAGGAAAAAGACAATATTTTTCAACATCTCAACACACAGAAACTTAAAACCATAGACAACATAAGCATAGAACCATAAACAAGAACAAAATCATGAGAAAGCCTCAAGAAATAAACTGCAAATTCCCGAAATCGATTTGAAATACGATAACCGTCGGGTTCACAGACCTCAGAACTGCAGATGTAACCGAAGACTAGTCACGAACATAATGCTTTAGTTCCCGACTCTTCTGACACGCGATATTCAAACTTTGAAGACGTTTTTGTATACACTTGCCTTTTTCTCAGACTTTGTTTGCGAATTTTGAATCCATATTTGGTGGTTCTAAAGTTCTGTAACTAATACAAGGCAACTTTCAAAATAAAAATAAGATCACATTATGAGTGTCTAAAGCAAATGCTTTACTATACCTACTTACTTTACCGTTTGCTTGCCATTATAGTTGTACCCATGTTGTACCTATGCACCATTGTCCCGTGGCCATGGCAAATCATATTCAAAAATATAGCGCCTCAAACTACATATTATACTTGTAATATTTTCTGTTTCCTTAATTTTCCGGTTTTTATTGTTATCTGACAACTACGCGGGAAAATAGTTTGAATTTAGAATCATGCCAAACTGGCTTGCATTCTTTTTTTAAATTTTGACAAATCCCGTTTCGATATTGTCATAGACAATGTAGACAATCAAGTTGGTGATAGGAAAGTTTTCTCATTACGACCGTGTCTTCATTAGTCTAACGTGCGTTTTGTTCGCTGATGGCGGCGGATAACGTAAACTTAGACAGTTTAAACGCATTTAACATTTATCACTAATGGTTTCCATTTTCCATTTGGCGTGTGATTAATTTATGTAAGATAAACTTTTCGTGATACAAATGTATGGCGTATAAAATTGAAATTTAATTGGTTCAAAGATTAATGGAAGGTTATTTGAATAAAATCAACATCATTATTTACTTGTCCATTCTCTTATACATCTATTGTTCTTCCATACTTTTCTATAAATTCCACACGTCAAAGATGTATGTGTAATGTACTAGCACTATTAAATCGTCATTTCTTCCGGCCACTGTCACATTTTTTCTTAGATAGGAACCTTGTAAAGGAAGAAACATCTGGTGTTAAATATAGCATAGTAAATGTACCTAATTCTTCTGTTAATACCAAACCATACCAGCTATAACAAGAATCATGATAGTTCACCATAAATCGAATATCCACAAATTGAACGGTGTAAACCCGGGTGATTACTAGGTGCATGTTGCGTGCATCAGTCAAATATTCCATCGTTTCAATGTCAAATGCAAACGTCAAGGACATCATTACACGCCCAAACACGCGATCATTGCATGTTTATGACATAGTAAAATATGAGTATGCACCTATTGCGATTCGCGGGTAAACAAACAAAGGTGCTAAAACTACTATTGATAAAAAAAAACCGGCCAAGTGCGAATCGAACTCGCGCACGCGCTGTATCGTCCGTAACAAAAAACGGCAAACAAATCATATTTGTTGTATGGGAGCCCCCTTAAACATTTGTTTTATTCTGTTTTTTAGTATTTGTTGTTATAGCAGCAACAGAAATACCTACATCATCTGTGAAAAATTCAACTGTCTAATTATCATGGTTCATGAGATACAGCCTGGTGACAGACGGACAGACTGACAGACAGCGGAGACTTAGTAAGAGGGTCCCGTTTTAACCTTTGGATACGGAACCCTAAAAACAGATAAGCCATGGAACAAAGAGACTCAAACAATCTGCCTAGTCATTTCTCAACTATCTTGGAGTCGGCTTTCGGTCTAACTGAATGTAGCTGAGTACCAGTATTTTACAAGGAGTGACTGCCTACCTGACCTCCACTGATCAGACTACCCGTAATGACTGGAACAAACAAACGACCTAATTCCATTACTGACTGGATTTAATTTAATATCACAACTTGCAACGAAGACAACATTAAAAAGTTTTTGGATTTCGATTCGAAGTTCAAATTGAAATACAAAGGAACAATACGCCAGTTCGGAATTCAAATTGAGAAAATTAGTTGAAAGTTTTCTCTGGCTTTAATATTCAATTATCTTTGCCTTTTGAAATAATTGTTCTATTATTAAAGGTATAAAAGCTAGTGATTGCAACCATTACAAGTTAGATGAAGAGTTCAAAGAAATAATTTCGGAAAACGAATTACTTAACTCATTGTTAATTTTTGATCAAATATTTTACAAATATACAACTTCCCAGATACAACTACGTATTCAGCAGTGACTACAGAATATCACAAATATTCTGAAAATATTGTGAAGCGCTTTAGCTAAAATAATACTAAGGAAATGATTTTCATAACTACCTAAGTACCTACTTAAAGATACCGCACGCTAAACCTAACTATAAATTAGACTGACTATAATATGATCGTATAAAATTTTGCCCATAGTTAATAAAAGTAATAATCCTTGTATTTCATTATTATACCACAATATTTTACGAAACGTGTTAAAAAATTAAAATATTTTTGCTACGATACTAATCCTTGACCCGACTGATCGGCCAAATTATATAATAGACATCAATATGCAAATTTTTTACCATCGATAACATAATTATAGACTATAAAAACTACTTTCCTCTATAATTATATATTTCTCATAAAAGTTATGGCGTCATTAATTCCTTGTTTGAAAAAAATGGTTATGATTCCTACTTTGAAGTTATGGGCTGTTAGATACAAACTTTTAATTATACCCAAGATTATGATATACGTAAAATAAAATTTATTATAGTTTCGTGAATATTATTTAAAACCGCGTGATTCATAGTCTATCGATATTTTAATCAAGCTACTACTTTATTTTAGCAATTTTATGGCGCCACATGTAAGTAGTGTAACAAATGCTAATTACTATAATGATTAAATTCATCAAACTTCCACAATCATAACATTGAACACTGTTCCCACTATATTTATCACAAAAAAAAACAACAAACCTTATAAAAAAAACTTTCACCATTCTACTTTTAAAATTTTCCCTCCATAAAAAAAGAAAATGACGATGTTGACATTCCGAACTGTCATTTCCGTGACATGTCAACCTTGGACTACTGTTGCAAGGCAAGGACAGACCTATCACCATATTGAAATCGAATGGTTCCTGAAATGACATTGTGATCGTGTGATTGCATGATAATGTCCCATGTGAATATATTACGTACTAGTAAGATAGAAATAGCTAGTGTAGATGTAGGTTAGACATGTAATGTGTAACAAAGTTGTCAGTTACATACACTAAGGTACCTATAGGCCTTACGGTACATAAGGTACCTTCTATCATGTTGTACAGCTGATTATAATATGGCTAGAAAATACCTCAGTATCTTAACTAGTTATTTTTAACTGTGCGTAAATTGCAGTAAATAATCCAGCACACTTTCTGGCTCTACGTCAAAAATACCACGTCGTAATTGATTGAGTGATAGACACCTTGTCACCCAAAATCTGTACTTTCGGACGGTACAACGTGATGGCCATTAACAGAAGTATTTGTTCTAAATACTTGAGAGTCACATTTCAGCTAGGAGATCATTGGCCTTTGCCGATACACTCGATCGAAAGTGCAATTGCACATTTAGCTTCATTGGAAATGCAATAACGAGAACTCTAATAAGGACGACGGCTATCGCGCCTTGTTTCCGGTAAATATTCTATGAAGAACAAACACAGAGCAACAGCAAGATTAATACTTCCGTCAGAATATAATTTGTTCACTCCAATTTTGCAACTTTATTAATAATAATAATATTCCACAACTTTTACATAACGCCATCTAGTCCTAAACTTAGCAGAGCTTGTACTATGAGCACTAAATAAAAAATAAAATAAAATAAAATAAAAAAGCCATTTATTCTACTACATAATCAATCTCAAAATATACATCATTATTCCATTAAATTCATATTAAGCATTACTAATTCAATTCATTTATACCATAAAAATTTAACAAATTTTACACAAAATATATTACAAATTAAGATAATAATACAATAAAATTCACAATAATAATAAATGTCAAATAAAAATGAAATAAAATAAAATCATCATCTTCCTGCCCTTGTCCCGTGTTATTTGGGGTCGGCGCAACATGTTTTTTTCTTCCATTCTGCCCTGTCACTCGTCATACTATCACTAACTTCCTTTTCTCTCATATCACTCTTCACACAATCCATCCATCTTTTCTTTGGTCTCCCTCTCCCTCTCCATCCATCCACATGTAAACTCATAACTCTTTTAGTAACATGCGTTTCATCCCTCCTCTTCACATGACCATACCAAGACAAACGATTCCCTTTCAACTTTTCAGTCACTGGCGCCACTTTCAAACTTCCCCTAATATACTCATTTCTCACTTTATCCATTCTCGTCACACCACACATCCATCTTAACATTCTCATCTCCGCTACGTGCAATCTTTTTTCATCCGTCTTTTTCACAGCCCAACATTCTGATCCATACAGTATGACAGGCCTTATCACGGACTTGTAGATTATACCCTTAAAATACAATAAAATAAAAATCGCATAGTCAAAAATTAAAAATACAATACAATAAAATTCATGATAAATGTCCAAAATCTATAAAATTATTTAAGTAAAAAATTTCATTTATAATTATTTAATTATTTTTGGTTTAGCAATTTTATTTTATTTAAAATAGAAATGAAGTGTTAATCTCATTTATCTAAACTCATTACTCAACGTAGTAGTCGCCTCTTTGGCGTAGGCCTCCCCCAACTCTTTCCAATATTTCCTATCTCTAGCTTTGGACATCCAGTCCGGTCCTAGCCTTTGCATGAATAGGTCTGCCCATCTTTTCCTTTGACGTCCTCGTGACCTTACTCTGTCTCTTGGTATCCATTCCATGATTTTCTTGGTCCATCTGTCGTTCTGCATCCGACATATGTGACCCGCCCAGTTCCATTTCAGAGCCCTCACTCTTTCCACAATATCTGTGGTCTTAGTCCTTTTCCTGATCGCCTGGTTACTTATTTTATGCGATAGCCTTATCCCCAACATACTCCTTTCCATCTTACGTTGACATATGGCTAATTTGTCTTCTTCACATTTTCTCAACGACCAGCTCTGACAACCATAAGTCAAACATATATTGCTATTTCGAAGAGCTTTCTCTTGACGTTTATACTGACAGATTTATTTTTCATTATTTCTTTTAAGCTCCAGTATTTTTTCCATGCAATAGCGATTCTTCTATTTATCTCTTTTTTATTTTGGTTTTCAAAGGAAACCAGTTGGCCCAAATAGATGTATTCTTTTACGAATTCTACGTTTTGTTCCTCGATAGTTATAATACCGGTTTCTTCACTGTTCGTCAATACTTTAGTTTTTGTGATGTTTATAAACAGGCCTACTTTCTTACTTTCTTCTGTCAAGTGGTTTAACATAGTTTTCAAGTCTGTTATATTTTCTGCGAATATGACTATGTCGTCTGCGAAACGGAGGTGGCTTAGATATTCTCCGTTAACCTTTAATCCTTTTTCTTCCCAGTTGAGTTTCCTAAAGATACCTTCTAGGACTGCTGTAAATATTTTTGGTGACAAAGGGTCACCCTGCCGGACGCCTCTTCCTATGGGAAACTTGTCTCCGTCACGTTCTAGTCTGATTTTTGCGCAGCCTTTTCTGTATATTTCTTGCAGTATGGTTATGTATTTCTTCTCAACTCCCTGTTGTTGTAACGTCTCCCATATTGAAGAATGATTTAGAGAGTCAAACGCTTTTTTGTAGTCTACAAAACACATATAAAGGGTTTTATTATACTCCTTGGCTTTTTCTATTATTTGGGTTACCACCTGTATGTGATCCATGGTTGAGTAGTTCTTGCGAAACCCTGCTTGTTCACACGGTTGGTTCTCATCTAGAGTTTTTGTTATTCTGTTCAGTATCAGTTTAGAAAATAGCTTGTAGATGTTTGACATTAAGCTGATTGGTCTGTAATTATTTAGGTCACTACTGTCACCTTTCTTGTGTAGGAGTACGATGGTAGAGTCTGACCATTATTCTGGAGTTGACCCATTTCTTAGTATATTGTCAAAAAGCGTTGAGAGAACGGTTTGCAATGGTTCAGAGAGAGATTTTAAAAGTTCGTTTGTGATGTTATCTTCGCCGGGTGCTTTGTTGTTTTTCTGTGACTCTATAATATACCTGATCTCGGCGTGTAGAACACTAAGATGTGAGGTCGGATTTTCCTCCACATGGTAGCTTACTTGTGAAGTGATTGGTTCTTTGGATGTGTACAGAGCACTGAAGAAGTCGGTTGCTACCTTTAATATATCTGGTCTCTTTGTGACTTGTTTCCCGGTTTTATTTTTTAAGTTAGGTGCCCATTCAGATTTGTTTTTGAGGTCTTTGAAAGCTTTCTTAATTGCTCCTGTTTTTTGTATGTAGGTTTCAAATATTCGCTGTCTAAATAATTTATCATCTCTGCGTAGGTTTCTGTTTATTTCCTTGCTGATTTGGGTGATTTTTGTGCGTACCTGCTTTGTCCTTTTTAATCGGTATAGTTCCTTACGTTCCTTTAACAAATTATGAGTTCTCGTGCTGATTTTATTTCCAGTAACTTTTTCTTTCCTTGGCAATTCTTGCATCAATGAGTTTACTTCCGACACAAAGGCGTTGTACTGGCACTGGACGCTTGGCTCTTTGCCTATGGCTTGAATTAATTTATTTTCCCAATATTTTCCAAACTCACTCGAACAAACTGGTAACTTATTTGTGTACGTGCTGCTCTGTTTTATAAAGTTTCTGTGTTTCCCTATTTTTAGGTTGGTGTCAACTTCTGCTCCGTATTGTTTACCATAATAAAAATATAAATAGTGTTATTTTGTGCAAAAAAACGCACCAATCAAGTGTTGTATGGAGTAAATTGACCAATAACTATTGAAACTTTGTGCTTTGGACGGATATTTGTGAAAAATAAAGTGAAACTAAAGTGAAAGAACTCCAAAACATTTGGGTGTTTATAGTGTTATTACGAACCATATTAACACATACTTTCAGCAAAATGACATTACTGAAAGGTCAGTCAGTGCAGTAAATGTTATAGGAAGAAATATTATGTGAAAGTTTTAAATTATAACCTAAGACCAAAAACTGCAAAATCATTCAAATTTGACCATCCACAACAAACAACGCCATCTATCATCAACCAGCGGTACTACAACAACAACACAAACAACGCTGCGCCTGCGCAACTTTTACCATTTTTGCGCATTACAGCTCAAGCCAATCTGCTAAGTTGTTCTGGCAGCAGTCGCTAGAGGGCATTAAGAACCAAAACATGGATGAAATGATGGAAATTTTGAAACGTATTCAAAACGATCTTACGGGTCAGAAACAAGAAATACTGAATATGCAAGAAAATATTACAAAAACTATTAATAACAATATCGACGAGAAATTTGCACTGATTGAGAACAGGACAAAAAATTTAGAAGAAAAATTAAACCAACAACAAAAAAAGCTAGAGCATTTAGAAAGGCAAAATAGGAAAAGAAACCTTATATTTTTTGAAGTAGAAGAGACCGAGCGTGGATACATAGATCTACAAGAACTAGTATTGTCTATTATAAATAATAAAATGAAAATTAACATTCAGCAATCAGAAATAGAAATGGTAAGAAGACTGGGCAAGAAAGGAAGTAAAATAAGGCCAATATCAATAACTCTAACTACTATGGGCCGAAAAATCGAGATAATGAAAAAAAGGCAGTCGCTGGGGGATTCAAACATTAATGTCAAAGAGGACTTTCCTAGAGAGGTTTTGTTAAAACGTAAGGAGCTACAGGAAGTAGTAAACAAAGAGCGTCAGCTGGGGAAAAATGCTATTTTGCGGTACGATAAAATTGTCATATTAAAGAAGCAGTCTGATAATAATAACACAATAAAAGACACACGCAATCATAAACGTTTCTTATCAGAGTCACCCGATCATCATCAAAACGCCACTAGTGTAGTACAGGCCCCAAAGAAAAATAAAACAAAGAATATTACTTCCTATATGAAAACTGTTATCCCAAAGAATACATCTGAGTCCAGTTCCAGTTCCATTGAAGTAACCTCAGTACAAAAAAACGAATAGATGTAGTCCCTCTACCCCCACCTCCTCCAATACGGCCGGTCCCCGTGGAGGCAGTAGACCAGCACCCCCCAAACGCAATCATAAGTTATAATAAAAGCCCGACTTTTGAAAATAAGAAAAGAAATTACTTATATGTATCAAGTCTAAATGTCAGAACTTTACTTAAGGACAACAGAATTACAGAACTAACTACTAGTCTAGAGGAGATTAAATGGGACATAGTTGGTCTAAGTGAAGTTAGGCGGAAAACAGAAATAATAGAAGAGTACGAAAAATATATCTTGTACCACTCACCGAGTGAAGGAGGCAGGAACGGCGTTGGTTTCTTAATTAAAAAATCTTTGAAACAGAACATTCAAAGTCTAAAATCATATTCCGAGCGAGTAGTGGCCCTCGAGATAGAACTGGATAAGGGCAGTCCTTGGGTCATCATTCAAGTATATGCACCTACAGAAAGCTGCAGTAATGAAGAAATAGAAAATTTTTATCTAACTGTAGAGGAAGCAGTAACTTTTGCAAATAAAAGTAACATAATATTGATGGGCGATTTCAACGCAAAGATAGGTAAAAGGCAACAAGGTGAAGAACAAATTTTAGGGAATCACTCATATGGAAAAAGAAATGATCGTGGACAAAGGCTGGTAGAGTACGCTCTTGAAAAAAATTTAAAAATAATTAATACGATGTTCCATATGAAACCTCATAAAAAATGGACGTGGCGTTCACCAAACAATCTTTATCATAACGAAATAGACTATTTATTAACTAATAAACCAAAACAAATTCATAATTTTGATATAATAAATAACCTTAACTTTGAAACCGACCACCGTGTGATAAGATGCGCACTATGAGCACTAGACAACTGTATTACGATAAACATACTTACATATTTCTAAATACATACATATTATAGATAAATTACACCCGGACACAACAAATGATCATGCTCATCACACAAACATTTGTCGTGGGTGTGAATCGAACCCACGACCTCCAGCATAGCAGACAGGGCCACTGGGCACTAGTTCAACAGGCCTGCAAAAACATCTTCGTTACCTACTCGTACCTTCGGACTAAAACTTTCAAATAGTTTTTACTTCTCTTTCGTCATGTGACCAATCAAATCTAAATCCCTATTCTTCTTCCACCAGGAACCAAGAAGATGGAGTACAAGACCAGGCAGTGGCACGAGAAGTGCTTCTGCTGCGTTGTCTGCAAGAACCCCATTGGCACCAGGAGCTTCATCCCGAGGGAGCAGGAGATCTACTGCGCCGGCTGCTACGAGGACAAGTTTGCCACCCGCTGCGTTAAGTGCAACAAGGTAAGATATGTTTGAATATACTATCCTTCTTCTCTTCAAGCTCTAAGAATATATATGGTGACATCTGACTGGAGTTCTTCTTAACTATTGCAAGCAATATAAAAGTTAGTCAGTGAGCATAAACAATTATCTTCTTTATTTTAATCTGCTAAAACCAGAGCTGCATTTAATTTGCTTAAGAAGGTTCTTTTCCACTCGCCTATCGTCAACATCGAGCATGGTTTAAAAGCTTGTTGCTTCATCTAACGCAATCCAAAGCGATGTTTGATGGAGAGGCAACGCGAAAAAAAGAGATAACGCCTGAAAACTCTGTTTGACATTCGGTAATTCCGTGATTTACTCGAATATTTCACAAAAGTTGTTCAAGGAAATGCGTGTTTTTTTAAAACCCTTAAAAGATTTTGAGAAAAATTTTCGTCATTCAGAATCCCGATTAAATGTGCAAGGCTTCTATAGGTGTACTTTTTTATATATGAGTATAATTTTCAGAGGTCTTTACTGGATTAGTTTTACACAAATTTATGTTTTGATTTCTATATATGCCTATATAATATCCACAAGACATCTGTGTATCCAAAATATCTGGAGAAAGAAGTGTAATAACATCATAATCACTCAAGAGCGGTTGAATGAAAATCTACCTCGAGTTGCCCGCTCTTAACGGTTTGTTTCCTTCACTGTTCGTCAATTTATTTGTACTACAAAATATGCCTTTGTTCCACCAAAAATACTAATTTTGCACGAAAACATGCTCTTCTGAATGGTTTAAAAAAAATAATCACGAAAGGGATGGCGGGGTCTAGTGAGCGAGCGAAGCGCGTGAGCGAGAAAAACTCTGATCGCTACCCCGTCGTCCCCTTCTAACCCAACCTGTCCGAGTCAGTGTTCCAAGTCCCTTTATAAATGTAAAAAGTTCATTAATATTTAGTGTACAATTAGTATTTTTAGTGAACAATAAGATTTTTGATTCACAGTTAAAAATATCCCTTTATAAAGTAGTCGATTAACCATACTATAATGGAATGTTCCAAATATCTTCGTTGTATCCTCTTTACTTCTCTAATTATTTCCTGATGTCCCGCCGTCTTATGAGTCCACTTAACTCATTGGACTAATTCTTCAATTATGATGATCTGACCTCCAAAGAACTAGGGCACCAGGTTATTGCATTATGACGTTTATCGTTGGCCATAAATCTGATATAATTCTGTTACCCACATCGTACACCCACAAGATTCGTTCAATCAATTGTTTATAGCATCTGTGGCACACATGTAGTTTATTATCTACATTTTATAGCCTCTAAGGTCTTTTTTACATAGCATGGGTAGGATGATAATAGAACGAAAATATGCATCTTTAAGATGAGAGAAAAGGATAGGCTACATTGTATAAATCCGACAGCTGTCACCCGCACCATCTTATAGCAATTGTAGTATATCTGCAGTCACCTGCTTAAGGTTAGATCTGAGATAGAAGCGAATAAAGGTTGATAGAAATGTTTTGCGATAAATGGCGAAACGTGTTGTGTTGACACGCTTTAGTTTTTGTCGTATCTGAACATTGGAAATTGCACATCCGCTAACAACATCCTTAATGGCTTGCTGGAGTGGTTTTCATAACTTACTTTATACTTTTATTAATATATAGGTATGTCAGGATATCCGTATATTATTACAAAAATCCAGGGTACCTACTACATTTTTTTTTTTTATTCTTGATAGGTTCGCGCTTGACCGCTAATTCACCTGATGGAAAGTGACGATTTAATTACTCATATAATTTTTCACTAGCAATATGATAAACAAACATGTTTGTAACAAAAATTTAGGTTAGTTTTCGGACCAACCATTTGGTTGGTATGATTTCATAAGCGCGTAGAATCAATTGGATGCATTGTGTAAAAAGAATATTTATTCCCTAGTAGTTAGTTGTTAGTCTTCTAGGTTCACTTTACCCATTCTATCTTAGACCTCATCTTTTCTCATCAATCAGGCAGAAATTGAGATCATTAAAAAATCTAATCATCATTGCCAATAAAGCTAGACTCCTTTGCCAAGGAACCCACACATTCAGAACTTCCCTACTTCCAAGCCGTTTGTAACTCACCATCTCCCTCTTCCAGATCATCACGCAAGGAGGCGTAACATACAAGAACGAGCCGTGGCACCGCGAGTGCTTCACGTGCACCAACTGCAACACGTCGCTGGCCGGCCAGCGCTTCACTTCGCGCGACGAGAAGCCCTACTGCGCCGAGTGCTTCGGAGAACTCTTCGCTAAACGCTGCACATCCTGCACCAAGCCCATCACTGGTTAGTATCGACGACCCTTCATTCCTCTATTCTACTACATACATTCTAATATTAAATACAGCAGGCTTAGCCAAGTTGATAATCCGCTAGTAGAAAACTATTACACATGTATGGGAATGACGTTATCTCAACGTTAAGTCACGTGGTCAGAACAAACGAATAGGACGCGTTACCGATTGTAGAAAGAGATTCGAAATGAAACGGTGGAAACTTGGCTAGGCCTGCTGGTAATTAGCAGCAGAAGGTCTATAACCAGTGCGTGTGACAGCGGTGACATAATTGTGGCTCCGAAACGTGGTCGCTCACAATGGGCCTCATCAGAAGGCTTAAAGTCACCCAAAGGGTAATGGATAAGGCTATGCTCGGAGTCTCCTTGCGTGATCACATCAGAAATGAAGATATCCGCAGGAGAACCAAGGTTACCGACATAGCTCGAAGATTCGCCAAACTTAAGTGACAGTGGGCAGGGCTCGCAGAACGGTTGTTCGATGGGGACAAAAGGTTCTGGAGGAGCGACGACGTACCGGAAGTCGCAGCGTTGGAAGGCCTCCCACAAAGTTCGAATAGGACTCCTAAAAACTTTTGCAACATTGTCATATTCTTCTCAGTTTTCTCTTAATTGACTAGTGCGCTTCACTATCAACGATTGCATCACTGCTTACCATCCGGTGGGACCGTAGTAAAAACATATAAAAAAAATCAAATTTCCCTTTCCAGGCATCGGCGGCACCCGCTTCATCTCGTTCGAGGACCGCCACTGGCACAACGACTGCTTCATCTGCGCGCAGTGCAAGACCTCCCTCGTGGGCAAGGGCTTCATCACCGACGGACCCGACATCATCTGCCCCGAGTGCGCCAAACAAAAGCTCATGTAAATACACAGCCACTAACGCTCCCTTCCTCTCCGGCATCACTTAACAAGCTTACCATCGAGTAAATCAAAACCGAGTCTGGATTCTCCAAACAAAATATGTGACTAATCTATTTTATTTGTGTGCTTTATTATAGCGAAAAAACCATACTACCGGTTGTCGCTAACGCCAGAGACTGGGTCGCGTCTAAAAAGCAGGAAACATCCAGCGATGTGCTTTTCAACCTCATTGATGACATTAATTTTCACAAGGTCAATGTAAACCCTTAGAACGATACTTAGAAACATTTGTTGACGATATTTTTATACAAAAAAAAAATAACGAAAATCACAAAAAAATTATGTGAATGCACAAATTGTGTTATCGAGTATTCAATTTCGCTTTTTGAAATCTTTTATTTATATATATTGACTGTTTAGTTCTGACTAATTCAAGCCCTGTATCTTTTGTTACGTAGATATGTATACGTGCTGATTGCCATATAATTTCGCTTTGGCTGTTGTATTAGTCTTTAGATATAATTGTCAATTTACCTAGTGCGATTCACACGATGCCTTAATAACATATCTAAGTCAATTTCGAGGGTATATTATTTCTTGTTGTATAGCCACCTTATTTATAAATTTTGTGATCTAAGTCTTGCCTTTCTTTGTACTTGTCAAAGGACAATCTACTGTGTTCAAGGTTTATAACTAAAGAGGTCCTACAACGCTAGTCTGGTGTTGCCAGATATATAATTTCTTTTATTAATAGACATCCTAATGGGTGATAATAAGTGCTTGTCATGTAACATAGTATATAAGAAATTTATTGAAAGAGTAATGTACGTGTTATATTTTAAGTATTTATTTATATGGGAGGACGCACTTATTATCTGTGGAGACGCCGATGGTGTTGCCGTGTCACATTAAATAAAAAAGAATGAGATTTTAGATGTAGTGTTGCCATATACGCCATCGGTAGGTCCCTACCTAACACTAATATTAAGTGACATCTAGTTTTACTAATAAAAATAATAATATAAAAATATTTTTGTTCTCGAATAAGAATCAATCGCGTTCATTGAATGTTATCGATATTTTTACATGAAGGTAAATATTTAGCGTAGTGATATATAAGTAAATAACATCTGTGTTTAGATCGCAAGCGCGAGCCGACCATGCAATGATTGGGGAACACTTTATAAACGTTACTTGTTAAGGATTAAATTATTCGAATGTTGAATTATTAATTTATAATAATGTGTACACTTAAAAACAACCGCTTAGCTGTGTGATCTGATCTAATTACATATTTCTATCTATCTATAGAATGTAAACTATGAAAATGAAATAAACGATTTAAAAGTAATTTTATTGTTCGTTGTTTATTTGTGTTATGCTCCTTATTTTACTATTTCTAATCCCAAATCCTAGCAATAGAAACAAACGATATAATAATTTCAATGAAACATGTACCCTTGAAATGCCACTATACAATTATTATATTATAATAATTGTTATAACATAATAAAAAAATTCGGAGATTAGTTTTTTTTTAATTTCGAAATTATAACATCATATCGAAAGTCACTTTATCCAGTAACGCCCATGTTGCAAAAAAAGATTCGATTTTGAATTTCAACTTCTAAATTGGTACTAAAGACGCCATCTATTGAGATTTACTAGTAACTATTTTTTTCTCTTGAGACCCCATGTAAAAAGGCAGCACTGATAATGGATGAGAAGTGGTCGATGGGCTCAGCATCGAGCATCTGCAGCATGGTCAGTTCCATTTGCCCCACGGCCCCCACGTGCTTGGTCTGCTGTTTAATTTTTGCCTGTGCCATTCGTATCTCTCCGCCGGTTATTCTGCAGGCGTACTGGTACCGATGGCCAAGAGTAAGGCCGGAGCCGCCTCAGACGGGACAAACTACAGGCCTATCTCGTTAGCCACCATCATAGATAAAGTACTTAACAGCGTGCTTAACTCTCGCTTGAATGTCCATCTCAAGTTGCATGATGGCCAGTTTGTATTCAGGCCGGGGCTGTCTACAGAAACCGCTATTCTCAGTTTAAAGCAAGCTGTCAAGTACTATACGGACAGGAATACACCAATCTACACATGTTTCCTAGACCTGCCCAGCGCCTTTGATCTTGTGTCTTTTGACCGTCTCTGGCAGAAATTATCTCAGATGGCGGTGTCGCCGGAGCTCGTCTCGCTTCTGCGCTACTGGTACTTAAAGCAGGAGAGACGAGTGCGCTGGGCGGGAGAGTTCTCGGAACCTAGTAGGCCGGAATGTGGCGTCAGACAGGGTAGCCTAACCTCACTGTTGTTATTTGGTCTGTACGTCAACGCACTGATCGAGCGCGGCTCAGTGTTTTATCGATGGAGTTTGTTTTAACAACCTGCACCCATAGCCAAGTTGATAATCTGCAATCGTTAACGCTAATCGAAAACTAATCATGTAAGTATGGTAATGACATGATCTAAACGTTAAGTCACGTGGTCTGAACAAACGAATAGAAAATTCGTAGCCAAGTTCACATCGTTCAAAATGATAGAATGAATTGTTATCGTTTCTACAATGTTCAACGCTACATCCTTTGTTATTGTAGAACGAGTGGCCGACTCAGGCACGTCAACTGCATGGCTACCAACTTATCGTTTTCTACAATTGTTGACACCGAGGCGTTACCGATTAAAGAACGGAATTCGACACGAAACGGTCGTAACTTAGCTAGGGTGACTGAGCAATGCTGCCGACATGGTACTGTTGGCCCCCTCGGTCAGTGCGCTCCGTAAGCTGCTCGACATAGACGAGTCATAGTCGTAGACAGTATACTGCGTCACACGGCCATATGTACAATGGAAAGAAATCCAAACACATGGTATTTAAGGCGGTGTCCCGACACCGTCCCTCTGATCGTACTGAATAATGTGGAATTACACAGAGTGAACTCAAGTACCTGGGGCACCTGGTGACAGATGAGATAAAGGACGATGCAATTATGGAGAGAAAACGCAAAGCATTGTCAGTACGGGCTAATAATAATATGCTGGCTTGCCGGTTCTCCCGATCTACATGCGCAGTCAAGGTGACTGCGCATGTAGATCGGTTACTTTTACGTGAACTTTGACCTTCATAATGTACTCAAATAGGTATTAAAAATATAAAAAAGTACATCAATAGATGCCTTGCACATTGAATCGAGATTCTGAATGACGACAAATTTTCTTAAAAACTTTTAGGAGTTAAAAAAAAAAACACGTATTCCCAGGAACAAGTTTTGTAAAATATCCGAGTAAATCGCGGAATTACCGAATCATCATCATCATCATCATTTCAGTCGAAAGACGTCCACTGCTGGACATAGGCCTCCCCCAAGCGTCGCCACAGCGAACGGTCCCGTGCGTCCCGCATCCATCGGACTCCCGCAACCGTCACCAAGTCATCGGTCCACCTTGTAGGAGGCCTTCCAACGCTACGTCTTCCGGTTCGTGGTCGCCATTCCGGAACCTTTCGGCCCCAACGGCCATCTGTTCTGCGAGCAATGTGCTCTGCCCATTGCCACTTTAGTTTGGCGATTCTTCGTGCTATGTCGGCAACCTTGGTTCTCCTGCGAAACTCCGAGCATAGCCCTCTCCATTGCCCTTTGGGTGACTTTAAGCCTTCTAATGAGGCCCATTGTAAGCGACCACGTTTCGGAGCCATATGTCATCACTGGCAACACGCACTGGTCATAGACTTTCGTCTTGAGACACTGCGGTATATTGGACGAGAAGATACCGCGCAGCTTCCCGAACGCTGCCCAGCCGAGTCGGATTCGACGATTGATCTCTTTCTCGAAGTTAGACCTTCCCAACTGGACCGTCTGTCCCAGGTACCTAAACGTAGTCGTCTACAACTTCGAGTGTAGAGTCCCCGACCTTGATAGGAGTGGGTGCTACATGGCTGTTTACCATGAGTTTGGTTTTGTCCATGTTCATTTTAAGTCCCACTCTTTCGGAAGCTCTACTGAGGTCACCAAGCATTGTACTGAGCTCCTCCGTAGTCTCAGCCATGACTACTATGTCGTCGGCAAACCGAAG
Source organism: Mythimna impura (assembly GCA_905147345.3). Classification (NCBI taxonomy): domain Eukaryota; kingdom Metazoa; phylum Arthropoda; class Insecta; order Lepidoptera; family Noctuidae; genus Mythimna; species Mythimna impura. The sequence goes on along the minus strand of LR990343.1, from coordinate 27,706,773 downwards.
GTGAGTGATGTACTCGCCATTGACATTAATGCCTAGCCCTCTCCATTCCAAAACCTTGAAGACATCCTCCATTGCTGCCGTGATTACCGAATGCCAACAGAGTTTTCAGGCGTTATCTCTCTTTTTTACATTGCTTCTTCATCAAATATCGCGTTGGATTGCGTTAGATGAAGCAACAAGCTTTTAAATCAAGCTCGATGATTACGATAGGCAAGTGGAAAAGAACCTTCTTAATTACACCAAAAAGTCAATACAATACTCTGCGGATCCAGTACATACAACAATACATTTAGGGCGCTATTGTATCTGCCTCGGTTCTGTAGCGCGTCAACAATGTTTGTCGAGGCTCGCACTGACAATTTTCACTCTGTGCTTCAAAAAAAAGCGGCCTCACTGCTGAAAAGACTCCGTGGCAGCCCCGACAGCATTCTGCGTGTTCTGGCCGGAAGGCAAGATAGTCCGTTGGTAAGGGCACTTGTGGCACGTACATTGTCGCAATTTGTAATTAAGTACTAACATAGGATAAGAGCAGTGGTGGCCGAGTGGTAACGGCCCCGACTTACGAGTTGTAGGTTGCGGATTCAAACCCAGCCAGGCGCATTACTTTGTGTAATTTATTTCATCACCACGCTCTCAAAACGGTGAAGGAAAACATCGTGAGGAAACCGGCATGTCCTAGAACCAAAAATTCGAAGACATGAACCATCCACCAACCCACACTGGGACCCACGCGTGGATCCACCACGCGAGCCACTACGGCCCATTCCCACTCCTATAGAGGAGGCCTGAGTCCCAGCAGTGGGAACATTATAAGGCCGACTATGCTATGCTATAGGATAAGAACATTGTTACTAACTTAATAGATCTTTGTTGTCTGCTGATGGAAATCAATTATTAAGAGTTGCTTTTCTACTTGCTCGTGGACGAAGTCATTAATCTTGACATTTTGACAAAGTAGGTTTAGGTATTTATGGTGTTGTTCTCTTCTAACTTTTAATAGCAGCCTAGCAGATATTTTCACAGATAATTTGAAAGATTATGTTCATTGGATCCTCGGCTTGATCTCCATGTCTTGCACATATAAACTGTAGGGTTACAGGAACGTTTGAAAGAGTTGTCGCGGCCCCAGAACGCTAAGGGTATCTGATGGACTCGGGTGAGTTTTAGTCGGTAAAAGTCTGACACTCTGTTCTTCGCTCCACCCTAGAGCGAGAGAAATGAGTTGATGATTTACCACCCCAAAAAAAGTCTTCCACATTAGTAGCAGCCAGGAGTTTGGTCATCGTAATTTTTTAGGGTTCCGTACCTCAAAAGAAAAAATGGAGCCCTTATAGGATTACTTTGTTGTCCATCCGTCTGTCAAGACCTTTTATGTCGGGAACGCGTGGAGGTATCGAATTGAAATTAAAACCATATACTCAAGTCTGCGGTCCCTTGAAGCTGCGAAAAAATCAAACTTCTAAATTATCGAATAAAAAAGATATATTTATAGTATAAGTACAGATAATTTATATTAGCTACAGTTTTAGATTTTTTTACTGATAGTGAACATCTTGTTTTATCAATTACTTACTTGCGTTAAATGAACCCTTTGAAAACGTAACACAATCCATGCACATGTGTATTTTTGTTTTTCAAAAGGTAAATCAGCATATCCGAGGCGGTGTACTAAAATGTTCGAGGTGGCTTCACCCGCTCCTGCATTCGTATTATTTTTATTTATTATTTTATCTTTGAATACGCCACTGCCGTTCAGGGACGCCAACAAGCCTAGTGTTAGGCGGAATTGAAATAAAAAAAATGAGCATGTCTGGTCTTCACTTTTTTATTTACAAATAAGACAATTTAGTTGTGACTAAATACGTTTCATTATTAATAGTAGGTAACCCCCTGCATTATCACAATTGTATAGCTTGTATACTAATAAATATATCAATTTCACTTAATACTAGACCTAGAGATTTTGATTACTATAAAGCTGTAAGATTCCCCAAGACGACGTGTTTTCATAGAAATTCTATTCTTAAGACAGACCAATTTCTACGACACGTAGTTGCCACAGCATTGTCGCAACGGAACTGCGAAAACCTTTATATAATTGGTAGCCATATTTAAGTCACTATGGTTCATAATAAGTATTGATTTTGCAAAAATATAGAAAGTATCCAGCCGCTCGTTTCTCCTTATATATAATTATTTAATTATGTTGTGCATGTTGCATATTATAATTATTTAGAATACCTCTCCTGTATTTTCTTTTCCTATTGCATTTCACAGTGTATAATATAAATATATTCGAATCGGATTAATCTTAAAATTATAATGTTATATTAAGAGTAACAAATTATATTTCAGAATCAAAACATTTTTGTACACAGATGCCTATTAAATTAAACTTTACAAAATAAATAAAAACATGTCCAAAATACTTCAACATAAATAAGACTGCAACCCTTGGCAAGAGATCCATTTGGATCTTTGCAAAAAAACATATCCCTTCTTGCAGTCGGGTAAAAATCTATGAATCATTGAAACATCGAACCATTTGTTTGCCACTATGTAAAATTCATTTCACACATACGCAACTTCATATTTTTGTGTAATCTATTGTCCATTTCCCGGTGAATGCCTGGACCTATTGAATTTCCAATGTTCCACTAAGCGTCAAAAGTTAAAGATCATCAAAGTCATTTTGGTGACAAAAAAACGGGTACACAATGTGGAAACAATACAATACGTATATTATGGACAACTTTAAGGTATTATGGGACCAACACTGAAATCAATAAAAAGAAATCAACTGCCCCATACGATTATGTTTGCATAACTTATAGTGGATATTTTTTTCGCGATTTTTGGTTTGACTCCTTGATAAGTCTTTCATTTTAATGAGTAGTGCCAGTGTTTTTATTTTTCTGTTGGATTGTCGTCTCCACATTGTATGTGTATCTGCGCTAAGAAGTCGTAGCCAGCAGAAGAAGTCGAAACAAGTAAATATATGTGTGCCAAACAGCCAAATTAAATAGTTTTCTTTCTTTCTTTCAAATAATACCATATTTTTGTCATCCACTGTGAAAGCTAAGTTATAGGCCCAAATGTGGCCAAATTCTCGCAGATGGCGCTGAACTCAAGATTTTTTAGTTTATTTTATTTTTAATATACTCCCAGCATTGTTAAGTCAAGGAAATGGTATTTGCTAAAATCGGGCATTCTACTTTATTAATCTCAGTCAAATTATTGCCTCAAAATCCACTTAATTTTGACTGTTCATGTCTCTCTATAGTGATCAAGTATAATACTATACTACTGAGAACATGGCCATGCCATCCGTAGCTTAAGTCAATGCGATTAGCCATCACAACAAATAACAACTAAAATAAAAAGCTAACTAAAATTAAATAAGTACTTTTTAACTTTCTAAAACTCAAACACGTCCTCATATCAGTCTGTCCCGAAGTATTTCTGTCCGAAGTGGTTGGGGGCCACGGGGTGAAGTTCGGAGGTGAGCATCTTCATTTTAGGGACATAATCGACGACTGCTTGCGCCGCCGCTGGGGTGCAGAATAGGTTGGATAGGATGATCCGGTCTTCTTTTACGCCGTGCTGGGTTAGGACATTTACAGCCTGGAAAAACAAATAAATAATGGTGAGATGCTTTGGTCAAGTAGTGTTTGTCGGTCTTGTTACTAAATAACTGGCTGTAGTGCTACCAATCCGCATAGTATTACAACGCAAAAAAGGACAGCGGCTCTAATACGAGCTCTTAAACATTTGACGATCTAAACTGAGCTTTACAGGGTGTATAGCTCCACCCCTCTTTCTCGCTCTGAACACGACTGACACTTTAATACGTCCTAAGGCCCCAGTGCTGTTTGCCTGTGCTATTGCAACTCGATATACATTTTCACTGTTTTTATACAACCGCTTTTAAGCGATTATGACTTTATTACAATGCGTTCCAAATAAGAATAGGATCGATTGCTATGTTGTGACGTCACGTCATAGAATAGAATAAAATTTTATTGTACACCAAAATAGTAACAAAAAACTTTTAAACTAACTTAATCTATGGGTACAATGGCGGTCTTATCGCTAACAGCGATATCTACCAGACAACCACACAGTCATACTGTGTGTCTGTGAGTTTTCAGGAGTTATCTCTCTTTTTTCGCGTTGCCTTTTTGTCAAACATCGCGTTGGATTAGCATAGCATAGCATAGTCGGCCTTATAATGTTCCCACTGCTGAGACTCAGGCCTCCTCTCTAGGAGAGGGAATGGGCCGTTATCCACCACGCGGGCCCAGTGCGCGTTGGATTGCCTTAGATGAAGTAACAAGCTTTTAAACCATGCTCGATGTTGACTATAGGCGAGTGAAAAAGGACAAAAATTATGTACTAAAAAACTGTTCCCCTTTAAAAGTTCTAAAAAAAGTCCGTGACAGCATATATGTCTATCTTTTAAGATTGACACTATAACCTTTTTTATGGTAATCCTAAAATAATGCATTATTTGCAAAGGTGTTTTTATAAACATAATACTTAGTGCACACTGAAATCTTCTGAATTCTGATAAATAAGACTAGATATAAGACTTACGATACATTTATTGTTTTTCAAAGTATATTCCCTCGCAATTAATGCATTTTTGCATTCGCTGAAACCATTGTACAAGACAGTTGGACCAGTCTTCTTTAGGGACCTCTTCAATGGCTTTGTGGAACGCAGTCACCGCAAAAACGGCAAAAACTAAAACGTGTGCCTCTAAGTTTGTCTTTAATTTTTGGATACAAATAGAAGTCGTAGGGTGCAAGGTCCGGGCTGGAAGGCGAATGCGTCACCAGTTCCACATCTGAAGCCTTCAAATAGGCTTCTGATACTTTAGCGGAATGTGAGGATGCGTTATCGTGGTAGAGTGTACATTGCTTCGAGGACGCTTTTCGCGAACTTTTTCTAAGACTCTGGCTAAGCAAGTGTTGACATACCAATCTCCAGTCACTGTCCTTTGATCTTCAAACCAACACCAAACAAACATCGGTACCAAACAACGGTATAGGTAAATAACAAATTGTAAACATTTTTAGATTAAAATTTTAGACACCTTTTAGATAAAAGACATGTCAAGATTGTTTACAGTTTTATGGAAATACCGTTTTTAAGATTTCATTAATAACAATTTATTATCCTTTTCTTAAATATTGGAAGGTGAGTTTCAGTAATATTACGTGAGACTCCTAATCTAATCTAAGCAAGGCAAAAGGAATACAATAACTGTATCCATACTAGGGATTTCAGTCAAGTGGTGACAAGGGGCTCAGACCATTAAATACAATATTTATTGGTTAGAAAGAGAAGGACCATAGTGTTGAAGTAGGATAGATTTGATTTTGTAATACTCCAATAATGGTTTCATTTGCAGGCCGCCTAAGGGCATCCAACTCGATATACATGTCCACTGTTTTTAATACAACCGCGCTCTTACGCGATTCTGATGTTATTACACATATTTAATTAGATATTTTGGAAACACAGTATCTTGTGGATATTATCTAGGCTTCTATTTAATAATAATAATAATATTTAGATAAAGATAAACAAATTAAGTATATTGACTTGGCTCGCGAGGTTGTCGACATGTGGGATGTGGACTCGGCGATTATTGTACCGATAGTCGTGTCTGGCAATGGCTTAATAGCCAAGAGCCTCGACCAACACCTTAGGAGGCTCGCGTTAGGCGGCTGGATCAAGGGCTTGATTCAGAAAGCGGTACTCCTGGACACGGCTCGTATAGTTAGGAGGTTCCTTTCTCTGGAGCTCTGACCGCCGGTAGCTTGGACCCTGTTCCCGATACCGGTGGGATACTATTTTTTATATTTTTAAATGTTTTATTTTTGAAATATTTAAAAATGTAACTAATATGTTTATGTAAATGAAATAAAGAAAATAATATTTATAAATTATTTAATATATTTATAAATTTGTGTAAAACTAATCCAGTAAAGACCTCTGAAAATCTGCTATTTTGCATGAACTTTGACACTTCATAATTTAGGTACTCAAAAGTTAAAAAAGTCAAAAATGAATAACAATAGAAGCCTTGTAAATTTAATCAAGATTCTGAGTGACAACAATTTTTTTCAAAAACTATTAAAGGTTTAAAAGAACAGTATGTCCTGGAACAAGTTTTGTAAAATATTTTACAAAACTTGTTCCATTTATCTCTATTTTTTCACGTTGCCTTTTCGTCAAACATCGCGTTGGATTGTGTTAGATGAAGAAACAAGCTTTTAAACCATACTCGATGTTGACGATAGGCGAGTGAAAAAGGACCCTCTTAAGAGCAGCCCGCAACACATACGAGTAGATCAGGGATGGCGAACCCTTATTGGAGAATGGTGAAACTAAATACATGAAAAAAAAATAAGGTGGTCATGACGTGCCTTCAAAGAATCTAGACTTTGGAATTTAATCGTAAAAACTTTGCAACTAAATGCTATTTATTAACTCTTAATTTGCATCCCGAAATTCGTATAGCGTAATGTTTACAGTTGTTTGTTTATTTAATTAAATAAAAGAGAAAAATTGTGTTATTACAGCAGTATCAAATCACCACCATATTATTATTATACATCTTACACTGGCGTGCCCAAGTTATATTGCCGTGTGCCACCACGGGCACGCGTGCAATAGCATCTACATCCCTGGAGTAGACGGTCAAAAACTAACCCCTTTTTTTTAGGAATTTGTACTGAATTCTTTAGTGAATTTGAATTTTTTTAGGGCAGCTAAAATCATACCTGTTTGACAGTATTGCCAGTGGACATGATAGGGTACATGAGCAGCACCTGCCGGCGCGCGATGTCTTCAGGGAACTTGGCGTACACCACGTGCGCCTCGTGCGTGTCCGTGTCGCTCTCTACCAGGATCTTGCCGATGCGGATGGAGCGGCAGCAGTCGCGGAGACCCTGGGAATGTTGGGGTGAAGTATGAGGTTACTTTGTAAGGATGATAGTTTTTGAAAACGGTGTGACGTGACTATGCGACCACAATGCTGCTAAGCGAGTTTATATAAATTGCTACAGGCTACAGAGCCTATAGAGCGATTTTAAAACCATTTCTTCTGAGCAATTAATATCAAAAGAAATTAACAGAAAAAGTGGCTTGTGTCCTTCTTTAGGGTCCAAGCTTACTTCCATACCCAATTTCATCAAAATCATTTCAGTAGTTTAACCGTGAAAGTAACAGACAGAATTAATAAGCTAGAACTACATTAGACCGACGCACACGTGTAACACGCCTGATTTGTATGTAGAACGACGTCGCGTGGCGTGGATCAAGTGTAGCTCTACAAGTCTAGTTTCCATATAAAATGTATGGAGACCGACGCGCCCAGATCGGTGTGTGTGGCACACGTGTGCGTGTAGTTCTACCTTTACTTTCACATTTTTATAATATTAGTAGGTATGGATAATTTGTCTATTTTTATTTAGGTTAATAACTTCGTATGAACATTCTGCCTCCAAACAGTCTTCTTTTATCTATTATCTTACTGGTAGTATGATCTTCCTTATTCAGCCCAGTTTCATAGGTCATGTCCCAACTGCTAGTAAGTGCACATTCACATCTTTCTTTGCTTTAAAGTAATTAACTAATATATTCCTATCCACAGGGAAATTCCTCTTATCCCTACCTGTTCCATAGCCTCCCCAGACCTGACGATAGACACTCCACAGTTCCCGGCCCCATACTTCAGTCCCTTATAGAGTGCCCCAGTAGGAGTCACCACTTCACAGTCAGTGAACGGCAGCTTGTTCAGGCTTTCTTCAATAACGAGGCGTATGAGACGGTCCGCATAGAACTTGAAGTCACTGCGGGATGTGTTCCTGGAAAAGCATAGCAGATTTGGTTTTAATATAGGTAGCCTAAGAACTTACAATGGGAAGTTTGAAGGAAAAATCTTGAGTATAATCTCTTTTTTTATAAATCTTCTATTGACTTCTCCTCTTCTAGGGTGGAGTTGGAGGGAGTTTCGCACATTTACTGACTATAACCACACCTATGTTCCTTCTATGCCTTTGTGCTCCAGGACCATAGGTTTCCCATTCGGAAGTATAATCTCTTGAAAAATTAATCAGTATAAATACAACTGGCCAAAGCCATGTTGACATTTGGAAGTTGCTATCTTAAAAACCATATTGTTTATAATTTTCCTTTTAACAAGTTAATCAGCTGTAGCCAATCATTTTTGATTGTCAATAGCATTGTTATTGTTGATTAAGTTTGAGGTTAGAATTCATATTTTACGCAGCGCAATAAGTAGACATAAATTACAAATATTTCTACATAATGTTAATTTTGTAGGTTATAGACAATCTTACTAAGTGTGAGCCATTGACAAATTACTTGTAAATCTCTTATGTGTTACTAAAAATAGCACAAAACACTCACACAAATTTACAGAAAATCTTCTCCAAAATGGACAGTCCGAAGTTTATAAACGTATCAACCGATCAATAATAAGTGAAAAATTCGGAATTCAAAACATTGAAGAATCTGCCAACCTATGCAAAGGTAGAAACTAGTAGAAACCCACAAGGCCTGGTATGTAACCTCACTCACTTGTCCCTCAGAATGGTCTGAAGCTCCTTGATGTTATCGTTGAGCGGCAGCAGCGTCAGGTTGTCACCAAATTGCTCCTTTACATCGGCGGCATCCCACTGTCTGATCTCATTATCTATTAAATCCATGTTGTTGAATAAATTTTATAAACAAAGTGAAAATATTGACGTGAAGTCGTGAACACGGTTCATTGATCGACCGAATGCCAATTGACATTGACAGAACTTGTCAAACTGTCAACTTGCGAAAAAATCAAACCCCACGTTCCGACTCACGGCTATATCGATATCTTAGCTCGCCATCAGTAATTCCAAGTAACCGTACGCGAGTCTATTACGCGGTCTCCATTCTTTGTACGTGGCGAATACATTGTGAGAAAACCGGCATTACCAAGAACTAAGAAGACATGTGACATCCAACAATCCGTCCTGCGGGGCTATTGCGTAACTCTGTTGACAGTTCAAGTGATGATCACTTGTTAACAATGTGCATCATTGAACTGTCAAACAGCTAGTTTCGTATGGCCTATCTTCAGTGACCAACTGCAGTGACGTCATTAGCCACTGGTGCCTTTGATAGCCACCGTAACACATTTTGACAGATGTTATTGTATCGATACTTTTAAAATTGCGATAGTGTAAGATTTTGAAGCTGTATAATAGTCGATAAAATTTTAGAGTGGTCCCAATAGGCACCGTAATTTTTTTTAGTTCACCACTTTTCCACCGTAGTTTGTTAGTCACTTGTGTGATACGTAATACCAATTTTATGAAATTGTCAGTTGACAACTAAGTTTAGTGTGCAACGAATGCTAGTTGTCAACTGTTATTGAAAAAGTTAGCCAATAGCCCCTCTGGGCCTGCATAGTGGATTACAGCCCGTTCCCTCTCAAAGAGAGGATGCCTGAATCCCAGCAATGGAAACAATAAAAGGCTGATTATGCTTATGCTTTGTTCCGGCTAATCTCCGAAACGGTTGGACAGATTTTGACGGAACTTTCACTTAAATTGCGGCTGAAGCAGCGATTTCGCGCGCACGTAGTACCGCCGCCTCACGTTGAATTCGCGTGAACCGTATCGAATTACTTCAGAATCGCATTCGCGTTTTTGCACCGTTCGCGAGCCACTTGCGAACTACGCACTTGTTGCTCTCGTGCGGTTAGAACAGCCTACGTTTGAAGCGCCGCTCTAGTGTAACTCAGGCAAAGTTCGCAAAGGCGCGCGCGGCGCGCGTTTTGCACGCGAGCACGTAGTTCCGTTGAACTATGTGCAGCGCGCGGGACGCTCGCGTGCGGCTTTTGGGCCTTTCGCACACGACGCGAATCAGGCACGCGAGCGGCGCAGAAACGCCTCGCGAACATTCAATTATCAGCTGTGGTCAGTGGTCCCGATTATAAACGCCCGAATAATATTCAGCAATTCAATCGAACAGAAACTAACTTGATTTTTTTCTCGTCCCACCCAGACCTGGAGGAATTATTCAACGATTTCCCACGTCAAAAAATCAACATTCCATTCAGTTAACAGCCTAGCGTTTCTTTCAATCAAGCTGAGCGAAAACCTATGACATAGATCAATTATGGTTCTCAGTAGCTCAGCAGTCTTGATTTACTATGCGAGCGCTTACGTTGTCGTGTTCAATATTATGAAAATCATACGAATTTCAAGCTAGGAAGAAATAATAATAAACAAACAAACATAATGATTACGCATAACTCTTTATTTGCCCAGAAAATACAAATGAATGATTGCAAGAATATTTCCACTTTAGGTTGTAGATTACAATGCTCTGTTGCTATCTTATAATCTTCAGTTCTGCTCATGTTGTAACCACAAAACTTCCTTCACAAAAATATATTTATTAAAATATTTAATCGAATATGGAACTGTAACCGCTAATTAGTTCTACTGAGAACATTTACAACAACAGTTTTCTTTGTAAATGCGAAAATATATTACATAATAAATGCGTTAGTGATTACATTTTAATAACTATGTACCCTGAATCATTTCTCAGAAATGAAAGTCAGGGGGTTGGACTCGGTTACATCATAATCATTTTAGTGGTGTACACGATGAAACAAGACTTTTATGAAATATGATAATAATAATAGACAACATTCTGAACCAATTCAGAATACAAAGTGCTTCAAAGACAAATAAAAGTAGAAAAGTATGCTTCAATTGCAATTTGAAGTTGACCTTGACCACGTTTGGTGTTTGAAATTCGTTGACGTAAATAACATTTTAGTACCTACTTAGTATGGTGTTGAATTAATTGTAAAAACTTTGTGATGATAATTAAAGTCGTCGATTGACGTCAACGTGAAGTCAAAGTCGAGTTGCACACGCAGCGCAGGTCAAAGCATTACATCCAGCGAAATAGCTATTCGTTACAAGATTATTGATCAACCGGGTTGAATGTCCGCGCGATATTATTAATTATTAATCTCCTTCATTAAATTTCTGTAGACGTCGACATGATCACGCAAAGAAAATAAATAAAAAGTATGATAAAAAATTATAAAATAAACTTTTCGCAATGTACTTCGAGGAGGCGAAATTAAAGGCTACATAGCTCAACTGCATTGTTTTAGTTCGGACTAAGTACCTAATTCCCGATCCCTATTATATCTAAGTCATTCCCCACCTTATGAGTCGATTGTTAATACTACGAGTATGCCTAGAACTCACCATCGTTAATGACAAAGCAATGAACTGGACAAAAACAACAGCCTATTTGAAATAGCCTAGGTATATTAAAATTGTGACTTCTATAAACGGTACTAGACGAAATTGACCTCCGCTAAAACTATGCTAATTTTCACACTGACTCTTTTAAGGCCCAGTTGTAGGAGGTACCGCGACGACCCTATTTGATACTTTAAATCACAGCTTGATTTTTACCACGTTAGTCATCATATCTGATAATGGTGACCGCCAGTAAATGTTCCATTCAGGCCACGTTGGATAATGGTGACCGCTAGTAAAAGTTCCAACCACGTCGGACAATGGTGACACAACATCCCTTACTTCGACTTACGTTTGCAGGTCTCATGCTTATCACAATAACAAACTATTTTTTATATAATTAAGTAATTAAGTCAATCTTTTTAGAACTTAGTACTACAAAGTATCCATAAGTTTGTTTTATGTATTTCTTTGTAAAAGTACAATAAATTATTATAACAAAAAGGGTCGAGCGTGTCTGACAGTGACCGGCGCGGGGTTTTTTCGAAATCATTTTTTGGATCAGGTCACGGCGGATTTATGTGATCTCCAATAGTAAATAAGCACATAAGTGCTATAAGTTGAGTTTCAACTTGTATATAAATACAAGTTAATTACTCCGTATATAAGTCGGAACAAACAAGTCTTTTTTCATTTCCCTTGGGAAACTAACGTGTTAATCAGTTTTAAAGCTGCTTAGCTTACTTTATGTGTGAATCTAGTATCAAATAAGGCAAAATACGGCAAATTAAACGCGAGCCTTTTTACCACAAAAAGGTCAATTAGCGGTCAGTTACAGGGTATTATCTATACTAATTTAGTTTAGTAACAGTGAAGTTAGAATATCGCTATTTACCGTTCCTCTGTTTATCCAAAGCTTTCGTGTACTTTTATTTCAACGGATAACGAGTGTAACGTTAGAATTCATCACAACAGTGATCGCCGACGCAGTCGACATTAGATAATCGTGAACGCGATTGGACTTGAATAGACGCCTTATATAATAATTTGTATGAGTCCAATATCAGCGTCGCGGACTAAATCTAATTAAGTCTATGTATTCACAACGACCGCGTTTACGTTACATAAATGCCGTCGGTTGTAAAGCTTTCACGCGTAAACGTTAACACACACGTTAACGTAAGTGCGTGGAAGTGTTGATTTTGAACTTTCTTCCGCCCATATATCCGAGGCGTGTAACGTAACGAGCGCACGTCCTTTGTTAAATCTAAATTATCAGATTTATTAAAGAACGTGTGCCGGTATTAAAATTAGTTTCCTCCAAATGTACACTAAACGCGCCCAAATTGTCAATTTAACCGAAACTTTTCATTTTTATTGCTTATTCCACTATAAGGAATTACATAATTACACTTTGTGCACTTGTTTGACAAGCATATCAAAGTATTACACCTAGGCACCGCACGCAACGGTTCACATGAAGCGCAAAACATCGTAACATTTACAGTGTATAGGTAAAACTATCCCTTTAAAAATAAATTATTTAAAAAAATCACTAAGTTTTTTCATTAAGTAATAAATACGACACAATAACAACAAAGTAGAGCTTTTATACAGGTCTTGGTGAAACAATAATTTAGGAAAGTGTACAAAATTCCATTAGTTAACAAAAGATTTGTACGGATCTCCCTTAAACAATAATTCTCACACATTTTCTATACTGGGAATGTATCATCCATAACTATAATATGATTTGAACATTTTCAAAATTCTTATAAATTAATCAGGGTCCCTTAAATAAATCTTCAAATAATAAAGTGATTAAATTTCGAAGATTTCAAACTACGTGAAACTTAAATTTCTAATTAACTTATTCGAGACCCTGTCGTAAAGTAATTTGTCAAACATCATGTACTACTATTTGTAACAATTTATATTTACGTAATGGCTCATTTCCTTTTCATCATTATTAACTAGTATTTACTAAAAAACAAACATTTGCAAACTGCAATTAAACGTAGGCACGACCTAACTGCATCGAAATTGTTTCATGTTTATTGTAACAAAAGTATCTAAACAAACAAAAAAGAAACAAATTTTACAAACAAAGGTATTAAAAAATGCAGAAAACAACGACAGATTTTAAAATTTTCTGAAAGAATATACAACATAAAAATGGCAAGATCTGTGTCATTATAACATTAGACATTACTTTATTTACAACATCAATCTCTTGTAAAACTGTACACAACCCTAAAATGGGGTCTTACTGTATAAATATGGACATTCTGTCAATTCGATGCAGCCTTTAACCTCAATAGCACGTATCCTAAACCATCGGTACACTGATCCTATATAAAAGCATGTATTTGACACCATGAGAACGCCGCCATTATTATCAATGGGCCACTGACGAACTAGCCCGAATATCGAAAACACCAAACTAATTTAAAGTTGATTTTTTGGTACTAAAAAGTAAATTTTTATATGCCAATTGGGTTATTTTCGATTTTCAAGTGGAAAGAGTACCTATATTTATATCTATTTGTACATAGCCAATTCATGGCAAATAACATAATTATGTACCAAGTCTACTATACTTTAAAAAGTCTGTCTCAGTAGATAAAACTGCAGTTTTAATTCGAAGTTCCTGTCAAGACAGGTTTTTATTTATGTATTTAAACTTCATGTACAGTAGTGGTACATAGGCGGACTTAATGCAACAAGGCATTCTCTACCAGTCAACCTTTCATATAATAAAAATGTATCTGTCTATCGTTTAGTATAATTCCGACAGTCGTGAGTTCGTCAGTATAAACAAGAGCCATGCACCGGCCGCATGCAAGCAAACAGTCGATCTAGCGTGGAATGTAACGCGAGGCGACGTCTCCAGCGCCACTGGCCACGATAGGGCTCCATGGCCGACCCTTACAATACAACAAACATCATATTATGCTCATAAATTCGTAGGAGTGAAGGTAAAACTATTGTAACTTGTCAGTGAAACATTGGCAACGGTCTCGTCCCCATTCTGAAACTGAATGGAGATGAATAGAACCGACAATCGAGCCCAATCGTGACCAAATAAATAACAGCCATAACCTGTACAATATATCTAGCACATATCACAATGTGACGTCGACTAGTGGGCGACAACGCCGTTCCTTTGTCGCGGGTAACCATTGTAGTTGACCTTCTTACTGGAGAGGTCGGCTTCGGGTTCCGGTTCTATTTTGGCTTTCTTGCCAGTTTTGGGAGATAGGTATGCTTTGTAGAAGAACTGTGCGAAGAGGACGAAGTATGAAAAGTACATGGCCATCGACAGTTTGATGTTGATCTGGCTGATGTGACAGCTGGTGGGGGTGGAGCTGGCCATGTAGTTGTGCGCCCAGATGTTGATGGCGCAGCCGACGATCATCTGCGACAGCTGCAGCACGGTGATGGTCATCGCCAACATCTTGGGTGGGTACTTGCCCATGCTCACTAGAGCGTAGTATGAGTACATTACACTGGAAACAAGAAAAACGAATCGTTAATATTGGTAATCGTTATTATTATACTAGCTGGATTTCATATTTGCTATTTTTGAGCAGGTGCTATTGGTGGTCTAGTGATAACGGCTCCGATTTACGAGTTGTAGGGTTCAAAGCCAACCAGGCGTATTATTTTTTATAAATTATATTTCACCACTACTGCTCTCAAAACGGTGAAGGAAAAAATCTTAAGACACCCTGCATATCATAGAAACAAAAACACACATCCATCCACTCGCACTATTCCCTCTCCTAGAGAGAAGGCCTGAGTCCCAGCAATGAGAACATTTATAAGGTTGATTATGCTGATATTTTTTGGTATTCATAGTATTATTTGCAATTTAATAATTCGAGTTTTTTTTTTGTTTTTTGATTGTTGTCAATTAATTATCTGAAATCAAATTTGTTGCCACAACTTAATTGTTATTCTGTGTGAAAAGTGTTAAACGTTTAAGCAATTCAGTTAAATTACCTATAACGTCAGTTTATAAACTGTCTTATACCTAGTAGTTTTACTGCAACTTCTTATCTCAATGGTTTAACTGTTGTTTTATGGATATATAAACACGACTTACCTAATCAATATCTTAGTAACTATTAATAAACACATCATAATAAAAAGCTGCAAGCAATTAACTTTAAGAATTATTTAAATTACATAATGTGCTTTTTAGGTGGGAAATCATCAAATAACTTCTTCTACTCTGGGTGGAACGAGAGGAAGGGAGTGTCAGACTTTTACAGACCAAAACCCACCCGTGTTCCTTCAGTTGCCCTTTGCGTTCCAGTGCTGCGCTAACTCTTTCGATCAATCCCTAATAACGGCCCATTCACGACCTTGCCGCTATGAGCGGTAGCTAAGCGCAGGTCGACGAGCACATTTTCATACTTTTGGTAAGATCAAAAGTATGAAAATGTTTGAAGCATGCCACGAGACGCCGCACATAGCGAAAACGCGCTTATCGATGCCGCCCCGCTCGCGCGCCGGTCCGCGTGCCGCTAAGACCGAAGTCGTGACCTGGCCGTAAGTCCTTTCACATGTCTAGGTTCTCAAAATAGTATATTTTTTATCATACAGACTATAACGATATGACTGAGTCAAAATAATTTCCTGCCGGAGTTTGTGTTTCCTGATAGCTACTACAACTTAGGGGTCTTTAAGTCAAGAGTGAATAGGTTACTTCTAGGCAAGCGTGCTCCATCGTCGGCCACATCATAGCTTACCATCAAATGAGATAGTGGCCAAACACGAGCCTATAAATAATTTAAAAAAAAATACTAATAAGTCCTACCTAGTCTATATTTTTTTATTAACATGCTTAAAAATATTCGTTACACAATATTTAGTATGTAAAGAGTAAATATGTGCATATATATGTATTTGCATATCCTAAACGACCTCAATGAAATTTTGTTTATGAAAATATTTCTAAGTAAAAAAAAAAATTGACATTATAAAGGCGAAAGTTTGCGAGTGTGTATATTTGTTGCTTCTTTACGATCGAACGGGTGAATGAATTTTAATGAAATTTGGCACAAGAGTAGCCTTAGTAGTAGTATAGTTCCTATATGCGTTCCTATAAATAAATAAAAAAGCATAGCATAAGCATAATCAGCCTTTTAATGTTCCCACTGCTGGGACTCAGGCCTCCTCTCTCTAGGAGAGGGAATGGGCCGTAATCCACCACGCGGGCCCAGTTCGGGTTGGTGAATGTCACATGTCTTGGAATTTTTGGTTCTAGGACATGCCGGTTTCCTCGCGATGTTTTCCTTCACCGTTTTGAGAGCAGTGGTGATGAAATAAATTACACAAAGTAATGTGCCTGGCTGGGTTTGAACCCGCGACCTACAACTCGTAAATCGGGGCAGTACAATAAAAAAATAAAATTCATTTATTTCAGGTAAATACCCATATTAGAGATCATCCATATAAAATAATTAGCTTAAAATCATTCCAAAAAATACAATAAATTAAATCCAATAAAAAAAATATACAGCGATAGGATATTTCTTATCCCGAGAGTGTGTTCTCCAGGGATAATTCTCTAATATCACGCAAGCAAAACCACTGGTAGAAGCCAGTCTCAATAAAAATAAATGAAAGTTCCTTCTTGTTTAATTAAATTGTTTATCATAGTTAAGACTTGTCAAATTCATAGAGCAATCAAAAAATAATCTTTACAATGACAAGTTCTTGTACTCGTACATCTATATAAATAAAAAGAGAAACTGACTGACTGACATTCAACGCACAGCCGAAACTACTGGGATTAGGAGCGCCAAATTGCACAAGGTTTCCTTATATGATTGTAGGCGAGCACTAAGAGAGGTTTTTCCAAAATTCACCCCCTAAGAGGATGAAACGGAGTTCCAAAGTTTGTTTGGAAAAAACTACTTTCACGCGGGCGAAGCCGCTGGCAGAAGCTAGTTTGTTGATAAACTGAGCAAAAAGGTAAATACACGTTGCCTACGTAAATGATAGCAGTCGTTAGTAATGCTTAGGAAGCGGCTACAATGTCTACAATTGCGGGCCGGGCTATGAATAGAGCAATTTGTTGGGATCAAATACCACGCCTCCTGCGAAACGCGCTTCAAAGGAAACATTTACTTGAGAACCGGAATATGAGACATTATTTTACCTTGTTTCGAGAAGTCTACGTATTATTTACTAGTTAATGTGTAGCTATGTAGGCAGCTCACAGATTACGCCTAAAATATATATTTTACCTAGTTCCTGGCAGCGGATTCGCCAGTCTTATATTAGAAACAGCTTCTACCAGCGGCATCGCCCGCGTAAAAGTAGGTTTCTCCATACAAACTTCCAACCCCCCCTTTTACGCCCTTAGGGGCGGAGTTTCGTAAAATCCGTTCTTAGCGGATGTCTACACCCTATAAGGAACCTACCTGTCAAATTTTAAGGTTGTAGGTGTTATAGTTTCTGAGATTTCGTGATTAATCAGTGAGTGGTATTTCGCTTTTATATAAATATAGATATATAAGCCTATCTATTTATCTATTTATGTGTGGTTTCCGCACTTAGTCCTATGTGGACCATTGTACGTGGGATATATATGCCTATATCACTCAGTGATAAAGTTGCATTCTACTGGTGACAGAATTTTTTTAAATCGTTTATTTTTTTTTATTTTATTCGACACAATAAAAAAAATCTAAAAATACAAATCTTTCCTTCTGTCTAAATGAAACCATATTAGATAATTAAAGCAAAAACGTTACACGATTTTTTCACGATTGGTGTCTTATTGTCTATAAAAAATAAAATAATTTAAAGAAAAACAAAAAACCCGACTGCGTAAAAACTAATTTTAAAAAATACGTGATAAAATTAACTAAAAAGAAAGAAACAAGCCCAGTAGTTTAGAATTCTGTTAAGTAATACTAAATAACTACACAATTGAATTGAATTCTAAACTACTGGGCTTGTTTCTTTCTTTTTAGTTTTTATTTAAGTTAATTTTATCACGTATTTTTTAAAATTAGTTTTTACGCAGTCAGGTTTTTTGTTTTTCTTTAAATTATTTTATTTTATTTTATACTTTTTAGTTACGATTCATTGACTTCGTTATAAAATGGTAAATTTTGCAATCTAGTCATTTTATTGAGGGAGTTAATATCGTGGGGATTATTAAGTAACTTGCGGTGGTCTAAACTACTGATGATTAGTCCCTCTAGAGACCTAACTCGGCTCAAAGCTACATATGCTTGACCTTTAGCAAAAATGAGTGAACTTAAGTCAACCACAGCTCGGTCCAAAGTAGTTCCTTGGAGCTTGTGTACAGTTCCACCCCAGCACAATATCAATGGCAAAATTTTTCGCTCTATTTTACCCTGTCCGCGAAGTGCATCGAATTCTGTCGTCGATGGTTCGATTCTGACTCCTACTCCAGGAACATTGTTTTTAATTGCTTTGTCATGAAATTCTATATAAACAGCTTGTGGCAATTCTCCGGGTTCCAATTGGTCCCTCCGAAGAGCTGGCCACTCAATTGTCCTTATAACACCCATTGCTCCGTTAACAAGACCATGGGTAACTTTCAAATTTCTTCGTAACATAACTCGTGGTCCTAAACAGATTGTTAAATATTTAACGATTCCTCCAGTTTTGTTAAGATCATCAGAAACATATACATCTTTCGGTTTTTGACCATATGTTTTCGATTCTACTGATATATCAACTGCATGTAATTTATACAACCTAGTAGTTTTTGCCAATATAGTTGTCATCTTTTGATTATGTTCATCGACCTGTCTAGTAGTTGGGAAAACTCGAATGATTTGATTCACAAACGTGCATCAAATGAACAACGCCATCTATCGAGCTTGGTGGTAAACTTTTTTTTACTCGGCGACTTGGCGATGAGTAAAAGTTATTTTTTTACCAAAAATATTTGTTCTTCATGCTTTTTCACTGTTTTTTTTTGTTTGTATATTGTTTATACTTTAAATAAAAACTTAAATCAATAAGTAAGAAAATTAGCGAGAATGATTAATAATAATAATAATAATAAATTTATTTGTTAGAATATTGTTGTTACAAGGTCTTACATACAATTTTTCGTCCAAAATATTCTGCTGTTTCCAGCGTACAAATATTTTCAAGAAATTAAATTAAAATCAATTGATAAAAACCATACAATGTCAAGGATAAGGAAAACATTAACTGTTATCAAATACAATTTCAAGGGATACTACATAATGTCAAGAATTATTACATACAATGTCAAAGTATACTAATTAGAATGCCAAGAGTTATCAAATACAATTTAACGGAATAATAAATATGTCAGGAATTATTAAATACAATGTCAAGGCATGCTAAACATAATGTCAAAAGTTATCAGATGAAATGTCAAGGAATACTAAATATAATGTCAGGTATTAATAGATGCAATGTTAAGAATTATTGAATACAATGTCGTAGGTATTTGATTCAATTCAATTATTAGGAATGTAAGGGCAAGTCGTCGTCCAATTTAAATTTAGAATCAAACTTTTCATTTAAAAACTCATCTGTTGAGTAGTAGCACTTAAACAATAGGAAGTCAAATAATTTCTTTTTAAATGTCATGAAGTTAAGATCTTTAAAAACATTAGGTAATTTATTATAAACACGAATTGCCATACAGTAAACATTATTGGAAAATAGTTTAATTCTTTGTTGGGGTACACATAATTTGTGAATATCTCGACTTTTTCTTATAACAACATCATTATGTACTTTAAATAATGCTATATTTTTACGTACAAAGATACAAAGTTCGAATATATATAAAGACGGGAGTGGTAATATTCTTAAACTTTTAAAGAGCGGGACACAGCTATCTAATGGTTGGGCTTTGGTTATTGACCGAATACATTTTTTTTGGGCTCGGAATACTTTAATAATATCAACAGAATTGCCCCATATTATAATACCATAGCGTAGAATTGATGCTACATAACCATGATAAGCATAAAGTGCTGCATTGATACCAGCTATGCGAGTTATTCTGCCTAAAACAAATACAAATCTTTGCAGTTTAGTACATAATTTGTCAATATGTACTTTCCAGTTGCAATATTTATCCAACGTTATACCCAAAAAAGTAGCATTTTCAACCTCTTCTATAGTGTCACTTGCACTTATTTTTAATCCGTGATGTTTGCTATTGTACGTTTGGAACTGTATAAGTTTGGTTTTACCAATATTGACATGTAAATTGTTGTCTGTTAACCATTCTATTATCTTGTTTAGTGTGTCATTGATCTCTTTTTCGTATTTGGTGATATTTTTATCAGTGAGATTGTTTTGTTAAACAACTTTAAATCGTTATATATCCTAAACTATTATTTAAAATGAAAAATGATAAAAGGAACCTAAAGATGATTTTAAAATACCTATTCAACGACACCCCACTTGACATAGTTCATCGACTTTTTTTTTTTCATTTTGACAATATGGCGTCTGGTTGTCGCTGTAGTGAATTTTGATTACTGTCATGTCTTTAGTGACACTCGCAAGGTTAAGACGAATCGATTGACGTAAGAATTATTAAAATCGGC
This sequence comes from Mythimna impura, assembly GCA_905147345.3. Lineage (NCBI taxonomy): Eukaryota > Metazoa > Arthropoda > Insecta > Lepidoptera > Noctuidae > Mythimna > Mythimna impura. The sequence continues at coordinate 27,685,871 of LR990343.1, read as the reverse complement.
CTACGCATTTGGTCTCTAGAACGGCCCTCCTTTGCGTCGCGCAGTCGGGTAAAAAGAACAACGTCATTCAATCCGCATAGCCTTTTCACAACTATGCCCGGCACCCCAATCGGCTTCAAGTCTAACCGGACGCAGCAGGATAACAGAATTTTACATGGAATTGCGTGGACCGATGACCTGGTGAGGGTCGCGGGAACCCGATGGATGCGAGACGCACAAGACGGTTCGTTGTGGCGAGAGGCCTATGTCCAATAACGGACGTCTTTCTGTGATGATGATGTAGAATTTTAGATTAAAGAACAATTTCATGCATTTATTCTTATTGAAGAAAACTTCACAACTGACAGATTTATCTCTGACTAGTTAAAATGTTATCAAAATACGTTCACGTGTCGCAGTTGCATGTCTTACATAATTATTATTCTGACTTCTGATAACATAATCATTTGTTCCCTTGCCACGCCTCTGACTTTGACCACAGAATAAGTAATAGTACATTGACATTATCTATCATTATCAGCTACTGATTTATTGTAAACATTACATTTGAATCCAGGTATTGTTTATGAATCCAGTCATTAATCATTCACGATTCATTAAACCTCTGAAACGTATACTTTTGTTTTTCGTCTTGTGAGAAAGACGAATGGAGCCGCTGAAAAGGCCTAGTCACCTGGTTTCATTATTGTCGTTTTCTGAAATTTGTTACAGCCCAGTGGTTACAACCCGAAGGATGCGAACGTGATTTTCGAATACTTATATCAAATGCACTGTTTATCGATATATCTTCACACCATCTGCTATCCCTACGTTATTAACCTATGAAGATACCTAGCCTACGAAGATACGAACCTATGCTGATATGTCCTCACGTCTTCTTGCCCTTGTCCCGTGTTATTTGGGGTCGGCAAACATTATTTTTCTTCCATTCTGTACTGTCACTCGTCATGTTATCACCGACTCCTTTTTCTTTCATCTTCTTTGGCCTCCCTCTCTCTCTCCATCCATTCACATGTATACACATAACGATCTTTTAATAACATGCGTTTTATTCTCCATTTCACACGATACCAGACAAACGATTCCCTTTTAACTTTTCAGTCACTAGCGCCACTTTCAAACTTACTTTAATATACTCATTTCTCACTTTATCCATTCTTGTCACACCACACATCCATCTCAACTTTCTCATCTCCGCTACATGTAATCTTTTTTCATCCATCCCATAACTTGTGTTAGTTAGCTAGCTAGCTAGCAATATAATATTGTTAAAGTTGTGTGCGTTTGTTACTCCTAAATTCATTAAACTCCAACTCAAAGTTTACAACTATCTCAACACCATTGAATCGGTACCCCACTAATGGTCATCTCAGCTATTTACGTTCTAAAGAGTTTGATTGCTTCTCCGAAAAAAAAAATGCGTTATTGTTGCAAGAGCCAATGAGCAATGGGTAGGTAGCTCGCCGTCCGATCATCCGTATCCGTCCGGACCGAGCCCAAGTCGTCGACGGCGCGTACTGTTCCACGCGTGCTTCAAGCAAATGTCAGAAAACCGTAGGGGCCCAGCTGGGTCGAAGCCTACTGGGGCCAAGGGTCTGCTTCTGAAAGGAAGACTCGGCCCTGGTATGAAAGGCAACGAAGGAACAGGAGTGGGTTTTTATTCAGTAAAATTCCGACACACCAGCTCCGCCCAAGAGTGGGGGATGTCATTGGATGATTATCCCACCGAAAAAAAAAAAATTGTTGCAAGAGATTGACTGTATATTCTTAAATATTTTCCACGTGCAAAAACCCAATGACACATTCGGCTGACCTGCGAAACGTGCCTAACATCTCAAGGTCCATTAGACCAAAGAATCGACTTCCTTTAAGAATAATTCGTTCAATTTAGATGATATCGACACTATAGAAATCTAACGGGACATGCTATATTTCTTCGTTAAGTCGATGCCGTAGGAGGATCCTAAATTGCAAATGGCGACTGGTACTACCTGCCATCGCTATAGATTTTTTCTGGATGCCCAACTGACATTGTTTCGTTTTTAGATTGCATTTTGATACGACAAACTTACATTTGCAAGCGGACAGCTTCGATATGAAGACCAGAGTCGAGAATGTAAACCAGTTTTAGTAGCGTGTTCTGAGCTAAGCTGACGATGCTATGAATATTCTAATTTAAATCGTGATCTTTGTGGTACAATTTTTTTAGTCTTCCTTGATTGCACTTAGCATTTGTGGAAGGATCTGGTAGCTGAAACAGCTTTGACTGTAATTAAATCAACTCCCTATATCTATACTAATTATTATTTAAAAGGAAACGATTTGTAATGAATTAACTCAAAAACTAGACTAAATTAAAAAAAAAAAACTTTTACCAATAGGATGCTACTTTATAGTAGAATGACATGGGCTATAAATTTCTACTATCACGCGTGCGATGCCGCTGGCAGAAGGCCAGCCTTTCAATACAACGTCCAATCAATTTAAATGGTTTTATGACATAATTTGAGTACAAAGCAATCTACGGCTGTGTCTATACCACAGTATAGATATATGGAACAGTACGGAAACTACCTACAAATGTTCGAAACGGCTCACTCACACAAACATCGACGAGACTCCTAAGCGGCATTCGCTACTGACAGGACCGGGAGAAACGCTTAGGAGTCTCGTCGATGCGTATGTTTGTGTGAGTGTGCCGTTTCGAATATTTGTAGGTAGTTTCCGTACTGTTCCATATATCTATACTGTGTCTATAATGTCATACTACTCTATACAATGAGCCTCGACGTTCAGACACGCCCTCATGTTCATTACTCAATTAGGTAAACAAAAGATCCATCAAAGAAGTCAATCATCTACTAGTATAGAACAGTTGGCGGAACACATTAAATTGATTGGCTAGTAGTACCTAACAGGAGAAAACTCATTAACTAAAGAGACAAACTTTAGTATGAATATTGATGCATGGATCGTATTACAAACAGTATAACCTCAAAAGGCAAAAAGTATCGATCAGCATCATATCACTTGCTGCTAAAATTCTATTATGGATCTGGATTGGTGCAACATGAATATCTTCTTCCGAATCGTCTCTCTTAATTGTTACACCCACATTCATAATATACTAAAAAAAAATCTTAAATGAGGATAACACCTCCGTACCATCCTACTTTCAAGCTTCTTTTAGCACTCTTAACGTATGCCACACAACCATGATAATCTAATGATAAATAATAAAAGATTATTTCTTACCTATGGACACAATAGTTCATAACGACGAACCAGCGCGCCGAGGACGTGTACTCCGTGAACGAGTACCAGGTGTACAGTAGGACGGTGATGTGGTGGTACCAGTGCAGGAAGATCAGGGGCTTCTTCCGCAGAACTATGAACACGGTGTCGCCTAACTCCGGCAGCTTCGATAACACGAACATCCATGTCCAAAAACCGGACACTTTGTCTTGTTCGATGAAACTGGAAATTAGAAAACATTCTATAAGTATTTTATTGTTACACCTACAGATACTATCTTATTATATCTTTTATTGAAGCAAAGACGAAGAGAACAATGCTGAAAAGTTTTAAATACCAAAAGCGGCTATTTCAGTATCTGGCCTTTTAACTATTTAAGATAGGCGGAGAATTTGAAATGTGGGAGGTCTAGTCTGGTTCTTTAGAAATATGGATCCATTTATAAAAATGAGACGACGAGCTAAACGAACTCAAAACTTCTGACAGGTTCATTTGTAACGCAGTAACAAATGAGCCAGCTAAACAGCCTACAGAAAAATAAGAACAAAAATTTAAAATTTCAGAAACCGACACATTGATTAAGCGTGTCCAACATTTAGAACATGAAAAACTATGACCGATCAGTCGTATTTCAATAACTAGTGAACAAGTATGATTGATGTACACACATGAACATGTAAATAAAAGGCATTAAGCTGGTATAATGTAGCGTATAAATGGCGAATGTTTTTACATGGATGATAACAAAGCATCGCGTGCGCATAGAATATGATTGAACACGCGAGCAATGGGAATGGAGCCGTCTTGTCTATTTATTAGGCAGGACGCTAATTTATGTCAGTTGTGTGAGAATGTGCTGAAATTAGCAGTGATGATTTCAGGTATCTTCGTAACATAGAAGCATGGTCGCGTTTTGAATAAATTTCTAGTCCATATTCAGTTATGTTTCACTCATGCTGACATAGGTAAAATAATAAAAAACAAAACGAGAGCTTTTCCTAATAAATGGTACAATCATGACACAGAGAATCAGATTAAGAACATATCGATGAGAAACCATTACTATAAATGATACAGGTGCAGAAAATCACTTATACTTCAACACAAACATAACGGCGCCGGCGCTTCCTTCGCAACAGAGATATGAAGGACAGGAATATAGAAGAAGAGAGCGCTAATGTAATGTAAACACAGACAGTTCAACTTGTAATCAATATCGATGTTCCGATATAAATTGAGGGAATAGATACTGTTTACATAATGATAACGACATCATAATAGAAAGGGGTTTGAACTGTCATACGATACTAATCAGACAGGTGACATTGTGACTCTGCTTTCAAGTTGATTAATTAGTATTATCATGTATATAAAATTAAATATATGCTTGTAGGGTAGATGAACAGGAAACGCAGGCAAGATAGATTTACCCTCGGTTTCTGATTTAAGCATTCGAAGTTGAGAAGTACTCAAATTTTACTTTGTACTGAAAACCTGTCAAAATTTGACAGTTAAGTATGCGTTGAGACGTTCTTAGCTCAAAATACTTAATTCAGAAATCCGCCCTTAGAGGCGTTTACGGGCGATCGACCATCTATCTATCTATCTATTGTGATCTGGTTTCCGCACTTAGTCCTTGGCGGACTATTGTGCATGAGCCATGGCGGCCTTCACTACAACCAGCCCACCTCACTCCAGAAACAGATGAGTCTTTTCAGTTTGCTCAGGGCATCTATGAGTGAATTCTGTGCACCCAAGGTTCGTGTTCTTATTTCGTTGACGGCTGTGCACTCGAGGAGCACGTGCGCAACAGTTTCCTCTGACTCCTTACATCCTCTGCACAGAGATCGACCATCGACCAGAGAATGTAACACGCTGAGAATAATTGAAGCTATGAGGAAACCCAAAAGGGAGATGCAAGAGGTTGTTAGCAAAAGTAAACTGCCCCCGATGAAGTCCATCCTGGGTATAAATATAACTTGAAAACTATTTCTGGATATTTTAAACCGCACAGGAAAATAATAAAGTAATATTTTCCCGTTAGCTATTTGATTTTAAACATTTTGTCATCTACAGTTTGTCTAGCAAGTTTACCTTCAACCTTGAAGTACCAAATGTGTTTACAAATAATTTTGATAAGTTTTTTAATGACTTCTAACAGGATGTTTGTACGTCATGGCGTCGTGAAAAATGTGGATCACCGCACATTTCCTTTACAGGTTCATCACATATTTTTAATAGGAAAACCAAAATAATCTTGAGTAATCGAAATATTCCTTGACCCTGAAAATAACATGGCTTAGAATGGAACCTTCACTGTTCTGTAATGCTTGAAGATGTCGATGACAGTTAATAGCCATTACAAATTTATTATACAATAAATTTGTCAGCAATGGCGTTTCAAGAGGCCTCATTGAAACTTTTCAAACAAAACTCGAATTTCAAAAACTCAAAAAAAAAACTAAAGTAAAGCAGCCATTAACTGTTGGATACGGCAGGCACGAGACCGGGTAAACTGGTGTGAAGTGGAAATGACCATAACTCAGCATTGGAATAGGTACACCCAAAATCGGGTAGAAGAAATGAGAGTCATATTACTGGTCCAGACAGCTTCATCTAATTTAGTTAGAACATTTCAGCTATTCCCAGAATTATGATTTGTGAAACTAAATTATTATACTAACGATTATATAACTACCAATTATTATAACAATCACAAGAAGACCTACAATGAAATGAATAATTTGTATGTAGACGACAACAATTGAATTATTATTCTAATGTACTATTCATTCGTTGTAAAGCAATAGCTTTCAAATTAAATTCCGTTTATTTGTTACATAAGTGAGAACATATCAAACAGACTCAAAGTTTGTTAATTAGCAAATACATATTATTAAATGGGCAGGCATTACATAATGTCACTTGCTTGTGAGAAGTACTGCGTAGCTTTATGAACGTTTTAATTTAAGATCGTTTTTATTATGTTTTAAGAAGAAGTATAAATACCGGAAGACGCAGCGTTGGAAGGTCTCTCCCACCAGGTGGACCATGACCTGGTAGGGCCGTGAAAATCAGATGGATGCGAGACGCACAAGATAGGTCGTTACGTCGAAACTCGGAGTAGGTCTATTACCAGAAGTCGTCTTTCGACTGAAATGATGGTGACGATAAATAGAGACATCATCGTTATAATGTAGTCGAAAGACATCCGTTACAGGACGTAGACCTGCCCCAAGTATCGAAAAACGGTCCAGTCTCAACTTTCCGCAAATCTGAATCCGGATTTCCGCAACCTAGCCGTCCAGTATGGTGTTTAGACGGAATTTACGACATCAATTAGTGTTAAACGAATATACATATATTAAATTCCTTTCCGATCAACGCGACCGTAGAATCGGATCAAATTGATGTCAATTTAATGCTGTAGCATAGGAATAAAATTCTTGTCCGCTAATTTATTTAAAGTCCAGGCGGTCCTTTTGTCGGACAAAATCGGGCCAGCCGAATTCAAAGCTACGAAATATCATTAGAGCACCCAATTACTTTTTTGCAGAACTCCGGCCGAATGCCAAGTTAGGCTCTTTTATTTTCGCCAACTCAAATTGCCTCTTGGTAAACAGCAAGAACTGCCATTGAGAAATCTGTATGTTGCAATACAGCTGCTCCCGATTAGGCCTCAAATAAGCAATAAAATTATTACATTTCAAAAGCACGATTATCCCATAAACTTCAACACAACCATCAATAACAGAATGCCAACACGAACTGGCGAAAGAAGACTACTAGGTTAATCAAACTGGTATTCTACGCGTAGTCATGGCATTCGACGCAAGCGCATAATTTTCTAACTGACGTAAGTTCGTAACTGACACACCACTTTCTATTTCCATAGCGATGGGCTCTGTTATGATGTAATTTTTTTCGACAAGATGTTGTTTGCACCGTGTTTTGACACAGTTTGTGAACAACCTGTATTTAATAACTGGGTAAGGAATGCCTGAGAGGAAGCTTGTCTTTACGTAATCGACACAAGATCGGTTCGGTATGCTTTGATTAAAGCGAATCGATTCTTGAAATATATTTATAAATAGACGGAGATGCAGCGTTGGAAGGCCTCCCACAAGGTGAACCTGACCTGGCGGGGGTCACCGGAATCCTATGGATACGAGACGCATAGGACCGGTCGTTGTGGACGTCTTTCAGTCGAAACGATGATGATGATGATGAGAGCGAAAAACACAGCAGTGTGAGTAGTTATCCGGTTTTGGGATTCGTATTAATTTGTTGTGTGGCTGTTGGCAACCACCTTTGTTACACAAAGATTGAGCTAAGTGACATGTATCGCAGTTAGCAATATATTAATGATCTCAGGTCTCTTAAAAACTTGTTCAAATTCGTCGGATGTCAAATTTCATGTCAAATCATATCGCAGAAGGTTTGGCAGCAGATTACCGCAGACTTGTTCAGGGTTTTACAAATTGACATTTATTATTCTGTTTTCTTAGTACTTACCTTTGTGAACAGGACCCTGAAAAGGCGCTTAAGACAACGTCTTATAAGATTATGAACACTCTTCGCTACTCTCTGATTGGATTAGCCACGCAATTTCTTTAGATCAGCTCGTCTTTAGATCTCTGTGTAATATTTTGCGCGCCTCAAGAATGTTAAGAGCTTCGGAATATTTTTAGCAGACACTAAGTTCTGTTACCAATAATGTCGAATTATTGTGAGTTATGTTCAAAATAGTTGTATAGCAGAGCGTGGCGGCTTTTAGATAAAATACGTTTTTGTTACAAGATTCTATCATCATTATTTTTATTTATGGTACAATAAGATATCGTTTAGGGAAGGAATGTTTGCTTAGACTGAAAAATATAGAAATAAAATCGAGAAGGTATCCTATTTTTATAAACCACTCATTATTTGCGAATGGTAACGTTATACAATTTGAGGCAGCGAGAACGTTTGAAATAGTTACCGGGGCCCTAGAACGCGAAGGGCAAATAAAGGAACATAGGCGGATTTTAGTCAGTAAAAGTCAGACACGCCCTCTCGCCCCACATAAGAGCGGGGAAGGCATTTAGGGATTTGAAAAAAAATGTTGTTAAATTCACAATTTTGGTAAGCAAAAAATTACTAAGCAGTGGTGGCCTATTAGTAACGGCTCTGACTTACGAGTTGTACGTCGTAGGTTCAAGCCTAGGCTTGGTGCATTACTTTATGCAATTTATTTCATCACCATAAACCCTTGCGGAAACCATTGCGAAAAAACTCATGGCATGTCCTAGAACCAGTACTTCGAAGATATCTGTCATCCACCAACCCGCACTGCGTGGTGCTTTCCCTCTCCTATACAAAAGGCCTCAGTCCTAGCAGTGGGAGCATTTTATGGATTAGCCTTATGCTTATAACAAGCAGTGAAAATAAAATTACCGTCACTACAATGTGATTCAAATATCAAAATCACTAAAAGTCAACGCAATAAATAATTGATAGGGCATTACAAATCAAGCCATTCGACTCGACCTATCTATCACACCTAGGAAATCTTAACAGCAACAGCTTAAAGAAAATGTTGCTCTACTTTTTTCTAACACACCACAATAATTTGACTCAACAATAATAACATACCAAGAATAATATAACACACAATTATTCTCGCACAGTCTCCGGAGATAAATAGTAATTACAGCATAGATATTATACAGAGCCGTATACGCATGTAAACGGGTTAATTAAGTGTAATTACACAAGTTACTAAATTACCCTCTACAAGTCTACACGAGGATGCTTTAGTTTAAATAAACGCAATTGAGAGTAGGTATTTTTTTTTGTCTTAAATGGGTCACTGAATCTTGATCACTTACTTTAACAAACGGTTTTCAATAAGCTCGCGGGCCGCATTAAGTGTCTGACCATTTTCAAAATGATTCATGCCGCAGAAAAATGCTCAGTTGGGTGCATGCTGCCCACTGGCCGTGCCGAGCTGAAATTCGTGTAGTGTCGCTCTAGAGTCGGTCCACACTACATGAATTTGAACTCGGCTCGTGCTCGGCTCCTCTAGAGTCGGTCCACAGTACATGAATTTGAGCTCGGCTCGTGCTCGGCTCCTCTAGAGTCGGTCCACACTACATGAATTTGAGCTCGGCTCGTGCTCGGCTCCTCTAGAGTCGGTCCACACTACATGAATTTGAGCTCAGCTCGTGCTCGGCTCCTCTAGAGTCGGTCCACACTACATGAATTTGAGCTCGGCTCGTGCTCGGCTCCTCTAGAGTCGGTCCACACTACATGAATTTGAGCTCAGCTCGTGCTCGGCTCCTCTAGAGTCGGTCCACACTACATAAATTTGAGCTCGGCTCGTGCTCGGCTCCTCTAGAGTCGGTCCACACTACATGAATTTGAGCTCAGCTCGTGCTCGGTTCCTCTAGAGTCGGTCCACACTACATGAATTTGAGCTCAGCTCGTGCTCGGCTCCTCTAGAGTCGGTCCACACTATTCGCTTTCTGAGACAAATTCATGTAGTGTTACATGAATTTGAGCTCGGCTCCTCTAGAGTCGGCCCAGACAACATGAATTAGACCTCGGCTCGTGCTTGAATTTAAATTCTTTTGTGGTATTTCGTGATTTTGAATTTAAATTCTTATGTGGCGACATAGATGTCGCTATTCGCTTTCTGAGACAAATTCATGTAGTGTTACATGAATTTGAGCTCGGCTCGTGCTCGGCTCCTCTAGAGTCGGCCCAGACAACATGAATTAGACCTCGGCTCGTGCTCGGCTCCTCTAGAGTCGGCCCAGACAACATGAATTAGACCTCGGCTCGTGCTCGGCACTTCTAGCGCATGATTTTGAATTTAAATTCTTATGTGGCGACATAGATGTCGCTATTCGCTTTCTGAGACACGGTGGAATGCTAAGATGGTCACCAATCTGCAGACCAACCTCGCCAAGCGTTAATTAATGCTTAACCTTGGTCATTGACCCGCACGGGTTGTTATTATGTTAGCCAAAGCCAAAGAAGTATTAGCAATACAATAACTCTAAACTTCTATACGTATAGGCTTAAGCACCCATGAGAAATAAACAGTGGGTTCCGAGCACCCCTGAGAATGGACATCAAGAAACAGATTAGTAATCGACTTTTAGGTTACGTATAAATTATAATATTTCTTGATATAAAAAACTAGTTTAATTTTTATATAATGGTTTCATTTTATATTTTTATCAAACATAATTAGTAATTAAGTAAGCAGTATGTAAGTAGGACAATTATTTATTAGTCGGTCTGTCAGTGTACACTTCTCTTCTCACACTTCGCCACTTTTTCGAGTCCACTGAATGAGAATGAGCACCCATGAGGTTTTCTAAAAGCCGGCCGGCCCCTGCTTTGGAGAACCCATTTATCTAAGAAGGCTATATGCTATGTAACATTACAATAGGACCGGAGTAGTAACCAAAGACGCGGGTGAAACCGTGGGGAACAGCTAGAAAGCTAAGGTACAGGCTGAAGAAATAGAAAACCGAAAAAATAAAGTAGATATCGCTTCCAATGATCACTGAGGTAGACCTATCTAAAATGAACATCTGGCAACAAAAGGGGAAAAACATTGTCTAGCTCGCAGAGAAATTAAGATCTGAGAGAAGGGTGTGACTCCCCGCGGGAAGATTTGTTCACGATAAGGGAGAATGTCGAAGGTACCTTATTATCAAGTCGACAGTATCGCCTCTCAAGGTTTTACAGTTTTCATTACTCTTAAGGATTGTATAAGTAAAGTCGGAATATGTTCAGATGCTGTACCACGAACTCTTAACGCGATCCATTCGACGACCTGAACTGAACTGTTAAAGAGATGGAGCTATATAGGGTGTATAGCTCCTTTCCTTCTTCTCGTTTGCACGGTTGATATTTTAATACGTCATGGTACGGCTCCTAGTGGCATCAAAATCTATTCAGTCCGAAAAAGGATTTTTTTTTACACGACTGCTACGGAGTTTGCAATCCTATATCGAATCCTACATCACACATCCAAAATCTTTTCGCATAAACTAGTGCTTTACTGCGATCCCACCTGACGGTAAGTAGTGATGCAATCGTTGATGGTATGGTATTGTTGACATCGTCGTTCTTGGTTGTATAATCGAGTACAAAAATATCGGTATCGAAAGGAAAAGTACTCGATACTAGCATCCGGCTAGCCAGACCCCAACTAATTTAGGAAAAGTTGATGATTATCGTCATACGACCTGCAATGACCTTCTCGAGAGAAAAAAAGTACACAGTCCATTCGTAATGCTAGAACTACATTAGACCGACGCGACGCACACGTGTGGCCTGATTTGTACGTAGAACGATGTCGCGTGGCGTGGATCAAGTATAGTTATACAAGTCTAGTTTCCATATAAAATGTATGGAGACCGACGCGCCCAGATCGGCGTGTGTGGCACACGTGTGCGCAGAGTAGTTCTAGCTTAACTTCTTGAGTAGCGTAATTAGAGACACAATAGTAAGACAATAGCGCACGACCGCCGGCGTTCGTGCGGGGATCAACAGCGTAAATAACCCTTCCAACAGCCAATTCCTTTACAATAATGATGTTTTATCGTGTACGCACTGTACCTTTATAGCTAAGATAGGTTATACTAGCCCTATTTACTGTACATGATCGCAACCCATAATTGCACAAAAAAAAGTTCATATATAAGAATGATAGCCTACAAATGTTCCTACTACTGATTCTCTGTGAGAGGAAGACAAATTATTTTATTTCACTTTATTTATTTTCAGACATGCAGCATGCAAGCAGGAATGCAGTATGCAAGTAGGCATGCAGCATGGAAGCAGGTATGTGTCACACACGTTCCTAAAAGAGATGTCAGCAAACCGTAGATCAGGACCAATGCCCGCCAGGGTCGCGGGGATATCCTGAAAAGGAAACCCGTACTCGTAGAACGCAAAGGGCAACTGAAGGACACACAACAGGTGTGATTTAGTCAGTAAAAGTCTGGCACGCCCTCTTGCTCCGCCCTAGAGCGCGAGAAGTCATTGGATGATTTCCCACCTCAAAAAAAGGTTGCATAAGCTCTCTCGTTATATCACTATAATGTCTGTTACAAAACAAATATTACACTACCAAAAACCTCTTACAATAAAGCTTATTGAAGGAATGGCATCCATCAGATTGGACAGCCGAAATAGGTTGGAATCCATCAATCAATTTCAAACGTCAACCAAATCGAATGAATTCCAGCTGGTATTGGGAAAATACAAGTTTTTGGCTGAATGTAACTATGGAGGAACGTGCTTTTTGATATATTCTTTGGCAATCTATTTGATTTTGATTTGGAATATAAAAGGTTTTACATTTTCAATGTTGTATTAACTCGGGTCATCATGGCCCAGATTTCATCGGTAAATTTTGATGAATTTCCTGCCTGAACATTGGGTACATATTGTTACGCTGTACATCTTCAATGAAATCAAGAGTAGCATCAAATTAAAGCGCCTGCACCTGATTCGGGCGGAAGAAACGCGCGAGTGTCACCATTGTGTGGGCCTCTTGGAGGACACGGTGGAGCATACGGTGGAGGTGTGCCCCGCTAGGGCGGAGCACCGCCGTGTCCTCATGAGGGTGATCAGTGGCGGCGACCGGTATTAGTTGATGGTCATCACCAACTAATACCTACTTACGTACACGTTTAAAGAACCGTATTTTTTTTAATGAAATTTACGATCTCTTCGAGAGACAGTTCAGAGGATGAGAGATGCACGCTGTGGAAGCAAGAAACACCCAACTCCTCCACACTTCATCTGATCACCCCATCAGAAGATCTCATCGTGAACTGCAGTGGCCAATCTAGAAATCTCTTAAACGACGGTGCATAAACAATCTGGGCAAATGAGGTTTCCTCGACTCAACCCAAACACAGTGTCAGTGTGGGGCTACTTCACAGGACATGCGACGAATGCTATGCTGCCCAGGGTGTTTGTGCACACCCCCCGCACATTCAGGATTTATACGAGGCCTATGACAGAGCTGTACAGGTTGCCAAATACTGGTCACAGAAATTTTTATTCGAGTCCATAGAGTCGAAGAAGCTGTATAATCATGCCTAAGAGGAACTCGCAACTTTCTCGACATTCATCCATTACAAGGGTCTTAATTGATTCAAGGACTTTTTTTGGGCCACACTATTTCACGAAACCGCTGCAACTCTTGAAAATCAGTATCAACTCTGGCGACCACCATAAAAGCGCCGAGGCCATGAAGCTCGGCACGTTAAAAAAACCGGTTTAACTGTCTTTGATCCCGTTACGAAGTTAATCAGTAAAGTACAACGGAGGAGGAAGATAATTTCTACTTTCCTCCAAATCAAGCAGGAGACAGAACAGAATTAGGCCAAATAGCATGAAAGGATGACTACAGCTGGGAGAAGCCCAGTTGCCTAGCACCACAGAATGTAATTAGTATCAATTAATGTGTCCTAAAATGTGAGTTGTTACGTTTGATTTAGAACTTTGACTTTCATAATTGTTTTGGGTAGCATAAAAAATGATACTAATAATCACAGGCAATGCTATGCCTTTTCCCACTGAGATTTGATGACTGCTTTTTATAGATTTTGGGGCACTCATTTCGATCAAAATTATGGAAAAAAAAATCGAGCACTTCCAGATTTTACGCTAATCACCATTTAAAAAAAATAAAAAATAAGAGGAATAGATAAGCAGCGTTTGCCGAAATTTCCCCAAAAACCATAAGTAATGTTGGCATAGTTTTTCAGATTGTATAGGGTGGTTGAACAGTGGTGGTTCAGTGGTGGATTACAGCCCATTCCTTTTCCTAGAAAGGAGGCCTGAGTCCCAGCAGCGGGAACATTATAAAGCTGATTATGCTTTTCCTTAAAGGGTGGTCCACTTTGTCTGATGTACTTGATATTGTTAGTATGTAGATCAACATGCAAAGAGAGAGAGAGAGAGAATATGGTTGTCATAGAAAATTTTTGTCGTTTAAACATGCTCCCCGTTCGTTCGTAAATCCAGTTTTTGTATCGAATCCAAAATTATGAGAAATGATTTTAGTGTAGAGTTGACAGCCAGCGCTATTTTGATGGATTATAGGTACTACTTTTTCTAAAACTTATTAAATAAAAGAAAAAACCTGTACCACCCAGAAGGCCAGTGACTCCAAAAGAAACAATGTAGTTTTTTATATAAGCCGTATAAGACCGGATGAAGCTTGGAATATTGGTAGTACTATGACTTAGATTAGACGCACATTACGATAGTATTTTATTTTAAAAAAAAAACAAAATTATGTCTTTTTCCTATTTCCACGCGGGCGAATTCGCGGACAAAAGCTAGTAAATAATATTATTATGTCGAATAAAGCAAAACTTTAAAAAAAAATACCGTATACGTCAAACAATTGCACCTACGTCAGCGTAATATTCAAACACAGGTAGAAATTCAACTTAAAATTCAGCGCGTGAGTAGAAACCACTCAAGGAATGAATTTTTCGTTAGCGTACATGAAAGAAATAATTATTGTGAGGGGACCTATGCAAGGGCGTTAAAATTAAAAATCTATACTAAACAAGTACAATTTAAGAAGTAGAAATCATGGTAGGAAGCCATCAGTTTGCAAGGGACTCAGGGGAGTTATGGAGAATTGCAGGGATCGCAAAACTATTTTGAAGTGCAAGAAGTGCGCAGTTAGCGGTCAATTCTGTTGACGTATTATGAAAATGACTAGAATGGAAAACCATTCAGATAATTTCAGTTTGGAAAGTTTCAGAATCGATATAAATTTTTCCAACGCAAGCAATTCTCTGCGAGCATCCTACAAACGGATTTTTTTTCATAAAAATGTGTTAATATTATTTTTTCTTGTAACCCTTGGAGTTTACGTGAGGATGTGCTATTTACAATAGTATTATACAAACATGACGTAATTATTTCTTGATAATGGCCGTCCGCCCTTGTGCCTCGACCGGGCAAAGCCGGGGTTCGACATTGACCGTGACCACTCGGTCTGCAAACGGCCTAAATCGATATTTGTCTAGGGTTGGCAAACATTGTGGTTGTATGCTAAATGGCTAGTTCGTAAATCAACTGAATAACCAGTTGGGTAAAGGTTACCAAGGACGAGTCAAGCCCTGTGTACTTAGGATAAAGTAGTGATCCGGGTTAATGAATATTTATGACACTTCTCGCTGTCACTAGTCAAAGTCCTAACCAGAACATTGAACTTAGTTTATAGTAACCTTGTAAATATCAGATCGCTAAGCTAGTCGCTCCAGGTAAAATCGTGGTATTCAGCTGTTCATAAGCTTTTAGATTGGAAGCTGACCCTAACCTTAGGGAAATGCTAGGGCCAATATTGATGACTAAGTTTCCAGCCAGACAGAATGCTGGTAGTCGCCTCTTAATGACCCATTAAAACTTAGTAAAGAGTAAAATGCTGACAAGCCAAACTTGCGCTAATTGCTTAACAAATTGCGCTCACGAGATAGAGATCATGTCGAGTACTGACTGCACACGTAAATTGACGTCAATGCCGCGCTGACCAACAGGTAGCAACAAAATACAAGTCTAAGATCAGAACTGTGCCAAAATATCGCCTACTAGAATTGAGAAATGAGAAACAAATATATTTACGATTTTCTCAAATTAGAAACTAAATTTTATATGCGCTATTGCTGACTGCGTGTGCTTCTGGAGCAAGTTTAAGCTATATTTTGTGCTTTTTGGTTTGCGTGACAACCCTACCTCGGATTCGACTAAAATGGGGGAGATACTGTAAAGCTCCACGTCACATGGCATATTATATGGGTTGAATAAAAATGCTTTACGCAGCACTGCCCACGAAGTTTTTTATTGGAGCGATATGCTTTTTTGTTACGATATTAGATCGGTTCTTACTTAAATTTCTTCTAGGATTACAATGATATTTTATGTATGATCTACAGGCACACAAGATACGCGCGAAAAACGGAAAAACATAACCCTTCTTGCAGTCGGCGAATAAAATTGAATATTAAGTTTAGAATTTATTTTTTACAGAAGTAATTAATTTGAACTTAGCGAAAAACGTATAATATACAGGTACAGTCAGTAACAGCTATCGATATATATGTACGCTAGATTATATATCAATGGTAACAGCAGTCTACCAACAATTTTTTTAACGGGATTCAGTCAGTCAGTGGATGTATAGTCATTGGCCCTTACCTACTTTAAATACAGTGCGAACTCAAATCACCCAAGATGGTCTCTTCCTGGAGCTGGCTTTCAGTCTAACCAGATGCAGCTAAATACCAAGATTTTACATTTATTTATATTTATATAGGCACACCAACGACTTATTTACAAAACTGGTTCCTGGGTAAAAGTCACTTACGGTTATGCAAAATATTTACACCGGGTCTAATTAATTCATAATTTATTATGACAAGGGTTAAAATAGAAAATTAACATTAAAAACCAAGAATTAAATAAAATGACCTTATTATTAAATTAAATTATAATTTAAACTAGCTTCTTCCATCGGCTTCACTCGCGAGTACATAAGTAAGTTTCCTCATACAAATTTCTGACCCCATTTCATCCCCTTAGGGGTTGAATTTTGAAAAACCCTTTCTTAGTGCTCGCCTACGTCATAAAAGGAAACCTTGTGCAAAATTTTATTTTCCTAGTCTCAGTAGTTTCGGCTGTGCGTTGATGTGTCAGTCAGTCAATTTCCTTTTATATATATAGACTAGCTTTTGCCCGCGGCTTCGCTCCCGTCAACTGACTACTCTATTACCTCTACTCTGTTCTACTCTACCCTAGTAGAGTTGGGTAGAGTAGAACAGAGTAGTCAGTAGATAGAATAGGGTAGGGTAGGCTCTACCCTCCTGTTCCCCTACTCTACTCCACCCTACTCTACCCTATTCTACTCTACTTACCCTACTCTACCATACCTAGTTACCTACCCTACCCTACCTACCCTAGGCTACCTAACTACCCTACAACCTTCCCTGTATGCTGGTGAATAAAACAAAAAAGAATGATTAAAATTGCTCCAGCCGTTTTTAAGTTATAGCGTGACCAGGAGAAATATGGGTTTATTTTTATATATTATAAAGATATAAATATTTTTTTACATGGAATGATTCGTTTATTTTATAACCAAAATGTTTTAGATAGTCCTTACCATTTCCAATTTCGAACTTTCGAGACATTCTACTTTTTTAAGAGTAGGTATGTAATTATTTGCATTGCACCAACCTTTTATGTGAGTTCAACCTTTTTTGAATAAAATCAGATTGAGTTTTCAAACACGTGTCAAAATAAAATGTAATTAAAATTAAAGGTACTAAGGAGTATTGATATCAACTTCAAAGCAAAACATCTCCAAAATGACTTTCTACCCCTTTTTAACCCCCTTAGTGGATGAATTTCAAGAAAGTACGCAACTCGTATTCTATTAATTCTGTTAAAGAATGTTCATGCATTTGAAGTAAATTGGACCAAGGAATCACGTTGTCCCATACAAACTTTGCCCTCCTTTTTTCACCTCCTTAGGGGTAGAATTTCGAATAATCCTTTCTTATTGGATGCCTACGTCATACAAAGAATATACCCTCCAAGTTTCAGGTCTTTACGTTTAGCGGTTTAGGCTGTGCGTTGATCCATCAGTCACTCAGTACAAAGCATTTTATATGTATAGATATAGAAGATAGATTACATTATTATAGTATAATTATTTAAAATATATGATAATAAAACATGAAGCTACTGCCAGTTATACTGTAAACAACAACAGAACACTACTTACTAGCCTCAGTAGCTGTCAAAAACGAAGGTTTCTTAGATTCTACAGCTGAAAGTAAATTATAGGGCAAGTACTGACAGCATTGTACAAATGTACACGCGTACTAAAAAATATTATCCAACGAAAGTAAAAACGTCGTACAATGTGTTCCAAATAAGAGTAGGATCGATTGCCATGTTGTGACGTCACGTCATACTGTCACATCGAAGAATTAATATGGCGAGTAAACAAGAAATTTTTAAAATTTAATTTATTTACGAACTGTGAATGAAAAAAATTTAATCAGAATCCAGTTCTTCAATTTTGCTCATCTCTGAGTTCTTCATGCCCAATTTCTTACCGATTTGACAGTTTGACGTGACGTCACAACAAAGCAATCGATCCTATTCTTATTTGGAACGCATTATACAAGTGCATAGAGCTGTAAATCAAACTTTTAAATATTACGATTTGAACATAATAAGTAGTCGCTAGAGTATATGTCAATGCAAATAGGTGAATAAACTTAAAAAATGTAAAACAAAAACGTGTGATTGTGAATATGTAAATATTATATTGTTGTCTTTTAATAACATTTTAACGGGATCTACGGAAAACTTTTATTTCTAATGTTCATTGTCGAACTGAAAATTAGCTTGTAAATTATTTAATTAACTAAAATTAAAATTATTTACATTAAAATGTTTATTTACTCAAATTAGTAGTTTTATAATGAATAATTAATTATCTATATAAAATAATATAGTTTCGTCTGCGTGAAAGAAAATTATCCTAAGGAAACATATTCTTAAAGGCATAAAAGGTATCCTATGTGCTATTCCAGAACATGGTCAGTGTATAAAGTTTCAGCCATTCGAACGTGAAGAAGAAGAACTCACAAGTTTTCGCCTTTACAATATTAGTGTGATATAAACTATGGTTTATCTACCAGCTCAGCTGTATCTTTTCATTTTATAGTAGCTTCGTTATGTTCTTTTTAGATACCTAAACCTAACCGAAAAGATTGAGGACAATCCTCACTAGGGTTGCTACCTTTTTTTCTGCAGTTAAAGTTCATTGGTAAGAAAAAAAAATGTACATAGACACATTATTAAAATAAAGTACAATTTATTTTTCTTTATTATTATGTTTAAAAAATATTTTTTATTGCTTTTTGCAGTTTGTATAAAATTAGTATCTCTACTAAATAATTGCACATTATCTTTACAATCTATATTTAAATTAAAGTAAATAAGTAAGTAATTAATTTTTCATCAAATTCAGAGACGCTTTGTTTCTTTCGTCTCGCCATTTGCTATTCATCACAGAAAAAACTCTGTGAATGCTGACGTGGCGGGAATAGACAATATTTTTTTTTTTAGATTCCGCACCAATCGATAAATTTCGTTTAACGAAATAATACTTACGACTAAACTTTTCAAAATCCCAAACAAATCAAATCATGTAAAATAAAGTATTTTCATGTACTTTATTGTTCTCATAAAATACAGAGTACAATTACCTAAAATAACGTACACTTTATTATAAAGTACGGGTGGCAACCCTAATCTTCACACACAACATGTGTGTGAGGATTGTGTCTAACAATTATTCGATTAGTCCAAGCAATTTGACAAAATTGGACACGTCTCTTAAACGAGATCAAGAGCCTACACGACTTTATTCGAACCCTAGATTTTCTGGCACAAAAGGAGTAACAAGCCTGGAGCCTAAATACGTTTCCAAAGCGAAAGCCAAATCACGAAATACAGCTTTGCACTAAATGTACCCCATGGTTTCACCCGGATCTGCAGTGCTGCTGGCTCCAGTGAGTCGGAGCGGTGTTGTGTGACGTAGCGGCTTGACTATTGCCGTCGAAGGAGCAGTGTTCTTAGCCAAGGTCGCTGATGAGGCTGAGGGTCGTCACCAGTTAGGCATGCTGGTGGTCAGGATACCCTTTAAAGAAGTGGGTGCTGCTCGAAAACTTGAGCAAGTGTTGATGATCTCAAGATGTAGTAGCTATACGAAGGCTGCACTGACGTTCATTGTCGTCCCTTAAACCTTTGTTGAACAGGGAGGGTCCTCTGACCAGATGGGTGTTGTCTGGTCCGGACAACCGGGCAACCCGATAGTTGATTTCGGGCTGTTGTATATGTTGTAATCGCGCAGAGAACTCCAATACCGCAATACAGGATTTTTGAATTTTAGTTCCTAAGTGGCGTGATAGATGTCGCTACAGGTATGACACAGTCGGGCGATCCGCACAATTTTTTTTTTCTTTTTAATAGGCTTCGTTATTTAGTGCATATCGAACGCTTCTATTTTAATGTTCGAGCCTATAAGTCAGTCATTCTGGAAGGTTGTGGAAGTTTCAATACTGATCATGACTATAGGTGCAAACAATCTATATAAATATATAAAAATGAATAGCTGTTCGTTAGTCTCGCTAAAACTCGCTGGACCGATATGGCTAAATTCGGTCTTAAAAGATTCGTAATAGTCCAGGGAAGGTTTAAACGGTAAGAAAATATAGAAAAACATACGAAAAAAAAAACGAATACAACACTATCTCTAATTAAAATGAATTATGTTGTTATGGTAATACCAGTAGATGGCGTTATCCTTTTAGTTTAGCTAACACAACATTCATTGACTATTAGGTGGTACGAAGTTCGCCGGGTCAGCTAGTCCCAGATAAAAATTGCTTGTTATTTCGGAGTTGAGCCCAAGTCAACATCCTCTTGAGTTTGCAAACTTCAAATTGGATTGACCAATTTTTTGTGCACCTCTCATCCTTTGGAAGTTTTTATCAAACTGAGACACTACACACTAGTGAAAAAGCTTGAGAATATTAAAGAATCTTGATAGATAAGTTTACTGTGGAAGCGTGGTCAGAGAAAACCATTGCAATATTACAATATTTCTGAATTAAATGAACCTGAAATGAGTCCAACTAAGAAGTGGAATGTCTGCCGGAGTCTGTGTTTTCTGATAGCTACAACTTAGGGGTCTATAAGCGAGTAGAGGGTCTTCAAGAGTGAATAAGTTACTTCTAGGCAAGCGTGCTTCATCGGCCTCAAGTCTGCTATTACAATAGTGTCAGAATGGTCTATCATTGATTTCATAATTGTTCATTTTGACAAGTTTGGTAATCTACTAATATATGGCATCATTATGACTTTCCAATGGTCAACCACTGACACTCCATTGAAAGAAATGGTAATCTCGTACATACTGGCAAATGAATATCTGACGTATGCGGTAATCTGCTAAAATTTTGACATTTCCTTTGATCAGTGACCTACCATTAGAACGGCATTGCTTTTAGTAAGCTCGATATTGTCATTCTACTACAACACTATTACGAGACCATTGACCGATCAATGATCGATCATTATGAATTATCAGATTACGAACTTTTAGCAAAATGACAATGAGATCGTGTTGGAATGACGAATTTATAAAAAAAGCAGACTTGGGCCCCAGGTGCGATAGAGGTCAAACGCGAGCTTACCAATAATACAAAAATAACATTATTATTTATTTATTTACTAACATCCTTAAAACAAAATACATTGTAATAAATGTATTCGCTTCAAACTAAACAGGATAATTTTCTTACACGTGACCATTACTTATAATACCTTCCCAAATATTTACTCTTCACTACACTAAACTAGAAGTCTAACTAACTTTATTGACACATACTCTTATGTACAAACTTACATACGTAATATATTTCTTGTGGACTCGTGTCCTCGTGGACTGAGCTACGAGCGATTTCATTTCCATCACGTTCAAGGCGTATGCGCAAAGTCAATGTTATAATGATCTTGTATGTATGTTCCAATGACGCAATGAAAGGACAAAGTGCCTTTTTTGATAGTGTTAAAAATTATGTACCTATGTTAATTTGGTAGCTTACTTAGGAGCTAAAAAGGCCAGATTTGAATGGCATCGAGCCAAATATGCCAACCTACATAACTCCAGTGATAGACATCATGTAGTTGCAATATCTAATATCGATTAGTGTGGAAATATCCATAAGGTTCGGTTTACTCTATGTGTTTATTGTAAGCAAAGAAAAAGTTCACGTTATTTATTTATCATGTTATGTTCAGTGTGTAGCCATTAATTTAGACGAATGATTGTTTAATAATTGATTTAACTACTTAGTTATTATATTTTGCTACGTTTTTTCTGCACTTACATCATGCCATGATGAATCATCAATTTCTGCTTTTTCAGTCCAATATAATATGAAGTTGTCACATAAAAGGCTAAGCGGTGATGTGGGTGGGAAATAATTTAAAATCAATGCCACAACATTAACATTTTTACGACTACTAGTAGAATGTAAAGGCATAATTATTGTATAATGTAAGCACACCTGTTGAATCACCATTGAACGACGTACTCATTTAAGTCGAAAAAAAAACTGCTGAATAATTCGGCTGGTAAACAAGGGCTATAATACCTCCCATTAAATATTCTGTAACGCCATGTTGCCCTAAAACCGGTATTACAGATGCAAGCAACAAGTTTGCCAGGGTTTGCTAAAAAACGAACGGGCCACATCTAAAGAATACCCAAAAAGCAAGAGCGAGGAAGGATCTCTTCACAATGTGTAACGTGTACTGTACTTCAATATTGATGCAAAAAAAGATGACGAGAAAATCTGTTTTTCTTTTTTGTAGATCTTGACAGCGAATTCAATTAAAAAGAGGAATGAAAGAAGGTACACAACAGATTAACAATAATCTGTTCCAATTCTATATTATTTTACTATCATCATTTCAGCCGAAAGACATCCACTGTTGAACATAGGCCTCCCCCAAGTGTCACAACAACGACCAGTCCTGTGCGTCTCGCATCCATCAAATGCCCACGACCGTCACCGGACATCAGTTAACCTTGTGTGGGAGGCCTTCCAATGGTTAACCAGAAGACGCAGCTTTTCTGCGACTTCCAGTCATATATTATGACTGGCAACACGCACTGGTCACTTTCAGCACTTTTGTCTCGAAACACTGTGGTGTGTATGACGAGAAAATACCGCGCATCTTCCCGAACGCTACCCAGCGCAGCTTTTTACTTTCAATCATGGAAAATGTCTAGCAAAAAAAGTAATTTCATATATTATTTTAGACGGTAATATCTCAATTACTTTTGCAGACGTGATGTGAAAGTAAATCTACTTTTACAAAGGGAAAATTCTGAACAAAAAAAAAATTGTATTATCAAGAATATTGTTTTAGAAGTAGCCGAATAAAGTCGAAACTTTGAAGTCTCCAAACCAAGTCGATAACAATATCGTATTGGATTTTATGACTATTACACTACATTAGATAGAAAAGGTTCGCAGTTTGCCCATTGCCCATGAACACCCAATAACTGTTTATGGCTATTCACAGCAGACCTTTACAATTTGGTTGGAAAAATACGTCTGTTATATGTTCAATGGAAATACATTTTTTATGAAAAAATTGGATTTTGACCGTTAGATACACCACACCGCATTTAGTGGTTATAGTGAAGGATATTTTGACATTTTTATATACATGGCGATGGATGGAGAGCGAGAGGAAGGCCAAAGAAAAGATGGATGGATTATGAAAGTGACATGAAATAAAAAGCAGTCGGTGATAGCGTGACGGTAGAAAGAAAAAAACGTATTGTGGCGACGCGACGCGACCCCAAGTAACATGGCCAATCATTGGACAAGGGTGGGAAGATGAGTGAAGGATTTTTCAGGCAAATGTTCATGATAGTAGCGATCATTATAAAATAATAATATCAGCAACATTGAATGGTCTGATCAACAATCTGTCTCTTGAGAGCAGGTTAAGTTATTTGATCTTTGGGACATGTGCCTATCTGGTTAAAACTATCGTCCCGCCGTACTGACAAACACTGATCCTAATTTATTTTTATAGAATATTCGAGAACACTATTACATCACTGACATCAGCCTTTTATTTTGCGGGTGAGTAATTTTTTTAGGTCGGAAATCATTTTACACTTGGTTTATGGGAGAAAACGTGCAGTTAATCACGTGTGAAAAAAAGGTTTCGTATTTTCAATCCTTTTATCAAGATAATGTTGATAAAGGATAGGAGCCTGTGGCTATAAATCTTTTCAGGGTAGCGGGATAGTTCGATAGTATTAACCGCGGCGCTGGACCACAAAGGGCAACTGAAGGAACACAGGTGAGTTTTAGTTAGTAAAAGTTTGACACTCCTGTGTGTCTCTCACTCCACACAGAGCAGGAGAAGTCATTTATGATGATTATTCACGAGAAAATATGGGTATAAATCGACAATGAACTGTTACTGTGGTGAGCATATCCCTTGGGCGTACTTAGTTTCGCCAGACGAGTAACCTGGATATTGGTTATTAGTCACACTTAGATAGCTCAATAATTAATTGAAAATCACGTTTTACTAATCAAATTAGGCCGACCATTGAAAAATGAAAGCCAGGCTGAAAATGGAAGCAAACCCGGAGTTCGAGGTGTGTTCGTTAAAAATTCAGAAATTTCAGCACAAAATATCTCACAATTCCTGAAGAGACGAGAGCAAGACAAAGTTTTAAACTTGTTTCATCAACTTCCTAACTCTCAAAACTGCATCTTTTGATCTGCGTTCCTATGTGACACAGATCTCAAAATATCAAAAGTGAATGCTATAACAATGCCTAACCTAGATACAATATAGAAAGCACTAAGTTCCCAGCTGTTACAATAGGTTGTGCAGAATATTTATAAGCAACGTTGATATAAAATTTATACGAATATGTTCGCTAAGTTCAAAACTGCAATAACCCGCGAATCCGGTGATCACGTCATGCTAAGGCTGCCTTAGCATGACGTGTAAAAAAAAGGGTGTGAGCGAGAGAGATGGAGCTATACACCCTATGTAGCTCCATCCCTTTCTCTCACAGTTCAGTCATCATCATCATCATTTCAGCCGAAAGACGTCCACTGTTGGACATACGCCTCCCCCAAATGTCGCCACAATGACCGGTCCTGTGCGTCTCGCATCCATCGGATTCCCGCGACCCTCACCAGGTCATCGGTCCACCTTGTGGGAGGCCTTCCAACGCTACGTCTTCCGGTACGTGGTCGCCATTCTAGAACCTTTCGTGCCCATCGACCATCTGTTCTGCGTGCAATGTGCCCTGCCCACTGCCACCTCAGTTCAGTATAGGTCGTTAAATGAATCGCGTTCAGAGCACGTGGTAGGGCGTCAGAAGTTAAACTCAAAGCATTTATTTCAATCAAACCATTTACATTTTACAGGCACTTTTTAAGCTGTCAAGGAATAAGTCAGTCAAAAAGACGAATTGGCACAATCTGATTAAAGATTAAATCTCAACGGAAAAAAACGCGAACGAAACTTCAAGGAAACTGTTTTTATTCGACTTGAAAAAAACACGAGGTTCTGTATTCGACTACATATCTATTTTTAAATGGGTTATTTTTAGCTGTACATCAAAAATATTATTCTTCACTAAAACATACTAATTGTAGACCAAATATTAAAGGAGTTTTCAATTATTAAGGAACTAGGGGCACCTCGACTCGAACAGCTATTTTTTTTAACACCCGGAAGAGCATAATGTTTTAGTACACATTTGTATTTCTGTTGAATCAAAGACATATTTTGTAGTATAAAACAATAATATAATAAATTGAGGAACAGTTAAATACTACCCTTTTTAAATCGCGTTATTATAAAATCTATACTATCGTACTTGAAGCGATAAAGCGGAAGAGTTGGTTTGTTTGCAAGCGCGAATCTCAGGAACAACTGGTACGAATTGAAAAATATTGTAGTGTTGGATAGTCCAGTTATAAAGGAAGCCTCTATGACATCAAGCTACGCCTACTAGGAGTAGAGCAGTAACCAAAAACGCGGGAGACTACCTAGTATTAAAAATACCGAAAAACCTTTCTCCAGTGCTATCTCTCTTCTGTAATTTCATTAGTCTGTAAGTTACGGTTTATTGAAATAAATGACTATTTTATTTATTGTTACAAACGATTCAAATATTGAACTACCGATTCGCAGCTGGATATTTACGTCGATATAAAAACCGCAAGATGCTTAAGTGCGGAAAAATCCAGCATTGTGATCTTGTCTGATCGGATAGTTCCATGAAGTGTTTAACCTTGGTATTGATCAGGAAATCTGAATACAATGGAAAACTAATACCAGTGTGTGTTATGTTTGTTTATATGTAATTAACAGTAGAAAATTCCAAGTGGGGAATTTAGAAAACAAAGAAAATTAAAATTCATAGAATACCTGCCTGAATATAAACAATAACAAATGGTCTGAATACGATTTCCATAAAATGCCTCTGAATATTGCGTCCTGAAAAAATTGTTATACACTCAGTTTTAGGGAAAGCCATTTCGGCTGCTGTGCATCAATGACAAAAAAAAACCCATAAAAGCAAGAAAAATAGTATAGTATGCCTTTAAATATTCTCTAACTAAACCTAAGCTAAATGTAATAAATAACCGTAGCAGCCCTGCAATTGAGATTAATGATTATACCTTGATCAGTTTTTATCAAGACCTCGTTTTCTAAAATCTGAAAAATAGTCAAAGTAAAAAAAGATTTTTTTCACCCAGATTGATTGGTTTTTTTAAATGCATTATTAGGTTTACGAGGGATGCCTTTTAAGTTTTGTCGTTTGAAGAAAAAAACACAACTAGAAACTTATAGTACTTTTTATTGTTTTTTAAAGTATTCACCACGTAGCATAATACACTTTTCCATTCGCTCAAACCAGTTATTATAACATTTATTCCACTCTAAAGTGGGGGTGTTCAAAATGGCTGACTTGAAAGCGTCGACTGCTTCTTCACCGGACTGGAACCTTTGACCACGAAGACTTTTCTTAATTTTAGGAATTGTAAAGAAATCGTTAGGGCTTAGGTCAGGACTGTATGGAGGATGGTCAAGAATTTCTACTTTTTCCTGCTTCAAATACTCAATCGTTTGACGAGCGCTGTGTGAACTTGCGTTGTCGTGGTGCTGGATGATGCGTCGCTTTGAGTTAGATTTTCAAAGTTCGGCGATGACTTGTGGTAAACAAACTGTGGTATACCACTCTGCGTTAACCGTTCTACGATTTTCAAGTGCAATAGTCGCAACATGGCCGGTTTTTCCAACGAACGTGGCCACCATCTTCTTTGAAGTGCTTCGAGAACGAACAACTTTAGTCGGCTTTGGCTCGTCTTGAAAGACCCAGATTGTAGATTGTTGTTTGGAATCAGGATCGTAGGCATAGATCCAAGATTCTTCACCACTGATGATGTCGTAGACGTGATTTGACTCTCCTCGGTTGAACCTTTGCAGAGTTTTCTTACACCATCTGACGCGGGCCGCCTTGTGATCGTCGGAAAGCAGATGCGGTATCAAACGGCAAACTAGCTTTCTCACACCAAGCGCTTCATGCAAGATCTTCTGAATGGTTGTCCCTGAGAAGCCTAATAGATCCTCTATCTCTCGATATGTCACATGACGATCTTCGAGAATTCGTTGTCTAACAGCAATGACGTTATCTTCAGTGAAGGCGGATTTTGGGCGTCCTTCGCGAGATTTGTCACTAACACTAGTATGTCCACGCTGGAATTCTAAATACCAGCGTTCAACAGTCCGCAGACATGGGGCTTCATCACTGAATACAGATGTTAGCTCTTCAAAACACAGACGCCGTGTCAGGCCTCTTATAAAGTTGTAGAAAATTATTGCACGAACATTTTCCTTAGAAAGATTCATTTTCGTACGTAACCTGACAGATTCCAATCGACGCTTTGACTAAACAATAGCATTAATCCTAATACTTTCAACTGTTTTGAGATTCAAAATTTTAACACATTCGAATATAGAACAGTTCCAAATTCAAAATTGCCGGGAAATATGAAAACGACAGAACTTAAAAGGCATGCCTAGTATAAAACCCATTTTTAAGAAAAAAAAATATTAGGTTTTTTTGAACGTTGATGTCAACAATAAAATAAATTTGTCTTCAGAGTTCGCCTACGCATCTCTTGGTAGACCACAACCTTTTACTTTCAACGCAACGCTTGATCAATTCCATCTCAATGTATCAGATACTGCAATCCAATGTCCCGATGACGTCAATCGAACCTCATTGACGTCAGCAAGACCTAAGACCGGTCTCCGGAATGGTCTGCATCTATTAGTATGCAATCTTTCCGGTTTTAGGGCACTCGCGTATCGGCTGTTAGACCTGTTTGTAAAACCTTGAACTGCATAATATGTTGATTTGATTTGATATTGGTTTAATTTTGTATGAATTTTTATGTCCGACCCATTTTACTAACCAGATATTTCAGGTACTTTCAAAAGGCTTAGGCCCCTCGCCCATGGCGACTTTTTGTAGCGATGCTGTCGCGCGTTCCGTAAGTGCGCAACAGCATCGCTACTAACGCGTGTTAGTCGCATTTGCAAGCGCAATAGAAAAGATGCCAACGTGCTACAGCATCGCTACAAAAAGTCGCCGTGGGTAAGCGGCCTTAGTCGCAAAACTCGCTCCAATCAGAGCGGGAGAACTTATTTGAAGATGTCCACTTCAAAAAAGATGGGTAACTAAAACAAAGCTCCGTCGACAAAGACATTTAGTCAGTGAGTCTATCCTTAGCCCATCATTGACACATTGGGTACACTGATATTTCCTTTTATGGTAGTGTAGCGACATCTATGGCGTCGCGATTACCCCCAAAAGGGTGACCCTCGATGTAGCGACATCTATGGCGTCACATAAGAACTAATCCTGCATCGCGCAATCAAAGTTCTCCGCGCGATTAGAACATATAGAACAGCCCGAAATCATCTATCGGGCAGTAGCCGACCAGACATAACACCCGTCTGGTTGGAGGATCCTCCCTTTTCAACGGAGGCATGTGGGGCTTTACTCTCTGTTCCACATACCCCCTAAACTGGGCTACTCAAACCAAACTGGTGACCCTCGACAAAGAACGTCAGCGCAGCCTTCGTGCAGCTACTACTTCGTGACGTCGTCATCACTTCCTCAAGCTTTCGAGCAGTGAGCCATACAGCCAGCACCCACGGCTATAAAGGGTATCCTGACCACCAGCATGCCTACCTGGTCAACACCCTCAGCCTCATCAGCGACCTTGGCGAAGCACACTGCACCTTCGGCCAGTCACATGAAGAGCTACGAAGAACCTCTCCTGGTCGACGCCAGCAGTCAAGCCACTACGTTGCACAGCACCGCTCCGACTCACTGGAGCCAGCAGCACTACACCTACTCACAGGAGCCAGCAGCATCATCCCGACTCACTGGGACATCATCACCCCGACTCACTGGGGCATCATCCCGACTCACTGGGACATCATCACCCCGACTCACTGGGGCATCATCCCGACTCACTGGGACATCATCACCCCGACTCACTGGGGCATCATCCCGACTCACTGGGACAGCATCATCCCGACTCACTGGGATAGCATCACCCCGACTCACTGGGGCATCACCGCAGACAGTTCCGACTCACCGAGAACTATGCGGCATTCGGTTCCGACCCACTGGAACCAACCTACCACTGGCCTGGCACGCATCAAGAAGCATCAAGAACCATCGATCTCCGATCTCCGGAGGGGAGTGATGTAGCGACATCTATGGCGTCACATAAGAACTAATTCTGCATCGCGCAATCAAAGTTCTCCGCGCGATTGGAACATCTAGAACAGCCCGAAATCATCTATCGGGCAATAGCCCACCAGACATAACACCCGTCTGGTTGGAGGATCCTCCCTTTTCAACGGAGGTATGTGGGGCTTTACTCTCTGTTACACATACCCCTAAAGTAGTGTAAAACTTTCGGCAATAATTCTTTTATGATGGCGTAACATGGGCGTCCACCGAAAAAAACCGCTTAGTTAATTATCAAGTGTTTTGACCAAAACAATTATTGCGTCAAATTCGCCATGGACTCTAGTTCCGTGTTTGCTTAAAAAATAAACGTTTTTAGGAAAACAAAAAAACATCGCTAAAAACTTAAATTGATGAAATTATCACAGGGCTGGTTAATTTAACACTTACTTATGCGAAGACAAATATGTTGTTTGGTTTTATAAGATCCTAAATGATGATGAATTCTAGTGACCAATGGGAAACAGGATCGATGTTATAATATAAGCTTAATTAGCCTATTAATGTTCCCACTGCTGGGACTCAGGCCTCCTCTCTCTAGGGGAGGGAATGGGCCGTAACCCACCACGTGGGCCCAGGGCGGATTGGTGAATGTCACATGTCTTCGAATTTTTGATTCTAGGACAAGCCGGTTTCCTCACGACGTTTTCCTTCACCGTTTTGAGAGCAGTGGTGATGAAACAAATTACACAAAGTAATGCGCCTGGCTGGGTTTGAACCCCGCGTCCTACAACTCGTAAGTCGGGGTCGTTACCACTCGGCCACCACTGCTTTCTGTTCTGATGTTATAATGACTCGTACAAACTAGGGGCCTTCAAGCGTGCGAGCGAGAAAGCGGGATGGAGCTATACACCCTATATAGCTCCATCCCTTTAACAGTTCAGTTTGGGTGGTAGGGGTCTCAGTTCCATGATTGATTCACTGACTGACTATTTGCTAGCAGACAATGCACAAAGTATCATATCGGTAAATATAGAAATATCAATTCAGCCGAAAAAAACACAGACTCTGACAGGAAATTTCACTCTTTAACTGTACCTACGCACAATGAATGTGTTCCCAAAACGTTTTGGGAATCTCAGGAAGGACTGGTTTTGGTAAAGAGTGAATAGGTTACTTCTAGGCAAGCGAGCTCTATCGTCGAACACAGCGTTAATTTCAAGAATCTCTTGAAAAAATATTTTAGTGTTGGAATGGTCTATTTATCGGAAGGCATATAACATCACGCTACGGCCAATAGGAGCGGCGCAGTAACAAAAAATGCGAGCGGAAACGTGGGGGACATCTAGTATTAAAAATAACGAAAAACCTTTTTCCATCAGGTAAGATAATGTTGACCAACATCTTACCTGAGCGAGCCTATCAACAATGATAATTTAAAAAAAGAAAGTCTAAAGCTGCAGCAAAAGCTGCTGGAGGTGTAGATATTAAAAACAGAAGATTTTATGCGAAAAAGCCACAAGACATAATGAACCTTGAAATAAGATAAATAGGTAATTCGATTACATTGACCGTCAATCGTCCTGTAGCGACATCTATGGCGTCACATAAGAACTAATCCTGCATCGCGCAATCAAAGTTCTCCGCGCGATTGGAACATATAGAACAGCCCGAAATCATCTATCGGGCAGTAGCCCACCAGACATAACATCCCGTCTGGTTGGAGGATCCTCCCTTTTCAACGGAGGTTTGCGGGACTTTACTCTCTGTTCCGCCTACCTCCACACTGGTGACCCCGACGTGATAGGTATGACCAGGTAGACATGCTGGTGGTCAGGATACCCTTTAAAGCCGTGGGTGCTGGCTGTATGGCTCGCTGCTCGAAAGCTTGAGGAAGTGATGATGACGTCACGAAGTAGTAGCTGCACGAAGGCTGCGCTGACGTTCTTTGTCGAGGGTCACCAGTGTGGAGGTAGGCGGAACAGAGAGTAAAGTCCTGCAAACAGTCCTTTTACATAGTCGCGGTCAAGCGCGATACACCTTTAACTATTACAAATATGTGGTAGTATAAAAGTATCCATTTATTTGCCAAGGACATGTGTCGAGGTAATCTAGTAGACGCATAAGTAAAGCATAAAGCTCCATCTAAGGTTACCAGCTGGTTTTGAACCAATTGGCCTTGCCTATGGGATTTCCTAAAAAAAACACAACGTTTCGTTGCCAAATATTTACTTACTTACATTGTTATTGGACAATGCCATGTTATAACATGGTAATGGTTTTTTCAGTGAAAAAAACATTACAAAAAAATTATTGGTAGATATATTTTTCCATATCTTTTTAGCCTGTGCCGCGGCTTCGAACGTGTGAAATTAGGTTTCTCCCTGCACCCCCAACTTTGGACCCCCGTTTCATCCCCCCCGCCTTGAGACACTTATTTGATAATTATTTTTACTGATTAGGTCTACAGATTCCGTGTGTAATTTTCTCACAATAAAGCATTCAGAAAAAATAACAAATCTAATAGGTACAGGAAGTAAGTACCTAATTTAAAGGCAATTAATTAACGTAGGTACTAATTAGATAAAATATATGCACACGTGGAGTTACGCAATGCATATCTAAAGGCGGACAAACCTGGTTCGTTTGTTTGTCTTACCATTTACATCTAATTTATGACCTTAAATCCGTGCGTAACTCCAAAAAAAAACCCAGAAGGTTTATCTGAAGGAAAGAGGTAAAATTAATTGTTTTTCTGTTTATATGTTTGTAGAACGTTATATGTGGATATACTAATCCGATTACAAAAATTATTTCTATGATAGAATATCCACATAATTCAAGTGCTATACGCTACTTTATGTACCGGAAAAATTGACGATTTCTTTGGGACTAACCACAGAAGCGAAGCCACGGTAAAAGCTAGTATTAAAATAAAGGACACGACTATTTATTACTGCTATTTACACGCTTTATACTCGCTCATTACGTTGTACAAAACACGAATTATCTGGACTTAGAGGGACCTTGATATTTGTGTTTCTTTTCAGAAACATTCAAATAAAAAACGTTACTTTTTCTATACAAACATTCGATTGATTAATAAAAAGCCAAGGAGGTACTTATAAGATCATTACGCCAATATTATAAAGGTGAACATTTTGTAAGTGTGTTTATATATTTGTTAATTCTTCACGCTCGAAAAGATGAACGAATTTGGATGAAATTTGGCACACGGGTAGAGGTGTCCTGGAAAATCACATATTTTTTCCGGGAGTATGTCCTCTTGGGTCAATTTTCTACTTTCACACGGGCGAAGTCGCCGACAGCAACTAGTGCATGCATAATATGGAGTCTAAAGTCTTCAAAGTAAATCAATCCTTGCCACAAATATGGCCAAAGACTTGCCAGACTTCGTCAAGTGTGGAAAGAAAGTTGTGTACCAAAGTGCTTAGCAAGACGCTAACTTACGTAAAGTTCCATTAGCTGATGATCAACGTTTCACCGTTTCCATGAAAATGACGTAATAACAAGATCTAGTAGAATCTGGTTTTGGTCTGCGGTTTTTGTTAATAAACCCGCAAGAGTTTCGTTAGGGTTTTTTCAACCATAAAAGTTGTCTATAAATAGGTTTTGCAACAAATATTTACATTTGTATTGGTAATTCCGTCTTACGATGAAAATAACTAAATGAGCCAAATAGATAAGGGCTATGTTAAAAAAAGCTAAATCGATTCAAATTTTTGTCTTAGCTTTGATTTCGATCAAATGCAGCATGATCTTGAAGTTCGCAAAATGACTTTGTAAGCATCTACTAAATCAACAATTCTCTCCCCAAAAATAAAGAGAAATAAATGTTCAACCATCTAATTGAAAGATCACATAGAGTTTCTGATCGTTCAATTGTATAAGGATTCCAATCAATTAGAATCTGTTCGAGAGTTAATTTAGCAAACAGTTCGCGTACAACCAATAATGGGCATAAAGACAATGTGTTAAAGACGCATTTGCATCGTGAAAAGAAATGTCGATATATTACGCATGTCATTGGTACAAATAAAAATAGTACGTATGTATATAAAAATACGTACATTGCTATTGATAGAAACGCAGTAAGATTAGTTTCAAATAACAAGTCTACTTGTTTGTAGCAGCAGTTACAGTGCAATTTAGATCGGAATCAATCGATATGGGCTGTTATTATTTCTATTTCAATTGCTATAATAAGTTTTGTGGCAACAAATATTGGTGGAATAAAAAATACAGTGATGATTCATGAATCATTCGACGCTAGTGTTTACTGACTTTTACAATTGTAACACATCTTTCAATAACGACCAATATATCTTATGAGATTGACCTAACATCAGGATTGAATAAAAACAATTCATTTAGAAAACTTCCCGTAGCAAACAAAACTAAAGGAAAAATAAGAAACGCTTGCCATTCCTCGTTCAGGATATAAAGTAGCAAGTTTTGTGTGGAAAGCAGGTCATGTTTACGTAATATCGCAATGATAGCGAACTTGGTTACGCATCGAATGACCGCACTCGCCTCTGAAGGTCCAAATCCCTTATCGACGCAAATATTTGTTAGGGCAACATCTGTAGAGCCAATATTTGTTCAGATGTTTGTGTCGATACGGACTCGTATAATAGGCGTTTAGCCTGCCTCGGGATTATGGGATGCGGCGGCGAGTCGTGTAGCTATTAAACTGTAGATCCTTTGATCTTAATGGACTGTAAAACCGAAGCATTAGAATTGGTATTTAATTTTACAAAGGCGACTGCTGAAATAAATTAAGCATAGTAACAACACATCTAGAAGATAAGAATTAAAACGTAAGTACCTTTATATTCATCGCCCTAGACGCTTCGGCTAAGAGCGCTCATTATGTAAGTAGTAATATTATCAATGAAGCAGGCATTGTGTATGTAAATGATAATTGAATAACAACAACACAAACTTGTTTAATCTCTGTCAGGGTTATCGGCTGGCAATATCTTCGAATGATGATAGACGGCAGACAGTCTGGAAAGTACGCTAGTGTCAGAAGAACTATTTTATCTAGTTAACCATCATACTGCCCTTGTCCCATGCTTTTTGGATACGTCTTGTCAACCGTAACGCAATCACTACATCCTATTTCTTTCATATCAATCTCCACATTATTTTTTTTTATTTTCTCTCGTTATGACTGTACGAATGTAATATCGCCAAGGTCGACTTAGGTATATCCCGCAGTTGCGCTTGACTCTATCGGAAGTAAGATCTCATTGAAGGCCTGAACACTTGGATGAATGCCAAATCATGAACGCTGACGATGCAATAGCGTTAGAAATGAAAATTGTTAGATAACAGAATCTGGCAACAGACCCGAAGGCGTTTTAGAAAAGGCTTGATATAACAAAAGAATCTGATTCCGTGTTCGCTTTCTGCAAAGCACACTGGAGTACCCTTGAGCCGGCGGAAGACACCTTTGAGTTTTGCTTGTCCGTTGAGAAACATATGCATAAGACATGACATAACAGAAAAGCGGTGAACATTTTCAGAGACATTGTTAAGTTTTGAATTGTTGACGTGTTTACTAGTCTACGTCTAGACCAGGAATTGAGGACTTAATTCACTCTTTGGAAAAGCAAAGCCAAAAGATTTTTTGACATTTGGAGAATGATATAAAGAACAACGTATTTGTAAATAGGTACTTTCTCCTCCAGGAGTATATCAGAGTCGAATAATCATACAATGTACTAAAATCGTCCCAACGTTTGTGGTAAAATAGAGACTTCTGAATTGTATACGAAAGGTAACATAGCCACATTCTAGCACAACACATTAAGATTAAGATCATTGTGACAAAGTACGTAACAATAATATTATTACCTACCTATACTTATATTTAGTTGTGCCGCATTAAGTACCTACACTATTGTTTCACTTAATTGCAATTAACTACACTGTAATCATTAGTACTTAACACATACATTTGAACTAATTTTAAGGACAATAGTGAGATTTTCCTTAAGATTTTTCTAGTTTTATCTACTTTTAAGTGTCAAATTCGGAAGAGCGTTGGAAGGCCTTCCATAAGGTGGACCGATGTCGTGGTGAGTTTCGCGGGAATGCGATAGATGCGAGACCGGTCTTTATGTTGACACTTGGAGGAGGCCTATGTCCAACAGTGGACGTCTTTCGGTGGGAATGATGATGATTATGATTATACACCTAAACTTACTTCATGTACCGTTGTGTAGTTTAAGAGATTTTCGCGTTCATACAGACAGACAGACACGGTGGGGACTTTGTTTTATAATATGTTAGGAAGGTTTGTCAGTGTCATTATTATTTACCACTACTGCAGAAACGTTATGATTATATCATCCACAGCCCAACTTCGCTTGAAATTTTGAAGTTTCTAAATCCTCTTTTATTTTAAGTTTATTAGTAAAATACGTCTTACTAATAAAATTAAGGTCTTTAAATTGGATATTTTCCTTCTTTTTATATCTTGGCAGAGGTGACGAAATACACCTCCATCACACTTTTTGTATTTTTAATCGTGTAAATTAAATTAAATTCCATGTACAAAAACAAAGATTTTCCCTATCGTTTCTGCAACATCTATCTTCTTAGTTTTAAATGTCAAGTTATTTTTATATGTATGTTTACTATGTCATCACTTCATCGATGTCATTATTGATTTATTAATATTGCATTTAGAAATGTTTTGATTATTGTGAAAATGCACTTAGTTTACATTACGTATTATCTCTGATACTGTTTTTGTTGACTCTTACATCATTTTAGGTTATTAAGATTAGAAGCTAATCAATATATTTGTGTTTTGATGATTATCGGAAAATGGTTACTGAATGCACTTTATATAATAACATTTTTTATCGATTTAAAACCAATACGATACTACTGATACGATTTGCAAATTAACATACTAATATTTGAATTTAACTACGAAATCAAGTTGAAAATACATAATAATTGATTAAAAAAAAAGTATGATTACCTGTATCATCATAAAACAAAGACGCTTCTGTTGGACATAGGCCTCCCCCAAGTGTCGCCACAATGAACGGTTCTGTGCGTCTCGCATCCAACGTATTCCCGCGACTCACCAGGACATTGAGGTGATTGTAATAAACTTGTAAAAAAAGGACTTGTAAAAAAATAAAAACCCAACCAAGCTTGAAGGAACTATTTATTTGTGATCCAAAACTTACAAATGAAGGCTTATTTAAATTAGGTGTTGTTGACCTTGAATTACTCGTCTAGTTATCTACTAGGAAGGTCAAGGTAGCATGGCGTATTCATTTAAATTTTAAGATAAAATCTTTAGATATAAATTGGGTATTTTCGATCAACATTATTATCTAATGGTATAAAAAAGTCTTTCTAAAAGGGAAACCCGTGGTCCTAGAACGCATGGCAACTGAAGGAACATAGGTGTGGGTTTATTCAATAAAGACTGAGGACGCCCTCTCCGCCCTAGAGCGGGAGAAGTCATTAGATGATTACCCAATTTAAAAAAAAATGGTAAGTAGAAAAGTTTAGCAAAAAAGTTTATATAAACTCAAATTAAATTTTGTCCGACCAGTATTGAATTGCCTGTTCAGTCCGTATCATTTCCTATTAATAAATATTACAAACAGATGCTGCTTGTTTTGCTTATATATGTTTGTAAAGGTCTATTTTCTTTCAACTTAAAGACAAGCCATTTTCTACAAGTCAATGCCATCTAGCAGATTTGGACTCAGTGAAAAGGCGTGCGAAGAGGCTAATTGGAGATGCAGATTTCGTTAAGTCCAATCTAAAAAGACTCGAGCACAGGCGCAGGGTATTTTACAGGTTACATTTTGGAGTGTGCGCGAGAATTACATGTCTTGATTCCGCCATCTCCTTTCTACCATCGGACAACCCGACATACGGCGGGTATCCACCCTTACGTTGTTGAAACTTCAACGGTCCGAACTAAGCGTTTTGCTTCGTCGTTTATACCGCGTACATCGAAGGACTGGAATAATTTGCCTGCTGCGGTCTTCCCGTCCAACTATAATTTAGGTGTCTTCACGGCTAGAGTGAATAGGCTCTTAATAAACTAGTGCGCCTCACCATCATGATTGCATCACTGCTTACCATCAGGGAGGATCGCAGTCCAGCACTGGTTTATATCCAATAAATAAAAAAGTGAACGTTTGGGTTAAAAAATATTGCACTGTTAGGTGTACAACAAAAAACTTATAAAATTTATCGAAATTAGTATCATTTCGACTGGGTACATAAACTAATATTACAATGGCGAAAGTTTGTGTGTACTGTGTGTGGCTGAACGGATTTCGATGTAATTTGGGACACGGATAGTCCATGTCCTGGAATAGCACATAATTTTTATCCCGGGAGTATGTCTGTTTGAGAAAATTTTCTTCTTTCAAGTGGTCAGCAGCTGTGCATACTACAGCACCTTAGGTCAACCCGTGGTGGCGGGTAATTACCAGCAAAACAATTCCCAAGGAGGTTTGGTGTCAGGCTGGCGCCCGACTTTAAAAAAAAAACTAGCCAAATCCCTTTGCAACATGTTCGGCCAAGTGGGCAGCAGCTATATGCTATTATCATATTTTTTTCCCAATTAACACATTCCTGCCACCCATAATATCATTGACACAGTTGCATACAACTATTGACGAAACTGCCACGTGAACTTTCGCTTCGTACATCGCCAGAATAACATTAGACATGCGTAAGAAAGGACGCGATTAGAATTCGAACGTGAGGTTCGTACAGCAAAACGTACGCCTTTACGAACGTGACGGTTTCCGCAGACGTAGCATATCAGTAGCGATAGCCGATCGCGAAGATAACACGCTGACGTACACTAGTAAAAGTTATGTCAACAATGTCATAAGAACGTCGATTTTCTATGAGCTATTAAACGTGGTTTGATAAGCACTTTGTTGTTAGGAAATGTATTCATGGAAAACACATTATGACGTAAGTAAATGCGGCCACTATTGATTTCGAATGTAAATGGAACATGAAGCGTCCTGTACCTACACAGTCATATCTAACTGCCGGAGTCTAATCGATTGTAATAACTGCCTATGCGACCTCCAAAACCTTGGACAGTGTTATTGGGTTTTTTTTTTCGGTGTGAAAATCATCCAATGACATCCCCCGTTCTCGGGCGGAGCGTAAGATAGTGTCAGATTTTTACTGACTAAAAACCCACTCCTGCTCCTTCTTTGCCTTCGTTCCAGGGCCCCGGGGTTTTCTTTTGCATCACCTATGGCCCCAGTAGGCTTCGACTCTGCTGGGCCCCCTACGGTTTTGCTGACATCTCCTTGAGACGCGCGTGGAAAACTACGCGCCCGTCGACAACTTGGGCTCGGTCCGGACGGTTACCGGACGGTCGGACGGCGAGCTACCCATTTCTCGCCGTCCGCAAGCCAGCGCCTACGGTGGCCGGAAATCGGGATCGGGATCCCGGCGGCTGGGGCGTGAGGGCCGTTCTCTCGCGCGTGCGGCCGCCTCCTTTGCTAGCATTACTGCTTCGCAGAAGGAGGCGACCGCCTACCACTCCTCCTCGCTCCGCACCATGGCCTGTACCAAGGCCCGGCGCGTGAGATCACTGCCGAGTGTTACTGGGTAACACTAGCCTTATCTAGTTTAAATTGACAAAAAAAATGACGTGTAAGTGTTGTTTATAACCTACTAGTTGCTGCAAGTGGCTTTACTCACGTGATATTAGATAATTATCCCAAGGGCCCGTGTGCCATATTTCATCCAAATGCGTTGGAGCGTGAAGAACGATATCTCTTGGTCAGAATTTAATGGCAAAGACCAGATATTTTACAGCAGGTTAAGCAGTTGGTCCCGGTTCCAGGGCACAAAGGGACCTTCCAGATAGAACAGCTCGGCTACCCAATGTTGACTCCCTCGTAGCAAAAACCGTAGCATATTCGTAGCCGCGTAGGCCGAAACCTAACTTTCATAAACCCTTTGCAACTTTCCGTAGCCAATACCTAGGTAAGTACCAACTTGTAAGTCGCTACCAAACTTGGGACATTACAAACTTATTCAATGCCGATATTTTACTTAGCGTCGTTTATACCAAATCCCTACGCATTTATAACTTTGGCACAAACAAATAACTACCTACATAGAAGCATTAATGTTATACTTACCCCATTTTTGGGTTAAAATATTTTTGCTTTTCACTAACCTAAATCTCTAAAAGGCACGTAGGTTTCTGTCATACTTATTAACGACTATCATCATAAGCCAGTAAGCGTAAAATGTTTTCACAGTTATGTTCGTAATTAAAAAGAGAATCTCAAATTCATGATAGGAAACATAGCTTATATTTAAGGTTATGTAAAAAGTTAGATAAGCCGTACACATGTTGTGGTAGCTTTAATATTACAGGATTGTTCGAAAGAGTTACTGTAGCGCTGGAACGCAAAGGGCAGCTGAAGAAATACAGGTGGGTTTTAGGCACTGTAAAAGTCTCTCTCGCTTCATTCAGAGCGGCTGAAGTTATTTGATGATTTCTGAGCAAAAAAAAAAAAAGATTAAGCTTCACAATAGTGGTTATATTCAGACACTAAAGCTCATTCCACAGCTGGATTTTTCTCTCAGTCAACGAATACTACTAATGCAAACTAAGCAATAGACCTATATGAAATATTGATATTTAGCTACATCTGGTACAACTAGAAGCAGACCATAATACAGTTGGGATTTTTTCCCAGATTTTTTTGACTTGATCGATGATAAAAATATCATTTTAAGTTTTTCACACTTTCTAAAGCAAAACAAGTTTGTAAAACAACACTAAATATGCTAATATAATAATAATAAAATAATACTAATGTTAGCTAATGTGTTAACTTTAGAGAAAGATTGGATAAGAAACTTATTTAGTGTACCTAGATAAGTGTAGCGGGAAGGTTTTTAAATAAAACGACCAAAACGGGTAACACACCCTCTATACTTTTGCCTTGACAGCACACAATTATTACAAATATCATAAATCAATACCATTTAAAATAATAATAATTATATAGTAGCACTTACTCTGAGATGTTGCTTACCCCGAAGACTGGAACGGAATGTGTCAGGACAGCGCAGCGCGTTATTTTATAACCTGTCAACTGACATAGCGCTGAGCTGTCAAATCGCATAACGTTCCAGTTGTCAGTGCAAAATAAATACATTTTAATGTTGCCAATACAGAAAACAATCATAATGTATGTAACTAATCATAAAAATCGCTAACAGTCGGCCATCCGTATTACAAATACGACCTCGTATGTGAAAGAATAAAGAAATTGGTGTTATACACAAAATAATGAGAGAAGAAAAAAAGAATAACAGCAATAAAGCAAACAGATCTTTAGATTATTCATACACTGGTTGCTGTACCTAGGAACGAGACTAAACATAATTATCAATTCACCAATTACTATTTAGACACAATTGATTGCATTATTTAGTTGTTATGTAAAAGTAGCTTATAAGCAATTGTGTATACATGATTTTACTTTGTTGCTCAATAAATATATATATATTATTATTATTATTCTTACAAATCATTATCTTATTCTTTATACAGTCATTCAAAAACAGATCTCTAAAATGTCTTGCCTCTACTGATTCAAAGATTCAAAGCATTTTATTTCAAATAAACAATTTACAGGCACTTTTGAAATGTCAAGAAGTCAAGTTACAAATCTATGTTACTTATTTCTTGTCGCTATCATGTAATGACAAACGTATAGGCCCCTCAAATATCCTGCCTCTAATGAAAAATAAACAGGCCCCTCAAATGTCTTGCCTCTAATGAAAAACAAACAGGCCCCTCAAATGTCCTGCCTCTGAAGAAAAACAGGCCTCTCAAATGTCCTGCCTCTGAAGAAAAACAGGCCTCACAAATGTCCTGCCTCTAATATAAACAGACAGGTCCCTCAAATGTCCTGCCTGTAATGGAAAACAAACATTAGTAAATAAACAATTGCCTGATAAAGCCAATTGGTTTATCCTGAACAGGCCCCTCAATGGTCCTGAACAGGCCTCTCAATGGTCCTGAACAGGCCTCTCAATGGTCCTGAACAGGCCTCTCAATGGTCCTGAACAGGCCTCTCAATGGTCCTGAACAGGCCTCTCAATGGTCCTGAACAGGCCTCTCAATGGTCCTGAACAGGCCTCTCAATGGTCCTGAACAGGCCTCTCAATGGTCCTGAACAGGCCTCTCAATGGTCCTGAACAGGCCTCTCAATGGTCCTGAACAGGCCTCTCAATGGTCCTGAACAGGCCTCTCAATGGTCCTGAACAGGCCTCTCAATGGTCCTGAACAGGCCTAATGGTCCTGAACAGATCCCTCAATGGTCCTAAACAGATCCCTCAATGGTCCTAAACAGATCCCTCAATGGTCCTAAACAGATCCCTCAAACCCTTTTCTCTCTCTCTTTCTTTTCTTTTCTCTAATCATTGACCAACAATGACTGTTTGTTTACATTTGATATCAGTTGTAATCACTGACCCGACTAAAACGTGAGGGTATATATTTAATTTACTCTTTTGGCTCCGATTAGTTTTTATTGAAACTCCAAATTTCGATACAATAACTAATCAAAATGCGAGATCACGAACTATGAAATTGTTTCGTCTATTTTATTTCATTCACAAAAATTACCAACTATTAATTACCAGTAGGTACGCTGTAAATACCATCACTTTTAAGATACTCAAGGCAAATTCAGTCTAGACTACTTTCTCTTATTGTAAGAATAATAGGTTTTACGTTAATCACTTATTTCGTTAACATAATTTTAGATGTGGGAAGTCAGGTACACTTCCGTAAAAATAACCTCTGGTAATCAAAATATTCATAGACATTCTATACTAAATAAATTACAGTGAGACATCTTTTGGATGTTACCATTTTATTTTAAATAAATAAATCATTGTATCCCTCCATGTCCCTAGTGAACAAATTGGGAGTCATTGTATTATATTTATCCACAATAACTCTTTACCATACCTAAAATACTCAACATTTACAGATATTTAGGTACATCCCCC
Organism: Mythimna impura; assembly: GCA_905147345.3. Lineage (NCBI taxonomy): Eukaryota > Metazoa > Arthropoda > Insecta > Lepidoptera > Noctuidae > Mythimna > Mythimna impura. Next base: position 27,643,072 of record LR990343.1, on the reverse strand, counting down.
TGATAAGACAAATCTCTAAAAACAAATAAAAAATGTCTACAAAAGGCTTACTGACTTCAACTACTTTTTGCCGCACCATCTGATTTTCCATGAAAATTACTTCCTATAATTCAATCAATGCTATCCCCTAAGTTGGTACACTAAAATTAGTAATTCATTAATATAATGTGGAAGTGCTCTGGGAGTCATTAAATAGAATTCACATTACATTGCAAATTCTGCAGGACTATAGTCCAAATCAGACATTCAAGTTATTTACGAAGCTTAGCGATCATGTCCTCAGATGTCTCTGCACGAATTACAATCTCATACGAAAATTTATTACGCAGAAGGTATTGAAAATATACTTTCACTAAATCCATTTCGATAGTTATATTCAAAGTCAATCTTATTTATTTGGTCTTCTAACTTTATATAGAAGATAAAACCGTTATGAAGTTTCAAACTAATCTCAAAAGGCAAGTATCCAAGTTCGGTAAAATTCATGAAACGTTTGTTTGACGGCAGTGTTACGTCAGTGACATGACACTGCTGTCATGTCACCACTTTTATTGTAGGTCAATATTAGGCGTGGAAAAAAGTGTGTCATCTTTGCGATTGGAACATATTATTTGGAACATTGGCTCAAAATATACACACTGAGTCGTGATCTGTTACGTTGCGTCATATACACTAAAAGTTTTATTTAATTGAATTTTGATTTGAGAATAATTTAAAGCAGAGGTTTTTAGTTCAGGTCATTAATTATATATACGCCATTTACGTTATAATTTGAATTTTTATAAAGAGGTCTCAGAGTTCCAATTGTTCCAAATGATGCATTAAAATTTAAAACATTACTGATGTTCCAATCTTTCGGAACACTAAAATATTTCGGAACAGTGAGTCGGTTCAGTAAAGAGTTACACGCCTAGTCAACATTAAATTGTCCACAAATGCCATTTTATGAACAATGACTTCCGAGCATGAAAATAATGTTAAATTCTACAATGTTTCGTTCAGAAACGTGGTTTATTGAACAACATGAGCTACGGTGTTTTCTTGTTAAACTGTAGGTATATAAAATCACAACTTTTCATCAGTGTAGGTAGGTATACTTAAAAAAATAAATTGCGTGTGGCTATTCCCTTGAAAGTACACAGTACATACTCAGTATGTACTCCTTTTAAACCAAAGAGATTTAATCCTATGTCTCAGTGACGCCATCTGGCTTTGAATAGCAAACACGCGAATTAAATTTGTCAAAATTTATAATTATTTAACTATCGCTCGGTAGGTGGCCAGGGGCCTTACCATGATAATGTTAAAATGTCAGTCGTACGACCGAAAAAGAGTGATGGAGCCATACACCCTATATAGCTCCACCCCTTTAACAGCTCGGTTTAGGTCGTAAAATGGATCACGTTATGAGCTCGTGGTAGAGCCTCAGTGTGTGATAAAGGTAAGGTTAAGCTTTTCAGCAATAGATGGCGTTATCACAAAATCAGCAAATGTTCTAGAACTATTTATAAAAAATATTGAATTTTAATTAATTAATTCGTAAATACAAAAAATATTTACGAAAATAAACCGAAGTTAGGTTCAGTCATTTTATCATAACAAGATTTGCAATAGCGTAATGGGCAGTTCGGCATATTTTCTCAGAAAATTATTTTCTTTTAGTGCATAGAGCGGATACAAACACGACTTGACGTGTAGGGGCGTCATACTAGACTGAGCGACTTATGACCACTAGGTAATAAGTATCGGATCACGATTTTGTTCGCTATGTCCTGTCTATTGGTAGTATATTTAATGTCTTTGTTTTAAACCAAGAACAAACACTCTTGGTACCCTACATAGCACAATTGATAGATATTAATAACTGAACAAGAACTTTGTCTAAACCTAGCAGTTGTCAATAATGAAGCTATCCCAACAGCATAACATGAGACACGAGATTGGTGTTGTATTTTGTAACGGACCTTCTTTTAACCTATAGAGTATACGAGCCCCTTGGTGTAGCACCACATAAAAATATTGTGTAATTACTTGTGTCACTTCTCCATTTCCATTGATACCCACATCACTTTACAAAATAAAAAATATTTAATCAACAACAAAGATGCATGAGGGTAATATTTGGACTCAACACTATCGACAACTGCCAACCATATTTTATTAAATATAATATTTTTATTCTGCCTTGCTTATTTAACTATGAGTATTATTATTTATTGTCACCGTTTTAATTGAGCCAACAGCGTTCATGCATATATGTATCATACGCCTGGCACCTATAATATTAAACAAAGTGCTGAAACTTTTTTTACACTTTTTTTTTTTTTTGTATAGTATTATAATTACTTGCTAGATTTCCTCTTACTGTGTGTTAACTCCTTCATTAGACAAAAATGTCATTTTGTCAAAAACAGTTTCTTTTTTAACTATGTTAAACTATGTATTTGGCAACTACTTGTGTTCAATTGGATAATATGCAATTGTATATTCTTCGCACCACTACCTATGGCAAATTATATAGGCCATCACCTTAGACATAATGTTCTACTGTACTTACTATTCCGATTTGTACCAACTACAAGCTCATGTTCTACAGAATACCTATACACATTAAAAGGAGTTTCACGGAAACAAGATTTGACTATTAATATTTCTACATCTAGAGTTTTTCCAGTAAAGCGATTTACTCTGGTGATGTAATAAAATGTTATTATTAGCCTACCCTTCTGCCGCTTCTAAGAGCAAAGAATCTATTTCAGCATCATTAGGCATACTAGATAATACTCTTCGCCACCTGGTTTCAGTTAAATGGGTAATACTAGTAGGTATGTAAAATCACTTTAAACTGTAGTAAACAGTAAAGCATATACAACGCCAGTTCCAGCATATGTGAAGCCTGATACACGTTGGTAGCATTTTTATGTAAAGAAACTATATACTAAATTTCAAACTGTATCATGTAAAATCACAAAGTTATAAGCTTGTTATATTACTTGGTTGTCCGAAAAATACATGGTCACCGGGCCATCCAGGTGACTGAGGGGTTGTTTTGCTCCCGCACCCAGCTGTGCGCTGGTGCCTAATGCCCGCTATGACCTGTGTCGTACTTAGTGTCGGTGGTGTCCAACTTTATACATTGGTGTAAAAATTGTTGGAATCGATTCAGTTACTAATTCTGAACAAACTATATTCAGCTTTCGCATATACCAAAAATAAAGCTGTATACAGATACACCCTTTTGTTTTATTTGGAAATACCAAGAAGTTATATTTGCATTCAATGTTTGCATAAAACTCGGTAAAGTCACGTGACCGCGTGTGACGTCATTTTACTACGCTCCGCTCAGCCGCAATTCGCCAGCTGAAGTAGAACTGTTTACTCGCGCAGTATATTATTATTATTATTTCGTTTTATTTTATCATACAAGGATTCGAAAAAGGGACAATCAGATAACCTACCTAAAATACATTAGAATGGTTGCTCATTATTTAGTGACAAATAACGTTTTCTTTGCCGTTGAAATGTAAATCTGTACATTTTGGCACAACGCATGATTTAAGTTATAGTGAAACGCAAGCACAGAATATCTAATAACGCAAGGCAGTGGGAACGGACTGAGCGAGCGCTGCACTATGAAATCAAGGCTCAAATGATCGGTCATCGCACGCTCACTTTAAAAATCTATAACTTGGAATCTAAAGGTATCAAAATATTGATTGAATCTGAAAGTACTGGTCCGATTGCATTCACACATAGAAAGCCACTGTATCCCTGAGTGACCTAGGCTACATTAATATGTACGCGGGCGATGCCGCGGGCTAAAGCTAGGAGGCAAATGTAATAAATGTCAGACTATCTGTCAAAAGGCAATCCATATAATATTAATTTACCTAATTTTAATTTCATTGACCGTCCTCTTTAGTTGCATTTAGATTATTCCTAATCAAAAGTATTACTGGTCTGCTCATTTACTTTATAAGTAAGCTCAGAACGCAGGTCATGGTAACAACGATTCATAAGATGGTAGATATGTTTGCTACGGTCATTTAACAATGATCCAAAACCGGTCCCTAATCCATCTGAACACACCCTGAGTTGTCCTTAGGTATTCAATAGATTAACATACGTGTGGTATGGTAATACCTCCAGGGTGTAGCCCTGGCAAGGCACGCGTGGTGGTGTGGTAGTACCTCCAGAGTGTAGCCCTGGCAAGGCACGCGTGGTGGTGTGGTAGTACCTCCAGGGTGTAGCCCTGGCAAGGCACGCGTGGTGGTGTGGTAGTACCTCCAGGGTGTAGCCCTGGCAAGGCACGTGTGGTGGTGTGGTAGTACCTCCAGGGTGTAGCCCTGGCAAGGCACATGTGGTGGTGTGGTAGTACCTCCAGAGTGTAGCCCTGGCAAGGCACGTGTGGTGGTGTGGTAGTACCTCCAGAGTGTAGCCCTGGCAAAGCACGTGTGGTGGTGTGGTAGTACCTCCAGAGTGTAGCCCTGGCAAGGCACGTGTGGTGGTGTGGTAGTACCTCCAGAGTGTAGCCCTGGCAAGGCACGTGTGGTGGTGTGGTAGTACCTCCAGAGTGTAGCCCTGGCAAGGCACGTGTGGTGGTGTGGTAGTACCTCCAGGGTGTAGCCCTGGCAAGGCACGTGTGGTGTCAGAAGAAACTCATATTGAATAAGGTAGTACAACAAAAGCGATAAGCCTGAATATTTTAAAGTTCACCATTTTAAAGTACACATCACTATGCCCGCTTAGATAGGTACTATTTTATCAACAACATTGTAACGGTGCCTACATACGTAGGTACTTTCAAAGCAAAAGTAGAAGATGCAGTTTAGGAAAAAAAATCGCTTGTGGGCGGGATAAACGAATGCATTTAAATAAACGACTCGTTTATCCCACTTCTGAATTGTTAGCTAATGTGTTAACTTTAGAGAAAGATTGGATAAGAAACTTATTTAGTGTACCTAGATAAGTGTAGCGGGAAGGTTTTTAAATAAAACGACCAAAACGGGTAACACACCCTCTATACTTTTGCCTTGACAGCACACAATTATTACAAATATCATAAATCAATACCATTTAAAATAATAATAATTATATAGTAGCACTTACTCTGAGATGTTGCTTACCCCGAAGACTGGAACGGAATGTGTCAGGACAGCGCAGCGCGTTATTTTATAACCTGTCAACTGACATAGCGCTGAGCTGTCAAATCGCATAACGTTCCAGTTGTCAGTGCAAAATAAATACATTTTAATGTTGCCAATACAGAAAACAATCATAATGTATGTAACTAATCATAAAAATCGCTAACACTAATATAATAATTATGTATGCGAAAAAATTAAAATACGATAAAATTGATAAAATATTAAAACAAAATCCAGTTTCCCAGCACTAAGTCACCCTGAGGCCAACAAGGTTCTAAATGAGTGCCATTGTATTGTAAAATGTGTTTACATGAAAGAAAACAACTAAAACTAGAAACCATGACAAAAAATCAAGGTTATAATAGAGTCAGAAATATAAAACGCGAAGCTCAAACATATTTTAATCGTGGTTCGAATAAAAGAGAACAGTAAATTTTCATATCATCGTTGTGCCGATTATAGGCACCAGCCTCACCCAAATAGTCGGATACCCAGACAGACAGTCTAGACAAGTCACCTTATCCGAAATGTTGTTTGGATGACGTAAAAAAATTTATGACTTGCCTATTCTCGGCAGCCTTTGTTGCCAGCCGACAAGCGGTTTTCTGCCCTCATGACCTTTTTATTCCTTGCCAATAAATCTTGTTGATATCCTGATCATTACAACATCCAAAAACTTAGCCGGGATTCTGCAATTTTTAGAATGAGAAATATATGAAAATATTAGATAAAGGTAAATCTTCTCTATTAATATTTAATATGAGCCCAGCCCGAGTCGTGAGAGCAGTAATGGCCGAGTGGTAACGGCTCCGACTTACGAGTTGTAGGTTCAAACCCAGCCTTCATCATCACTGCTCTCAAAACGGTGAAGGAAAACATCGTGAGGAAACCGGCATGTCCTAGAACCAAAATTTCGAAGACATGTGACATTCACCAACCCGCACTGGGCCCTCGTGGTGGATTAGGGCCCATTCCCTCACCTAGAGAGAGGAGGCCCGAGTCCCAGCAGTGGGAACATTAAAAAAGGCTGATTATGCTATGTTGTGTTATGCCAGCCCGAGTCGACGGTGCGTTGTGTCAGCAGTACTGAAGGTGAGGAGAGCCGATGTCTGCTAGGGTTACGGGAAGCTTCGAAAGAGTTACCGAAGCCGAACGAGAACGTCTAACTAAAGCCAAATCTAACACCTCTCTCGCTCCTCCCAGAGCGTGAGAAGTTACTTGATGATATCCTACCTCAAAAAAAAAAAATGGTCCTCGAGTAGCGTTGCCAGGCGTCTGGATAAAGCTGAACACAGTCAGGCTTTTTGGTTGCGTGTGCGGTACAATTAGACGGTGTTCTGTCTGTCCGGTTTTAGACAGGCTTTTTAAATATGAGTATTTTTTTTACATTTTTCATGTGTTGATTGCCGCTCCGCTTGTCTCACATTGTATCGCTAGCGCAAGCGAGCGTACTAGCAATTAGATATATTTGGATATATTGAAACAGTAACTTACTATTGTAATTATTGAAATTTATATTGAATGATTAATACTAAAGAAAGCCTTTTTACACAAATGTCCGGCTAAACTGCTTGGTCCAGTATGCTTTTATTTTTTGATTTTCTCTCTCATTAGTAACCTATCATTCGGAAGCCATAATATTTATTTTCTATTAAAAAAATAATGCTAAACAAGCCGAAGAAGTTTCCATTACTCGAGAAATGTCACCGTCATTGTCACCAAGAGCAACACCAACAACGAACTATTTCCGAGTGAAAATTTCGATTTGATACGAAACAAGTTTTCAATGGAAATCATTTTTTCATAGCAAGCTTTTATAGCGCGTTATATTATACTCATCAAGACCATTCCAAAAAGCTCGAACACGATAGGGTTATCTGAGTTCCTATGGCCACCTTCCGGTTCCATCATCAGATCAGCTCCATGTCATAACAATTTTGCATTGTCATCTGATTTACACATGCATGCAAAATTTCAGCTCAATCGGTAACCGGAAAGTGGATCAAATTTAATTTGCAAGATTTGATTACAGACACAAATATCGGGACAGGAAAAACTAAATAACAGCTTGAAAAAAAAAACGTATGTTTAATATAATGTATATTCAACACTATCTTACACATATCTAAGATATCTTTATTCAGATGATAATCACGACATTTATTTAAATTGTCACAGACATAGTATTGTTTATTTTGCGCGAGACTGACAATTTAACTTTGAAATGAAACTACTTTTACGGAATGTCAGTTGGTTAACAACTTTATTCCCTGAAGTTTCAAGCACCGAAACGCTTTAAGTTTGTACCCGTAGACGATTTGATTATTTTAACAAAAGTATAAAGCAGAGGAATATATTTCTATATATATAAAAGGAGAATCTGACTGACGGACATAGCATAGCACAGCCGAAACTACTGGGACTAGAAGCGTGAAATTTTGCACAAGGTTTCCTTTTATGTCGTAGGCAAGCACCCTCTAAAAGAGGATTTTCCAAAATTTCTGCTGTTAAGGAGATGAAATGGGGGTCCAAAGTTTGAATGGCGAAACCTACTTTCACACGGGCGAAGCCGCCGGCAGAAGCTAGTGTACAGATAAAATAGACAATGACATTCATTTAAATATCCAACGAAGGTTATACATTCGTAATACAGTGAGAAATAAAAAGACAACACAGAGATCTATACAAAACACAACTGATTAGTAAGTGCGAATCATTATAGCGTCATCGTTAATCCTAGCGTGATGGACACAACCTAGACCTTGAAACAAATTGTATGAGAATCGTCCCATAACAATAAAAAAAGACATGAATATTTGACCATTCCTCATGAACGTTGTTTTGATCCATTAAATTAATGGTTGTATCTAAATTGATGATGCCCTATCGTCAAGGCCATCTGCCACAGTCAAACAGTCGCATAATAATCAATAATATAAACTATGGTAAAACTTACCTTGGCACACAAATGGAGTGATAGATCCCGTGGTTCCGTAACACATGAATGAACTCGGGGAGGGTCCGGCAAGCCCCCATGATACTAAACGCTGCTAGTGAACAATTCCATATCATTAACGTTCGCCGTAACTCGAATCTGAGGACAAGAAAAAATAAAATTAGTCAATGAAACTGTGAAGAGAGGGAGTAGTAAGTCATATTCATTTTTTTTTTTTGGACAAACCAACCACTTCATCTTCTGATCACCAAAAGTGCAACATGTACCATTTTTTTTTATGTGTGAAATCATCTAATGACTTCTCCTGCTCTGGGGTGGAACGAAAGGCGTGTCAGACTTTTACTGACTGAAACTAGGACCACGGGTTTCTTATTCAGAAATTCTCCGTGACCCTAGCGGACATCGGTCCTGTTGGGCCCCTACGATTTTGATGACATTTCTTTGAGAGGCGCGTGGAACACTACGCGCCGTCAACGATTCGAGCTTGGTCCGGACAGTTACCGGACGGTGAGCTACCCATTGCTCTTCGTCCGCATGCCCGCGCCTACGGTGGCCGGAGAGCATGTATTATGAATCTCGTTCCGGTAAAACGATCAGTCAGTCAAGGAACAAGGATAATCGTGAGACTAAACCCTCACCCCCTCAATAATTATTATTTACTAGCTGACCCGGCGAACTTCGTGCCGCCTAATAATAAGGATAACGCCATTTACTAGCAAAACCAGAACAGCATAATTCATTTTATAATGTCATTTTAAACCTTCCCTGGACTATCACGAATATTTCAAGACCAAAATTAGCCAAATCGGTCCAGCCGTTCTCGAGTTTTAGCGAGACTAACGAACAGCTATTCATTTTTACATAATAATATATAGATGAAGGACTGTGGGTAAGAAAAAGTTACCGCGGCACTAGAACGCATTTTTTTTTTTGACTTGGAACGCAAAGGGCATCTGAAGGAGGGTAGGTTTTAGACAGTAAGTCTGACACGCCTTCTCGCACCACTCTAGAGCAGGAAAAGTCATTTCAAGTCATGATTTCCTACCTCAAAAAAAAAATATGTGAAGGAGTTCCACCGACATGTCACGCGGTTACATTAGGATTCAGAAGAGAAGTCGCATATACGTAGTAATGGAAAAACAGCCTTGAACCTTGCACAATTTCAATAAAGGCTTATCTCACAGTCACTTATGAAAGGTCAAGTCCAACATGAAGTTGCAGTTTATGGCACAATATTAATTGCTACCTAATTATGTCCACTTTGTTTTGCAGCGTAGAGTGTAAAGGTGTAATTATTGAATACTGATACTTTGATCTCTATTAGTACTGTTTTATATTTTTTTCTATCATTATTTCTGTAAGAGCAACAAGAGCAGTGGAAGCGATATGTAAGACCTGAAATAAAAAACCGGGCAAGTGCGAGTCGGACTCGCGCACTGAGGGTTCCGTTCAATTCAAACTTCAAAAACTTTCAAAAACAGTTCAATTCCTGAATTGAGTTATGAAATTTTTCGTGACGTAACTACAAATTTACAGTTTTCAGATTTTCCCCTATACTTGTGATATGAGACCTTGCTTCATGCCTAATTTCAGGACTCTAGGTCAACGGGAAGCACTCTATGAATTTTGATTTCCTTGAGTGTGTCAAAATATACGTCTTTTGCGACATAAACGGCCGTATCTTTTTAATTCGTTTTCAACTCAGAAGTTTGATTTTTTCGCAGCTTTAAAGGACCGCAGACCTTAGTATACCTATGGTTTTAATTTTAACTAGATACCTCCATGCGTTTCCGAGATAAATGGTCTTGACAGACAGACAGACGGACGGACAACAAAGTGATCCTATTAGGGTTCCGTTTTTTCCTTTTGAGGTACGAAACCCTAAAAAAACCGACCAAGTGAGTTACACTTTTACTGACTAAAACCCACCCGTTCCATTAGTTGCCTTTTGCGTTCCTACTCCACGATAATTCTTTCGAATAATCCCGCAGCACCCAGTGTGAATCGAACTCACGCGCAAAGGGGTTCTGAACTTCTGAACGAATCTTATTATTTCAACATGAACCAAAAAAAGACTTATTATAGGTTTTCCGTATAATATATAGGTAAGTAAAAGTACTACTTTCTATTTTTTTTAATTTTGGCTCAATAATAAGCTATTTTCAACATATATTGTTGAAAATAGCTTTTAGAGTGTTATATATGACAAATTAAAAATATAACACAGCAAGCGCCACCTCAAAGGGCAGACTTGATTTCAGGTAATCAACCTAATTAGATTATGAAAGCATTCTTACATCATCAATATAAATATACATAATAATTAAAGGAACACATAAATCAAACTACACGTCATACTGATAATTCGCAAAGCTGTACAGGATTACACACGTGCTGTCGTAAATGTGCCACTTGATAATACCTGATAATAAATATTTATAAACCCATTTGTTTAGAGGGTTCACAGAATTACGGTTTATAATTTATAGGTAATTAAATAATTTTTTAATCAAACAACTATAAAAGTGTAAGAAACATATCTTATTAATCTTTTTATTGATAATACGAGTAATAAACGATGAAAAATATTTATGATTCTTTTGAAAAGGTATTGGTAATCCCATTATTCAGTTATATTATAAAAAACTTTTTACAAAAAAAAATACAACCGACTTCAAAGTAAAAAAAAAAAAACACTGAAAAGTGCAAAATAACTTTAATTTCGGAAGTCGGTGTTTCTATAATAGTTTTGTCTCTTCGTTATTTAACACCGACTTCCGAAATTAAAGTTATTTTGCACTTTTCAGTGTTTTTTTTTTACTTTGAAGTCGGTTGTATTTTTTTTTGTAAAAAGTTTTTTATTTTACACTTTTTAGTTATGGTACCACCACTAAAAAGTACCCCTCAGCCAAACTTAAATACCTTATAGCCAGAGTGCATCTCATGACAATTCTAATAATCCCAAACACGGTTAGATTACATTAATTTATTACAGAGTTCCGGTGCCTAACTTCAGGCTAAATCATCAGATCAGTTCGATATATTCCCCCTCTACTTTTAGTCAGTCATCGACTGCACGTATAAACAAAGCAATTTTACTTGTTACGACGGTTCTGCTGTGATCCTATGAGGAGTTCTGTTCTATATCTTCGAAGTTCATGATCAGATCATAACAATATTTCTATGGGACCAACTCGGAAGCATAACCTTTCAATCAAAAAAAAAAATAATTCAAAATCGGTCCACAATTGACCGAGAAATCGGTGAAAATACATAAAAAAAAAACATACATTCAACCGAACATATAACCTCCTCCTTTTTGAAGTCGGTTAAAAATACATACCAACGGTGAAGTGCCAATACCTTTTAACTAACATTTTTTCCAGAAAATTACTTTTTAGCGCTTTTAATTCAAATGTGTGTTTCCGCATGTTTTTGTGAAATCTCTGAAGCGAATATTTAGTTGCAACTGCACCAAATTAAATTGTGGAAACACTTCCTAACTAAACCAACCTGTTAATTTTTAGTATTACCTCCTAACGTTTTTAAGACAAAAATTTTCGACAGTTAAGAGTTCTTGCCACTTCGCCGTCGATACGCAAATTACAAGTCGTATGGCATTGCTAATTACTATTTAGTCAATTGTAAACTGGATAGATATATAATTTTAACAGAATTTGTAACGTTAAGAGGGCCCTTTCGATCCGTATATCGTCAACGTGAGCATGGCAAAGCTTGTTATTTCATCCAATGCAATTTTTGATAAAGAGGCAACGTGAAAAAAGAGAGAGAACACCTGAACGTCCTGTTGGCATTCGGTAATTTCGTCACCCACTCGAATATTTCATAAAACTTGTTCCAGGATAAACGTGTTCTATTTAAAACCTTAAATTGTTTTGGAAAGGAAACACATTCAGAATCTCGATGTGCAAGGTTTCCTTTTGCGAGGGTCACTGTAACCACGGTAATATTATCTATACAGTATTGTAACTCGGCCGTATTTTTGAAATAAATGCCTACAGCCGCGCGGTACGTAAACATGCGATAGGGCTGCCCGCACTATGGCTGCCCGCCTCCACCATTTTAATTACATTTGCCTACATACTTTTTTTTATAAAACAAATAAAATACTTTGTGAATTGAATAGGAAGTGTTCAATATTTGCGACCGAAAAATATTTGCGCCTCGACTGAGACGTACCTACGAAATGCTTTATTATTAAATTTTAAAGTACAAAAATCCGCATTCTGAAGCTTAATTAAAAATTGTTTTGGGAAACATGGACAAGGTGGAGAAAAATGAATATCTTTTACTTGGTTATGGATACCTGCAGCTACTTTACAATTTATATGTTTGGTTTTAAATGAAGAATTCATGCAACCAAAAACAGCACAATATATCCTACTCGTCATATTAAATATATAAATATGTACTTGAACTTATTTTTATTGAAAAAATCGCGCGGCACAGACGCGACTGTCTGCATCCCGAGCGCACCTCGAGATCGAGGCGCGTAGGTATAGCTCGCCTTTCGACCGTTTGTATGAAGTTGGAATACTGTATAGATAATATTACCGTGCTGTAACTCTTTCGAACCATTCCGCATTACTTAATGAAGTATTTAAAAATATAAGGAAACAATTTCCAAAAGACCCAAGTCACGAGGCACATTTGCTATTAAAAAGTAGTCATAAAGGAGACTGCCCACTGTAACAGACAGGACATAATGAAAATTCAGTCTTTGTCGCCGTCAAACTACAAAGGAGCCTCGGAAACGCTGCAGACACAATAATATAATAACGATGGCTTTGTCGGAGCAACAATGAACAAACCTAATTTAATTTTACAAGACAGTCAGTAGACCATTATAAAGCCTAAAGAGTTTTATTATTTTTCAATAGTTTCGTGGCTACCTACATAGCAACAGGTTTTTCATGAAGGTAAAGTAAAGCTTGTCGAGGTCTCTCCGTGGATGGGTGATCATCCCTTATAGGTACATCGAGACCCCTCTGGACCTGGGAAAGAACCTAAAAATTGGTCACGCTATAATTTGCAGATTATGAGAGTCGACACGAGTGGTCAAAAGACGAGTGGTTAGAAGACGGAAATTCTGACAACCAGCCTTGCCAAGGAGTATCGTGTTTTCCAGGTACTGGGGTTGTGGAGGTCAAATAGGCATTCGCTCCATGTGAAATATTTTTAGCTACTACATACTATTCAACTGGATCTAAAAACTGGAAATCGGCCCTAATACAGTTAAAAAATGGCAGACTGATTTTGAAGTTTTATTATGCGCTGAAAGGTGAAATTCATAGGTGATTAATATTAATTTTGATAAGGTGATTAATCGGTATAATCTTTCTATTTTTAAATGAGTTGCTATTCAACTTTTAAACGTTTTGAAATTGTAGGTAGGTATCTAATTTTAATACGATAAATTGTTTTAAATAACGTAAATTTGTATAGGTGAAAGCTACGGGCCCGATCGTTGCTATGTTCTTGCCAGACGGCGCTGAACTCAACATATTTTGTTTTTAGAATAAGGGATCAATATTAATTCAAAGAAATGGTATTTGCTAAATCAGACATACTACTTTATTTTTTCATCTTATTGAAAGTAGTCAAATTATTGCCTCAAAATCCACCTGATTCTAACTGTTGATGTCTCTAACAAACAAGTCGGTTTTTAGTATACCTACGCGTAAAGCTTAGTAAAAAAAACTCGTGTGTAATCAAAAATAGTTTTTTTATCTTGTAAACTTAACAAAAGATAACAAAACCCCTAAATTCAATCAATGCCAAATCGAAACGGCGCCAATTATAATTAATATCTCAGAAAACTAATTATAATTTTATATGAGCACGCTATGCACACAACCGGCTCGAATCTATGAGGTAGTTAATAAATTATTCATTTATAATTGCAGCTGTGTGAAAAGTTCATTCTGAATGCAACGATCGGTTTCAGGGAAAATGTGTCCATGAATAACCTATGCTCACTGAAATCCATTTCTATAATAGTTTGCTTAGCAGTCTAGGTTATTTACGAGTTCCGGGCAATAGTCTTTTTAAAAAGCATTTAGGCTGCGTTTCCACCAGAGATGTGCGATGGAAATGTGTCGTGTGAGGATGTCTAGCTGTGCTGTGAAAATGTGTGGGGGTTTCCACCAAAGCTGTGCGATGAAAATGTGCCTACGAGGATGTGTAGCGGAGCTGTGAAAATGCGCATTCATTAATGCGCATTTTCACAGCTCCGCTCACAGTTCACCACACATTTGTGGTGCGAGGATGCGTTGCGAAGCTGTGAAATGTGTCGACGGGGGTGCGGGGTGTAGTAGGAGCGGAGTAACGGAGTAATATGGTGGTTACGTATCCAAAACCTGTGTGTTCTTCTATTGCTCAAAATTATAGAACTAATAAACTCCGTATCTTCTGCTTCCATTTCTTTATCGCAAATTGTTAAATATAAAAGTATCTTCTTTTTCCAATTATCCATATCTATTTTGCGCATTTCTACTTCCAACCTCCGTCTATGGACTGGCTGGTACAGTATGCGCAAACCTCGCAACACATCTATCTCAACACATCCCTCGCACACATCCCTCGTACAAATCCCTAGCTTGTTTTGTATGCGTAAAAATCTAGCTCCGCTGAGCCGTTTCCACCAGAGCTGTGCTGACCGAGGCGAGGTAAATGAAGCGATTCTATTGGTTCCTTACAAACACATCCCTCGCTACGCATCCTCGCACATCTCTGGTGGAAATGCAGCCTTAGTGGACATTTACGTTACATTATATCATAACATAAGGTGTATTTTTTAATGTATCATTCCTCAAATAAAACTTTTTTATTTATTTATATGCCAACTGAATTGCACTTGTACTTTTCCGGTTTCCTTTAATGAGAAATATATATTTATAATAATACTAGCTTTTGCCCACGACTTCGCTCTCGTCTACTGACTACTATATTCTACTCTACCCTACTCTACGGGATAAAAAGTATCCTATGTCCGTCTCCTGGTTTTAAGCTCCCACCAATTTTCAGTCAAATCTGTATATAATATAACTAACACGACTTTCTTTTGTATAGGTATATAGATACAAAACGCCACCATGATCCAACATGTTTACATACATTTTATTTCGTTTGCGTTTATAAGTCTGAATTGAATTGAATTTATTAATAAATTACATATATCTATTTTATTTATCGCCGTCAATAATGAAATAGTAATTCAACAGCATTATCAGTCATACTTTATGACGTCTAGCCTTGGCACTGACAAGACATTTCAGTTTCATTACGTCCCTGAAAAATGACGACGCCTACGCGCGCTATATTTTTCTCCCGAAATTGACAGGTCATGGTCATACGCCGTAATATTTATTCACAAAACCACATTATTAAATAATAATATATATATAAGTTTATTTTTTATAGCCGTTATCGATAATATATCAATGTGGCCTGCTATTATAATCTCTCTCGACCGTGTAAAAAAAATGAATTTCCTATTGTGTTTCTGGTATAATTCTAGATAAAACTTTTAAAATGGCATATTTTTATAATATTATACTATTGCATTCAAAAATGTGATTTGTAAAATGAATAGAAAAGTCTGTTTTTTTTTTTTAATTAATCCCTTTATGATTTATTATGTCGCTCTAGTGACACATGCTTCAACATAACGAAGGACTTTAATGAGATGCCACGTTTATATTCAACGTCATACCACTTTAAAAAAATCATAGTCCTGAATAATTTAGTAGCAGCATAAAATCTGCAATAAAAAAAATAAAATAAAACGAACCATGGCCAATAGCAGATAGAACAATTTCAGCAGTTTGATAAACAAAACCAAGAACCAAGTAGATATAAAGTAAGAAAACTAAAAACTTGGCACGAGCAAAAAAGGCTCGGCGCCAGTAAAAGAAACTGCTATTTTTTTATTAGGTAAAAGTTTAAGTTGAATTAAATTTCCCTTTTCACATAGTTCTAAGTAGTTATTTTGATTTGCATATTGAAACAGCCAAAAAAAATATTGTTTTTAGCGTTCCATACCCAAAGGGTAAAAACGGGACCCTATTATTAAGACTCCACTGTCCGTCTGTCTGTCATCAGGCTGAAACTCATGAACCGTGATAGCTAGACAGTTGAAATCTTCACAGATTTCAAAATTATTTCTGTTACCTCTATAACAACAAATACCTAAAAACAGAATAAAATAAATATTAAGTAATATAATATAATATTAATATTATTATCGCATACAACAAACGTTTTTTTTTTTTCGTTTGTTGCTTGATATTAAAAATAGTTATAAAAGTGTCTAATGTTGCATAGATAATGGTACGGAACCCTTCGTGCGCGAGTTCGACTCGCACTTGGCCGGTTTTTTTAATAATAATATGCTGAGTCCTGGATAATCTTCTTCTCCGAACATTAGCAGTTTGCAACATAAAAAGTACATTAAAGACCAAAAATGTTTGTCTGGAAAAACCCCGTACGCATAATGATATCGTGCTTTTTATGAAGAGGCAATGACTTCCGATGATCGCAGTAACGTTAATGATGACCAGATTTTTTTGAAGAAGCCTGCCGAATATAAGCATCTAATTACACTAATAAAAACATATCTCAAGGGCGATGAATAGATTTATTTACTAACAATTTTACCGAATTAGATTCTTGATTATGAAAAGACTTGTAGAAGGAATCACGCAGTTAAAACAAAATTCAGTTTTAATTTTATTATTTCGAAAGCTTAAAACTAAACTAATAATAAATTTATTTAAGACACTTTCCCTAGGGAAAGCATAGGGAAAGTTTAAACACAAGAAATAAAACAAAATTTACAATACATATATTTAAAACTAAACAACATTTAGTGCAATAAAGTAACTCAAGATCCCACACTAGGATACCCTGTGTCATGGGATCTAGTTTTTTTTTTATTAACTAAAAACTGATACAACCTCTCGTTACAGAAATGTTTTTCTAAGCAGTGAATACATAACATAAGCTTTACCACATCAATGATGAAGTCAATAAGAATGAGGCTCATTTATTATTTATTTAATACTTTTTGCTCACAAAACTACAGATACGGACTTAATACCCTAGGCATTTTCTATCGGTCAAGTTTTGCGTGACGCAAAGAAAAATTGTGGTGCAATAAAAGAGGAAAAAGAAGGTGAATAAAATGAAAAGATATACACATAAACCATAAATAAATATACAAACCATTGGTCAAATAGACAATTGTGAAATATTAACGCATTCTATAACGTATCTCTAACTATAAATCTTATGAATGAAATATGTATAAACACAACTTGACTGATTACAAATTTAATTAAACATCCCAATATATCATAGTAATACTATCTATGCCACTTAACTACAATAAAATCTATTAAAACTGGGCGCAAGCCACTAATTCATTAAAAATCTAAAGACAAGTACCTATATACTTGACATATTGACGTATTAATACGATAACATCCAATTCCCTTATTTTCTTATCAAGAATACATACATATTATTACAATAATTAATTATACAAATCGATTAGTATTGGCTACTGACCTGTCTCTATGATCGATAGCTTGGCCGATGACTTGACAAATGTTGGGGTCATTGTTTGCAATATTTATTAGGAAATAACAACATGAGTCAAACATTAAGTAACCTTCGTATTTAAAAAAAACAAATACACTTAGGCATCGAAGTACTTTTCCACATTGCTATGACCTAGCAGTCCGGAAACGTGCCCAGAAGACTGACAGTATTGTATATAGCACTGCTAATTATTTTGGAAAGATAAGATGGAATGACATTAGGTCCTTCATAATATATGAAAATAGTGTTTTTTATACGGGTCACTTTGACCGACTTGGAGTTAAAAGTTCAAATAAATTTTATATTCAAGGCATACGTGACGAACGTTATTCGATTTTCGAAATTCGAATTCATTTATTTCTATAAGTTTTGCATTTTCTGTAATAGTTTACTATTATTAAACATTAAACTTTTAACGTATGCCCATATACTCGATGTATGTACATTAAATATATAAGTTACATGTTATTTTAAATAGCACGAGTAGAGATACGTCCGGCGGATCCAGGGCAGTCACCTTTGCATTTACTTAGCTGACAGACTTTTATACAGGGTCGATCTTTGAGAGGGGACCGCGATTATGAGGGGGTTTATCCTATCCTATAGCTATAACGGTTGCCCAAAGGGCAATGGAAAGGGCTATGTTCAGAGTTCCTTTGCGTGATCGCATAAGGAATGAAGATATCCGCAGGAGACCCAAGGTCGCCGATATAGCCCGAAGAATCACCAAACTTAAATGGCAGTGGGCAGGGCACATTGCTCGTAGAACAGATGGTCGTTGGGGCCGAAAGGTTTTGGAGTGGCGACCGCGCACAGGAAGACGCAACGTTGGATTGGAAGGCCTCCCACAAAGTGGACCTTGTGAGAGTCGCGGAAATGCGATAGATGCGATACGTACAGGACAGTTCGTTGTGGCGAGTGTGGCGACACATGTAGTAGGCCTATGGAGTGGAGTGAAAGTCGTGTGTGTAAAGTGAAGGACGTCTTTCGACTGAAATGATGATAGATATAAAAATGGCACACTGTACCGTGTCAAAATCCAGCTGTACCTATTATGTATTAGAGAATATAGTCCAGAAATTACGTGTTGATTCAGAATTTCGAGGTCGTGGGGCTCTTTGGACCGGGACCGCTGCCCCAACTTCCAAACATAAAAATAATAATATTTTTTGAGTAGTATTTTGGGACCACAAATAAAATAAATACAGTTTATTGGTAACTGTACTTTAATGCCTTTTTCCTTGTAGTCCCAAAATACTACTAAAAAAAAAATGTTATTTTTATAGTTTGAAGTTGGGACCGCGGTCCCGGTCCAAATAGTCCCACGACCCGAATTTCGTGGCAACGTACCGAATTTGGACTCGAAAATTTTCGTCATGACAGCAGTGAATGTCGTTACATATTCAAATTAGGGGTTTGGAGTTCGGAATAAAATTATTGTTTTCGTACATTTCATTGACAAACAACTTGTTTATGGACCCTAAGTACAACATGTTAAATGTATATTATTCATTTTGTTTAGACTATATTTTTCAACATTTTCCTTCGTACCTAGGATAGGATAGCTCGAAGTTTTTGGCACATTAACTTCGTTTGGTGGAGGTCAGATAGCCAGTGGCTCCATGTAAGCAATCAGGTTAAGTCCCATTTCGTCACTCGTGAATTTATCTGTCGTGCCTACGAAAAATTAACATCTTGATACCCTCAAATTCATGGGTGCCGAGATGGGAAGGCTAAGGAGACGATGACATAAAAATTAAAAAACTAAAACCCGACTACGACAAAAAAAAAACGACGCTGAAAAAGTATGAAACAAGATTTTCAGGATGCTGAAATAAACAAGGTAACTGGAAAAACCAAAATAAAAAGAAAATCCGTAGTCACACGTTATTAAAGTGTTTCGGTTGGTACCTATAACGTGTGACCTGCGGCTTTTCTTTGACTTGTGGCTTTTATACATACATAGCCTGTCAAAAACATAACCCTCCTTTGGCTTTGCCGTAGTCGGGTAAAAACAATTTCGGCAGCTTTTCTTTTATTTTGTTTTCTGGACGGTAGTGTAATTTATGTATGAACCGATCTTGTACCATAACGTAAACAAACTCTAGGTCGACCTTTGTTGTTTCAACGTAAGTTATTATTGATTTATAATCTCCTCCCTTTCAGATTTGGCAAGTCGTCAAATCTTTGCCGGTTGATTTCATGTATTAAAATAGTCTTGTGGAAATGTCTAGTTCTTGTTGCATGAATGGTAAAATAAGTACTTACTATTAGTAATTAATTACACAACCTCTTAGTAGTATTATGAGCTATTTTCATAATACTACTAAGAGATATCGTCATATATCTACATAGATATAGACTAATTGCAGTGTTTTTCTCGACAAGGAAATAATTCTTTTTATTGCCTGTAGCATAGAAAAGCCCTACGTTTAAAAGCGGATCTTGATATAATTTTTAAATAATTATTCTTATATTTCGTTAGTGTAGGTGACTTTCACAATTGAATTATTTTAATTAACAAATCAGGCATTAAACCACTACGATACATTTCGATCTCAAATAAGGCCAACTAAACAATTCTCCGCCGTTCACAAAAATAAAGCAAGAATAATGGAAAAGTGCCTTCGAATTTCGAATGTTTTCGAATTTTTTTGTTTCGCCGAATTCGCACGATCATTCGCAATTGACGTAAAAAGTGCAACTGTGTAAAACGAACGAGAGTTTTGCGACTTACTTTCACATTTCTATGCAGAATCGTGCTATCTAGTTTACGAGTAGGTACAACTTGAGAAAATGTACTAAAGCAGTACTAATATTAACTGCCTCGGTGTGACCAGAATAGCTTGGCCTAGTGATATTTATTAATCTAGTTGTAACTAAATAGGCATACGCGGGCAGCGTAGATTTGACGTCGGATCACCTAACCTTGTAAACTCCGGATAAACCATAATCATACGTTTGTACGAGTATATACTCGTATAACTAATTAGCTGTCCCCTGCGTGCGGTTTCACCTACGTCTTTTGTTACAGCTCCGCCCCTTTTGGTTGTAGCGTGATGTTATATAGCCTATAGTCTTCCTCGATAAATGGGCTATCCAACACTTTTTTTTATTGAAACCACAAGTTCCTGACATTAGTATATTTAAACACTCTTCAGCTTTAAATATTAGTTTATGAAGATATTTTTCCATAACACATAAATATTACTTTATTTATAGAACACACGTAGGTGTGATAAGGCCTGAAATTATGAACAAGCAAATTAAGGAAAATAATTTCGCTTTGTCCATGCTCTTTACCTTAAGCCGTGATCTTTTGAGAAGTAAATTATACTTTAATAAATCATTTATGCGTACCGGCTGGTAATAAAATTATCTGGAAAATTAAAGAAATGTTAGTCAAGTCACGCCTGTAAGTGAAGATTGACGAATGATAGAAAATCGAATAAGAAAGAAAAGAGAGAAGGCCCTGCGAATTAAGATTTATCATGCATATTTTTTGGTCCTCTTATAAATAAGTGTAGACGTCTGATGAAATATCCATTAAGTTTTTAGTAAAGTTGAAAATAAATCTTTCTAGAATTTGCTTTTAATAGATATTAAAGAAATAAATATTCAGTCAATATCATAATATTCACTCGAGTATCAGTAAGTAGATGTGAGTCAAAAGGCCAGCGAAGTTACTGGTATTTAAACTTGCTAGTTATAATATAATTGTAATCAGTCAAAAATATTTTAAGAACTTTTAAGATAATAACAGTTTCCTATTGATAGTGTCGAGTGATGACACATTACATAATACGACGGTTAATAGATATGATGAGTCGCTTTTGTATATGCAAATCTTTTTATTTGTGAACAAGAAAATCATAAAATATTATTATACTATACTTTATTATTCCCATAGCTTAAGTAAAATGTGTGGAGAAAAAACTTATAGGTAAGTAGACTTTGTTGTAATACAAAAAAAAAACAAAGTCTACTTAGGTAGGTACTTATAATTTATTAAAAATATGTTGTAAGTACCTAATTCCACGTATTACATTAATTAACATAATATAACATTAATGTTATTAACAGAATAAAAATAACTTATTTGCTTCATTTTAGTAGTCATCCTGCATAACGAATTCGCAGAATTTATTCTATTGTAAATCTGTAGATTTTTAGACAGAGCGGCAAAAAAACACATCAAGGAGCATGCAGTCTTGCGTAAAAATCTATTTTGAAGTCCAAGCTGGCTCATCGACATGAAACCAGCCTTTAGGGCCTTATTACAATACGCGATATTCAGACCGTCTTATTTTTTGTTCCGTGTAAGACCGGTCTAACCCTTATTACACTACGCGACATCGACTAAGACTGTCGGAATATCGAGTAGTGTAATAGGCCCTTGTATTTCGACAGCACAAACTTTCAAGGATCAAGTATTAACAAGGCTAACGACAGGTGCGTCCACCCTACTTCCTGATCTCCTTGTGACAAGGTTTTCTCGTAGTAGAAAAACTTCGTAATTGCTCCTCTAATAGTACATAATCGTTTTAAGGAAAATTCTAGTTGAATGTACCTATAATGTTACGAACCAGACAGCTATTTACATTTCGTGGATTTCATATAGCAAGTCACGCATGTTTGTATTTAAGAACTTTTTAAATAATTCGTACCTAAACATTATTTACATAGTGAAATGTGAATGTACTCCTTCAAATGTTTTTATATTTAACTTGAATTACAATTCGATGAATAAACTATAGTGGTGCTTCTGATTAGTATTAGGGAAATAATATTTAGATACTTTTAAAGGTGCTCTTATTATTTAGAAAAATCTATTAGTGTGTGCGTGTCCTTGTTATAAAATCCAAGCATTAGAATCCAGAAAAAAATGGGACAATTATAAATCATCATAGGTTTGTCGTCTCTTGCGGAATTGTTCGAAAAAGTTAGGTACCGCAGCCCCGAAATGCAAAGGACAACTGAAAGAACACACGTGGGTTATAGTTAGTTAACGTCTGACACTCCTTCTCGCTCCATCTAGACCGGGAATAATAATTTTATATTAAAAAAAATGATCAAAGCAAATGAACTTGTTAGGATAGCGTCACTGTAATACTGTAAAATATCTTTTCCTACATAGTCCTTCGTAATATTTAGCTATATTTGATGATAAGTCTTCATTACAAAATATATATAAAAATAAGTGACTCGCGAATTTTTATCGAACATGAATCATGACGGAATGTAAATGAATACTAGACCATCGTCACAACCGAACGACATCATCTGGATTCTGCGGCAAAGTCATTTATCATTTTATTCAATGAGGTCATCTGTGCATAATTTCTTGTAAGACAGACTCAAGAACATTAAGAGAAAAACAAAATGCTTTGAAAATGATTAGACAAAGTTGCTAGAAAGTCTATTTTCACAGTCACAATCTTGACCGCCATCAGCATATTGGCCGTAGAGCCGAAATACTTGGACCTGGTGTGTTCTTGAGTATATACCGTAAATCAGTAGGTGGAGTGACGATCCAGAGGCAGTCAGTCAATGTTAGGTGATGTCCAGACAGAGATAGACTGGCATTAAATTGCTCTAGATAAAGAGAACCTACTGTTGAAGTGCAATGTAACACATCACTGACACTTTACTACTCATTGTCGATGCTTTTTCTCTGCCCTTACAAAATGGAGTCTGCTGAATATGTGTGTAGCATTTGTTTCCTTAATAAAAGGCTTCTCAAATAGAAACGCTGTCTTTCTCTGGTGTCCCAAATTACCTAAACCAATACCTACTCCCGGCTAAAGAAATAGTAAATACAATGTAATAGATGTCTTTCGCGAGATGGCCGGCGAAGGGTGAATGTGCCAACATTATGGTATGTGGGCACTTATTCACCCAATACGCATTACCATTGACCACGCGGCGAGCCATCCCATTGACCGCGTGGTCACGCTAGCAGTGATTTGCTTGCGGACGGTGAGCCAAGGGTAATTCGCCATCCGGCCATCCGTTAAAGAATAAATCCGGCTCAACCGCGCGTTGTGTTCCACGTGCGCCTCTAAATAATTTCAGCAAAGTTAATGTAGCCAGTTAGGTCCGACGCCTGCTAGAGCTGCAGATTGTCCAAAATATTTGCCGCAGACCTCGCAAAAACGGGCAACTAAAGGAACTAGGTTTTAGAGAAGTTATTTGATGATTTCCCAGGAAAAAAAAGCAGTGATCTGAAGAAGAAAAAGAAGAAGAAGAAGAAAAATATTCTGCTGCTGATTATATTGTACCAAAATCAAGTACTTTGTGCAATGAATCAGCACAGCTGTTACATCACTCACGTGAAAAGCAGCGACCTCCGTTATCGCATAGATAGGCATTATCAACGCATGATGCCAAATGGTACGATGTTGATAATGGCAATCTGCCATTACATAGTGCTGGACGTGAATGCAATAAATGTTAATCTCGTTTACTAAGTCTTTTATCGATTTTACATATTATTATTTAATGCTGGCTTAGATAGCTGTTCCGGTTTTAGTTCAATAGCGAAAGTCGTTTATGTTTAGTTTTTTTTTTTTTGTTGTCATATCAATAATTGTGTTATTTTATTTTATATTTTATTAATAGTGTAATTTTTGAATTTAAAGGCATGCTAAAAAGTGTTTTAAAACGTTGATCAGAACCTCAGAATTTTCGTAACGTAAAATTAACGTTACAAAAATTCTGTGGGAAAATTCTTCCAATCTCAACAAATCCATACTTTTCTCATCTAATTTTGGACACTAGTGTATGTTGCGCCCCCAAGGCGTCTTGGTTACAAAAACATAGTTTTCCTCCGGAAAAATAAAAGTCGCGAATTTTTTCGTTCCGTTTTTATATGTCTTGCTTCAGGCGGCAATGACTTTCATAAAAAAACTTTTTACCGACGCTCTTCAGCTGTTTAGGTAGGATGAAGTTTGCGATACTAGGCTAAAGTAGGTAAAAAAAATAAAGAGGTAAAAGATTTTCCCCAGGGTTCCCTGTAAATTATACTCTTGCTGAGTATTAAGCGTTACCAAAACTTTCTAGATAAAAAGAGTAAAACTTAGTAGGTACTACCCACAATTAAAAATTTAACACAAGGATCTTTTTCCGACAATTGTAGATTTTTGGAGACTGTCATAAAGATTGTAGTATTATTATCCTTTACTATCTTATCTTCCCACTTTCGACAAATAAAAATGGTCATAAAAAATTTTTGTTTTACAAAAAGAACAGTTAAAACATATATTTTTAAATAGTTTTGTGTGCTCAGATCTCAGTAAATCTATGCTAAAGCCTGTGCAAATATTATTGGACTTCAGCACTGTTAGACATACCGTTGAACTCTATAACAAATATGACACCTTTATAAAAATCGAGGAAAAGGCACCTATATTTATCCATTGTATAAATCACTGGCAAACAGCAAATCTCAGGGGAAGAACATAATACGTACAATAACAAATCGTTTCAAAATCCAATCACCCTTCATAATGTCATATGAAAAATGCAACACGCTCTATCTCCGCGCACATAGCATGAAAAGATTGAATCGTTCGGAAATAGGTCATTCTATTTCTTGCGAGTTAGCCAACAGTACGAGTATTTCCGCCCTATTGAAATATTTAAATTAATTTAAACGAACTCTCGTAAAAATTAGAAGGTATTAAAGTCTAGATTACTTGTCTCTCTTTCCTTTCACTTTCTTGATTGTATGACGAAATATGAAATTTATCGCTACAATGTTAGGGTTCAGATTTGTTTACAAACCTGACCCTCGTGTGATATGGCATGTTCACCCGCATCTGTCATCAGGTTTGAGGTATATGTGTAAACAGTTAAGTACTTATGATAACAGAGAAAGTCTTTATTCTTTATTGTACACACATTTTATACAGACAATAAAAATAGGACAGTTGATCGACAGTTGGCGAGCTTAACCCACAACTGGGTTTTCTTACAGCAAACCATATGAGTGAGAAAGAAAGTCATTTAGAGATAAACTTAAAGCAGCCCTAAGATACATGAAACATTTTTTTCTTTTTTACCGACAATCTATTCGTACAAAAAAATGAGGCAGAGGTGTCCACTCTGTCACGTAAATTAAAAAAGTAAATATTATAAAAAAGTATGTCCCGCATAATATTTCTTCCAAGACTGTAAGGGGTTTAAGTGGTATACAAAATTGAAGTGGAGCCAAACAGTACTTGTCTGATTTACGAGTTTTTTTTTACTCACGTTTGCTGTCTAGAGCTTCTTATTGGACCACGTTAGCCTTGGACAAGTACAGTTAGCCTGAGCATAATAGACTACCTCGTCGATTTTGAGGCAGTAACGTATTTTAGTAGCATGTTACAACTTGTTTGCCTTTTGTTAAGTTCATCATTGTTTTAAGTTTTTTCTTTTCAATCTGTCGGTGTTTACAGGTCATATCGATAAACAAAGTCAAAACTGTAAACATACTTGAATATTTAATGTTTATATTTTTTACATCAAATTGATCAGTTAAAGCGTGAACTTTGACAACATGATCTTCATCACATATACCAAGGCGACTAGGCGATTGTATGATTAACTTTCGTGATTTTGTTTTATTTATTCTTCAATGACTAAAGTCCACTGACTTGCGATTTTGCGGATCAGTCTTATTTAGATGGCTGGTTGGACTTTGATCCGCTAAATCGCGAGACTCAGTGGACTTTGGTCGGTGAACAAATAAATTCTACACAGGTAAATTTGTTTGACATGTTAATTACTTACTGATAGTGAACTATATTCTTTTTTAGTCCAGAAATACAGATAATAATAATGATATTATTATTATTATCAGACATCGTATTTGACCATTCATTATAAGAAAATTATTAGTATCATCTTAAAACACTATGTTTTAGTATATAAAAGCGACTTAATCCTCAGGGTAAAGTTCCACACCAGAGGGTTGCCAAACTTACAAGCTATGATTTTTAGGATGCAGTTGCTGCTGACAGTCTGCTCATTAGTGATGCTGTCTTCTAACTAGTATAAAAATAGGTAGGTACCTACTAGTGTTGCAACAGAACTTTGCTTCCGCTTCTGCGAAAGTTCCGCAAGCTTTTTCACTTCCGTTTCTGGTTCCGCAAACTTTATAACAGAACTCTTAACAGAAGAATACAGCGAGGAGCGCGGGGATGGGGGGCCCGTAGACGACTGGACACGACGGAAAAGGCGTGGGGGGGGGGCGGTAAAATAATTTTTATTAAATATAATTTGCCTCTGTTTAATTTCGAGTACTGATGTAAGTAAACTAAAAAATATAAATTTAATTAAACTAATCTTAAAAAACAAAATTGTGTTTTTTTTTTCTTTACAGTATTAACACTTCCGGTTCCGCTTCCGCTAAAATTCACTTTTGAAATCTGTTTCCGTTTCTGTTACCGTTAAGACACTTCCGTTGCATCACTAGTACATACATATATCTTGTACCTAAGTACATTAGAACAGAAACACTAGCATGTAGGTAAGCAAGTATCCTGTCATATAATTTTATGCAGCTACTGACCACTAAGTCGACAAATTGACCTCGTCACAACTATCCATTTCCGATGACATAAACAATTTATTCTATTACTGTTTTACAGCAGTTTTTATTATCTAGTTAAGTCTATAGGTATTCCCCACTCTTGTGTGATGTTAAGCAAAAACTAATAAAAGATATATTTACCGTCCATGGAAAAATTCGTACCATTATATTTTCATCACACGAAAGGTGTTTTAGTGCCCATCCGACCGAACGCTGAACTCGATTTCGGCAAAATAGACTTTCTTCTGCTATCCAGCCGAAACTACACCCGAAACCCAACACTGAGTTTGAGAGGTTTCGTGCTGTGATCGAACACTGTTATATTGGACCTTCCATATTAAGTAAAATGTATTTTGTTTTGTAACTCGAATATCACAGACTAAATAATTAAATAAATATAATTAAAATCTGACTTATCTAATAAAACTTTATGCACTAGTAATAAACACTGTACAAAGGCGGACTTAATGCCTTAGGCATTTTCTACCAGTCGACCTTATGGTGGTGCAGAAACAAAAACGTGGTAGGTGCAGCTTAATGGTAAAGAAACAGAAAAGAAATAAATAAAAAACCTAATAAATTTAAAAAGCATGACCTTATGTGGAAGTTTCGTTTTCAGCCGAATCTGAGACTGATGCCGAAATTGGGTTCCAGTTTCAGCCGTGAAAAAACCAGGTTTCTAGTTTCGATCGAACACTAAGGTGGGACTCTTTTTTTTTTAATCTTATTTTTCTACATATTGTTTCTACACTATGTGTTATGTGTGCCAAATAAAATATTTTTCTTTCTTTCTTCTTATTTGAACAGTAAATAGGTACTTTGTCATAATTATTTGTTTAAATAAAGTGCCTACCAACTGAATGCGCAAACTGGTATCTCGAGTATATTATTTTAACGGCTTTGAACTAACGGCACATTATCTACATTTCATATGTACATCCTGGAAAAACAATCATTTTATTTATAAACTCTGATACTAATAGGTATTTTATTTTATGCTATCAGTGTGTTTTGTTAGCAACTGTCTAAATAATATAATTATAAGAACCGAAATAAAATGTTTAATAAAACAATAGCTCAAAAAATGCCAGAATTCATGATCCCATTCACATATCAAACCGCTTAAACTGCGTATAAAGATATAAATCACTCAACGTACCGTGTTATTCCCTAGGGAGAGACAACCCTTACCTGACTCAAGTATTTCTACCCTACATGAGCGATTACCGAAAAAATTCAGCGAGCGAAGTAAATGAAAAATCTTCTCACCAAAATTTCGCAGTCGTTGGCAAAATTCGATTCGGCAAAGATCTGCAAATTGCAGTAAAGTGAAAATGCTGTGAAATATGGCGATGGCATTTCACTCTACCTTCGCGAATTACAAAGTTACTCGCCTTGATTTAACGGTTCTTACCTTCGGGGTCGATGCCCGAAAATGAATAATGAAAAAAATACATGAACGTAGGTACAGTATTTAACTCTACGTTCAAGGTTTCAACGAGTAACCCCTAAATAAAGAAGTGTTTTTGATGCTCTGTTATCTAATCTCACACGCTATGGCTGATCATGACTTTGCTAACAAGAGTGGATATTTTACATAATTGGGACGTTATGTTTTTTATACAACTTTATTGTAAGAAAGTGCACATACACAGCTTTAATTTCCCTAACACAGCTTCAACAAACGGAAAGGAAGAAAGGAACATAATGGAGGATACCATAACGAACCGACAACCTCGAAACTGTATGACCGACTGACCTATATTACCCAGTAATTTTAAAATAAATAACAACTCGAACGACAAAAGATCACAGGTTCCCGACCAAGGATCCCAAACCGCCACCATTCATTGAAAAAACCAAGCATTATAAAACTGAAAATTCATTAAAAACACCACAACAGCTAAACACTTTAGGGACTCAGAATTATTCGCAATTTTCAGCTAAATAATAAACTTTTGGATACTGTTCAACGATCCACCGTTCCAAATAAATTTCACAAAAGCGGGTAGCCCGAAAATGGTTGCGGTTTCCCACCCCCGACCTTGACGGTCGTTTATCTCGATGTTCCCAGCATCTGGAGTTTATTTCGACACAATGAACATCTTTATAGGAGGATGTTTTTAGATTTCTGATAAAATCATCCGCAAACCGGATTTGGAATAAAATCTGTCTGAACAAAGATTTTTACGAACAGTATAGGTATGATACATTTCATAATCTGAAACGTAGAACATATTACGTAAGGTTTTTAGCAAAATGTATTCACGAGGCATAATTATGTAACTAAGTCGACAGAGATAAAAATCTTTATCTTAAAGAATAATAAAATTAAGTTTAAATAATACATAATATTCAAATTGTTCTTTCCTAAAGCAATGGATACGACATTTCAAATCATTAATAGTCACTTGAAAACTTGGTAATTTCTAGGACTAGTAGGCACAAATCAAATATTGACTATGTTTATTACCTCATTACGATGTTTGTTCGTGTCCCTGAGGCTATGAATGGAAAACAAATATGGGTCAAGAGTCATGATTCTATCTAACATCTACAGTCAAATGGGGTGAATAGAAAGTCAGGGGTGAATAAAAACAAAACTTCAAAGGGTATTTTCACGACATTTGAATATTTTTTGCAGCATTTAGCTATATCAATTTATTAATTAATTATTATTCTAAAAAGTCGATACTTTGTTAGAAGCCGATAATATGGTACCAAAGTGAAAAACCAAACCTAAGTTTTGTTTTTATTCACCCCTGCGTTTCTATTCACTCCGTTTTACGGTATCTCTTTCTTTAGCAAAAGAGGGAGCAAGATAAAACTCTCAATATAGTTAATTGATGTAATAGTCTTTAACAGAAAGGTTATGAATGTCAATATCGTTGGACAAACTGGCCCCGGGTAGGGGTTAGTGACCTTATTGACTTAGTAATCCGCGCTGGAGGCTTTAGGGCGATTACCCGATTATTATCAAGTGTTTTGGCTGGGGTAACAGTCAACTACGTAATCCTGTATTTGACTAGTTAGGCTTATCTAGTTGTGTCTATGTTGTCTTAATTATCTTGTTGCTATTTTGTAATATCGTAATATTGAATACATTTTAACTTACTTCAAAAAAGGAGGACGCTCAATTCGTCCGAATCTTTGTTTTATTTTTTATGTATCTATTTCCCGTTTACCCGAAAACGGAGTTCAGGATCTGACTATGGGATCGTGGAGAAATCGAGAGAACTCTTCAAATTAGGCACCAAGGCTCGGAACCGGTTTGAAAAATACCGGTTAATACCGGTTTATTTCGGTTTTCATCCGAACTTTTCATAAGAACGTAAACGTTTTAAGAACTTTATTTTAACCTAAATTAACCGGTTTGTTCGACGAACGGCATGTCGGGTAACGCGTTGCAACTTGTGACTACTTGTGAGGATGCCGCGCATAGCGGCGCGGTATGTAGACGTACTTACGAATTTACGATATTGATCGGTGAAGATCGAGAGTGTGTCGACCAGGGTGGCGTACCTTATACTCAGAATATCGCCAAGATATTCGCTGAAGGTCATACAGGTTTACGCCCCGACCTCGACGCACCCCGACGACGAAGTAAAGACCATGTATGAGGATGTATCCAGAGCCATGCATGGTTTTAAGACCCACTTCACCGTGGTCATGGGGGACTTCAACGCGAAACTGGGCAAACGAGATGGTGACGAGCTGAGAGTGGGGCAATTTGGATTTGGACGTCGGAATCACCGGGGACACCTACTGGCTAGTTTTATGGAGAAGGAAGGCCTCTACATGATGAACTCCTTCTTCAAAAAACGTGAGCATAGTCGGTGGACCTGGCAAAGTCCCGACGGTGCGACTAGAAATGAGATTGACTTCATTCTGTCGACGAAGAAGCAAATATTCAATGATGTCTCCGTGATCAATGCGGTGAAAACTGGAAGTGATCACCACATGGTAAGAGGCACATTGAATATCAATATTAAGCTTGAAAGGTCGCGACTGGTGAAATCTACGCTCCGTCCAGCACAGATCCAGATCCAAAACTCCGAGAGCTTTCAGCTCGAACTCCACAATCGTTTCGAGTGCCTAGGAAACTCCGTGGACGAATATAACGATGGGTTCGTGGGAACTGTCCATACAGTCGGGTCTAAATTTTTCAAGGCTCACTGTACAAAAAAGAACAAGAAGCTGTCAGATTAAACTCTCGAGCTTATGAAGAAGAGGCCTGAGATGACTTTGCAGTCTTCAGATGATGCGTGCACATATCGGCAGCTCAATAAACGGATCTCAAAGTCTCTGAAACGCGACCTTCGCCGATTTAATACCGAGAGGATTAAGGATGCGATTGAGCGGAATAAGGGCTCTAAAGTATTTGCACGAGATCTGTCTATTGGGCAGAGCCAGCTCACGAAACTGAAGACCGACGATGGCAGAGTCATATCCGCCAAATCGGAGCTTCTGGGAGAGATCGAGGCTTTTTGTGGACAGTTGTACACGTCAATCTCCGAACCCACTGCAAATCTAGCAAACGACCCAAGAGCTAGATTGACTCGACATTATACCGAAGATATCCCGGACGTCAGCCTGTACGAGATTAGGGTGGCTCTGAAGCAGTTGAAGAACAACAAGGCGTCGGGTGAGAACGGAATTACGGCCGAGCTCCTGAAGGCGGGTGGAAAACCGGTCCTAAAGGCACTTCAGAAGTTGTTCGATTCCGTCATACTCGAGGGAAAAACGCCACAGGCATGGAGCAGAGGTGTGGTGGTACTCTTCTTTAAGAAGGGTGACAATACCCTGCTTAAGAATTACAGGCCCATCTCACTTCTGAGCCATGTCTACAAGCTGTTTTCCAGAGTCATCACGAACCGTTTCGCGCGCAGGTTCGACGACTTCCAGCCTCCCGAACAAGCCGGATTTCGAAAAGGCGTCAGCACCGTGGACCACATACGAGTACATACACTGCGGCAGGTTATACAGAAGACTGAGGAGTATAATCAGCCTCTCTGCTTAGCGTTTGTGGACTACGAGAAAGCCTTTGATTCGATCGAGCCTTGGGCTGTACTGCAGTCTCTTCAACGGTGCCAGATTGACTATCGGTACATCGAAGTGCTGAAGTGTTTATACAAAAACGCCACCATGTCAGTCCGACTTCAGGACCAGACCGAACCTATCCTCTTGCAGCGGGGCGTGAGGCAAGGAGACGTCATTTCTCCGAAACTGTTCACGGCCGCAATGGAGGATGTCTTCAAGGTTCTGGAGTGGAGAGGGCTAGGCATAAATGTCAATGGCGAGCACATCACTCACCTTCGATTTGCCGACGACATAGTAGTCATGGCTGAGACTACGGAGGAGCTCAGTACAATGCTCGGTGACCTCAGTAGAGCTTCCGAAAGAGTGGGACTTAAAATGAACTTGTTTACCATGACAAAACCAAAGTCATGGTAAACATCCATGTAGCACCCACTCCTATCAAGATCGGAGACTCTACACTCGAAGTTGTGGACGACTACGTTTACCTAGGACAGTTCAACTTTTTTGTCTCAGAAGTTCAAGCGTTAAAAGGAATTGTACCAAGTGGACCAACTGGGAAAAATGTCTCACTTGTTCAACGATTAAACTATTGAGCTAGACTAGCGTATAGTTTTACTATTTCTTTTAATTAAGCCACCTAATTGTACCTAATAAACTAGAAGACTGATTACTGATAAACTGGAAACTGAAACTGATATATTGAAAAGCATTAAATTTTTCTTTTTCCAAATATTTGTCATCATCATCATCTTCCTGCCCTTGTCCCGTTTTATTTGGGGTCAACGCAACACGTTTTTTTTCTTCCCTTATCTTTCATATCACTTCTCACACAATCCATCCATCTTTTCTTTGGTCTTCCTCTCCATCCATCCACATGTAAACTCATAACTCTTTTAGTAACATGCGTTTCATCCCTCCTCTTCACATGACTATACCAAGACAAACGATTCCCTTTAAATTTTTTAGTCACTGCCGCCACTTTCAAACTTCCCCTTATATACTCATTTCTCACTTTATCCATTCTCGTCACACCACACATCCATCCAACATTCTCATCTCTGCTACGTGCAATCTTTTTTCATCCGTCTTTTTCACAGCCCAACATTCTGATCCATACAGTATGACAGGCCTTATCACGGACTTGTAGATTTTACCCTTCAATTTGAGGGGCATCCGTAGGTCACATGTTGTTCCCGTGACCTGCCGCCATTTCATCCATCCTGCGTTGATCCGATGTGTTACGTCCCGGTCTACCTCACCATACCCTTAGACGAGCGACCCGAGGTATCGAAAGTCGGAGCAGAGCGGTATGGGCGTTCTAGCGAGAGCCACTGGATTGGAGAGACCGCCGAAATCGTAGAACAAGTATTCCATTTTGGTTCTACTCAATTTCAGGCCAACACTTTCCAGTCTTTGCCACCACACCTCCAATCTGTTCTTGACCTCTAGGCCACTCTCGGCAACCAACACAATGTTATCGACAAACAGCATACACCAGGGAGCCTCTTCCTGAATGTCCGACGTCAGAGCGTCCATTATCATCAGGAAGAGGTAAGGGCTGAGAGCCGACCATCGATGTAAGCCGACAGCCACATTGAAGCTGCTAGTGGTTTCCACTGTAGACCGCACGTGGGTACTGCATCGACTGTACATCGCTCGGATCAACTGCACATATTTCCCAGGCACAAATTTCTCCTTAAGGGCCCACCACAGAACCTCACGAGGTACCCGGTCGTATGCCTTTTCGAGGTCAACAAATACCATGTGCAAGTTTTTATGCGCACCTCCGTATTTTTCGCATAGCTGGCGTATAGCAAAAATGGCATCCGCTGTACCCCGACCCAAAACAAAAAAAATACTTACTACTGAATAAAAACTGTGAACAGCGCGGGACGTTTGTTTATCGTGCGCCCGTATTAACCGGTTTTTATTACTCTAAACCGTTTAATCCGAAAAAACCTTTATGTAAATACTCTTCCAAAAACCGGTTAAAAAAAAACGGTTTATGCGAACGAAACCTAATGTAAAGGTTTTTTCGTCAAGTACATAATAACGGTTTGAAAATTTAACCGGTATCCGAGCCTTGTAGGCACACTATATTCTGCAGGGTAGGGTTCTGTAGGGTGGGTTATATTCTGTAGGTACCTTACACACACTACTTAGGTTTAGCTGAAGGGTAAATGACTAAACCAGGAACTTCGGAAGTTTGCACTTTATAGTGTTTTTTTGTAATGAAGTAGGTACAATACAACCGTGTATTGTCATTTTCCATCCGTAAAAATATACACCATAACACGGTGCTTAAATTATTTACAAGCCCGCTTGAATCATTTTGTTATGTTCAAAGGTCGGTAATCAACTTAATAGCGTCAATTTGCTAGTTCATATTGCGAATAATAATAGATAAATAATGGCTTACTTTTTCTATTATTATATAAAATTACAGTCACATATTTGTTCACACTTACGTTGTAAACACCCCTACGGTCCGGACTAAGCGTTTCGCCTCGTTGTTTATACGTTGAAGGATTGGACCAATTTGCCTGCACCGGTCTTCTAGTCCAATTACAATTTAGGTGTTAAGGGCTAGAGTGAACAGACTCTTAGAAACTAGTGCGATTCACCATCAACGATTACAGCTAAGAATTATTACTTTATATCATTAAACAACACAAGGCAAGGCAAGAAGACAAGACAAGGGCAGGGAGATGATGATGATGATCATTAAGAAAATCCATTTCCTAAAAACTTTGAAAAGCTATTCAAGGCGTAATATTTACGTGAACAGTTTACATAAGAAGCAAATGAATGATACAGCTAAACTCTGCCTATTACAATAATGGGCAGTACTCCAAAAAACGCTACCCAGTTAACGACATGAATAAAACATTTTAGGTTGTTAAAAACGTATCAGTTAATGTCACTTCCAGTATTTTATTTTAAAGTATCAATGAAAATATCTGGTGTTTAAAAATGATTATTCATCTAAAAACAAATTTATGTAGGTACATTAAATGGAATTAAGCGACATTTTGATACAAATGATGAAATGATTTATGTTATACAGCTTACAAGTTCGTTTGTTTCAATACTTCTTATCTCGGATACTAATCGTTCGAATTGAAGAAATCTTTTAATGTTGGATAGCTCATTTATTATATATAACATCATGCTACGATCCACGGGAGTGGAGTAGTAACCAAATACGCGGGTGAAACCTCGGGGACCAGCTAATCAATTACTAATCGCCATGTTGGGACGTCACGTCATACTGTCAAATCGAAGAATTATTATGGTGAGCAAAACAAGAAATTTTTAAAATTAATTTATTTACGAACTGTGAGCGAAAAAAGTTAAATCGGAATCCAGTTCATCAATTTTGCTCATCTCTAAGTTCTTCAATTTTGCCCAATTTCTTGCGATATGACAGTATGACGTGACGTCACAACATGGCAATCGATCCTATTCATAATTGGAACGCATTGTACTTAGACTACACAATATTATAAAGAGGTAAAGTTTGTTTTTTGTTTGTAGGAGGTAGTCTTTGAAAGTACTGGCCCGATTGCTAAAATTTTTTCACCGATAGAAAGCTGCTTTATTCCTGAGTGACATAGGCTATATTTTAAGTACGCGGGTAAAGCCGCGGGCAAAAGCTAGTCAATTATAAAAATAAACTTATTGAGTTAATTGGGTATATGTAACATTTTTCACATCACTTTTTTATTTTGAATTAGGTGAGTTTGGCGTTTCCGGGGCGACAGTGGCGTAAGGGTAGTTCCACTGGCTGCGCTCCAAAATGAAATAGGTAAAGTCAGCATAAAAGGCAAACCACAAGTTGTTTGTTATACACAATTACAAACATCGGTAGTATGTTTTTACTGTGGATTCAGCTCGTGTGTAATAATGCTTAAGGTAATTTCGCTATTTTTCTTTTATAATCAATATTTAAAATGTATCATGCTTAATTTATTATTTTGCTAACTGTACTTAAAATTTTTGGAACGCTGTGGAATCGTGTGCGTACGCGCAGCGGAATGTTGTTGAATTTAAAGATTTTAATTATGCAGATATTTAGTGTATATACTTCAGAACGTCGTGATATTTGACTGCTTTGTAAACAGTGATCTGTTCATGGTAAATTTGTCCTATAACTCTTTAGTTACTAACGGAACATGATTGATACTTGGCAACATGTTGCAGACACTTACAAGGTTTGTATAAACGTGAAAATCTAGACCCCAAAGTGCATACTTTAAGAACTAAGACCTAATAAGCGTATTTTACGTTTATATTTTTATCTTTTAAGCCCTACGATTTTTTAAAAATAAACAACTATAAATATAAACAAATTCAAAACAACGTATGTAAAAATCTACAGTTCTCTATGTAAGCGCTTTATATGAAAACTAGCTAATGGCCAAACGTTCGCGTAGCGGAAACTTGAATTTCTCCGAAGTTTATGCATGCACTAGTTTTATTCATACATACACAATTACACACAAATACACACTAATTTTTGGACACATCTCTTTTCTTCTAAAGTGTATGGATTAAAAAAAGTTCCGCCAGGACAACGTTCGCCCAGCGGGATCAGTTTTTGGTGAATTTCTCCACAATGGTTGCGTGCACAAATTTTTTTTTACCATACACAATTATACGACGTCATACACTAAATATCTGCATAATTAAAATCTTTAAATTCAACAACATTCCGCTGCGCGTACGCACACGTGGAATCAATGTATGAAGATTAAGATTATGAGTACAATGGGTTTTGGAGCGCAATGGAACTACTCTTTAAAAATAAGGGAAAAAATTTAAACGCCCTTCCTTTAAGTAATAAAAAATACTTACTTTGTTTCAAGCCCGCTAAAGGAAACAAAAATAGCATGAATGAAAAGCATACACCCAGAAATAACCCAATCGATATTCAAACTAATTTCAAGAACGACCACTGAATAAACAAACTTCCTCCAATGAACACGAATTTAAATAGTAAGTAATCTGTACAGCTCTGTTATTGGTCTCGTATAAATCCTAAAAAGTGCATAATAAAACATATTATAAAATCTAGAAGCTAGGCAATAATATAAGCCGCCTGGGCTTCAGAAATAATATTAAAATATTCTCGCAAACTTATTCAATAGGTTTTTGGTGTTGTCTACCAGTCAACACATACACAGTCAGACAGCAAACTTTACGTGACAGCTTACGGGATAGAAGACACGAATAAACTTCTCCTGTGTTATGACGTCACAATTCATCAATAGTATGCTGCATTCATAGTATCTGGCAATTGGGTTGCGATATTGTTCGAAACAGTTACCGTGGCCCAGGAACGCAAAGGGCAACTAAAGGAACACAGGTGGGTTTTAGTCAATAAAAGTCTGACACTCCCTCTCACTCCAACTAAAGCGGGAGAAATTATTTAATGATCTAAAAACTGAACAAATTGACAATTAGGAAAAAAAACGCTATTCTAAATGGACGTTACGCAATCTGCAACTACTGAAAAGTAGAGACTGTCTCTTAAACGACCAATATATTCTACTAGCTTTTGCCAGTGGCTTCGCCCGCCTGAAAATAGGTTTCTCCATTCAAACTTTGGACCTCGTTTCATCCCCTGAGGGGGTGAATTTTGGAAAATCCTCTCTTAGTGCTCGCCTTCGTCGTAAAAGGAAACCTTGTGCAAAATTTTACGGTCCTGGTCCTAGTAGTTTCGGCTGTGCGTTGATATGTCAGTCAGTTTCTCCTTTTTTATATAGACTAGCTTTTGCCCACGGCTTCGCCCGCGTGAAGGTAGATTTCTCTATACAAACTTTGGATCCCCATTTCATCATCATAGAGGGTGAATTGAAAAAAAATTCTCTCTTAGTGCTCGCCTACGTCGCAAAAGGAAATATTGTGCAAAATTTTTCGCTCCTGGTCCTAGTAGTTTCGGCTGTGCGTTGATATGTCAGTCAGTCAGTTTCTCCTTTTATATATATATATATATATACTAGCTGAGCCGGCAAACGTTGTTCTGCCATATAAATAAAAAAAAAAAAAAATAGATGTTGGCCGATTCTCAGACCTACTCAATATGCTCACAAAATTTCATGAGAATCGGTCGAGCCGTTTCGGAGGAGTTCAAGTTCGAACACCGTGACACGAGAATTTTATATATTAGACTAGCTGTGCCCCGCGGTTTCACCCGCGTTTTTCTCGTTTCCGTGGAAATACCGAGATAAATATAGCCTCCCTCAATAAATGGACTATTGAATATTTAAACAGTTTTCATATCAGATCAGTATTTCCCGAGATTACCGCGTTCATAACAAACAACCAAACTTTTCAGCTTTATAATATTAAGAAAAATATAGATTAAGTTAAATTGTACAAGTCGCAGGCAATAGCTGTCTATCTGTTCGACATTCAGCCAGACACATAAGAATGACGACTATAGGCGGGGTGTCCGTCCACTTTAAACCGGGTTAAAATATTATTTTAAAGTACTTCTGAGTAAATTATATTTTTCGTTTTATTTTCTTGTGGCAGAAGAATATATTGATTGTTTCCGCAACCTGATCTTGACAACGCGACATATAGTTGGCCGTGCGAAAAACAGTTTTGCCGTAAATCTAATCCTACATATTTAAATGTTTGCCCCTGTGATTTATTTATCGTTACGGCAAAAGATAATTTAATTGGGAATTGGACTCTTTTAAAATGAAAAGGCAAATCATTTGGAATCATTGGGATCCGAGGTATAAGTACTGTTTGACCAACCGCTGGACCAGTCAAAACTGTTGCAACGATCACGTTATTGCGAAGAAATTTAACCTGAAGTCGAGTCCCGTTACATAAATTTGGTGGTTTAAGATTTCTAAGTAAAATAATTGGGGCACCAATTTTTAACTTGAGAGAATGTGGGGGGAGGCCACTCGGGTTTAAAGAATTAAGAAATTCCTGTGGATAATGGACTGCATCTTCTTGATCTCATCAACAAATATATTTCAAAAAGATTATTACAGGATTTTATGTTGATAAAAAACTCTATGGCCCATAACTCATTAATAGGTACCAACTCTTAACATCTTACACACGTGATAACTTTTAAACGAAATATCCGATTGAGATGAAACAAAAAGTATTTTACTTCTACATAAATACTCTTGATAACATAATGCTTAATTTCGATAAAGATTAATATTACGATACAAATTTAACGTAGTTTTTTTTTTCTTCAGACGATTTAATAATTATTTTGACCACAAAATCGGTTATTGTGATTAAACCATGATAGCTAGATATATGTTCTCGCGGACTTTTTTGTAGGTCTTAATGGGATCTACAAACCCGTAGTACATCATTTTGTTCTATTGTCAATAGTTTTTGCAGCGCACGCAAAAATAGGTTTTCGATTTTACACCTTGTGTTACAAAATAGCAATTTTATTACGGATCCCTAATTTTGAAAAAAAAAAACATAGCCTATAGCCTTCCTCGATAAATGGACTACCCAACACTGAAAGAATCATTCAAATCGGACCAGTAGTTCCAGAGATTAGCGCGTTCAAACAAACAAACAAACAAACAAACAAACTCTGCAGCTTTATAATATTAGTATAGATAAAAAAGCAATGTATTCGTAGTTTTAAACTTGCCTATGTTAGAATGAGTCTAGTCAGAGTTATGCTATATTTAAAATATGTATATTGTATTCTTTAAACCAAGCGTTATTTCAATTACAATGGTTTAAGTATTTATTATTTTTATTTTCGTCTCTGACAAGTGAAACGCGCCTTTTTTGCACGATTACGTAATCCATCTAAAATAACTTGCAACACTACACTTTAGAATTAAGTAACTCTACATAGTAATGTTATAACAGCGCTATAATTTGTAAAATCTTTTTAGTTTTAATATACTTTATGCATTGTACGCTACGTCTATCGCATAATATTTTACACTTGGTTCTTTTTTATAGTTGACAGGCTCGCGCTTGACCACTATCTCACCTGATGGAAAGCGACGGTATGATTTCTAATAATACCTAGCATGTATCATTGGGTTATAAAGTGTACAAATTGGGTATTTGCCTATATGTATTTACTTTTATACAACATTTTATACTAAACAACAAATAACAGTAAATTAAAAACTTTTTCTAAAAATAGCATCAAAATTGGTTATTCAATGAAGCAGCAATTAGAATTTCAAATATTAGAATACTGAAGAGTAAGGGCAAGGTGGGAACATCTCAATATTTCTTTTATACGCATTTAATCTAATAGCGGTGACGTCACATTTCAGTTTGTGCATCCTTTTTCTGTTACTTGACAGTTTCCTGATACACCAGATTTGAAAGGTTTCTACTGACCTACGCATTTGAATAATTCGTTGGTTTTGAGATTTTGGATAAAGTTACCTTTAGATAATCACAATTGAATAAAAAAAATAGAGTCAGCAACCCATTATATGATAGCTATAGATGGGCTAATAAATAAATCACAATACAGCAAAAATAAATGACACGACTCCACTCCCGAGATCCATTTTACACACAAAAGTACGTGAAAACTGAAAAGTACTTCAAAGTATGGAAAACGTTATATAAGTAGAAGTAAATGTGTACCGGCGTGGAAGCAATCAAATCGTTGTTTACATTACACAGTAACATACAAACAGACAACAGCTCCCGATCTGAATTCAATGTCAGATTCACATGACGATAATATCTTACAGATTGTCTTGAAATGATTCAATTTTCAATCTTCGAAGTTAAATGTATACAAATATAAAGTGGGTCTACAAAAGCAATAACCTTAACTCAACCAAATCATCAAATTAAAGCTCAATGAGGCTCGCTTTCATCAAATTACGGCACATGTACCATTAAACTGGAGTATCTCGTAAAGTTAACGTAATCTGCGTAATTGAACATTGAACGTACCGAGTTATGCGACCGAAGCCTCAGGATTACACT
The DNA here is from genome assembly GCA_905147345.3 of Mythimna impura. NCBI lineage: Eukaryota > Metazoa > Arthropoda > Insecta > Lepidoptera > Noctuidae > Mythimna > Mythimna impura. The sequence goes on along the minus strand of LR990343.1, from coordinate 27,601,758 downwards.
GAAATAGACGACTTACACCTTGACCTACATGATGCCTTGTTTTATTGTTATATGATAGCAAAATAAGCAGTTACAACTGACACCATCATCTATGAAAATAAAATCGATAGTATTACATTATGTCTGGAATACTTTCTTTATCAGAATGTTATCCAATATTCTCGCCGTCATAGTGACAGCCTCCGACCACATGTGATGTCATATATACAGTGTATGTATGCGAGACCAGTATTCACTGTGTTAAACTTTCACTTAATTACTGACGAAGTAATACAAACGAAAGCGATACCTACTTTAAAAGAATGGACCGACAATTAATACGATGTTGTATAAAATCATGAAAATGGGCAATGAATGGGTGGAAAATGCAGTGTGGCTGTGAAAACGGTTTTATTCATGAAAGCGTGCCAAACTGAGTTACGTAACGTTGCAGATCAGATGCGGAGTTTCATTCATGAGATTCACCCCCTCGAGGCTCCCACCCATCCCACCGGAGCCGTCGAACCGCCACGGGCCCGTCACCCACGCTCAGCAAAATTATAGCGTTTGTAAACATATATGGTATTAGATAATCAAAATTTATTTTGTTTTACGTAATCCTCGAAACACGACGTAACCAAATCTAGACGTTAAGAAATTTTATGCAAAGAGAACGTTTTGGCATTTTTTTTCATATTTTTATTCAAGTTGGTATTTAAACTATTTAAAGTGCAAAAGCAAATATTTTTAGTTTTATTTTTAAACCAGCATGTTCTACTACGAGTTCTTATGCCAATGCGTAACAGCCTTAAGATTTCTACGGCTAAATATGGGGTTCCCTTTCTTTATTCCGTGGGGTTCCCCATAATTACAAGTCTTGATAGACCGATTGACGATTACTCTATTATGAGAATAACAGGCATATCCTCATTTATCGGATTCTTTAGTCGTTCCTTCTTGAACCATTCAACGACGCCTTTATTTTGAGTGGGGTTTCATCAAGTAGCCTCTCCCTCTCTGGGTAGCGACAGGGAGTGTCAGATTTTTATTGGCTAAAAGCCACCGTGTTCCTTCATTTGCTCTTTGCATTCCAGGGCCGCGGTAACTCTTCCGAATAAACCCGCAACTCTGGCAGGCATTAGCCCTAGCGAGCTCCGTTAAAGGACTGATGCCCTAAGTTTTTGCAAGGGACCAGTACCCTTACCATGAGTTACTATAGAAAAACTAGACCATATTACCGTAGTCGATATCGAATAAACGTGCATCGAATAGATTACAATTAAACTCGTACCATGAGTCATACGGGCTCGCTAGCGACAACTCGATTATTTATACGGTGTGGAGTGTTTACGTTGATACAAAAACCGCATCGTATCTAAGTTCACACTTAAGTTTGCTCTCTTTCTAGCTACAATAAAAGACAGAATAAGGCAGATAGACCTAACAACCCTACCAATTAGAAACACAAATTCTCTATAACCCGGTCTATTGAAAATGTAATAATTGTACAAGTATTTTGATAGTTCAGGAAAAATGAATATACAATAATTCGTACGCAACGTAGTCGCTATCCATCGAAGCCTGTTGAAAATGTTTATTCAGTGAAAGTTCTAAAAATATGAGTTGGTTGGTACCTACGATGGAAATTAGAGTTGAATGCCATTCGATTTAATCAATTACGATTGACGTAGTTTAGCATATTAATGAACTTATTTAAAACAATCATAGCTTAGTTTTATTCTTAACATATTGAATATGCATACAGAATTAATTTGTACCTTATAATATCTTAACAAATAAAGTTTAAATTACATATTTGTTTAAATTAAATATTCAACAGTACCTATAGGCACATAATTGATTCATGTTTACATACAACACTAGTTAAACCTTTTACTTTTCCTCATTATGGAAATGAAGGTTGGCAAAGCTGCCAATTATCGTGTTGATGGTGACTGACTGACTTAAACTGAGTTAAAGTTTCCGAGATGTGAAGGTCAGATCTCTTACCTCCTTCTGTCGCAAGTCTAAAAGTAGTCCGAAGGCTTACTTATGTACGACACGATGTACTTCCAAGCTTTGAGATACTCAAAGATACCAATACTCATTTTTGACGCAAGCAAAATAATTATTACAGACGGCACGGTTCGCGCAGTGGCTGAATTCTGCGCTACATATCACGGGTTCGATTCGCGCATGGAACAACAGATAGACAGAAGTTTCAATGTTTGTGAACGCACCCACGATACAAGAGTAATTCCTAGTGTAGAGCAAGGCATTTGACATGGTCACCATCAAAGTACTGTTAAATAAATACGTTTAATTACGAAGCATATTCATTGTTCAGCTCGTACTAATAGATACAATGAATACTTTAGTAACCATTTGCAGAAAGTAACGGTAAGCGAAGAGATTAGTCATGATCTGTTCATTGAGAATGGAGTCCCACAAGGCAAATGTCTTTGGTCCCTTGTTATTTTCATGTGAAGGATGTGAAGATGGAAATGAATAACATGACGCTTATTGCGTTGTTCTTAAAAAAAAGGAAGAGACTGTTCCAATTAAAGAGACGCATTTCTATCTACCAATCATAGTTATAAAACTATTGTTGGAGAAAGGTTGCTGATATTGACATAACAATATAATTATATCATCCTGAGTTTTTTATTTACCATCTCACAAATCACAAGTCAATATGTCAGCTGTAGATACTAAACATACGATAATTTGTTGCACACTATCCACATGTGGTAATTAACAGATGGATGAGTGGAAAGGCTAAATAAACCTTTCATATCAGCAATACTATCAACTAGTTGCCGTGCCAGTACATTTACCTGATAACTGTGTTCACGTAATGGAAACATACTTGTTTACATACAGTTTTACTGTTCTCGAATATTTTCTGTTTAGTAACTTGAACATATTCAGTAGAAAATTCTATCATAATGCTCCCCTGGATGAAGACTCCGGTAAGTCCAGGGCCACGGTAACTCTTTCGAACAATTCCGTAATAAATTATAGCCAATAAGCCTGTTATTATTTATTTATTGTACACCTCATAAAAACGCAGGACAAACATTTATAAACACAAGTGTATGGCGGTCTTATCGCACAGGGCAATCTGTTGTAAACAACCTTTGGATGGCGGAGGGAGATAGATTTTGGACTACTAGTATAAAAACATCATAAATAATACTAATAGGACATAATAATATAAAATACATAATAAATAATTATTATGCATGTCATCTGCTGATTAGCCGTTGTTATTCTGGTAGAGTTATCACGATTGCGGCTTTGACAGCTAAACTGATCACGCCTTTTAGAAATGTTTATCTCTCCCTCACCTTTAAACCTTGATCGCAAAAACCGTGACTACCCAAACCGATATTTTCGTGATTGTTTTCGATATCAGTCGGCTGTTTCCAGACTATTTATTTTAATCAATACAGGCTAATTGGGTATTAGTAGTATCATTTATGATAATTGGCTGCATCTTCGGCTTATATGAGGCCAGGTGCATAATGATTAATTATATTCAATTTTCTATTAAGATTTCATTATCATGTTTACGAAAGGACAGCCGGTATTCCTTTATTACTCATGCTCATTGTTCTGATGATCATCTATTGATTGTATAACTACTAGTAGTACTTACATTGTATTGTTTTCATTTGTATTCTAGTATCTAGTATTAAGTTAGTCAATGCTTCTGTTGAATGGTTTCTAAAGATTTATGACTAAAGATAGAATAGGTAGGTACTACTATTTGTTTGTAGGATAATAAATAAAAGCGGTTCCTTTATTGTGGTTGTAATATTATTGGTTTTAATAATAAACGCTTGTTGTGGCAATAATATGGATTTAAATAAAATGACACAAGTACGAGAATACTATTAAAACTTAATATTGTAAAAAATTAAGTAATAGGTTTTGTTTGTAGTTACTTAGACTGGCATTAATTATACTGTTCATAAACTTTTTTGTTTCCATAATAAAATTCAACAGACGGACAACTATTTAAAAAGAACAGCAAATCATCTCTTCTCTAAAAAGATAATTCTTTGTAATATCTTCTCTATATAGCCGCTTTCCGCGTCAGTCTGTTTATTCGCTAACTGCTCCTAAACCACGCAACGGGTTTAGATGCGGATTTCTCTAATAGAAAGAGAAATAAGCGAGGAAGATATCTTTATGGAAATAATTTGAACCTGTGCGAAGCCAGAGAGGGTCATCATTATTTCAACTGAAAGACGTCCACTGTTGGACATAGGCCGCGCCCACAACGACTGGTTCTGTGCGTCTTCAGACGGGCCACTAGTGTATCATATTTTATTTTCGTACACTGATGCACTCTAAAATGCGCGGCCCATCATCGAGCGCCACAGACATACCACCCACATTTATTTATCGAAGCAACCATATGGTAATGTTTACGTAAATTGTTTAATTATGGCGACAATTTCCAATTGATGAATTTGGAATGAGACAAAAATATACATGTACTTAAATCTATAGAAAGCCGTATCTAATTAAGATACGGCTCGAAGAAAATTCGAAAAAAAATACAACAAAATAACCCTTCTTCCAGCCGGATAAAAATACCCTCAGTGAAGAATGAATGAATGAGGGGTGAAGAATGAATGAATGAGGGTTGAAGGTTGAATTGGCAATCATTTGAGTTTCACACGGAAATCAGAAACATGGTCATATTTGCGGAAACCCGAATATGAACCACAAAAATGTTAAAGTCGCTCTTTATCCAGTAGTAGGGACTGCTTAATTGAAGTCAAGATAGCTGACCTCAGTAAAATCAAGGATGGGTTAAAGAAAAGACTCTGTAATTTTCTCAAAGATGCGGCAGATGCGTATAGCTCGTCGTAGCCATCCTTCTGTAGCTGGGCAGTCAAGAGAAGTTCTCGTCAATAAATTACTGAAGGAATTACTGAGTTGTTAAAAGAAACTTGGGGAAGACTCGTCCAGTTGATCTTTAAGACAGTCCTAGAACCTCCCTGCACTACAACTTGCGTCTTTACCGAGTTCACCGTAAGTCCGTACCACCACCGTTGCTCCAGTTGCATAAACAAGCCAGATAAAGGTTTATGGTTAAGAAATAGCATTGGTCAGATTTCCAAGAGGAGCTCAGGAATAAATTTGAAAATCTACTGCATAAAGGTGGTACGAAGAAACTAATTTGTTAGAGATTGAGTTAATAAAAACAGAAAGTAAAGGAAATAATACACCACCCTGTGGTATCCAGTCTGCACCAGGAAGACAATGTCTGTCTGATGCAAATATGTTGCTGGGAATTGAACAGGTAACTATGAAAACAATGAATCACTGATGAAGATATATTAAGAGAGCATAGCATGCCAAACAAAACATTAAAATCAATAATATTAAATTTATTACTGAAATTTAGCATACCATTAGATTACTGCTTTCCATGGCTGACCCTATAATCTATATCCATGTTTAGAAGAGCTGTAATGTTGCTATCATCAGGATGGAATCCGGGCTAGGTTGAGGAGATTATTTTGGACAGGAAAATAATTATGTGATTGTGGATTAAAACTTGAGACTATTATATTAATTTAAAAAAATACCTTTGTTTTGACCATATAGGTAACAAAAACAAAAAAAAAATACAACACAAAACAATGAATGAATCATCATCTTCCTGGCCCTTGTCCCGACAATGAATGAATAAAAAAAAAATTACTTATATTATAATTATATTTGATTGTTTTAATAATAAAACCTTAAATTAAATTAAGTCAATGTGTTTAAAAAAAGATTACTAGAAAATTACAGTTAAATTCATTAATTAAGTTTAAAAAATAAATAAATTCATAAAAAGTCTTTATTATATTAAATCTTACATTATTCAGAAAGGAATGTTGAATTAGATTTTTTGAGCATCGGAATATTTCAAGCATCTTTCCATGAACATGAAACACATTGCTAGATGCAGGAAAGTTGAGGAAGTGGTAAATGATGGGAAGGATCTGGATCAGGTCAAAACTAGCAGTAAATTTATACAGCTGATACAGTCACTTCCTTCTTCATTAGAAATAATTGACAAACTGCTTTCATATGCACAGAATGTTTGCTGTGCCTCAGTGTCGCACTGTTTCCCATGCACAGTCTCCAATACCTCGCACTTTGGCTGCACTAAATGATCTCTTGGATTCTTATCCAAAAAACAATCTGTTTGCGGATGAATGGAAGATGATTTTATTGGTACGTCAGAAGTACTGTGAGAGGAATTGATAAAAGTACATGTTGTTTATAACTTAAAACTTTTTTTTAGTTACTGTAATTGGTTGTTTAACCGTTGTAATTAATTGATTAAATAAATATGGTGAATTGACCAGAAATCAATGGAAAACTATCAGAAATACAATGTATACAATTTTATTGTCCTGTAGAAATTAGACAGAGCTGTAAAATAATTATTTGTTGCATCAATAACTAAATCTTTAGGGATTGACTCTTGTCAGGTTTTACAAACCCTCAATCAAGATCTTAGAAAATTATAAACTATCTTATAAATTTAAAATTTTAAATAAATTTGGATGAAATTATGAATGTGTTGATGATTAGGTACTTAGTGAAGTTAAAATTTAGTGATTATTCTGAAACTTATACTTGTAAATATTATTAAGTTTTTAAAAGAGTTTAAGAGAAAATAAACTTCAACTTTTTACTTATTTTTCTGTTTCCTTCTTCTTATTAGTTTTATGTGTTTATAAATGGTTCAATAAAAGAAAAATTAACATTTATAACTGAATTTCATTGATTGACATTTAACCTACATATTAATTAGCTAAGATTAGAACTATTGATGTAATGAGTTCATCAATATTCTGAATATTTATAACTGTGTCTCAGCCATAAGCATGAATCATAACATATTGACAATTTTGTGTCCCAAAAAATTAAACTGCACCATACAAATAACTTTAAAAATTAATATATATATAAATTATATAATAAATAAGAGGATCTACAGATGTATAATTTAGCTAGCCTAATACACATTCCAATTACGAAAATGACTGAGTTCTAACAAGAATATGAGAAATTTTATTTATAACAAGAGCCTGCACAACAAGTACACAAGTCAGCATGTTCTCTTGCAGCAGATTACGTTAGTTCTTGTATTACGTCAATACATCTACCGAGTGGGCCACTAGACCACTGAACTTGGGACAGAGGAAGCACATCGTTACGTACCTGGGTCGGTTCTGCATGTAGTATTGACCGCCGAAAATAAACGCCATGTACACCCCCACGTAGTAAAACGCCACAGTCCAATTTTCAGTCATCCATTTCCGATGGTCAGCATGAATAAATTCGTTCTCAAATTCGAAAATATACGAATAATTCGGCGTTACATCGAACGCGTGTGCCATCACCGGGGACTCCATTTTTCTAACAGTTCAGCCCGAATACCGGTCACGAGACACGGGCGCGCACAGTCCATAAACTTTTATAATGTTGCACTAATCATCACACGAGACTTTTAACCTAAAATTGAATAATAGGATACCGCTGTATCGTTATATCACAGATGACTAAAAATGACAATATTTCGAAGGGGCGGCAAGGCGTGCTGCCTATAAGACACTATTTTCTAAAATGATCACGGAATGTCCTCGGTTTTACTATTTATTCGCAGTGACGAGGCGTCGGCTCGAGCCCGAACTTCTTTGACTCGTCACAGCGGCAAGAAGAGGAAAAGATGAATGAACTCGCTTCACGCCACGCCGTTTGTCGCTGTCGCCGTCGCCTTCATTTTCTATTTGACAGATGAACCCGCCCGCCGCTCAGAGTTGTGTTACCAGACTATATTAAAAAAATGTACTATTTCCTTAGACCGTAATTTTGTAAAATACATTAAGATGATTTTTTTTTCCAAACATTGCAAATTATCAAAGAATGACAATGTTAATGCAAATATATTTGTATGAAAACCGATATGTATTATGTGGACCCTTTCACAGAGGTTTAACTTTAAGTCAACCTGTTAATTCCGTTTTAATTCATTTGTATTTTGAACATAATTTCTTTTATTTTAATTTACCTTATCTTAACTCAAGTCGATGCACTTGAGTGGGCAGTTTCGTATAACTCTTACATCTTGACAGACACAGTTTGGTACAGATTGAACTACGTCATTTATCAAAACTAGCCATACAAATCTGAATAATTACGATACAATTCGTTCCAAATAAGAATAGGATCGATTGCCATGTTGTGACGTCACATCATACTGTCAAATTGAAGAATTAATAGGGTAAGCAAAATAAGAATGTTTTTAAATTTAATTTATTTACGGACTGTGAACGAAAATAGTTTAAGCAGAATCCAGTTCTTCAATTTTGCTCATCTCTGAGCTCTTCAATTTTGCCCAATTTCTTGCGATTTGACAGTATGACGTGATGTCACAACATGGCAATCGATCCTATTCTTATTTGGAAAGCATTGTAAGTCTTGTACATGTTTTTTATATCAAGTGAATAGAGTAGACTGTTTTTCAAGAAATAATTAGAAAGGGATTAGTTTAAATACCAATACTTTTATCGTAATTATTTATACAATAATGTTGTACAAATGCTTGAATAAAAGGCAAGAAAATATGTTAACATACTCTTTTATTTCGTACAATATCCAATTTAATATAGACTTATCTGTTATTTGAAAACATGCCATGGTAACACTGTTTTGCGATGCGTTCACGAGATGAAGATGAAGCAGAGCAACTATATGCGTTTACAAAATAAATAAGGAAATATTTTTGAAATAAAAATAAAAATGGGTATGTTTGTTTTATTTTTTATTGTGAAAAATTATTAGGCACCAGGGCATTATTTTCCTCAGTAATAAATCATTGCATTATTCCCATCATCCTAAGATAATAAACATAAAAAGTTGAAGCTGACAACACAGTTTATCCCGCGTTTGTTCAAAAGTTTGGCCTAATATCTATACAAAATCTAAACATATTTTTTGAACAAAAAAAAAAAAAAAAACAGTAAACATATTACAAACTGCATTGTGAAAATTTAAACATTTTAAATATATTATTGATTACCAGATCGGCAAACACGATCATATTGGTAAGCCTTCTGAACAGTTCTTTAAAAACCGGCAATTTAACATTAGTGTTAGTTATATGATTCTTTTTTAAATTTGCTTCGGTGCTGTTAAAGAAAGTGTACATATAAAAAGCAGGCTCTTCTCCGATGTTTAGTACTTTGTGGAACATGCCTGAGCTGACCTGGGTCCGGTTTCCTTTGGTTAGCTTGAAGGACTGTCCAATTCGTTGTTTGGTCACCTCTGGCTCGAAAACGACTATTCCCTCTAAGATAGTGAGCGTGACATTTTGCAGTTCCACTGGGATGTATTTTTCTTGATCGTAACCTGCGAACATACTACATCGTTAGTTGAGATGGATAGAATGGGCTCAATTGATATTTATAGGCAAGATGAGTGACTCAAACAAGACAAATGAAGACTAGCGTAGCAGTGCACTGCATTGCACAAGTTTATTCTGATCTTGTAAGACGATTCTTTTTCAGTATTGATTTATTTTTTATGATAGACAACGTCGATAGGTAGGTATCGAATTTCATCTAGTAAGGTAGCCATACATGCTAGAATGTACCTGACAGGTTTGCCTGCTACCTTTAGGTAGATATTATACTTATAATATTATAAAGCTGAAGAGTTTTCTTGGTTGGTTGAAAGCGTTAATCTCAGGTTTACTGGTTCGAATTAAAAAAAAATATTTTAGTGTTGGCCAGCCCATTTATCGAGGAAGGTAAAGACGGGTGTAACCGCGGGGAACAAATCTCGTGTCACAGTGTTTGTTAATGAACACCTCCGATACGGCTTGACAAGATTTTTATGCAATTTTTTGTGTATAATATTTGGTGGGTTTGAGAATAGGTCGTAGGCTACTTTTTATACCCCTAGGTGATACTACTACTATCACGCGGGCGAAGCCACTGACAGCGGTTTGTAACATATAACATATTACAATGCATTCCAAATAAGAATAGGATCGATTGCTATGTTGCGACGTCACGTCATACTGTCATATCGAAAGAAATTGGGCAAAATTGAAGAACTCAGAGATGAGCAAAATTGAAGAACTAAATTCTGATTAAACTTTTTTCGTTCACAGTTCGTAAATAAATTAAATTTTAATAATTTTTTGTTTTGCTCACCCTATTAATTCTTCGATTTGACACTATGACGTGACGTCACAACATGGCAATCGATCCTATTCTTATTTGGAATGCATTGTAAGTACCATATTATGGTATTTACGAATATGCTATTCATGAGCATGAACTAAATAAAAAAATTATATGGACCAAAATCACCACCATAAGCACCAGCTAACTAGTTTTTTTTCGGTGGGAATCATCAAATAATTCCTCCCTCTCTGGCTGGAGCGAAAGGGTGTGTTAGGTTTTTAAAGACTAACACCCATCTGTTTTTCTTCAGTTGCCCTTTGCGTTCCATGGCCACGCGGTAGGTAACCCTATCAACACTCCCGCAATCCTGGCAGGTGAGTTAACTACCTATTCCTTAACCTTTTGAGTGCGTAATTAGAGACACATTAGTAAGACAATGGCGCGTGAACGCCGGCGTTAATGCGGGGATCAACAGCTTACACCATTTTTTACACCACCTGCTCGATAATGCCCTTTTATATGTCATACAACCATCACTTAAAGCAAGCTATTCTGTCCCTAGGGAGACAATGTAGTATGGGCGATCCACAAGGAATAATGAGATTTGAATTAGGAACGTCAAAAACATTCAGTGAATTAAAATGTACGTGCATCAAACAAGTTTATTTAAAGATCAAACTGACTACTAACAAAATAGAAATGTGGTTACTGATGAGTTTCTGAAAAAAAGTTATGAAAGAGAGCGTTATAGAAAATTAAAACTATAGAATCTTAGAGTAATTAATTTTGTTTGTTTCAAATCTCAAAACGAGTGATAGTCTTATCTTACAGATGGTGTAAAAAGTAGAGTATCCAACACGTGGATAAAGCCGTCTTTGTCTTGGGCGGCTTGAATTCCGCACTTCACCCAGGTTTCTATATTAACTCCCTCGCAGTGCTCGGGAGTTAATTATATAAATCTTAACAACGAGATTAAATCTTAACAACGTTTGTTTCGTTCGGAATTCAACAAGCCCCCCGCGACTTAAGGACACTGCTTTATCCCCAAGTCACATAATCTACTATTACCTCATTAAATACTTTATTATTTATTTTATTAAAATGTATGATCACCGCGTCGCCTACAAAATGGCATAACAATGCTTGTTGTACCTATCTAATTATTTGTTTTTGTAGTTTTCACACATTAGACACATATAAATTCATGAATTAATTTGTAAGTTGTCATGTAGGTACTAATGACATGACTTGAAAATTTGTTAGATTTTAATGCCGCGATCGTAAATATATAGAAAAGGAACAAAGAAGAAAAAATTGGTTAGGGATTCAAGTTTTCCCACTGAAGATGATGTAGGAATAGTAATAGATAGTAAATTGAAAGAAAGCATGATAGAAAAGGGATAAATGATAAATTGATAGTTTATGATGGTGAATGTAGTTAGTGTGTATGCACCATAGATGGATGTGCTGAAACGATAAAAGAGAAATTTTGGGAGGATTTAGTTTTAATGACCATCCGTCTACATGAGGAATTGATAAGTAGTTGATGGTGATTTTAATTCACATGTGGTAAGAATGAGAGGTGTTTATGAAAGAGTAAATGGGGATGTGGTTTTGTTAGTCCCGATAATGAAAGAGATAATGTAGGCTGCTGCAATGCGCTACTGCATTTGACCTGGCTGTAGCCAATACTTGATTCGACGAGAAAAGAGATAAACTCGTAATCATAAACAAAAGTGATGGTAACCACAGGGCTCATATTCATTTGGACACGCAAGAATCATGGCGGTTAGTCCCCTCTTTTAGGACTAGGAGTGCCTGGATAGACGTCACACGTTTAAAAGCAAAAAGCGTCTTCCCCCTAAAATAAATTGGCAAATGCTATACTCCATTCACGATAGTATTAGACAAAAGAGGTTCATAGAAGCAGGTGTGCACAACATTTATTTTTCGAGATAAATTCAAACAATTTTAACATTACAATAATACCTTACAATAATCAAATTTATATAAGTAGATATAAATTTGATTATTGTAAGTACTCTCTCATACCCTATTCTAGAACAACAAAATCCTTAAAAGTATATTTTACATGCCAGTTCGTTAAGCTAACTCATGCGATCTCCTTTCGATATCACATGAGTAAACACTTAAATAGGAAATTGAATTGGAACTGAAATGGTTTTTTTTTAAATAAACATAACTTTATTTCAAACAATTTTTTTTTTTTTTTTAAATGGCGTATCAACAAGTTTCCTCCTTACAAAACATATGAATATTACACAATACAAGGCAACTAGATAATTATTTAACATTCATACAAATAAAAATAACTAATATTATAATTAAAGTATAATCAAAAACGTTCTAGGTACTAACAACCCCTGCTTCTTTTAGGTTTTTAACATGGACAGTGGACACTAGTAGTTTAAGTAAGAAATAAATAATATATTTAATTAAAAGCCTCATAAATTCAGAAGATGGATAGTTCAAATCTCAGTTCAAGTCTGTCTGTCTGTCTGTCAAGACCCTTTATCTCGGGAACGCGTGCAGGTATCGAGTTGAAATTAAAACCATATACTCAGGTCTGCGGACTCTTGAAGCTGCAAAAAAATTAAATTCGTAAGTTAACGAGAAAAACATACTTTGGTTTATGTGGCAAAAAAACGTATATTTCGACACTCTCGAGGAAATCAAAATTCATAGGGTACTTCCCGTTGACCCAGAATCCTGAAATTTGGCATAAAGCAAGGTCTTATAGCACAAGTATAGGACTAAATCTGAAAACTGTAAAGTGGTTGTTAAGTCACAATTTTTTTTTTTTGGCTATTCGTAAAAATCTTCCGAGACTCGATTCCGGAATTGAACTATTTACATAGGTAAGTTTGTACGGAACCCTCAGGCCGCGAGTTCGACTCGCACTTGCCCAAATTTTTTTACCCGACTGCGCGACGCAAAGGAGGGTAATGTGTTTATCAGTCTATGTATGTATGTATGTATGTATGTATGTATGTTTGTTTCTATGTGGCGTTCTAGAGACCAAATGCGTAGGCCGATTTTTTAACTTCTGTCTAATGTTATCGCGAATAGAGTAATAAAGTATAGAGAGAGATGATTTTAGAGAGTGAGTGGTGAACAGAATGATTGAGGTGGGAGACACGAATGACCGAAGTGTAAATGAAAGGTGGAATGAAATGGCTGGGTGTATTAGGCATGCAGTGAACGAAATTTTGAATAAGTCGAAAAAGATATTCAAGGAATGTCAGCGTGCAAAACCGTAAAACGCTAGTTAAAAACTGAAAAAATTAGTAAGTATAATGTTCTGAGGAAGAAAGCCAAGAAAGCCGAGGCAATAGCAAAAGCTAAAGCCAAACAAACTTTATGACTAACTGCAGATAGTCCAGCATGCCAAAAAACCTGTACCGGCTTACTAAAATAAAAGAGATTGGTTTTTGAGAATTTTCTGTGATGGCTCTGGATTAGGTGGGAACCTACCTACTCTCTTACTTCATCACGTATGTAGGAACAATTCTACAAAACCATCGCAGTTTCACACTGAAAAATACCAACCTGGAAAATCAGCGAAGAACACAACATCGCTATGCTCATTCCAAGAATGTACATCACTTCTAATTTCATCCAGGTCCTTTCTCCAGTGAACAGCCTCATCTAACAGGGGCATCAGATATGATACGCTGTAAAATGGTGACCACGAAGCCTTGAGCATGTCCACTTTAGGATCAAACATTCTCTGAACGAACCTTCCATTCATGGAGCACCAGATATCGACGTAAACAGATATATTGGTTGTCAAAACCTTCGATTGATCATTCCATATAGCTTCCATCGATTTATCTAGATTGTTCTTTAGGCACTGGGCGTATTGAAGTACCATATCTCCATGTCTCGACCACCGGTCGTTGAGCGTATACATTTCAGGGTCTACGTACATTTCTTCGTTCCTGTCGTTGTCCACAACTTTGACGATGACGGAGCTGATGTCCCAGGTGTGGACCATCATGTCCCAGGAGTAACCGTAGAGGCCATTTGTCCAGTTATTGTACCCCTAGAACGGAAGTTTTCGTATTAGGATCCCCTGATTGACCTAAAAACCTTATTTAGAGATTTCAGGTCCCTTAACTCAAGTGCTATGGACACAATTTACTTAATACTCTCCGAGGTAAAATCATTTTTTTTTATTATCCTGTATTGTGTCCCACAACTGGGTAAAAGCCTTGCTCTTCTCCTTCCAAACCTCTCAGTCTTACTTGACCTGAGATCACTCAGGTCAAGTTTGGGTCGCGACGTGATCACCACACCACCTTTGCGCGGTCGACCTCCTAGCGTCGTCGCCCTGAACACCTGGACAGGACACATGTAGGAATTCATGCGACATGGCCAGGTATAAAAAAACCTACTCGGTCTATCAATTTCAAATACATTTGATGAGACATCGACCCAAAGAATTTTCGAGGCAATTTTCGGGAAACTGAATTTGTCATGGATGACTTGCAATTTACCATAATCTCAAAATCACATTCACTCATATATAAAACCAACGCATAGCGATAGTTTCGAGATTGCAGTACGAAGTTTATTAATAAACAGAGCGAGTGGCGATTCTAGGTCAAATATGAAAAGCCTTTTTAATTTTTCAAGAGGACGCCCACGTTCACCGCCTACGGATTATAACTCTATGCAAGTGAAATGCCCCTTTTTCTGTTCCCTTTTACAAGGCTTTCCTGCTTTCAATGTTAATACGAATCTCATTTAGAATTCTACCTTTGACGTTTACATTAGTGGTATGATTCAACGTGTAAAGTATTTATTTTAAAACGCTCGTAATGTTTTCTAATTAATTTAAATACTAACTAATTTGGGTTGCTTGGTTTTTTTCGAAAGTTACCGAGGTCTTGGGGGGACGCAAAGGTCAACTCTCTAGGAACACGGGTAGGTTATTCAGATAGTTAAAGTCTGACCATCACCGACTGCATCCTTCTCTATCCTTCCAAAACGGGAGAAGTTATCGCACAAATTTATAAAGGCGAAAGTTACTTCTTCACGCTCGAACGGTAGAACATATTTGGATGACATTTAGTACAAGGATAGAACATGTCTAGGAATAGCATATAGGATACTTTGTATCCGGGGAGTATGTTCCCTTGAGACATTTTTCTACTATCACGTGGGCGAAGCTGCTGGCAGCAACTAGTGATAATATTTATTGATAATTTTCCGCTGAAAATTAAACCTGCTTTAGGGTCGCCGCACACGGGCCACCAGCCACAACTACAAAACGCCGCCACCGGCATATTTATACGGATTCGCCGCACACGGTTGACGCCGGTGGCCGCCACACGCTACAAATCGCCGCTGCTCGCTCCTTATGGCCCGCACTGGCCACTAAACGCTGATACAAAACGCCGTCACACGCCACTCGCACTTTTAAACCTTCTTCGTCAGAGTCCATTATGATACTGCGCGTATGGGTTAAAAAAAGTAGCAGCCACCGGCCACAAGTGGTTGTCACGCGACTCACCTTCCTTTGTGGCCGCTTCTAGCTTCTCGCGGTGGCGTTTGTGGTTGTGGCCGGTGGCTCGTGTGCGGCGACACTTATAGACTTACTTCGATAGAGTACCTACTCTGTAAGTTGTTATTTTTAGTATTCAGACGAAGTGAAAAAGCACCTGTAGAATGAATTTAATAAATATTGATTTCTATTTCAATAATTGATTCAATTCAATATTATTCTGCCCACCTATCTACAACAGTCATATGCCTCATATCAAAGCGGAAATATAGATCTTTATTCAAATATAATTAATCAAATTTACCTTTGTTATAAAATGTGAATACGGCAGGAACATTTGAATGAAAACGTATAATATTATCAGCCATATTGTTACTTTCTTTCTATTGTCATCTTCAATTAAATTATCTTCAATAGTTTCAGGAAGTTCAGTTTCATTCATAGATCGTTCATCTTTTTCAACAATTTTAACGTTATCTTGATCAACATTTTCGTCTGTTTTAACTATTTCGTTGCAAAGTTCTGTTGTGTCGGCAATTTTAATATTTTCTTCCGACTTGTTGTTAACTTTTGTTTCTTCTTTTTCAATAAGTTCCATATTTTCATCAGTTGGGTTGATTTGATCTAAAGAATCATTTGTTTTGCAACCGCAATCAGGTACTTTTGTATATTCCTTAATCTTTTTACAAAAGCGATGCTTAAGTTTGACAAAGGATTCTGTAGAGTACGATGCGAGTGTTTTGGGCCAATCGAAGGGATAAAATAAGGGCATGGTGGCCAAACACACCCACGGAAACATGCCTGAAAAAAAGGGAAAGTTACAAAGAGAAAGTGAGAAGTTTTCAAAGACCGAAAAGTAGTTACCTAATAATTAGTTCTAATCGGTATTTTAACACTAATTATATTGCTTGATGAGAATCTAGGATTGGTCATTTGTAATGGTGGTTTGTTTCATCATCGGACCACTAGACATACGGGGTTGCGTTACATGGTGGACATTCATCGTGCGTACAGCTAAGGAGTGGAACTCGCTGCGGGAGTCTGTGGATCCTGATAGCTACAATCTCTAGATTGTCTCTCAGATTGTTGTATTGTGGTCTTTAAATCAAGAGAGACAAATAGTCTAATATATAACACCCAACTGTGTTGCTTCAGTTGCCCTTTGTGAGACCCATGGCAATGGCAACTCTTTCAAATAATCCTGTAGCCCATACAATTGGCACCTGCTATCATTTGTAAACCTTTGACAGCCATTACACGGGAAGTCGGAAGCCTGGAAATCTGATAGTAATTTTTGGGATGTCGCGTTACTCAGTTACAGGGTTATGAAGATCAGATAGACAGTCGCTCTTTGGAAAATCCTGGTAAACGTCTGCATCCGTTGAGCCAGACCCCTACATAGTTGAAGAGAAACAAGGCAGATTGATAGTTCTGCCATAAAGTAACTCACCTATCCGAAACAGCCTGCTATTCATGAGATGAAACATGGCACAGAACAGCATGGCCACGTGCCTCGTGGTGGCCAGCATCATCCACACTGCCACCGTCAGGTCGAAGACGAACACAAACCAGTGCACAATCAAGTAGTCGGTCTGAGGAACTGTCAGGAAGAACCTATGGATGCGAAAATGTATTTTTAAATACACTTACTCGAAAACCCCTTCATATCCCACCGCTTTTAGGCATGCAATTAACTGTTTTTAGTGTGGAAAAGTGCGTGTGCTCGCCCCGCCACAATTTTATTACATTTATGGTATCAGGCTGGGCGTGCATCGACCCCCACGAGTCACGCGTCAACCCTTGTTTATTTATGTCTTCGTAAGTGTATTGAAAAACGTCGTTTGATACACGTGGAAATTTGTCACTGCAGCCCTCGGCCTCGGCTCCATAACACCCTCGCCAAGACTCGGGTGAATGCCGCCTTGGTCACAATGACAAACTTTCTCCACTTGTATATAAATTTACTATTTTAGTTCTAGTCTTGGTAGGTCAAAAAGCACAAAGCAATAGGCAATACATTATTTAATTTGCTAGCACTTTGATTTCTCGTGTTAGAATGAGGAAAACTTAGAAAAAAATTGTGTTAAAAAGAATTGCCAATTCATAAAGACTGCCTGAAGTTGGTATAGAGCTTATATTTGTGAGACACTTACCTGAAAGGCTCAAAAACCCAATGCTCGCTCAGGTTTTGCACTGAGTATCCGGTCAGCCACTCTGCAGTGCCCTTCTTCATGCCAGCCATAAAGTACAGGATGAAGAACTGGTACTTCAAGATGAAGTAGTTCCAGTATGGCACTGTTGATTTCTTCTTGGTAGCGTCTAGGTAAGTGTCCAGTGACCTATGGATAAATGATAAATGATATTTATTTTGTAAATAGGTTTAAAAAACACTTTTACACGTCAATTTTTTTTTTCGTCATTTTTAAACTAGATGAGGCCGGTGTTTCCTAGCTGACTACCCTGAGAAGAAACACCGAAACAAACTCAGGGGTCAAAGTCTCTTTTAAAGTCCATACAGTAAATATGTAATGGTCAAATCACATGAGAACCATGCAGATTTGTCTGAAATGGTCTTTTGAAGAAAGAACCCTCAGACGAATAAAAAAGTTTATTGGTCTGAGGAAAGAACCATACAGATTTCAGTGGACCTGTCCAGTCAGTGCAAGCATTTGTCAGTATTCGTAAAGCTCAACTCAGGACTACTAAGGAGCTCAACAACTTGACGAACAATACCAAGGAAAGGACATTTGGGTAGGCCGCAGAAAATACTCAAATTGCCAGACATACATTAAAATTACTGAAAAGGAAAAAAAAACAATCAAAATAGTCCTCACGTTCACAATAATAAAAGAAAAATATAGTTTACAAAATGTAATACTTTAGCAAAGTAAACATTTTTGTCAAAAATTAATAGAAAAAAAAAAGTCCAATTGCAAAATAAAAATAATCTACAATATCGAATTGTAATAAATAATAAAAAACACAATTAATAAAAAACTTTTTACAAAAAAAAATACAACCGACTTCAATGTAAAAAACACTGAAAAGTGCAAAATAACTTTAATTTCGGAAGTCGGTGTTTCTATAATAGTTTTGTCTCTTCGTTATTTAACACCGACTTCCGAAATTAAAGTTATTTTGCACTTTTCAGTGTTTTTTACATTGAAGTCGGTTGTATTTTTTTTTGTAAAAAGTTTTTTATTTTTCACTTTTTAGTTATGGTACCACCACTAAAAAGTACCCCTCAGCCATACTTAAATACCTTATAGCCAGAGTGCATCTTATGACAATTCTAATAATACCAAACACGGTTAGATTAAATTAATTTATTACAGAGTTCCGGTGCCTAATTTCAGGCTTCATCATCAGATCAGTTCGATATATTACCCCTCTTCTTACAGTCAGTCATCGACTACACGTATAAACAAAGCAATTTTACTTGTTACGACAGTTCTGCTGTGATCCCATGAGGAGTTCTGTTCCATATCTACGAAGTTCATGATCAGATCATAACAATATTTCTATGGGACCAACTTGGAAGCATAACCTTTCAATCAAAAAAAAAATTTTCAAAATCGGTCCACAATTGACCGAGAAATCGGTGAACATACATAAAAAAAAAAAAAAAAAACATACATTCAACCGAACATATAACCTCCTCCTTTTTGAAGTCGGTTAAAAATAAAAACAAAAGAAAAAAATAATAATAATAAGACAACAGTTGCAGTGCGTACTGGAGCAGGTCAATCCCAAGCCTTTTGGTCCTCAACATAGTCCTTTATAGTGTAAAAAGCCTTTTGGCAAAGTTTTCGCTTTACAAATAATTTGAATTTATTATTATTAAGGCTTAGTTGTTGAATATGACTAGGAAGCTTATTATAGAAGTGTATACATTGGCATCTAAATGAGCCTCCTATTTTTTTCAGCAAAGGTAGACCTAAGTGTTCTTCTTTGCAAAGTTACATGACATGGTTTCTGCGTGTATGTTCAGTAGGAATATAATAGGGGTTAAAGTGAAATTGTCGTTTTTTAAAACGGTTTGCTTTGAAGTGGAAATTTAGACAGGAAATACAAAACACAAAGAATCCAATAAATACCTAATTTCGGAAAAAGAATAATGTACCTTTAATATAAAGTTTATTTGGACTTATAATTCCAACTCAATCCAAAGATATAACACTTCAAAGCAACCCGTTTTAAAAAACGGCAATTTCATACTTTAACCCCTATTATTTACGAAAGTAAACGGAGCAAAGAAGTGAGTCTGCAAGAATCGCACCAGTCTACCCGATGGAGAAAAGTCGTAGGATATGTTTGACACACGGATATCGGTTTGATACGATATGTTTGTATGTGTCGCAGTCGCAGTCAACTAATTAAAGTCGCCATTAAGTTAACAGCCTAGCCTAGCTACAAGTAGCGGCCTGAATGATATTCAGCCGATGTGTCAAATACAACATTTAATGGACTGGTTGACTAAATGCTTAGTAGGCCATTCATACTATAAGAAGACGAATAAGACTTAGGGCACCCTGACACAGACTCATGTGGGGTATTAAAATATCTATAGGACTCCTGTAGACGATTTCAAATAAACATCATAATAATAAATCGGTAGGAAAAAAATATATGACATCATCAAAAAACCCATCTGTCAGAAAACATAAAAAGTTCCAAACAAATCACTTATAAAGCAAGCTAATGCAGCTGGTGTCATTAAATCTGTGATTAAACTAAAATAACGCCATCAAGCATCAAGTGACTTTGGAACGACTTTTCATACAGTCGAGTTTTTTAAATTTATTTTTTCACTACTTACACGCGTAAAAAAGCATCTTAAGTATAAAATTGGCTTCTTATCCCCATTAGGATTATAACTCAAAAACAATCGCACAAAAATTTCAACATGACAGCAAAAATTTCAAACTACCTACAGCAGCATTACGTCTCGTCTGCATTAAATTAAACCTACCTTACGTTAAAAATCATGACATGCGAATTTTCCGGAAGTTGCTATTGTTTGTAACAGATTTGTGGAAAATAAAAAGTGTCTAATGCGAGACAAATGGTTTTTAAATAGCTATTCAAAGAATACTTGTGCAAAAACTGTTAGGTATTGACACGTTCTTCTGATAAAACGTTTTGTTCAGCGTAGCATTCGTAACGAAAGATCGTGAAAGTTACTACTACGTGAGATCGACAAATGGATACTGCGATTAACGTTTGTGCGACCAAACTGTATTGCGACTCACCATAGTTCGGGTGCACGCTTGTGCGACACACTGAAGCTCGACATTGCTCTAGTGCGACATGAAGAATTGTTAGGTTAGAAGGCTAAGGCGGGAGCGAAGCCAAGTAGAGCTCCCACCTTAGACTTCGTGGTTTTTTTTTAAACCACCCAGAAGTAGGAGCCCCACGGAGGGGCGCTTCGTCGCGCTATCTTAGGAGGTGGGGTAGTGTCAAACTACTGTAATACTGCACCAACGTATTGTCGAATTACAGTACTCACATAAGTAATAGTCACACAATTGGTTGTCGCACTACCGTAGTTTCGAACACAATCTTTTGTCACAGCAGCGTGATTTCGAGCTTCAGTGGGATAATAAGGTGAGTCGCACAAGCTTAAGCGTTAATCGCACATCCATTTGTCGAGCTCAAGTTTAACACTCGGATCGTGAGATCAAGTAGCAGATTCAGTACCTATTAGTTCGGGGTTGATTTTCCATATAAAGAGTAAATAATCCAGTGTCAACGTATCAAAACTGCCACCAAACAGTGCTTACCTTTCTCTATACTAATATGTATTTTTGAATTTTTGTTTCTAATGAAAACACTAAAAAACTACTGTTACGGAACGATCCCTTCACCAGGAGAATGTATATTTTCTACTATCACACGGGCGAAGCCACTGGAAGGACTAGTTCGAAAGGGTTACTGTGGTGCCCCTTAAGCGTAAAGAGCAATTGAAGGAATATGGGTGAGTCAGTGAAAGTCAGCCACGCCCTCTCGCTCCACACAGAGCGGGAGAAGTTATTTGATAAGTTCTCACATCAAAAAAAAATCTTACCAATAACAATTAGCTTCCGTACAGCTGAGTAGCAAAGAAACGAGTCCGAACAGATAGCTGTGGTTGTTCCAGAAACTCTTCTCTATCAAGAACAGATACCAGTAGCAGACGGTGAATACTGGTGCTGCGATGCGGAACTTGTAGCCTAGCATTATGCATAGCGCTCCTGAAAGCAAGTTCGGTGTCAGTCAGACTACCTTCATAGTCAAGTTTCGTAGGCGTTATTATAATGGTCTTTTAATTATCTCATAGAAGGAGTAAAAAGTAAAGTATCCAACTCAGGGTTAAAGCTGTCTTTGTCTTGGGCGGTTTGAATTCCTCACTTTACTCAGATATCTATATTAACCTCACTGTGCTCAGGAGTTAACTACATATATACCCTCACTGCGTTCGGGATTAAAACTTAGCAACCTTCGTTTCGTTTCGTTTCCGCCCGCGACCTAAAGACTGCATTAAATCTTAGTCACACAATCTACTATTTTTACCGTACAACGTGTTTCTGGACTTTCTTGTTTGTTACTGTGTTATTAATACTTTGTTTCTCGTTAAGATGAAAGCGCTAGGGAAGCCTATGAAATTTAAATTTTCTTAAGTTTTTTTTTTACTTTTTGCAGATCAATGAAAAGTTGTGTTGTTGTGTTGATTAAAATTTGATTTGCAACCGTAACACGTATTTATATACGGAATTATTATCGTTAAAATACACGGCATTAACACTCATAAAGGTTTATTTTGCTTTAATAGGTTGGTTTTCGGCTTGTCAACAGCTCCAAGCATATTTCAAAGAATATTAGAAGAAGTGCTTGCGGGTATTGACGGAGTATGTATTTTTCTTGATGATATTTTAATTACGGCTGAAAATCAACAACAGCACCTTTTAAGGTTAGAAGAAGTGCTGAGTAGGCTTGAAAATTCAGGGTTTAGAGTTAAGGAAAATAAATGCGATTTATTTAAAGATTCCGTTGAGTACTTAGGATTTATTATTGATAAAAATGGATTACGTAAATCGAATTCTAAGGTAGAAGCTATATTGACTAGTGAATGTCCTAAAAATGTAAGCGAATTAAAGTCATTCTTGGGCATGGTTAATTATTATAGGTCATTCATTCGCGGAGCATCTAGCCTCATGGCTCCCCTACATTTACTTTTAAAAAAGGGTATTAAATGGAAGTGGGGTAAGGAACAGGCTCAGGTTTTTAATAAAATTAAACGCGAACTAGCTTCAGAACGCACCTTGGCACATTATAACCCCGAGCTGCCTACGATAGTGACGGCGGACGCGGGACCGCGCGGTCTCGGCGCGGTATTGTCACACCGATACCCCGATGGCACGGAGCGCGTAGTCGCCTACGCTTCACGTTCTCTGTCCAAAGCTGAATGTAATTATTCTCAAATACAGAAAGAGGCTGCGGCTATTGTGTTTTCTATAAAAAAATTTCATCACTACGTATACGGTCGTGTAGTGCCGTTTACATTGCGTACAGATCACAAACCGCTTCTAACTATATTTGGCAACAAAAGGGGGGTACCAGAGATAGCCGCAAACCGTCTGCAACGTTATGCGTTATTCTTGTCAGCATATAACTTTAACTTAGAATATGTTAAAAGTGAAGAAAATGTTGCAGATTATTTATCTCGTTCGGTTGCCGATTACATTAAGTGTAATAATGAGGTGTTGGAAAATGACGATAGATCAATGTTTGTTAATCACATTACAGATAGCGTATTAAGGCCGATTACACTAGAAGAGATTAAGCGGGAAACTGAACGCGATGAAACATTACGCAAAATTATAGGTTTTGTTAAAAACGGTTGGCCAAAGAAGGTTGCTGATCTGCGAATTAAACCGTTTTTCGCTTGTCGGTGCGATTTAAGTTATGAAAATGGGTGTTTGCTTAGGGGTTACAAATTGGTGATACCTTCCTTTTTTAGAGAACAGATTCTAGACATGCTACATATTCCTCATTTTGGAGTAGTAAAGACGAAAACGGAAGCAAGATCGCGGTTTTGGTGGCCAAATATTGATAAGCATATAGAAGAAAAGGTGGGTGCCTGTACAAAATGTAACTCGCTTCGCAGCAACCCGCCTCGCGCTCCGCTTACTGTGTGGCCATACCCTGCGCGACCTTGGGAACGGGTGCATTTAGATATGTTTACGCTCATCGGCAAACAGTTTTTAATTGCAGTAGATGCGCACTCAAAATGGGTGGAATGTTTTCCAATGACGAATACGGATAGTGAAGCTATTATTTCTAAGTTGTCAGAAATGTTCAGTAGATTCGGAATAGTGCGTACCTTGGTCACAGATAATGGTAGAAATTTTTGTTCAAGTCAATTCGATAAATATTGTTTGACTAACGGTATTCAACATTTAACAACCGCTCCATATCATCCGGCATCAAATGGCCAGGCAGAAAATACTGTCAAAACCGTTAAACGGGGCTTAAAAATAATGTTAAATGAAAATACAAATCCAAAACTAATACAACGCCAGCTTAATGAATTTTTGTTTAATTATAGGAATTCAAAACACTGTACGACAGGATTTTCACCGGCTCAGTTGTTGTTCGGTCGCTCATTACGCTGTAGGCTCGATTTGTTGCGAGTTACGGAAGCACATTCCAAAGGAATGAGTAATACTAATAACGCATCAGCTGTGTCGCTTGCATCCGCTGCTAAGAATAATGCCGTTCAAAAACAGACCTTACAGCATAAACAATACGGAGGCAGTCGTAAAAGTGAATGGTTTTGTAATGATGAGGTTTTAATTAAACATTTTTATAATAATAGGACAAAACATAAATGGCTTTATGGTGTTGTAAGGCACAAAATCGGTAATAGACTGTATGGTATATACGTGCCAGTGTTAAAAACTGTTTTAAAAAAACATTTAGACCATATAGTAAGCTATAAAGGGACAAAGTCGCAACCGCCCGAGTTGGAGGACGTCGGAGACTTCATACAATTGGGATCAGTAATTGATCCCACAGACACGCTCGCGGAATCTGACACCACGGCACAGGTTGAGTTGGAGAGAGAGGAGAGTGACAGTTCATTCTGTTCGGTTCCCGAGACTCCGTCCTCGGTTCCGCTAAATGACGAACATCAAACGGATCAGCCGTCAAATGAAAGTTCCGAAGAAGAAGGGGACCAGGATGGCGGAAGGATTGATTCAATACCTTCGGAACTAGATATTCAACCTGTAAGCACGGGACCACAGAGTACATACCAGCGACCGGTCAGAGCTGCTAGGAAAAAAATTGTAAATTATAAATGTTAATATTTTTAGTTCTATACACATATGTTTTAAATTATTGGTGGAGGGAGTGTGGTATATTATAATATGTGGGTACTCGTTGTTAATGTGATTTTGGGCAGTCATCGATCGGCCATTAAAAAACGTGTACGAACACTCCTTGTTTTATTCAAGTTATTCCAAAAACACTACACAATTACACAACCCTTTCAGTACATCTTACCATGGTCTCAGCCTATTATTCAATATTAGTTATTTGGCTATTTCATGAGAAAGTCATTCAATAGAATTAGTTACATAACATACAACTTGACACTGAACTGCAAAAGCTTTAGTTCCTGAGCAGTGCCATAAAACAGTCACTTTCTGAAGCCTCGTACTCCTCGGTAACGGCTAGGTAAATAGGTTTGAAAAAAAAATATTTGTTTGTTATAGATTCATGTACAATATTATCAACATAATAATATGATTTTTTCGTACGTTAAACCTACCTCAGCCTCTAGGGATACTGAAGTGGTCTAACACTGACCTGTGAGCTTTAGGACCGAATCCCGTTCTGACTATCATTTTATGGGTAGGTACTTTATCAATATTTTTGCGGATTTCAGTCTGCAACCCTTGACTATAACATACACAGAACTAACAAAGTGATAAATGTTCATTAGAAGAAGAGGCAAAAAGTTAGTCTACCTATAGTAATTTCACTTACCAACCCAGAGTGCAGCATACACGAGCGCCATGTAAGGCATGCCAACAGACGTTAGTATCGGGATCAGCGGGAAGTGGCAGGTGTTGGGATCTCCCCAGCGCTTCACCATAGAGGCGCCGCCACGCTCGTCAGGGATGTCAAACAGCATTGCTAGTCCTGATGGTTCGAATCGTCAAGTTGGTGTGACTGAACTATTCGATTTGTTACATAACATAGTCACCCAATAAAGTTTTCCTTGCTGAGGTACAGGCTTGCTCTCTCTGAGAGGACTCGCATTAGGCCCGAAGGTGGATCCACTCATACTCACAGAGAGCGGATCCATCTTCGGGCTTAGTGTAAGTAGTCACAATCATACATTCAAATATTTCTTGCTTCACATACTAGTTGCATCGCGATATTTTCCTTCAACGTTTTGGGAGTAGTGGTGTAAAAAAAACTTTTTAATAATTTTAGAAGTCGGTTGTTCTAGTTTTGTTTTTTGGTTATTTAGTACCGACTAATAACCTTATTGGAATTGTCGTGAGATCAACTCTGACTTAGGTTTTAATGGTTATGTTCTATCGGTGGCTTACTATAGAGCATGCACTTTATTAAGGTCTCACTGAGGGGTTGTAAAAATTACAAAAGAAAAACCTTTTACAAAAAAAAATAGATTCGAATTGAGAACGTCTCCCTTTTTTGTAAGTTGGTTAATAACACAAGTGCACCTGCCCGAGTGCAAACCTACGACCAATAATTCGTTAATCGGGGCCGTTATGTCCATAGATACACAAATGCCAACACTGCTCAGCATTGAAAATTCGTCTTTAGAACTCTTACCGAACAAAATCCTCGTGACCGCCAAGCTAGATGAGTCCTTAGGTGCGTACATGTAGTCGATGACCTTATTTAAAGTAGTATCTTTTATTTTAAACCCGAATTGCTGACAGAACTTATCATCCACCTTTTGGTAGAGCGTTTGGAGTTTTTCCTTGGGCTTCATCCTTGTCTGTAACATAAAGCATGCATTTTATTATAACCAAGCGTATTTTAACAGCCACCGTAGTCTTCGCAAAGGACAACTGAAGGTACACTGTGGGTTTTGGTCGGTAAAAGTCTGGCAAACCTTCTTACTTCTTTCAGAGCGGGAGAATTCATTAATTTGATCATTTCCCATGTAAGAAAAAAAGTTTAACAGAATACTGTTTTTTGGAGTCATCATCAGTGAAAAGGACCCTCAAAATAAGCTTTGATAAATCGTACTCGATTGAGACAAGGGTTTACGTCAAAGTACGGTTGGAAATCGAACCCGCAACCTATCAAATGGGCTCTAGCTAGGCGGCTTTTAAAGTAATTGAAATCATTGTTAAACTCTGGTACCTACATACCTACTTCTTAGCGTATCGATGGCAAAACTAGTTAAATTTCTTGCCTGGCCCAGTATTCGGCCACTATACCTACTAGGGAATGCAAAACCGGCCAAAATTAAAACCCGTTTTTTTCGGGTTTCCTAAAAAACGCAGTACGGGTAAGGTGGATGTCATTATATGTCTTCGAATTTTTGATTCTAGGTCATAGAATAGAATAGAATAGAATAGAATAAACTTTATTGCACACCAAAATAGTAACAAAACTTTTATACTAGGCAACTTAAATCTATGGGTACAAAGGCATCATGGGTCATGTTGGTTTCCAGATATTTTCTTTGCCCGGTTCGAGAGCAATGGTGATGAAATAAAATACACAAAGTCATTACTTCACCTGGCTGGGTTTGAACCCGCGACCGACTCGTAATTCTACCGCTACTACTTGATCATCTTATCTAATAATTTTGCTGTTGATCCCCGCATTAACGCCGGCGTTCACGCGCCATTGTCTTACTATTGTGTCTCTAATTACGCACTCAAAAGGTTAACTGGCTATTATTGCACTAATAGGAAAATAGTGAGGATTTACAGTAATTTTCTATTCTTATAACCAAGGTAGGTAATGTAACTAAGGAACCTGTAAATTCCTGGGTCATGTAGAAACATTCACCGACTAACCAGGTGTACAAATATTTTCAGAATAGTGATATGGGTAGCTATTTCAGTTCACTCGGCTAGTTTCATCTTGATCATTTACATAAATATCATCATTGGACAGTGGAGCAAAAAACCCTTATTTACTAAACTGCAGCGTCATTAATAACAACTTTTTGTCTGTCAATAATATTGACATAGTGTGGCTAGTGGTTTTAGCACTTTAATAAGACGCATTAAATTAGCCATGTACATGGCATCACAAGCAGGTAGGTATGTTTAAATTGGCACTTGAATGCTAAACTGTTGAAGTGATTTTGTATCTATATTTATGGATAAGTAAACTGTGAATCTAATGTTTTAAATGTAGCCTAAGTGTTATTCTGATGTTTATCTAAGCTATATGCCTGTAAAGTTTCGTTAAAATCGGTTCGGTAGTTTTTACATGAAAGAGTAACACACACACACACACTAACTTTACTTATATGCAGCGCTAATGAATAAAATTTACACTTACCAGTTGTCTTAGAAATATTAGGAACACTACAGAGAAAGCTTTCTCAACGAAATCAGAATCCCGACTGAAGATGAATAGTGGATCACTAAATACGAAGTTTCCTGAACAATATTCTAAACAAAAATTCCAGTTGTATAATGAATTATGTCAAATTAATTATGAGCAGGAATGAGTTTAATCGTGTGTGAACGTATGTAGCTTCGATTATGTTAATAATTCAAAGTTAACAGGTAAATAGGATGAAGAGACGGTGATATTGGCGTCGACTTGGTTGTGTTTTTCGAGTTTACATATGGGAATATTATTATGTTATAAGTATGTAGGTCCTAACAACATGCCTTAGAGTCTAAACAGCATGATGCATTTTAGCTTGAGAGCTGCATTAGATTTGTCTTAGTTGTACCACACCGAATAAATTAAAATTATAAAAGGCTTCGGGATTGTTCGAAAGAGTGACCGCCTCAAGCACTACGCAGACCGGGAGAGTTCCCACGTAAAAAGGCATTTGCCGCGTTATCCATCATCATCATCATTTCAGCCAAAAGACGTCCACTGCTGGACATAGGCCTCCCCCAAATGTCCTGGTCCTGTGCGTCTCGCATCCATCGGATTCCCGCGACCCTCACCAGGGCATCGGTCCACCTTGTCGGAGGCCTTCCAACGCTGCGTCTTCTGGTGAGTAAAGCTTTTTAGGCCAAATTAAGTTTTTATCTTTTTGGTAAAAAGTTTGTGGCACAAGAAAAAAACATATAGGTAGGTATAGCCAAGGTTCGGAGGCGTTGGGGAGGCAACCGTCTCGACGCCGAAACCCCATCTACCTACATCATTCAATCTAGGCGGGATGTAGGACTCACAGGCGCTTTTAGTGAGGGACTCTGAACTCTGAACACCTGCAGAGTGGTTCCAGGGAAGATGGCGGCACTTTGATTACGTGCTGTCGAGCACAGCAGGGTCCAGCAGGTACCTATATGCCTTAATTGGGGTTGCACAAAAGGGTTTCTGGAATAAGTAAGGGTTCCTTTAGTTCCATGCATTTGCTGATTGTAGTCACCGTTTTAGTGTGGGAAGGAGGGAATTCCACACTCCCTGATCTTTCTCAAAAAGTGCAGGCGCATATTGTAGTTTCCCCCAATAACAAAAAAAAGTTATCACTAACATATTGGCTACTACGCAAATAAAATGTTTTTTTGTAGACACAATTACTAACAATTTAGTACCTACCTACTACATACAAGGCCTCCTACAAGGTGGACCGATGATTTGGTAACGGTTGCGGGAGTCCGATGGATGCGAGACGCACAGGACCGTTCATTGTGGCGACACTTGGGGGACGCCTATATCCAGCAGTGGACGTCTTTCGGCTGAAATGATAATGATGATGACCTACTATATTAGAGAGAGGATAGACAGAGGGATGCAGTTACCTAAGAAGTATATACCTACTGCACTCTTCGCCTTCCAATACGAGGTCACCTCATGAATCTTCAGCATCGTCAGCTACCCTTCCTACAACAGACTGCTAGAGCCAAACTATGTTAAGGTCGATCATACTACCAATTCTTTCATAGAGCTACTGCCGGAATCTTACCTCCACAATCCACTTACCAATTAGAGTGGCTAGTAAGAGGTTGTTTTACGTTACTACACGTTTATCACGTTCGGTATTGGCCCGTTCCAAGTTCTTAACCAATTAAATGCCAAACGTAGTAACGTTTCGTAAAAACAACTCGCACTAAGGCGTCAGATCCATTGGTATCCTGCCTGAGCACCGCCGTGTCCTCGTGGGGAAGATCGGCGGCAACGATCTCTCGCGCCGGGCTTTGATACAGGCCGTGGTCCGGAGCGAGGAGGAGTGGCAGGCGGTCGCCTCCTTCTGCGAAGCAGTAATGCTAGCAAAGGAGGCGGCCCCGCACGAGGGCGCGGTCCTCACGCTCCAGCCGCCGGGATCCTGATCCCGATTTCCGGCCACCGTAGGCGCGGGCTTGCGGACGGCGAGCAATGGGTAGGTCGCCGTCCGACAACAGTCCGGACCGAGCCCAAGTCGTCGACGGCGCGTACTGTTCCTCGCGCGCCTCAGGGAGATGTCAGCAAACCGTAGGGGCCCAGCAGGGTCGAAGCGTGTGCGTACGCGCAGCGGAATGTTGTTGAATTTAAAGATTTTAATTATGCAGATATTTAGTGTATGACGTCGTATAATTGTGTATGGTAAAAAAAAATTTGTACACGCAACCATTGTGGAGAAATTCACCTAAAACTGATTCCGCTGGGCGAACGTTGTCCTGGCGGAACTTTTTTTAATCCATAGACTTTAGAAAAAAAGAGATGTGTCCAAAAATTAGTGTATTTGTGTGTAATTGTGTATGTATGGATAAAACTAGTGCATGCATAAACTTCGGAGAAATTCAAGTTTCCGCTACGCGAACGTTTGGCCATTAGTTAGTTTTCATATAAAGCGCTTACATAGAGAGCTGTAGATTTTTACATACGTTGTTTTGAATTTGTTTATATTTGTTTAAAAAACAGATTTAGAAAAAATCGTAGGGCTTAAAAGATAAAAATATAAACGTAAAATACGCTTATTAGGTCTTAGTTCTTAAAGTATGCACTTTGGGGTCTAGATCTTCACGTTTATACAAACCTTGTAATTGTCTGCAACATGTTGCCAAGTATCAATGATGTTCCGTTAGTAACTAAAGAGTTATAGGACAAATTTACCATGAATAAATCACTGTTTACAAAGCAGTCAAATATCACGACGTTCTGAAGGAATTGCATGGTAATATGTATGTCAATAATTAGTGTATTGATTCAACTATTCTTATGCAAAATTTCATGTCATTAAATTCAGTAATTAAAGAAAAACAATTATAATACTGACGAAGCATCGAAAACCTACATAACCCGACCAAGTTCGGATGGCTACCAAAAAGCGGCCGTGCCATATATCTAAGAAACGTTCTTAACCTTCCAATATAGTATTTATTAATATGGTACAGTTGCGTACACAAGCGTTAGGAAAAAATAAAACAATTGCATTTCTTGAATGAAAAATATTTTTTTAATAACGCCACTATCTACGATAAAAACAAATCTTCAATTAACAAGTACTTCTCTATTTAAATATCCGCGTACAAAAATATTTTTAATTACATATAATACTTAATTATGTAATAATAATAACGTTAACAAACGCTTGCAATGACAGCAATAGACTTAAATGTGTTTTAACTAATATAGATTATGAACTAGCTTTTGCCCGCGACTTCGTTCGCGTGGATGACGAAACTTAGGGTAAGTATAATATTTCGAGCTTCAATAAAAATTAAAATCACATCACATAACTAACCTATTCAGTTGTTTAGATTTGATCAACATTAAAAAAGTGCTTATAAACTAAAACATTTTATTAGATTGCAAGTTATTAGATTGTTTGATCCACTAAAGTTGCAAAGGGGAACGCTCGTGCATGCCTAGTCTATTGGTTAAATAGTGTAATAAGCTACAATATGATAAATATTTACCTAAACAGTAGTACATACTTACATGTGGTAAATATTTAATTTCCCTAAGGGGTCTATAGTTAGAATCCTGATCCGTGAAATCTTCAAAAGAAATTAGCTGTATGAATTTTATTTGTCTTAAATAGGTAATATATTTAGATTATATCTCAAGTCTCAAGCGCATACTTAAATAAAGTACCTACGTAAATAGTACCTACTTTCTGTCATAGTCAAATACATTTAAAAAAGTAGGTGTACAAAAATAAATGACCTATAAATTATATCGAAACAACAATTGTGTTATCACCTATACCAATTCAATACCGGTATTATACTGTAAATTTTGGGATGTTACCTAAATATATTGCACGGCCGCTTTTTTGTAGCCATCCGAACTTGGTCGGCTTATGTAGGTTTTCAATGCTTCGTCAGTATTATAATTGTTTTTCTTTAATTACTGAATTTAATGACATGAAAGTTTGCATAAGAATAGTTGAATGAATACACTAATTATTGACATACATATTACCATGCAATTCCTTCAGAACGTCGTGATATTTGACTGCTTTGTAAACAGTGATCTGTTCATGGTAAATTTGTCCTATAACTCTTTAGTTACTAACGGAACATCATTGATACTTGGCAACATGTTGCAGACACTTACAAGGTTTGTATAAACGTGAAGATCTAGACCCCAAAGTGCATACTTTAAGAACTAAGACCTAATAAGCGTATTTTACGTTTATATTTTTATCTTTTAAGCCCTACGATTTTTTCTAAATCTGTTTTTTAAACAAATATAAACAAATTCAAAACAACGTATGTAAAAATCTACAGCTCTCTATGTAAGCGCTTTATATGAAAACTAGCTAATGGCCAAACGTTCGCGTAGCGGAAACTTGAATTTCTCCGAAGTTTATGCATGCACTAGTTTTATTCATACATACACAATTACACACAAATACACACTAATTTTTGGACACATCTCTTTTCTTCTAAAGTCTATGGATTAAAAAAAGTTCCGCCAGGACAACGTTCGCCCAGCGGAATCAGTTTTTGGTGAATTTCTCCACAATGGTTGCGTGCACAATTTTTTTTTTACCATACACAATTATACGACGTCATACACTAAAATATCTGCATAATTAAAATCTTTAAATTCAACAACATTCCGCTGCGCGTACGCACACGGTCGAAGCCTACTGGGGCAAAGGGTCTGATCCTGAAAGGAAGACTCGGTCCTGGTACGAAGGGCAACGAAGGAACAGGAGTGGGTTTTTAGTCAGTAAAAGTCTGACACTATCTCCCGCTACGCCCAAGAGCGGGGGATGTCATTGGATGATTTTCCAAACTACAAAAAATTGGTATCCTGCCTGAGAAAGAACTAGGTAAATGTTTTGGTAGTGTTTAATCAGTTAAATAAAAAAAAACATCATCCCAGCCGAAATAAATCCATCGTTGGACACAAGCCTCCACCAAGTGTCGCTACTACTGATCTCAAATCCATCGGATTCCCGTGACTCTCACCAGGTCATTAGTCCACCTTGTGAGAGGCCTTCCAACGCTGCATTAACGGTACGCGGTCGCCACTCCAAAATATTTCGGCCCCATCTATTTGGTCAGAATAAAACAATCATGATTTGCTGAAATATTTATTTCTCCATTACAATATCCGTTACAGGCTCCGTTTCATAATAGACATTTATTATTGTCAATCATAATATTCATATCATATCGTCCATAATTTTCAACAAACAACTAATTTCTAGAACTAAGTTAATTTTGTCAACATTTATCTAAATACGGCAATTAATTTTCGGTTGTCATCAAAAGGGCGTAGAAGCGAGTTTTCGAGTATTTTCAAGCATTATGGAGTAATTGACGCGAATATTTATTTATCTTAGCGCTGTTTGAAAATATAATTAGTAGGTATATGATACTTATTTAATGACGTCAATCCTACGTCTCAAAATGTGTTAGTTAATTAAATTAAAAGTATTCTCATAGACATTACAATGATAAAGAATAAAATACGTGGATATGCTCTTTGCACACGGAAAATTTGTTTTTGATATCAATTGTTTGTTAACAGGAAGCTGAATTTTTTTTTTAATCAATACCTATACATTTTAGAATTAAAGAGTTAAAATATGCGTTCACATATTTTGTGTGTAAAAACTAATATAAATGACAAACGGCAATAAAATCGTGAGAAAATATCAAATAGCCGGCCGGATTGTAGTTACTTCCTTGAGAATAACTTTGGGTAACCTACATAAATACGCTAAAAATAACAAAAAAGATAAAAATAAAATAAAATGTTTATTCCAAATAAAACCAAATTAACAAAGGAACATTAAAATTAATTTTAAATAATTATGTGTGAAACTTACAATGACTGGATGAGAATTTTCGACTTTACACTATTTTACATTAGATTGATTAAACGCATACGACATAAGTCAAACATAAGCTTATTGTTAACAACACGTTCTTTACAATGTGAATAATAAAATATAAATGAGTCTCTTCAGATGGACAGAATTGTGATATTTAGGTACTTGGTTAAGTGCAGAAGATGTAAACATTAACCGCCTGCGTCGGATTACTCCAACGAGTGTTGTCGCGTCCTATACGCCAGGGTTGTATTTGCGACTGGGTACTCCATCTCGTTTAGCTCTTCAATCTCCGTAGGTGACAGAAGAGATGGAGTATTTGGTCGTGGATGTGCGACCTTGTCGGATATATCCGACGTAGATGGTTAAAGTGTTCAAGAAGTGTTTATTTTGCGGGTACGAACCAAATTCTATTAAAAAGATGTCACGATAAATACATAAATTACATGTGGTGTTCAACTTTTAATGAATAAACTACTTCAACATCTATGCTTTTTAATAAACTAGGAACTAAATTCGTAACTCTGAAGAGATCTAAAACTAATATAATTACGTAGGAACTTCTACACATACCAAAAACACCTCTTTTGTAATTTACTTTATAAAATTAATCTCATCACTGTAACATACATCACAGTTCGAACTAAAGTATATTTTTACAATAAAACAGGTATTTTACAAACACATCAATACACTTAGCTGAATACCATATTAGATGCGTAAAATTAATGATTTGAATGCAGGAAAGCATGTGAGAGTTATAAATAAACACTCAAAATTTTAACCAGTGCAGTATGAAAAATATATATTGTTTTGTTTTATCATACATTAAAATATGTATGAGTAACTAGGAGCTATTAGGCCGAAACCGCACTGTCAGTCTAGTAGCCTAGCGCGCTAAGCGTAAACAAGCCAGTAAGTTTTCGGTCCTAATAAAAAGAGTGAAAGTATTTTTTTCCTGTTATTTAAACCGTTTTTAACTCTTCCAACAATTAAAACATATTACATAGAATACTGACTACACGTCGCATACAATCTAAAAACAATAACATTAAAAACAGATATATAATTTAATTTTACGAACAATGCATCGACGTTTATATGACACGAGAGATCACTATCCGTTCACATTGATTTTATTAAAATTAGATATTGTTAGAACGACCGCGACATCACATGTTTTACAAAATGGCGACGAACATAAGATTTGGTCTCGAACTATATTAAACTATTGATATCTGTCGAAACTTTGCAGGTTTTGACAGAATCTAAATTGCTGCCATTTTAGTTTTTTCCATGTCTTATTTTAGATATGAGATAGTAAAAGATAGCAAGATATCCGAGTTTGTTTATGCGGGTCGCGATGCGGACTATCTTTTTTGATGACTTCACTTATGCGACGAATATAAGATTTGGTCTAGAACTATATTAAACTATTGATATCTGTCAAAACTTTGCAGGTTTTGACAGAATCTAAAATGCTGCCTTTTTGTTTTTTCCATGTCTTATTTTAGATACGAGATAGTAAAAGATAGCAAGATAACTGAGTTGTTTATGCGGGTCGCGATGCGGACCATTTTTATTGATGACTTCACTTATGTTCACAAGCCATATTGCCAGTGGATGATACATTATCACAACAAACAAAAATCTATGCGTTACCAAATAATATTTGGCATGAGATATGTATAATTAATGAAAATTTTCTCTAAAACGTAATAACGACCAAAAAGTCTAAAAAACGGAATGTGATTACACATAAAACGATTATATCAAACAGTATAATATAATAATGGTTATCTTAAAGTAAAATTAAGATCTAAAATAGTATTCGACATTCTATGTACGTCACATATAC
The DNA here is from genome assembly GCA_905147345.3 of Mythimna impura. Lineage (NCBI taxonomy): Eukaryota > Metazoa > Arthropoda > Insecta > Lepidoptera > Noctuidae > Mythimna > Mythimna impura. Next base: position 27,565,732 of record LR990343.1, on the reverse strand, counting down.
GTTGGTTTTAGCCGAGAAACAATTATTTTGTTCACTCAACTCGAAATAATAAGTTATAAATGAATGTGTTAATAAAATAAATTCTCATCATTTTTTTTACGAGTTTTGTTAGTAGCCATCTACAATGCAGACTAAATATTATTGTCGCTCCTTTCAAACCCATATCAGAAATAAATAATTTCTAAATTCGTCATAACAATATGACTATGTATTAATGATGATTGAATTTATATTGATATTGTAATTTAAACTTACTACATTATAAATAAGATCTAGTTTTGTTAACGCTGGTAACGAAGCGTCTAGTATCGCCCTAAGATGTTCTACAAACGCTATAATTTGTGTTACGATTCTATGGCGACTGCGGGACGTTTTACAAGGTTTTTTGGCTAAAGGATAAATATGCAGCTAGTTTCTTTATTGATTTCATTATGTTTTTGAAATCCATTAATAAATATTTAATCTGTTTTGTCTCCCAACAGTCGCCGAATCATCACAATATCGGACGCGAATACATAGTGACATATCACTGTCACAAATAGTTGTGCTAACCTAAATAAACTGCTGTACACAATGTCCCATAGCATTACCAGCACCAACGACTCATAAGCACCAACTTTTAGCAGTCGCTTTGAATAAAATACTGGTGTGGAGGTCGATCACAACATAAACGATAAAAAAGAAAATTTTTGACCTTGTAACCAGCTTTTTCGTCCATTAGTAGGTTTGCCATGGCCCATTGTGTACAGTAGCAGTAATACATGGTGGCCAGTGTGTGCGGCGTTGCGTTCAGTGGTCGTAGATGACGCCGCCGGCTCCCGGGAGCGTGGACTGGCCCGACAGGTAGATGTCCACTGCTCTGGCTGCCTGTCGCCCTTCTGATATCGCCCATACCACGAGGGATTGGCCGCGGCGACAGTCTGTACAAAAAATTAAAGTAATTAATACGATAAATTCATATCAATTTTTTTTAGTGTGGTAACACACTCATATATCAAGCATTGAAGTAGCGATTTCGCGAGTCACAATACTTTTGATTTAATTTACACAAAACATGCCACTACTGGAACAGTGTAATAGTATGATGATCAGCCTTATAATGTTCTCACTGCTGGGATTCAGGCATCCTCCCGAGGAGAGGAAATGGGCCATAATTCACCACACGAGCCCAGTGCAGATTGGTGGATGTCACATGTCATCGAATTTTTGGTTCTAGGACATGCCGGTTTCCTCATGATGATTTCTATCACCGTTTTAAAAGCAGTGGTGATAAAGTAAAAGATACAAAGTCACTGGGCCACCACTGCTCTCAGTAATATCAGCTCAATGCAAAAAACATTGTACATACCTCCGGCGGCGAATACGTTGCTGACAGGCGTCTTATAAATGTCTTTCTTCTCGGTTTCAACGTTGCTTCGTGCATCCAAGGGGAGATCTGACAACAAAACGTGTTATTTTAATTAAATATATAAGTAATACGAATAATCGAAAATCTGCAAATAAGATAGCATCTCACTAACGTAAGGCTGCAAACTTAACAGCGTCATTACATCTTATCTTTGACTTATTTTTTTTCATTCAATCCGTATTGTTCCACTACTGGGAGGTCTCCCCCATGGACTTAATTCTCGGTGTTTTGCCGTGTTCGGCTAATCTACCACCAGTGTTTCCTAGGCCTTCGTCGGCGCACGGTTGCTTCGGTGAGTACCTAAATAGGATTGGGCGAGAGGCCACGGCAAAATACCACCATTGCGGAAGCGCACTGGATTCTGCACAGCACACGCTGGAAGACTGTCCAGCGTGGGCCACTGAGCGACGAGTCCTAGTCGCCAGGATCGGACAGGACCTGTCTCTACGAGCGGTAGAGAGAGCTATGCTGGCGGAGCCAGAAAACTGGAAGGAAGTTGCTTCCTTCTGTGAGACCGTAATGGTCCAGAAGGAGGCGGCTGAGCGCGACCGTGAGAGGGCTGATCCCGCTCGGAGACGAAAGCGTCGGGGAGGCAACCGCCTCGATGCCTAACACGCCAAAACCCCGCTTGCATCATCCAATGCAGACGGGACTTTGGAAATCAAACACACGGGCGTGCAGAGTGGGGACTCTGTCCGCCCATCGAGTGATTCCAAGGAAGACGGTGGCACAGTGATCACGTGCTGCCGTACACAAAGAGGCTCAGGGGAGACCGCACAGTCTCCTCAGGGATGTGCCCTAACAGGTGTTGCACAAAGGGGGTTCAGGAATGGTCTTTTAAGAGGTAACGGCGCCCTTTCTAATGTGCTGATGGTTATCACCGGGGTGGTTTTAGTAAGGTAAAAATCCCACACTCCCCGGATTTATCCCCAAAGTCCGGGCGCCTTTCGAAGATTTCCCCCCGAAAACAACAAAAAAAAGGCCTTCATCGGCGACGATATTGTTATTTTGAGCATTGTCTCTTACAAACCTAAGCGATATCACGCGATGCGACGCGAAAATTTTATAAACAGAATAATTTATATCTTTTCGTGATATACATTCAGTCAGAAAAGTATCGGGAATGGATGATTTGCTTATGGTTCCAAATTAAAATTTTTGTTTTTTTTTGTTTTTGGTAGATTGGCACAACTGTTTTCCATTTTGGCGCGGAGTTTGAGTTGCAACTGTTATTTATATTAAATACAGTGCTGTTTTTAGTTATATCATATCTAGTGTGTATTGCGAATTTCATAATGGACAAAAACATCGAACAAAAAGTTTGTCTTAAATTTTGCATCGCCAATGGAATTTCGTGTTCGCAGTCACTGAAAATGTTACAGGAGGCTTATGGTGAATCGACTTTATCAAAAACACGTGCTTATGAGTGGTACAAAGCGTTCAAAAGCGGTCGAGATGTGATAGAAGATTTGCCTCGCTCTGGTAGGCCATCAACGTCTTCAACTGAAGTTAACATCGCAAAAGTGAAGTGACTGAAAATCCTCATTCAACTTTGAGAGAGATAGCCGCCGAACTTTCTGTATCTCTCGAGTCGATCCGTATCATTTTAACTAATTATTTGGGTATAAAACATGTTACCGCTCGGCTAGTCCCAAAAGACCTGAATTTTGTGCAAAAACTCTATCGCATGAGAGTCGCTGAGGACATGCTAGAACGAGTCAATTCCGACCCAACATTCATGAAACGCATTGTTACTGGTGACGAGACGTGGGTTCACGAGTTTGACATGCAAACTAGTCAAGAAGCTTCGGAGTGGCGCCTTCCAACTGAACCGAAACCGAAAAAACCACGCCAAAGTTGATCAAAAGTCAAAGTCATGTTGACTGTTTTCTTTGATTATCGCGGTGTTGTGCACTTGGAATTCTTGCCGGAAGGTCAAACGGTAAATAAAGAACATTATTTGAGCGTTATGCGGCATCTAAGAGAGAAATTCGACGAAAAAGGCCAGATTTGTGGAAAGAAAATTCTTGGATTTTGTACCACGATAATGCGCCTTCGCACAAGGCTATCATTGTGAACGAATTTTTGACCAAACACTCAACAAAATACTATCGAGCAACCACCATATTCACCAGATATGGCTCCAGTCGACTTCTTTATTTTTCCTAAATTCAAATTACCACTTTGTGGCACCCGTTTTTAATCGGTAGAAGACATAAAGGAGAATTCGCGGCGAGAACTGAAGTCAATTCCGGAAATAGCATTTTAAAAATGTTTTGATGATTGGATTATTCGTTGGCGTAAGTGTATCGTTTCTGAAGGAGCATACTTTGAAGGTGATAAAATAAATTTGGATGAATAACAAACATTTTGTGTAATATTGATCTTTTCCCGGTACTTTCTTGACAGAGTAGTAAAGTATGACTCACCGAGCTGGTTAGCCACGTATCTCTCGGGCCCCAAGAAGCCCATGGCCAGCAGCACGAGCTCCGCCTTGAACACCTTGTTGGTGCCGGGGAGCTCCTTCATCTCCCAGCGGCCGCCCGCGCCGCGCGTCCACTCCACTTCCACAGCTGATACTCCGCACACGTTGCCTTCACCTGTAGGGAATAGGGATTATTCTTTACATGATATTCAACTATTTTTTTAAGTGTTGCATATTATTTGTTTTTATAATTTGATCCTTATTCGCGACACTATCGAATGGTGTAATAAAACTTTTTTTTTTTCCAAAATTAACTGGTTCGATTCTATGCTAGCCTGTCAAACGCTCTTTGGTACTCCAGTACCAAACTATTTTATACTGTCAAGCAAAATTCGTCCTTGCCGTTTCTATACGATACGACCTCATAATATATCTATTTCTGTCTAACACACGATGTTTTATTACCTTTTCTCTTTTCTACTCGAATCTCGATACATTATTTCATGCTAAAAATACGATAACACCGATACGATAGCAGTACCTTTGTACATTTTGTTTTATTACTGTATCTTCTTCCAATATAATGTGTTTACAAAAATGATAAAATAAATAAATAAATAATAACAGTTCCAAAACGAATCACACTTTAAAAAAAAAATGTCAAATTCAGTCGTTGCATTTCGCGCGCGAACGCCAGCTGATTCTAGTAGCGCTATACGGTAAAAAAATAATATTTTCGGTTTTGAGTGAGTGTTTCTGTGTAAAGTGTTAATTTAGTGAATAATTAGAATATATTTTATGTTTGTGCAACAGGATTTTAACCTGGGTAAGTTTAAAATAAGTATATTTCTATTTCTGTGTGGCTATGACGGCACTCGTATCAGTCCTAGAATTTTGTCAGAATGCTATCGCAATTTATTATATTTTGAGACCAGTTCTGTGTTAAAAGAATTTACTATCGTGTTGAATGTTTATTCGGCAATAGTTTTCAGCCAAAGAATATACAAACGGTAATAGATTTAAGGTCAGATTAGATTTTTCGTTTCAAGTGGAGTCGAAAACAAAAATGTCATTGAACCCATTATGGCGGCCAACCTAATTTAGAGATACTAATAAATATTAATATATTGTATTATTGAATAACAAGTGTGATACCTCATTGGAAAGGGTATTTATTGTAGAAAATAGTTACATTTTTTATTCATCTTTCTTTACTCAAATTTCACTGAACAAAAAATAACCAGAAATGTTAAGAGTATTTTCACGTAAGTAGGAATGCCTTCAATCAATTCCATATTTTTCTGTATTAGATAAATCAACATAATATTTACATATATGTTACAGCAGAAACTTAGCTTTCAGATAGTAACGATATTTTGTAGTAAATTATTGATTTGGGTGAAAAATTATTCACCGTGAGCAAATGTCACATGCTAGTCATATGCCTCTAAAATAAATATTTATTTACTATGAAGTATGTTTTTTTGTTTTATCGTATGTAGATAGAACCCATCCACCTATTAAAGTCATAAAATGTATATGTTACCGCATTACTTTTAAAACTAATATTCTTTAAAGTTCAAATATCATTGTTGTCAACTATAGTCAATGTTTACAGCTCTATATACAAAAATTGAAACCAAATAATAATAAACACTTGAGACGACTTGAAAGAGTCATTAATAAGCTTAAACAAAAACATTACTTGAGGGTGCTTCTTGAGGTGACTCATGTTACGAACGAGTCGCCGAAAAAAACACTTGTTTGCGTAGGCACTTATCGCGCGGCGGGGCGCCGTTGTTATCAGATGACGTAGCGTCTTACGTCATCAAAAAAAATTGGCGCGAGCGTCCAAGGGGGTAGGAGTATACATATTTCAAAAATTGATTAGATTTTAGTTTTCAGCAAAATTGAGTGCAAGACTCCTATGAATATTTTTTGATATTCTTTGGATTTAGTCATCCTCGCGCTCTTGAAAAAATTATCTTGATTAAGTATGATGGAGCATCATTTGAGAGCGGCTCGACCGATTAGGTTTTTTTTTTTGTGTTCGTAATTTTCAAGACAAAAAAATTACATATAAACCTTATACAACACTTTTTTTTTAAAAAAAAACACCGACATAAATTGTATCAGTGCATTTTAAATAATTGTTTAAAACTAGAATAATCATAGTTCATTTATTTAATGCATACACGTAACTCAAGTGTTGGAGCATACCCGCTCCGAGCTTGTCGACCAACCATTGACCAATGTCCATCTTTGGGGGAGGATCTTCTCTCTCTCTCTGTCTCTTATATTTTGACGTAAGACTCAGGGGATCACAGCGGTCCTCCCACAGACGACAGGGCTAGCTATTTGATGACTATAAGATTCTACCAGCAAATTCGCTCGCGTGAAAGTAGACAATATATAGCCTATATCAATCAGTGAGTAGCTTTCTACACTGGTGAATGATTTTTTGAAATCGGTCCAGTAGTTTTTGAGTATATTATTTACAAATAAAAATTCATAAATAAAAACTTTTCTCTTTATAATATTAGTATAGACTTACCATCATCCAAAAACTCTTTGGTGAGTGTAGAGAACTTCCTCGGGTCGTTTCCGAATTTAACTTTCACTTCTTCGTGTCCGTAATCCACCCTACAATCAAATTTAAAAAAAGAATAAAGTTAATAAAGCTAACTACATCATTAATTTAAAAAAAAAATTACATTGGACACATTAGGATAATTATCTTAAAAAAAAATCAAGTTTTGGGTAAAACCTTATGTGTGTGTGATTTAACATAGAGTAAATAATGATTGTGTCTACTGACCTGAACGTTCTGGGCCACTGTGGCCATGGGTTGTCTTGTCCTCTGGTAGGTTTGGGTTCGGGCAGGATCTCGAATGTCGTGATGCTTTTAGCGCCTTGACGCAGCGATGTGGCTATGCAGTCGCAACTGGACAAAAATGGGTTTGTTCATTCATTTGTCTTGTTTTTTTTAGGGATGTGGGAGTACATCTAGTGACTTTTTTCGCTTTAGGAAGGAGAATGAAGGCGTGTCAGATTTTTACTGATTAATATCCACCTATGTTCCTTCAGTTGCGCTATGCATTCTAGGACCACGGGTTTTCTTTTCAGTGATTCTCTATGGCTCGGGCGTCGGCCCTGCTGGGCCCCTACGGGTTTGGTTACATCTCTTTAAAGCGCGCGTGGAACACTTGACGCCGTCGATCACAGTGGAACGGTCCCTACCAGACGACTGGACGACGAGGTACCCATTGCTCGTCACCCGTAAGGCCGCGCCTACAGTGGCCGGTAGTCGCTGCGACTCCCGATGCGCGGGTGTCCCGTGTACCGACGGCGTCATGAGGGTGTCCGCTCCCTCACGTGTTCCTCCTCCTTCGCTAGCATTACTGCTTCGCAGGAGGCGACCGCAAATTATTTTGTGCTATGTCGTGGAATCGCGAGTATGGAACACAATGTAGGGAGAACTAGCTTAGAATCAAGTTTCTGTTTTGCGTACATATTTGAACTAAGTCAATGAATTAAAATGCTTGGTAATAGTCGTAATTAATTTGATAACATACCCAGTATCACCGCCACCAATAACCAGCACATTTTTGTCCTTCGCCATCAGTTCAGGGTTATCCTTGGCCTGGTGATGGGGCGTGGCGCCCATCTGCTTCTTCTGCCAGTTCTCCAGGAACTCCATTGCGTAGTGGATGCCGTTGAGCTGCCGACCCTTGAGCGGCAAGTCACGCGGCCACGTCGCACCCATGCACAGGACTAGGGCGTTGTATCTGTGGAAAAAACCAAATAATAGATAATAATCTGATAGACTAAAAAAGGTGATTCCGTTTTTATCGTATGGGAGCCAGGAATTGGTATTTGATAACATCGGACATTCTACTTTGGATTAGGACATGGCCAGGCTCAGGCCTGGTGTCAATCAGATTATTTTTGTTAGTGTTAGAAAAGCAAGTTACTCATTAGACAAGTCGCTTGCAGAGATGTCCTTTCCCACGTCCACGTTGCACTTGAAGGAGATGCCCTCCGCAGTCATGAGCTTGATTCGTCGAGCCACCACTTCCTTGCTGAGCTTCATGGTCGGGATGCCGTACTGCAGCAAGCCGCCCGGACGGTCGTTGCGCTCGAATACGGTTACTGTGTAGCCGGCCTGAGGAAATCATTTTTGGTAAGTAAAGGTGTTTACTTTAGACGGCGAATAATGGGTAGCTCACCGTCCGATAAGGACTGAGCCCCAGTCAACGTCGCATTGTGGTCGACACGCAACTCAAAGAAATGTTAGCAAAACGGACAAGGCCTAACAGGGCTGATGCCAGCCACGGCTGCGGGACTGTTTGAAACTGTTACCGCAGCCCTGGAACGCAAATGGCATCTGAAGGAACACAGGTGGATTTTAGTCAGTAATCTATTGTCTATTATTGTAATAGTACTATAAGGCAGTGTTCAAAGTGTGTATCGCGGCACACTGGTGTACCGAGGTGAATAGTTGGTGTGCCTCGAAAAAATACTGTTATCCAAGTTAATAGAAAGACGGAAGACAAAATTAGATTTATCTAACTATAGACTGGGTTCGAAAAAAAACTAATTTTTTATTTATGGCGTACCTCCAAAATTTTCCGATTTCTTAGATGTACACCTAATAAATCGAACTTGAACACAAAAAGTTTGCGGAACACTGCTACAAGGTGTATTGTATACTTCGTCATTAGACGATAATTAACAATATTTAAACCTAAAACTCAGACGCGACTTAGCGACAGGAGTTAAGTATTTGATGTTTTTCCACCTCAAAACAAGGTGGTTGGTTCAGTAACTTAGGGCTATATTACACCGGGACACCATGGCGGCGTGACCAGTTGTGTCCGTAAGCTTCCAAACTAGACACCAGAGTCGCTACACCACACTGAGACAGTATCAAAATGGACCTTAAGTGCACGCGTCGAACCAACCAAACGAACACCCGGCGAATAACTCTCTCTATAGCTGTTTACATTTTGTTGGTAGCGGCGACTGGTCGCGTCGCCATGGTGTCCCGGTGAAATATAGCCCTTATAGTGGGTAGTGAAAACTCAGATATAATTCATTTCAGTTTCGTCGAAAAACGTGTGCTCCACAGTTGACCACATCGTCGCTTTTATCTTACTGGTGGGTAACACTGTAAGACTCGAATCGAGTGCAATTGTTTGATGTCACAGCAAGTTACCAAAGATAAATAAAAATTTTTGTGTTTTGCTTTGATACCTTATTCAATTGATGTGCGCAAGCCAAGCCAGCTGGTCCGGATCCGACAACAGCCACTGTCTTTCCGTTCCTGTGTGAAGGTATCTGTAAACAAAAATATTAATTGCGTCATTTTGTAGTTGCTTTTTTCGGTGTACAATATAGCCTACTCTCCAAGATAAGGTAGATTTTGATTTGGTTCTCTTAGTCATGTTAAAGGTTTCTGTATAAATAAATATTATTATTATGTTTGTTTCTGTTTTTACTTCTCAGCTCTTAGGCTGCTGTTTAATTACATTTACGGGCCAAGCCAAGTAAATGTAGCGTGTGGTGAGTTATGTCGAGGATGCGTTATGGAGTGGACCTATTTATTATTACTCTGATGTATTAGTATTTTGATGTGAAAGCTGGTGGAGTTACGATCTTCATAGTGGATACTCGCAGTTGGATGAGAGAAGCCGAGAATAGAGTTAAACATCGAACAATTGGGTAGCCAACTAATTTTTTAAAAGTATTTGAATCAGTAAGTAACTTTATTAAAAATAACAAATCGATTTTTCAAATCCGTTCAATAATAAGTGACTTAGAAAATCTTTAGATCTGGTGGGAACTGTCAAGTAACAGGATAAGGATGCATACACTGAAATGTGACGTCACCACCATTAGTTTACGCGCATACAAGAGATAGTGAGATGCCCCCCCCCCACGCTCTACAATCTTCCTCCTACCAATATTTGAAATGCTAATTGTTGCACCATTTATTAACCAATTTTGATATTGTTTCAAAAATTGATTCCTTTAGTTTTATTTGTTGTTATTAGTCTAAAATATTGTACAAGAATAAATACAGGCTAATATCCAATTATTAAGTCCTATCGGGCACGAAATGATTAGAATGGTGTATACATACGTCGGGCTGTATCCAGCCGCTCTCGAAGGCGTGGTCGATGATGGCGCACTCGATGTTCTTGATGGTGACGGGCGGCTCCGAGATGCCCAGCACGCACGCGCCCTCGCACGGGGCCGGACACACGCGCCCCGTGAACTCTAAGGGGGACCAACCGATTGAGATATTATACTATGTCAGCTTTAGCAGTTCAAGGTTCACTTTAATTAATAAAAAGCTCTAACTGATTCAACCAAGTCAATCTAATACTTTTACAGCTGATGTGCTGTTTAACAAAAAAAGGACAAGAAATATCTCTGACATCATACTCATATAGCTGGTTTTGTACAATAATAACATACTCTTTTCTTCCATAAGTAAAAGCATTTGTACAGTTTATAACAAAATAAGTTTGAATATAAAAGACAGGATAAGTAAAACCTGTGCTATATGTTTTCTGGTCACTATTCAAGTAGAGATACACTCCATTTGTTTAAGTACTTAACTAAATGTACAAATACCGGCACGAATCTCAACTTCCCTGTCCCCATACAACTCATTTTGATAATGCCCTACGTCCAAAGGTTTTACTTATTGTTATGCTTATTAGCTTTTTTGAGTCACATGTGACTCACGAACGTAGGGCGTTAATTTTTCTTTACCACGTTTAATGAGTCATATGTGAACACACACACACAAATGCATTTATTGAGTGACACTAACAATACATCATCCGTCAAATGTCAATAAACTGTCATAACTACAATTAGATTAGAAAATTGAATGTTTATTTGAGGTTATAAATGATATTTTATTGGAAAAAGGTCTGTTTTGTGGTTATAAATTGATATTTATCTAGAAAATGGCTTATAGAAGATATACAAATGAAGAATTGTTGCGGTATTTAGAAAATTCAGATGAAGAACCATTTAGTAGCGGAAGTGACGAAGAATATCAGCCCAACAATGAAGATGAAGAAAGCGAGGATACCGAGGTAATTGCAGATTTTATAGCAAATAGTGCAGGCAGAGGTACTGAGATTCCGTCACCCACTCCAGCAAGTTCATCGTCATCCGATCCATCTGATGCCCAATGGAAAAGAGATGTTTTGCCTTTAGGGAGGGAAACGTTTATAGGCAATCACGGTGTACAAAATATCGACGCAATTACTGAAGATGGGCGAGTTAGTTTGATCAAAATTTATGCCTATTTTGTACCTGATGATTTAATTGATGAAATGGTAATTCATACCAATAATTACGCTCAGTTGTTGAAAGAATTACGAACTGCACGATTTAGTCGAATGACAAGATGGAAAGACGTCACTAGAAAGGAATTGAAAACATTTTTTGGAGTAATAATCTACATGGGTCTCAATCCTAAGCCGTCAATCGAACACTACTGGAAATTAGACGTGCTTTACTATAATCCTCTTATGCACAGAATAAATATGTCGTATAACAGGTTCAGCTCCATTCTAAGATGCTGGCACTTTACAGAAATCCAAATGGGTGTCGTTGGAGAGCAAAGAACTCATAAAATAGACCCACTCATACATAAAATGGTAAACAATTTTCGTAGTCTTTATCTACCTTCCGATATTATTGTCGTTGATGAGTCAATGGTCAAATTTCATGGAAGGTTGCTAATAAGAACTTATAACCCAGCCAAAACAGATCGCTACGGTATGAAAATATATAAGGCCTGCACAATAAATAGCTACACATGGTCCTACCAACTTTATAACGGGATTTCGCATCAATTAGAGGGTCTTGATAAACCTGGTTCAACAGTGGTACAGCTCACAGAGCCGCTTTTAGATGCAGGTCGTATTATCGTCGCTGACAACTATTATACCAGTTTGCCTTTGGCTGAGTATCTAAAAGGTCGCAATACTGATTTATGTGGCACTTTACGTAAAAATAAAAGAAATTTGCCAAAAGAAGTAGTAAATGCGAAGTTAAGAAAAGGAGAACAAATAGCTAGACAAAAGGACAACCTCTATACTGTACTAAAATGGCATGATAAACGCGACGTCCTTATGATCTCAACCTGCCATGGAGACGGTATGTCTAGCGTCACTACCTACCGCGGCGACATTATGAAACCTGATGCAATCATCGATTACAATGATGCCAAAAAAGGCATCGATATTTCAGACCAACTTGCTTCCTTTCATTCGCCGTTACGTAAAAGTTTATCGTGGTACAAAAAGATAGCAATAGATTTGCTATTTCAAGTCGCCATTATCAATGCCAGATGCATCTACAACGAGTTGGCAGACGGCCCTAAGTTGTCAGTTTTACAAGTCCAAGAACATCTAGTCCGACATTTCCTTGGACCTGCAGCATTAACCACAGAAAGTAACCAACCTAAAAGATCTTCAATCTCCTGTAGCTCTCCAAGCTCTTCAATAGCCTCTTCAAGTCATTCTGGACATTCTCTACAAGAAATACCTCGAAATGCAAACAATAAACTTGTCCGAAAAAGATGCACTGGGTGCTATGTCAAATTGAAAAACGAAGGATTATTGGCAAGAAAAGCTAAGCAAGTACACACTGAGTGCAAAAGGTGTGAAAAAGCATTCTGTTTAGAATGTTATAATGAGAAACATGCTTGATTTTTTAATATTTTCTTGTAATAAAATCCTTACATTGCAGTATTAGTTTTATTTATGGCAAATTTTTATAGTGATTAAATGATAAATATAAAAAAATCGCGAAATTTTCTTTTATCATTGTAAACATTAGGCTTTTTGCTATACGTCCACGTATGATTTAAATAAATATCATGTCACGTTCATACCGAAAAATGTGCCTCAAATTGTATAAAGAAATGAGTCACCTGTGACTCATGAACTTATTCTAGTACGTTCCAATGAGTCATATATGACTCATTGGACAGGGAAGTTGTTAAGCGCTCGACGAAAAAGTGGGGATCGCTTTGCGCATCGTAAACATCGGCGAGCCAATCAGTCAATCACTGTACAAGGATTGCATTGCCCGACCCCGCGTCTCACTTCATACCACTAAAGAGACCCGATATTTCATTTCTTCGCAAGTAGAAGTCAACGCTAAAGATCCATGCTAGTATTAAACAATCTTAACATGTCCTTTATCTAAAAATGTTTACAATTAAGTATTTTCTTAAATCAATGTTAGGTAATTAACTAAATTTAAATAATCTTTGTATGTCTTTTAAACGATTTATTTTAAATAAAAAGACATAATTATTAAGATTGTTTACGTTTAGTTAAGTACCTAAACATATGGAGTATAGATAAATGTTTTATATTTTACCAAATTGGTGTGTCGAGCTACGAAGATAAAGGAACAGAGAATACATCTGTGTTTGCGAACATGTTTGAGCATTATAACCTGGCTAATATCCATAGAGGTCAACCATGCCATACCATGATTGAAGTTGGGTTGGTAGGATTATTATATAGGGTGACTGGCAATTAGTGTACGATACTTAAACACGTGATTGTGCTCATGATAACAAACAATTTTTATTATGGGAGCAAAGCCGAAATCGCGAAAAAAATATCAGCTGTTCAGTACATTAGGCAAACATAAATGTACTGAACAGCTGATTTTTTTTCGCGATTTCAGTTTGTTCCCATAGTAAAAGTTGTTGGTTATCATGAGTACAATCACGTGTTTAAGTATCGTACACTAATTACCAGTCACCCTATATACAGATTCGCATAGTAGAGTACAGTGTATTTGTCGATAACTTTGTTTTAATTTAACGATACAGATTAATTAGTTTTATGAATGACTCAGTTTATTCCGGTGTCTCTTCTCAGTAGGAAACACCGGTCTAATCTAGTTTAAATTGACATGTGATTTTTTTTTTTAACTTCGCATCATTTAGGCTTTAGACAGACGGACCGCATTTCAACTGCAATCGAATTGCACGGTTGGTTTGCAGTTCTATTGCAGTTGTGTCAACTGCATTACAACTGCACTACTACTGATTCTATGCGCGGGGGGGTGAAGCGTTAAAGTAGTGCGGGCGGGTGGGTATGGTGCAGTTCGGATGCAGTTCACACGACTGCAATAGAACTGCAAACCAACCGTGCAGTTCGATTGCAGTCGGTGTGCAGTTCACACGATTGCACGCCGACTGCAATCGGACGGCACGTTTGGTTTGCAGTTCTATTGCAGTCGTGTGAACTGCATTCAAACTGCACTTGAACTGCAATTTGCGGTTGGATTGCAGTTGAAATGCGGTCCGTCTGTCTAGAGCTTTAATATCAATTGATCCAAAGCGTTTCCTGAGCTATTGTTGTGTTGTGTATTTAATTCGAGATCGAAGAATATTGCATAAGACGTTGTCAGTTACTATTTGTTTAGTTATTGCAATTGTTAGGATGTTTTAAAGCAAAGAGTGGACATACCTGGGAAATTATTAGTCTGCAGGAGCTGATTAAGCGCCTGATGCCAGTCTCCCTTGAAGATGAGATCGTTCCACTTGGGGATGATGTTCCCGAGCGGGCAGCCGTGCGCGGACTGGCAGAAGGGCACGCCGCACTCCATGCAGCGCGCCGCCTGCACGCGCAGCCCGCGCCGCACGTGCCCGAAGTTGTAGATCTCGTCCCAGTCGCGGAGCCGCTTCTCAGCGGGACGGTACATTGTCGTTTCGCGAGGGTATTTTATGAAGCCCCTACAAAGTAAAAGAGTTCATTTGGTTACAAATATTCCATGGTATGTACAATTGTACACCAGTACACAAATATGACCAGTTCTCAGGTTTATGGGTTTAAATGACAAATTAAATTTATGGTGCGCCCAAACGGTACCACTTGGTACAAACTCTTATTGTACACATCTATACACACTGAAAAGATTGAGTACACGCAAATATGTCAAATATTTGTGCGAAGTTTTTATAACTACAAGACTTTTCTTTTTGAAGGTTTTTTAATTACCACTTTTATATAACTGACAGTGTGTGTATGTTTTTTTAGGATGGAATCTTGTAACTCAATTTGGAAGTAAATGTCTGCAACCAATTGAGCTAAAATTTTGTATACACGTTTAATTAGGATGACAATGCATGGTTAGCTGTGTGACGTTATTCTAAATCCAACATAGCGGACTAGTTATTTTTAATGCACTCCTACAATAAGGGTATCAAAGGAAAGAGCTTGCTGAGACTAACTCAAAAAATAAATTGACGTCACTCTAAATCAAATATGGCGGACTTCTAAGGATGGCAGACAAAGTTTTTCATGCTTTCCTATAATATGGGTATCAAATGAAAGGGCTTGTTAGTTGTTGAGAATACGAACGCTAGTTAAAAAAGAACCTATCAGTCACTTCATCATCATCACTTCAACCGGAAGACGCTGAAGCAGACTTTTGGTTAATAATAAAATTAATAAGCCTGTCAGGTCCATCTTAGTCGTATATTAAATTTTTACATAAGACAGAATGTACGTACCTAGTTTTATCCAGAATCTTTTCCAAGTTCTTAGTCTCCAGCTCCACGTCCCTGACAGTTTCCTCTATATCTAGCACTCCATTCTCCGCTTTCCCGTTGGTCTCCAACTTGGGTTGGCTCGGTTGTTTGACGGCCATAGATTTGAGAGCGCGTTGGTATTCGTACGGGAATACTTTGATAAACTTCTTGGCGGGTTCTGGCCAGGTTTTGAGGAATTCTTCGGCGATTAATGAGCTGGAAGAAACAAGTATCTTTTTAGCCATTGTCGAATTTAACACATTTAGCACTGCTGTACTAAAAAATGAGACAATAATTTAGGGTACTTATAATTTTTTGAAGGCTTAGGGGTTCTAATAATAGAAATGGTAAATAACAAACAAAGTAGCTATTAAAATATTAATAATAACAGAGCTTAAAATTTATTTTCTTATATGATTTTTGTCCCACATTTATTTATCTTACAGTACGGTCGAAATATCTTGACCGCTCCGAACTTCGAACAGTTGGCTGCGCAGTAATTCATTTTAAGAATAAACAAATGAAGTGTACTTTTTAGAGAATGCGCGATAGATCAGAACGTCAAGTTCAGAGTTGCCAACAAATGACCGTATTGTATGTATTGTTACAGTTTATGGGTAATCGAAAGTTATGTGTTTCGATCCAGCGGAGCCACTCGAGCTAGATAAAAAAAAAACTAGTGGCATTGGTTTTTCAATGTAAAAAAAAATACACCATTGTTATGTACCTATTACCAAAATACTTTTAAGTTCTTCACTATTACCGATTTTTTCGCGCGTCTTCTACATTTTATTTCAAATACAAAATAATTGTAATCGTAGCTTATCATAATACCCTCATTGTGGGGAAAAACTAGTAGGCGCTTGGTAAAGTAAAATCAACAAAACAAATAAGTTTTTCCCACAATGTTTGTCAGTTTATGTTTGGCGCTTCATGAGTTAAATACATAGATTATGTCCGACACCCGCATCGAACAAGGCAGTATCTCGGATTACAGTTCAAACAAAATTCAAACAAAGCAATATCACTTTTAGGTGCATTTAAAAAAATCACTGAATTAATGTTACAACCTTGTTCGTTGCGAGTGTCGAGTTGTACGTATTAGCTTGGTATGTGTCTATTGCGGGCAGGTCTCGATGTCGCTTTAGTATTTAATAGGACCCAATAAATAGCTTTTTTACCTTACAGATCATCTGACGTGCAGTAGACATGTCCGACCCAAACCATATCTAAACATATAATAAATCTGTAGAAGTTTTTAGTTGTGCGCGCATGACGTAAAATATACGAAACCGATGTAGATAACTTTTAAACATTAAAATTGTATGTAACTTGATATATTACTTAGGCTTTGTTTCATCGCAATCGGTTGACTATATCGAAAATATATGAAATGCAGTATATCTTTAACCCAACAGGTTTACCACCCAACAGTCTAGCTGACCCGGCGAAGTCAGCCGGGTCAGCTAGTGATGGCTGCACATAATAGTTATACCGAAATTATGTTTGAGGCATTTACCATAGCCAAATTATGTTTACAACGTAAGACTCGTGGGCGCCGCTTATCATAAAAAAGTTAGTACAAATTACCCAGTGTACTGGTGGAACTCTTCCAGCAACTGCTGCACATAGTCCAAGTCTTCTTGTAGTTCCAGAGGCAGCAGCTCCACCATCTCGTGGTTGCACTTGCTGGAGAACGAGCCGTCGATATCGTATACGTAGGCGATACCACCTGGAAATAATAATGTTATAGCGCGCCATGATAAAAAGAAAGACACGTTAGCAGGTCGTGCCAGCCCTCGCACTTGGCCGCACTATAGGAGCACTTAGTCACCGCTCATGCCGGCCGCGAAGTTCCGTCCGGTGAGGCCGAGGATGAGCGCGGTGCCGGCCGTCATGTACTCGCAGCCGTGGTCGCCCACTCCTTCCACGACGGCGATACAGCCGCTGTTGCGCACGCAGAAGCGTTCCGATGCGATGCCTCTGTGGGACAATTGAACTAGCTAAACTCGGCTTGTACAGAAGAAAAGAAAAAACTGTATATTCACGCGAAATGACACATCTTAAAACTAGCTAACAAACATAATCACTTGATAGGGAAGATATGCGTCACATCCGCGCAAAACGGCCGAATGCTCAGCATAAAGCTGCGGCCTCACGCATAATGCGATGAGCTCACAGCGCACACACACACAATTCTCTGCGCGATATATAACATATACAACAGTCAGAAATCAACTATAGGGCAGTTGCCCGTACCAGACACAATACCCGTATGGTTGGAGGTCCTCCCTTTTAAACGTATGTGGGACTTTACACCAACAGGGTGTTAAGTCATCCGCATTATACCTCTAAAAGCTTCATTTTATGTTTATTAATCTTGCGGGTTCTAGGTATGTACGAGTATGTAATCTTGTTTCGTCAGCGGTTACGAGCAGTCGCTCGTTAACCGCCCTATGTGTCAGTCGGACAATAAATATATTAAAGAGATAGTAATTTTATTTATCAGACTACAGAGTACCTAAAGTGGTGACCCCGACGTGATTTGAACACGCAACCTTCCTATTTGCTTTGTTTACATTTTGTTTTCCGGTTTCCAATTAGATAAAGGGTAATCCCATTTTAATTAAGATTGGCACAATACTTACTTCTTAAAAGTCGGGAAAATAAACGCAAATGACACGTTATTTCTATTTTAAACTTTATATAGCTGTTTTGAAACAATCCATCAAATGAAACATACCTGAAATAAGCTCGTCCAGAGGTAGCTCCATAAAGACACACATTTCCTACAATGACGTTGAGGTGAGACTCGAATGGTGACGCCTTCGGTGGGTAGATGATCACCTTGCCGCCAGACAAGCCCTTGCCTGAAATAAAACAAAATTTTTCGTCAAAATAACTAAGCCCGGAGTAGTAAGATCAACAGACGTATCTGTTGAAGCATACGCTACATAGCTTTTTTGAGTAGCATGGGAGGGCTTTATATTCCACTAATGTGTACTTAGAATTCCTTGTTTCAGATAACTAGATGTTTGTTTTTAATCATCAGTTACTTCTTGGTTCTAAACGCAATAGCTAAGCGTGGGCTCGTAGGTTTAATGTCAACCACGGACAGTGTTTTATTCAGTTATCCTCAAGGAATACCTGTAGTGACATAGATGTCACCATATAGGGACTATCCTGAATCGCGGTATCAGAGATCTCCGCGCGAGTAGAACATTTAAATCTCCTCCTTTTTTTGAAATCGGTTTACAATAGTCCGAAATCAACTATCGGGCAGTTGCCCGAACCAGACAAAACACCTACCCTTTTAAGGTGTTTTACGGGACTTTACACCTTGTTCAGCATACCTCTGATGGTGACCCCGACGTGATATGAACACGCAACTTTCTGATCCTTTAGTAATTCTTTATATGAGTAGCCAGCGAATCCGGAACAATTTACTCAGTACACTTTCACCGTTTTAGAGAATTTAGATGTTGTTTAGATTTATGATTAGTTGACTCACCAACATAGTCGTTAGCGTCGCCCTCGAGCGTGACGGTGATGCCCTTAGAAAGGAACGCACAGAAGCTCTGTCCGGCCGATCCGATCAGGGAAATGTTCACAGTCTTGCCGTCTGGAAGGCCGTCGTCACCGTATTTCCTGTTAGTATATAAAATAAGATTTGGTTAGCTGTTATTTTAGAGAATATATCTTAAGGGGGTGCTTTATGGCCTACGTTATTCTAACTCGAGCCGTAAATAACAGTGAGTTTGAGTAGCAAAACTTCGGTATTTTAGAGCTACGACTCCGCAATATTTACACCTGGGTATTGTATCCTGAATAAGTAAACTTGTGTCAGTTTAGTTCGTACTCATTTCTTTAGAGGGTCCTTTTCCACTCGCCTATCGTCAACATCGAGCATGGTTTAAAAGCTTGTTAATTCATCTAACGCAATCCAACGCGATGTTTGACGAAGAGGCAACGCTATAAAAAAAGAGAGATAACGCCTGAAAACTCGAATATTTTACAAAACTTGTTCCAGGAAATACGTGTTTTTTTTAAACCCTTAAAAGTTTTTGAAAAATATTGTCGTCATTCAGAATCTTGATTAGCAAGGCTTCGATTGTTATACTTTTTAGACTTTTTAAATTTTTGAGTTAATTATGAAGTGTCAAAATTCATGCAAAATAGTAGATTTTCAGAGGTGTTTACTGGATTATTTTTACACAAATTTATAAATTGATTTCAATAGAAGCCTAGATAATATCCACAAGATACCGTTTCCAAAATATCTAATGAAAAACGTCATAATCGCGTAAGAGCGGTTTTATGAAAAACAGTGAAAATGTATGTCGAGTTGGATGCCCTTAAATTACGCATAATACATGGAATAAGTAATTACATGGCGATATGATAAGAAAGCGTGGAGGTGAATGCTCTGTCCTCATTAGTGATCCTCATGCTGATGTCCACGTGTTGCTCCGTTCCATCCCAGATGCTACTGCACTGCGCGATCAGCTGGTTGTCTAGTCGCTTCTCAAGCTGGAAGTCCTGGAACACAAATATTGTAAGATTAGTATAAACTATGACATGTTATAGTTATACCTACTCAGATCTCTGTTGAGTATTTTTTTAAGGATAAGTGTGGTAAACAGGCCACCAAATTAGTAGTAAAAATTTGGTACACCGACTCAGTACACAGTTTTCTATTACAGCTCTAACAAAGTTTACAAAAGATTTATTGATGTATGGCTCAGAGGTAGCTAGCTACTTACAGTTCAGTTGTTGGATGTGAGTTGACAAAAACCACAGACTTCACTATAATTATGTTTATTAGCAAGAGTTACATTAAGGTTAGATGCTAATCCGCGGTAATAGCGTTACGGCAGCTATTGGTCAACTATAATTATTATAATTACAAGTATAAAAGTAAATAAAACGATTAGTGAAAAGTAGGCGCGACGTTAGCGATGAATAAATTGTTGATGAACATAGCATATAAGAATAATCAACCTGGGCTCAGGCCTCCTCTCTAGGAGAGAGAATAGACTGTAATCGACCACGAGGGCTCAGTGCAGGTTGGTGGATGTCACATGTCTTCAAATTTTTGGTTCTAGGACATGCCGGTTTCCTCACGAGGTTTTCTTCACCGTTTTGACAGCAGTGGTGATGAAATAAATTACACAAAATAATGCGCCTAGTTGGGTTTAAACTCGCAACCTACAACTCGTAAGTCGGAGCCGTTACCACTCGGCTAACAGTGTTCCTTGAATGTATCATTGTTGATGATCAATCCAATATAAATGTAGTTCACCAATACATACTTTTATACACCGATAAGCCACTAATTATCAATCCTTAACAATATTGTACCTGTGACTTGGACCCTCCAATGATATTGACGCCGGGCCTCATGTGCAGCGCGTTCTTGAGGATGAGGCTGAGGTTCAGCATCCTCGCCTTGGGGTTGTCATTGTTCTCTCGCACTTTGAGTAAGTCGGTGCGACCGATGAGGTCTTGGAAGCGACGGACGCCCACTTCAGCCATGTGTGTGCGGACCTAGAAGGAAGCATTACTTAATTATTAACAGATTACTGGCTTATTTACAACTTAAATGTGTACCCAAATTTTGTATAAAGTTAACCAACGACTCGAAAAAAGATGACGTAGAATATGGTGTAAAATACCATCACTTATTTTTTATTACCTTTTTGTGTTCCACTGCAGAGTAAAGTTATAAAGGCCTTTCCGTTCTTTCAGTTATCTCTTGGGCCGTCTTTGATAAAATGTTTCTAAAATAATGACCCTTTGTTGTTTTTTTTCTAACCAATATGCATAAACATTCTCTTAAAAAATGAACACAAACAAATATGAATAAAACCTACTTCTTCAGCCAACATGAACAGATAGTTGATGACATGTTCTGGCTTGCCGGCGAACTTCTTACGCAGAACGGGGTCTTGAGTAGCGATACCGACAGGGCATGTGTTCAAGTGGCATTTCCTCATCATTGTGCATCCTAAAAAACAAATTAACACGTTATAAACAGGGTGAAATCATAAATAGGAAAAAGACAGTGGAAAAGTGCGGACTAAGGTATTTATTATGGACTCGGATTCCTCTATACTGTTCCATAAAAAAAGATATATAAATTGTGAAGCCACTTTGCAATGCTGTCAAAAGAGCTGACATAATAAGAAACGCGACGCTGCGCTCAAAAACGGGGATCGTAGACGTAGAAAAAAATGTTATCAGGCTTAAATGGGATTGAACCATGATTGAACGCGTCACGTCAGACAAATTGACTGGGCTATAGTCTCCATAAAATGAGTGTCTGAGGATGCCCGAAGCTACCGACGTCGATCTCGGAAAAGGTGACTAGACAACCTAGACGCCTACGTAGTACTAGTAGAAGTTCTTACCAAGAGCAATAAGCGGTGCGGTACTAAATCCGAACTCATCGGCACCGAGAAGGGCAGCTACCATTACGTCGAAGCCTGTCCTGATTTGTCCATCAGCTTGTACAACCACTCTGAAATATAATATACCAACATTTAGATTAAAAATGACAATAATTATGTAACTAAAATACAATGTCTGTTATCATCATCATCATTTCAGCCGAAAGATGTCCTCTGTTAGACCTCCTCGAAGTGTCGCCATAACGACCGGTTCTGTGCGTGTCGCATCCATCGAATTTCTGCGACTCTCTTTTTTTCTCCATCGGTCCACCTTGTGGGAGGCTTTCCAACGCTGCGTCTTCCGGTACGTGGTCGCCACTTCAGAACATGTCGTCCCCATCGACTATGTTCTGCGAGCAATGAGCCCTGCCCACTGGCATTTAAGTTTGGCGATTCTTCGGGCTATGTCGGTAACCTTGGTACTCCTGCGGATATCTTCATTTCTGATGTTATCACACAAGGAAATTCCGAGCATAGCCCTTTCCATTGCCTCTTTCGAATTTAGGCCTTCTGATGAGGCCCATTTTAAGCGACCACGTTTCGAATCCATAATTATATCATCACTTGCAACACACGCTGATCATAAATTTTCGGATACCGCGTAGTTCCCCGAACGCTGCCCAGCCGTGTTGGATTCGACGATTGACCTCTTACTCGGAGTTAGACCTGCCCAACTGGACCGTCTGTCCCAGGTAAACGTAGTCGTCCACAACTTCGAGTGTAGAGTCTCCGATCTTGATAGGAGTGGGTGCTACATGGATGTTTACCACGACTTTGGTTTTGTCCATGGTCATTTTAATCTCTCTGTCGAGGTCACTGTGTATATGCTGAGCGATATTGTATATTTTTTCTTTCTCTGTACTTTTGGCGTCTCTCGGGGAGAACTATGTTTTGCGGTGGATGTGTATGGCCTGAAAGATTGTAGTGCATGTCTGAGAGTAAGGGCCTCACCTGGATCTCAAGTCGTTGAGTACAAGCACCTGGTGAGTCTCGGCGACGCCCAGCTCCCAGGGCAGGCCGGCGCTCTTGATGCCCGTCCACGAGCTGGCACCAGTACCTCCGTCGTGTCCTGAGATCACGATGTGTTCGGCTTTGCCCTGCCAATCATAAATACAATTAAACTTTTGTTGAACTTGGCGAACAGATTGTAAACATTACTGTTTACAAAAAGCTTAGCCAAAGAATAAAAAAATTGAATTAAGAATTGGACTCTGATCCAGCAAGCCAAAAGATTTTAAGGCACGCCTTATTTTTTTTTTTCCCCACAACTATCACACAACGCCGTCTAGTCTCAAGCTAAGCAGAGCTTGTGTTATGAGTACTAGACAACTGATAAACCTACTTATATATTTCTAAATACATACATATTATAGATAAATTACACCCAGACACAGAACAAATGATTGTGCTCATCACACAAACATTTGTCCTGGGTGGGAATCGAACCCACGACCCCCGGCATAGCAGTCAGGGTTACTAACCACTAGACCAACTTATACTCCGAAGGTACACTTAAGTTTAGCGATTCTTCGGGTCGAATAAATCTAAGAATTACCTTAGCCACGCCGGAAGCAACAACTCCCACTCCGACTTCCGACACAAGTTTGACAGAGATCCTGGCTCGAGGATTAGCAGCCTTCAGGTCATAGATGAGCTCTGCCAAGTCTTCAATGGAGTAGATGTCGTGATGAGGCGGCGGCGAAATCAGACCCACACCGGCCACGGAGCAACGCGTCTTGGCTATGTGTTCTGTTACTTTGTAACCTGATAATGAAAAGTTGGGTTTGAAATTGTTGTCCACTGTGTCCGACTTCGTTTTAAAAGGTTTTATTTGGGAAAAAACGTGAGGTATTATCCCATAGTATTGTAAAGAGACTGACCTGAGAGTTACTTGCGAGCCTCAGATATTAAAGATTCAAGTTTGTGACATCATTATGCAAGTGAGGCAATTAATTCACTGTAATTTTGTACACATCAACTCAGTATTTGTCATGTTAAAGGTTTCTGTATACATAAAGATTATTATTAATAAACCATGCAAGTTAAGCGTATCTGAAAGAACTAAAAATTAAACAATACATCTTTGACGCCACAAAGGAACTAGAATTCAAAATCCTGCATCGCGGTATTAAGAGTTTTCAGCACGATGGAAATCAACTATTGGACAATTGTCCAGACCAGACACAACACCCGTCTGGTCAGCGAACCCTCCTTTTTCAATGGAGGTTTGCGTGACTTTACTCCTGTATTGCATACCTCTAAAAATACTATCAACAAGAAACTTGCACATTTATTCTTCCGAAGCAATTTAACTTTATCGTTGAGCCGGGATCGTACAGGTTTGACATATAAAGCTAGGTACCAGGCAGCTCGCCGCCCTCGCCGGGCTTGGCCCCCTGCGCCATCTTGATCTGCAGGTCGTCGGCGTGCGCCAGGTACGACGCCGTCACGCCGAAGCGCCCCGACGCCACCTGCTTGATAGCTGAGCGACGGTTGAACTCAGGATCCTAAGGGGAATAATAATAATTTATGGTATAACTTTATAGCAGAGTTTCAGAAGAGACATCAAAGTTGTTCTTTTTCGGTGACAAATCTCCAAGCTCTCTCAACCAAGGACCTCTAATTGACCTCTAATGCTTCGTCATTTTTGAATTTTGTGTCAAACCTCAATCGTCAAACAAAGACATTCACAAATACGCTACAATATTTAAATACTCGTTCAAAGCAACCTAAAGTGTATTGGCGTTAAGAAAATAGTGACTCATCGTTGTCACTAAAATCACTCAGTTTAGCCACGCCCTTTAACCCATTAGATCATAGTAAATTAGAAAGCCTTGATCACGTTGACCAATTGAAGAAAGCCCTTCAGGTAGTACGGACGCATCTTTTGTCAATTTAAAAAATTAATACCTCACCTATTCGTTTTTTTCTTCTGACGATTATGATTGAATTTTAAAATAATTACCTCACCTATAAAAATAAATAGTAAAAATAAAAGTAAAAATCCGACGATTATGATCAAAACTAATTACTTAATATTATATTTGAAAACACTGTGTAATAAAAAGTTTGCTTTTATAAAAATGCTTTAATTTTTATCTCAATAAGAATACACTTTTACTTTGTTGCACTGATGAAGCACTATTTTCTTAATGTGAATAGGCTATGGATCGATAAATTTTCTTTTTTCCCGATTATGTAAAAATAAGTGTCGAATCGAGATCACCCGAATGTAGTGTTTATTTTAGGAAATAGTTACCTGATTCAAATATCTGTCAGCATTCTCTCCACCCTCTCCAGTGTTGGACTTGCCGCCGATGCGGTTCATTGCGATGGCTAGCGTCGTATGAGCCTCCAACGATATGGAACCGAACGACATCGCACCTGAAAAAAAATAAGACAATGATGTACAACTGCGAAAGGCTAATTAATTTACTATTAACTACTTATGCATAGACATAATCGGCCTTATAATATTCCCACTACTGGGACCCAGGATTCCTCTTTAGAAGAGGTAATGTGCCGTAATCCACCACGCGGGCCCAATGTGGATTGGTGGATGTCACATGTCTTTGAATTTTTTATTCTAGGACATGCCGGTTTCCTCACGATGTCTTCCTTCACCGGTTCGAGAGCCGTGGTGATGAAATAAATTACTCAAAGTAATGCGCCTGGCTGGGTTTGAACCTGTGACCGTGGTGATTATCTACTTGTAAGCTTAAAGCTATACCTACTTTATAAAAGATAGCTGATCTCTGCGACGTATGTCAAACTGACATTCCTAGGGTTGTCAGGATATAAAAAAATGTCGATAGTATTTATCGACATTTCTTACTATTATCGATGCTAATGTAACATATAATAAGTTTAAGTTTATTTGTTTACATACAGTAACTTTGTAACACTGTATGTAAACAAATAAACTTAAACTTATTAAACTTATTAATTGGGTTTAATTTAATTACAAAAGTTAGGAGGAGAATGGAGTTTCATATCAAACAAGATCGCGGCGTGTCTTCTCCCGAAACCCAAAGTTGTCGGAAGGAATGTTACATGAGTAGGTGAGAAATTGGATTTTATTTGCTCAATATTATTTTAGATCAAGTACGTACACATGTAAATAATGTTATGATATTAAAATATACAATGAAATTAAACGATAAATTAATTTTGAATTAAGTTTTATATAAATTTTCGATAGTCTGTAGTCACGATGATTCATCGTTCATCACTCATTAGGTCGGCATGCCCATAAAGTATGACATTGATAGGAATCGTCTGTCTATACTACTAAATTTAGAACTTCATAGGCGTGATTTTACTGACAGCTGTCGCAGAGATCAAGCTATCTTTTTTAAAGTATAGGTTTACAAAATAACATTTTTACCTGTCGCAAATCGCTTGACAATTTCTGCGGCGGATTCTACTTCGCTTAGTGGAATAGGCTCGTCCAGCTTGACAAGTTCCAACTGACCACGAAGTGTGCACGCCCTGATTGACTCCAAAGCACTTTCCCTGTTGAATAATTAGCCATTTATGAATACTTTGGTTTCACATGTCTCAATGGACTTGATAACTTTAGTGTAATAATTAAATCTATTTACTTAGGAAAGGGTTACAAATTATGTGAAGTGTTTTCGAAGGCAGGAACGGATAATATGAAATGAAGTTATGACTAATTTTGTGAGAAAAGAATTTTAAGCGATTAATCAGTTGATAAAACTTTTGAAAACTAAAGGTAGCAAATCATTAGGGACCCAGTAAGGCCGATTCTCGTTAGGCCTCGTGGAATTTCTGAAAGGGAAGCCATGGTCTTGGAACGCAAAGGGTAACTGAAGGACACAGTTTTTTATTTAGTCAGTAAAGGTCCGACACTCTCTTGCTCCACCCTAGAGCGCAAGAAATCATTGAACGATTTACCACGTAAAAAAAAATTACCTGTATTTATCGTAAGCAGATGAGCTCTTGTTGAGAGCGGCTTCTTGTAAGTTCGCGATGGACATGGGATCGTTGATGTGTTTCTCACCGCCCGCACGCCAATGATAGTTACCGGGATTCCTAAAAAAAAATATTTATTATAATAATTTATTGATAACACAAGTTCAAGTTTTAACATTATTTATGATTGGCGACTTTCTTTTGTGCCAGTGATATGAGACTGCGTTCTTGCGTAATAACACGTGTCGTGAAGGTAAACAGGACATATAAAGGAGAGGTCAAAAATGTACCGAATGTGTGACTGAAGTAATTTGAACACCAATGTGATGAACCTTATAAGACAGCTTATTTATTACGTTACTCGATCATAACTGAACACATTTTTTCTGGCTTATGTTTTTGTAAAAAAACTGAAAAATGTTTCAGTATTGAAACTTAAATTGTCTTCAGAAATTCTTTTTGATGAACTGAGCAACCTCTCTTAGGAACAACGTCTCTAAGAGTCCTGAAGATCCAACTCAATTTCCTGACTGTTGGCTAGATGACTAGAGATTATCTTGGTTACACACAAGTCCTGCTCATGTGTATCAAGATAATCTCTGCTCTATGGTAACATCCAATTACTTAATAAATACTTTGTTGATGTTTAAGCAGCCACAACATGACTGTTGACCGAGATTATCACCATTCTTTTTTTTTTTAATGCAGTCTGCATTTTGTATCTTATTGATTGGTGTATTCGATATTTACCTTAAAACTAATGCGTCCTTAACGTCGCCGTAAGTTAACGCGTGCCTGTCAAATATTTCCTTTGACAGAATCTCAAAGTTAACACCACCTAAAAACAAAAGCAACATAACAAATAAAATCTCCACCATTTTCCAACAACTCAAAAATTATAAACAATTGCAAAATTAAGCTTTCATTTGTGGCCATTATTCCTGACAATTAATGAAAAGTTTATATTTTTATTTAAAATACAATAAACTTGTGTATATTTATATAAAAAAAAACTTACCAATTCTAGACTGTGTGCCTCTAAAGCACTTATCAATTACTTCTTCACATAAGCCAACCGCCTCAAAGATCTGGGCGCTCTTATACGACTGTAGCGTGCTGATGCCCATCTTAGCCATGACCTTGGCCAAGCCGGTCTCGATGGCTCCTTGGTACGCTTTGTAGATATCGTCGTCTGTTAAGTTGGGGTCCAGAATGTTGTCGGAGCGAAGAGAGAAGGCGAGCTCGAAGGCAAGGTAAGGACAAATTGCGTCGGCGCCGTAACCTGGGAAAGACGGTAACTATGAAGTTTTGTGGCACAAAAGCGTGTTCCAGCAAGGTTCCTAATAAGGGCTACCGTTCCTATGCTCACCAGCTGGTGCCACTTGTGAGTAAGGTCCTGTAAAAGTTGTTAAGCTGTTGATCCCCGCACGAACGCCGGCTCTCGGGCGCCATTGTCTTACTATTGTGTCTCTAATTACACTACTCAACGAGTTAATACGCGCAAGGAAGCAAAGTTTGCATTAAGAGCATTCATCCGTTAAAACTACGCAGAAGCCAAAATCAATGATTTCCGACGGACAATATAACAATAATGTGTTTAATTTCTAGATAAAATATTGACGTCATATTATTGGGAATTTCATAATCTAGTGTATGGTCCAAAAACATTTTCAAATGATCGTATAGTTTTCCCATTAGAACAGTTATATTATCCAAGCCGTTTTTTAAACTAGCGGTCGACGGTCTACGCGAGATAGTAGTTAAACCGTGTATGGTAAACTTACAACTTTTTACTTAAAAAAAAAAATGATAACATTGACTAGTTCATGGCCCAAAAAAAAATACGATTGCTGTAAGTTTTCATTCAAGAAAAGTAATCTCAAAACTGTCATTTTTAGCCGTTTTTGGAGATATTAAACGTGTTAGTTTAGGATAATATATGAGGCATTTTTGTTTTTTTTTTTTTAGACTTATTAATTGAACGCATTTACGATCTATGACATGGTACAATAATTTTTTAAATAACTTATTTGTTTACACTACAATTAATTATTTAATATCACTATATAATAGACGCGAAATCGCGTCAGCGCTTAGTACCGGCCGAGGTCTTTCAGATTTTTAGTCTTTCTATTCTACAGTGATACTAAATAATTAATTGTATTGTAGTGCACATTATTGTTATATTTTCCGTCGGAAATCATTGATTTTGGCTTCTGCGTGGTTTTAACGGATGAATGCTCTTAATTTCATTTCAAATAATATTATGTGTGATTAGGATATAACATCCAGTATTTTGCAGTCTCGTTTTGATCAGAAAAAAAGGAGGAAAATTCCCAAAAGACATAACTCTGTTACTGCTGTTCTTGGCCACCGTGACATGAACTGCAGTGGCCAATCTAGAAATCTCTGAACCGACTGCGGGCTCAGGTTGGCCGCTGCAGAAATAATCTGACCTATCTTTTAACCCTTCACAAATACAGTGCCAGTGTGAAGCCCCTTCCCAGGATATGCATCACCTCCTTTCCTGCCCAGCTTGCAAAACTACCTGCACCTTCCACCACGACTTATGCGAGGTCAACGATAGAGCGGTCCAGGTGGTTAGCCATAATTGTGAATTTGGTTCAACCAATATTTAGATATTGATCAAACCAAATTTAAATCAGATCGACAATAAAGAAGAAGAACAAAGTTTCGTAAAATCGTATCTTTATCTGCTTTAGTTAATCAGTTATTGCAAAATAGCCCTCATTGGCGCATTCATCATTTCCTTAGCCTTTTTCTAACTAGCTACCAAACTAGGAACTACTCCCTAGCCTTTTCCCAACTAGCTACCCAACTAGGAACTACTCCCTAGCCTTTTCCCAACTAGCTACCCAAGTAGGAACTACTCCCTAGCCTTTTCCCAACTAGCTACCCAAGTAGGAACTACTCCCTAGCCTTTTCCCAACTAGGAACTACTCCCTAGCCTTTTCCCAACTAGCTACCCAAGTAGGAACTACTCCCTAGCCTTTTCCCAACTAGCTACCCAAGTAGGAACTACTCCCTAGCCTTTTCCCAACTAGCTACCCAAGTAGGAACTACTCCCTAGCCTTTTCCCAACTAGGAACTACTCCCTAGCCTTTTCCCAACTAGCTACCCAACTAAGAACTACTCCCTAGCCTTTTCCCAACTAGCTACCCAAGTAGGAACTACTCCCTAGCCTTTTCCCAACTAGCTACCCAAGTAGGAACTACTCCCTAGCCTTTTCCCAACTAGGAACTACTCCCTAGCCTTTTCCCAACTAGGAACTCCAGTCTTAACCGGATGCTACTGAAGTGTTTTATATGGAGCGACCGCCTATCAGACCACCACAACCCAGTTACTGGGCAACACGATACTCCTTGGATAGTGTGATGATCAGACTTCCTTGCGTAACGACCTGTAACAACTGTCAAAGATCTACGAATGACAACCGGGGCCAATTACTTACGTGCTTTCCCGGCACGAGTACGACGCACTCATTGACGTATTACTTAATTTTTTTTTTGCCAAGGGGTATCCTGTTACCCAATGGTAGAACTAGATTATGGAGGTCAAACTAGGCCACTACATTATGCATCGGGTTATATTGAAAGCCAGTCTACGCAATTGAGAAAAAGTTACGTAGAGATGATGGTAAACAACTATTTTTTAAAAGGAAACTTAATGTAGTCGTGTCTTACCTAACAGAACGCACATGTGGTGAACCTCCCTCGCTTCAGCAGTTTCAAGAATGATGCCGATCTTCATGCGTTGGCGAGTCTCGATCAGGTGATGGTGGACAGCCCCTGGGAACCGTAATTTTGTCATGAATATGATGTTTATTACAATAGAGAAAGGGTTTCTGTTAAGTTATACGTAAAACAATATAATTAGTTGCATGTAATCTAGATGACTGTCGACGTAGGACCGGTTTAATGGCAGTTTGAGTACATTCAGATGCTACGAGCAAACATAGTGCGCAATTATCTTTAGGAAAGAGTTCTATGCTATTCAATTGTTCAGAAGTAGACTCTATTGGAGTCGAAAGGACAAAGAAGGGAAAGGATTTGCAATAGATTTTAATTTGCGCATAATATTCTTCCAATTGCTTGCTATCATGTTTTTATTTATTTTTGAGATGGCTAATCATCAAATAAATTTCTCCTGCTCTATGTGGAGTAAGAGGGAGTGTCAGACTTTTACTGATTAAATTCTATTTGCCACTTCATCACTCCTTCAGTTGTCTTTTGAGCTCCAGGGTCACGGTAGCTCTTACGGGCCGGTTCACGACCTTGCCGCTGTGAGCGGTAGCTAAGCGCGGGGCGGCGAGCGGGTAAGATCAACAGTATGGAAATGTAGCACGCCACGAGACGCCGCACATAGCGCCGCGCGCCATCTTACCGATGCAGCCCCGCTCGCCGCTAAGACCCAAGTCGAGAACAGGCCGTTACAAACAATCCGACAGCCATTTTACATGTGCAAATAATTATTTTTTAATTGTAAGTGGCTATTTTTTATATACGCATGTAAGATTCAATCAGAGGTGTCAATCAGATATATTGTTTTGCGATTTACTTTTTTGGTTGTGTGATTGTACATCAGTTTTGTGAATTATAATTTAAAAAAATGTGTATGTTTATTATTAAACAAGTCACCTAACGCCAGCAGCATGCTGACGGGCACGCGGGAGGGCCCGGCGGCGCGGTCACTCAGCACGATGAGCTGGTAGCCGCTGGCCGCGGCCGCGTGCGCCTCGCCGGAGATGCGGCCCAGCGCCGGCTCCATGCCCGACGGGCCCTCCAGGTAGTCGAATGTGCAGTCGATCTCCTTTGTCTACGGGGAAGAGGAAATAGTCACGTTATTGTTGCATTTTTCTGTCTCCACTAATATGTAATAAAGAGGTCATATTGTTTGTTTGTAGGTTGCAATTTTTAGTACTACTGTAGTACTACTGTGGTTTTAGCAGTACTACTGTGGTGTGACGAGAATGGATAAAGTGAGAAATGAGTATTAGGGGAAGTTTGAAAGTGGCGCCAAAGTGGCGCCGCGTGACTGAAAAGTTGAAAGGGAATCGTTTGTCTGGGTATGGTCATGTGAAGAGGAGGGATGAAACGCATGTTACTAAAAGAGTTATGAGTTTACATGTGGATGGATGGAGAGAGAGAGAGGGAGGCCAGAGAAAAGATGGATGGATTGTGTGAAGAGTGATTTGAAAGAAAAGGAAGTTAGTGATAGCATGACGAGTGACAGGGCAGAATGGAAGAAAAAAACGTGTTGCGCCGACACCAAATAACACGGGACAAGAGCAGGAAGATGATGATGTCGTAACCAGGGACGTGTGTGCAATTAGAAGCCCGGCTTTTATGTGAAAATGCATGACACCTAACATTTCTAAATCATAGAAAATTACAAACGAATAAAATAAAAAGTTAAACTTTAAACTTCGCGCGTTTTACTGGTTTTGAAGTGATTTAAGTTTATTGTCTTTGAAATGAATTCGGAAACGCATGCAATTATTCCATTCAAATATGTGGAATCGACACTTGGCCAGGCAAATACTTTGAGTTTTAAAGATAAATATGATCTCGTAACTTTACCTAAACCTACCTGATTTGAATATTTCTAAGATAAAAACTTTTTACAAAAAAAAAAATAACCAACTTCACTAAAAAAAAAAACACTAAAAAGATCAAAATAACTTTAATTTCGGAAGTCGGTGTTTCTCGGTATTGTTTGTTTCTTATTTAACACCGACTTCCGAAATTAAAGTTATTTTGATCCTTTTAGTGTTTTTTTTTTAGTGAAGTCGGTTATTTTTTTTTTGAAACAAGTTTTTATTTAACACTTTTTAGTTGCGATACACTTATAAACAGAGTGCCTATTTATCACGACAATTCCAATTAACCCAAATACTGCTAGGTTACATTGTTTTATTATAAAGTTCCTGTGTCGACCTTCCTCCTTCCGGCTCCATCATCAGATTAGTTCGATAGTACCTTATAGCCAAAGAACATCTCACGACAATTCTAATAAGCCCAAACACGGCTAGGATACATTGATTAATTACGGAGTTCCTGTGCCTACCTTCCGGCTCCATCATCAGATCAGTTCGATAGTACCTTATAGCCAAAGTGCATCTCATGACAATTCTAATAAGTCCAAACACGGCTAGGTTACATTGATTAATTACGGAGTTCCAGTGCCTACCTTCCGGCTCCATCATCATCATCATCAGATCACTTCGATGATACCATTTTCAACGTAACTATTCAGAATCATTCATTTATTTGTATTGTCATAGTCGCTTAACTATCTTCATTGTGATATCTATTTGAGTATGAAGTTCCGTTGACCATTTCTGGTCTTCTTCATCAGTTCCACTTCATCAAATGTTACTTTTTGACTGTAAATGCTTAAGTTCTTGATGAAAATACCAAAATTACTATAGGGTTGCCTATAATTTTTGAGGAGTTCCCTCGATTCCTCATGGATTCCATCATCAAAACTGGATTTTGAAAAAAATGGGACCAATCTGGAAGCATATCCTATGAAGGAAAAAAAAATTTTGCAAATCGGTCCATAAACGACGGAGTTCTGAGGTAACAAACATAAAAAAAAAAAAAATGATGATAATAAAAAAAAAAAAACAACCGAATTGATAACCTCCTCCTTTTTTTGAAGTCGGTTAAAAACTAAATCAAGTGACGAAATTTCTAAGTACAATAAACGTGTTGATCAGAATCGCTGAATCGTATTTGTAAATCTATCGAGTAATAATATACCTTCTGTGTGCTTTATTATTTTGTCATCTATTGGTGGTAAAGAAGCGAAGAACGAAGAGTTATGGCTGTTTACATTGTGGGTACTTGCTAAATGTTATCAACATCGTAAACAAATGATTACAATATTTTGAAAGAAAGAAAGAAACAACGTTACACGTTCGTTAGTGGTTCGTTTTACGTTTTTTGCTCCATCTAGTGGATTCAGAAGTGGCCAGCTAGAATGTTGAGAGTAGCGATTGAGCGACATGAGCGAGCAAGAGTTGCCACAAAAATGTCCATAGGTGGCTCTTGTATCGTTTACGTCATTTATGATACAGATTACAGGTATGGTGATAACACCTTTTTTCGCATTATTTCTAACTTATTATTAACAAATGTAAATGAAGAAATTAAAATCAGCATTACAGCAAGAAATTTTGCACTGGATGATACGTGACGGCGGATTATCGCAAGGTTTTTTTTTCGGAATATTAGGTAAGTAGTAGGTACGCAAGGTTCCTTGGCTTGCTCCATATAAAGGCATCTGGCACACCACTGATTGTAAATGTTTAAAAAATATATTTTATTGATAGGAAGGCGGTTCAACAAGAACGAAAGCGTGAGAAATGTATTGTTAAAGGATTCACCTTAGTGGATTTAGAAACCACTGCTTAGTCCGATGGTATTTCAGTAATAAGAACCAATAGTGCAGTACAGCAAAGATTTCAACAATATTAGGTGAATTGTATCTACAGCGGAAGGATCCTTAACGTGTAAACGCAAAGCGTGTACTTGAAAAATACAAGACGTGCGTAAAACCTAAGACAAAAATCTAAAACTTAAGAGTAACGACATTCGTCGACGAGAGCACGCGATCTAATGTGTTTAGTTTCTAGAAGAGTTTGTGGCTAAAATAATATATCAGCAGAACCGGTCACCAGTTACCGATCTCCTAGCAATATTGGACGAAGTCGTCTACTGTGGATGGGCTATCTATCTACTATCCTAAAATACTGAGATTCCTCTGCGCCTCTGAAAGCACATTATGCCGATGATCCGGCTGTCATTTGTAGATCTTTGACAGTAATTACGAGTATTCGGAAGCCAAAAAAATCTTGTTAACATAATACAAATAGTTTGTCATAAGCATAGCATAATCAGCCTTTTAATGTTTCCATTGCTGGGACTCAGGTTTCCTCTCTAAGAGAGGGAATGGGCCGTAATCCATCACGCGGGCCCAGTGCTGGTTTTGGGGAATGTCACATGTATTCGCTTTTTTGGTTCTAGGACATGCCGGTTTCATCACGATGTTTTCCTTCACCGTTTTGGGAGCAGTGGTGATGAAATAAATTACACAAAGTAATGCGGCTGGATGGGTTAGACCCGCGAACGGCCGCGACCGGCCCCGACTTACGAGTTGCAACTCGTAAGTCGGAGCCGTTACCACTTAGCTACCACTGCTCTAATATAGAGATAGTCTCTCTATAGATAGTAGCTGCAGTTAAAATACCGGTATCCAGCTAATTTCGGTTAGACTAAAAGCAGGTTAGGAAGACAATGTGTTTACCTTCCATCCTCGATGGGTAGTGTGCTTGAGAGCATGCAGGTCAGGCAGAGACAGGATGGGCTGCGGCAGGAACAGGCGGTGGACGAACTCTGCGCTCGGCTGCAATATGTTCGGCGCGGGCCCGATCGGGCACAGCAGAGACATGACGATCTTCTCCCTGTAATCAATCATATACAATTAGATAAAATCAAACCGCAGACCGGGTTCACGGTCTAACCGAACGAAGCCTAGAGTTTTAGATGGAGCGACGACATATCTGAAGATTTTATTTTGTATTTTTTTTTTTTATATCACAAATATTTAGTTATTGTAAGTAGTTACAGCGTAAGACGCAGCATTGGACGGCCTCATACAAGGAGGACCGATGACCTGGTGAGGGTCGCGGGAATCCGATGGATGCGAGACGCACAAGACCGTTCATTGTGGCGACACTTGGGAGAGGTCTATGTCCAACAGTGGACATCTTTCGGGTGAAATGATGATGATGATGAAGTAGTCACATAGCTAATGTCTAGCACTGACTCAACTACGTCCTCAAGTGCGGTACCATTTGATACCCGATTATACGATGTCAGAAGCTCAAGATCATTGCTAATTAATAAACGCATGAGTACAGAATCTCAGTTACCAAGATCAGATATCAAGACACCGTCAGTTTATGTTTGGCGCTTGATGGATTAAGCTGTGTATTACCTAAATGGATCAATAGGAGGGTTGGTGACTTGCGCGAACAGCTGCTTGAAGTATTCATACGGCAGCGGCTGGAACTGCGACAGGCACGCCAGCGGCGCGTCGTTGCCCATGCTGCCCAGAGCTTCTTTTCTGTAAACAAAAAAAAACAGTGATGGATACTTTTGAAGATTAACGACATAGATTTAAATACTTGACAATTTTTTTAAAATTATTTGTTTCAATAATATTTATTTTGCCAAAATAAAATCGCAAATAAGAAGAATTTTTTAAATCGGTTCAATATTCGGTAAGTTAGAAATCATTCGAAAAGGTAACCTCAAGTATCAGAAAAAAAAAGATGCACAAACTGAAATTAGACATCACCACCATTATTAAGAAAAAGAGAGTTGTTCCCACCACGCCCCCACTCTTCTCATATACCAATAATTGAAATATCAATTGCTGCTTCATTTAAAAACCTATTTTGGTGCTGTTTTCAGAAAACTATTTGACTTGGAACACAAAAGACAATTGAAAGAACACAGTCATGTAGGTTTTGGTCAGTAAGTTTAACACCTTCCACCCAGATTGGGAGGAGTTATTTGATTGTAAGCTATTTTATTTATTTTACTATTTATGTACACACAAAAAACAGAAAAAGACTACAAAATTGACAATAGCACAAAGGTACTGCTTATTTCCAAAGAAATTTCTTCCAGCAGACCTGCGAAAGGAGAAATTAAAAGAAATGTAGACAATAGTGTGATAATGGGGTAATAGTGTTTTAATTGTAAAAGTGTTTTATTAAAACTATAAGCACAACAAAAAATGGTTGGTAGAACAACAGTTGATCGAATTATACTTTTAACGGAAACACGTCTTTAAAATTGCTTCCATAGTTTTTAAATGCCTGCCGCATTTAAAAAAACGAATGATAACAAATTCGGGGGATACAGTTTGATATTGCAGCTACATATCTATCATCTCCATCTAAAATTTAATTACACCAATGGATAGTTAAAGGATTAAAGAATTTGGCACGATCCGTCACAGTCCTCATGTGACGGATCTCGCGCGGAGTAGGGCGAAGCGCTGCCATTTTTATACCATTATCAGGATAGAATGGTGTGGGTGACAGCTGTCATATTCATACAATGTAGCTAGCTACCTATCCTTTTCTCTCATCTTAAAGATGCATATTTTCGCCCTGTTGTCATCCATGCTATGTAAAAATTGACATTAGTTTTAAAAGAGATCAGATTTTAAAACATACTTTTTCCATGTGTACTTATAGTGCAGTTTATTAGTAGATTTAAAACTTACTTGTTTTGAATCATAGGTAGCAGCAACATGTGGATAGACTCGATGGTGTATCCAAACAGCGGCAGGCGTCGGTCCGCGAGCCCCGACACGATGCTGCCATTGGTGCCGTTCGACGCTACGGTAACACTGCCGTTCTCTGACGCAACGGACTTGCGGATGTCGTCCATTGTTATCTAGAAATGTCAAAAAGAATGTTAGGCAAAGTGAAACTTGACAGGCTTATTGTACCAACAGCAGACTATGAAAGCTTTTTGTGGAACACTGATTACAATTCCTGGCTCCTGAAATATAGGCACCTAACCTAGGTCAGGAGTGATAATTTCACTAATTTGTATAGAATTAAAAAAATATGTGGTTCTGTTTTTTTTATAAAATAAAACATTTAAGGTGAAAGCTCCGGGCCCAAGCTTAGCTATGTTCCAGCTAAATGGCGCTGAATTCAACATTTGTATTTTATTTTGTTTTTAGTGTATGGGAGCATTATTAAGTTAAGATAATGACATTGGCGAAAATCGGACAAAGTAATTCATTGAGCTTAGTCAAATAATGGCCTCAAAATATTATGATTATTATAACAGTATGTTACAGAGAAAGAGCTGTAAACATTTTGGTGTAATGAAGTATTATGTACAAACGGTGAAATAGTAGTGGTAGCAAGAGACCTAGCAGCCTGCAAAAACTATTTTGCCGACAGAGGTGAGAGAAAGAGGCTCTTAGTTCAATAGCTGGTATCAGCGTCTTATTGTAACGCAGAAGTTTTGCTTATACAAATCTATTCCACCACCTTGTACAAGGTAAGCTTTCATAGTCAGCTGTGGGATTGCTCTAAAACATCTAATAATTCCTAAAAGCTTTATAGTAAAATCTTTAGAAAACGTCTAAAGCTGTAAACACGACGCCGTATTGGTCCTCTCAGTCGTGGAGATTAACCCTGCGTGTTGCTTTACAAAAATACGAAAAAACGGTAACTCGGTGTTAGAAGAAGCTGCCCTTTAGATGTTAGGAACATGCATGTAGTCGTCGCGGGAGTAAGGACGTGATTTGCTCGCACGTTTATCGGTGAAAACGTTGAAGGTACTCAATGGTACTCTCACAGACATTTAGATTTCCAGCTAGTATAGCATAGTATGATGAGTTTTATAATGTTCCCACTGCTGGGACGCAGGCCTCCTCTCTAGGAGAGGGACCATACCAATACTATAGTATAATATTATTAAAAGGTAAGATTTGTATTTTTGTTTGTAATAAATATCTATAACTCAAAAACTACTAGACCGATCCTTTAAAAAAAAAAATTAAAGTCACTATCCCACTTTATCACTAAGCGACGTAAATTATATATTTTCTACTTTCACGCGAGCGAAGCCGCTAAAAGATGCTAGTCCATAATATTCTTATAACATTACGACTAGTTAGTCGTCGGACTATGGACTTGATCAATAACTACTACTACTACTACTACTCTTGACTACTATATTCAGATTATCAGAATTTTAGTAAGTAAATACACGAACTACAAAAACGTGTGATATAAAAGAACATAGTACAAAAATCGACTTTATAACCGTGCGAACAAATCGACGTATCTCCACCGCGGCCTCGTGCCGGCTGGACGCGTCCGTGACGGCGATGGGGCGCGCTGCCCCACCGAGGCCCGAACAGTTTTCTCAACAACAATTTAGAAATTCATCACTCCCCATGCGTTTAACCAAACTCACCATCTGATAAAATGTATAAATGTATTCCCCACGTACGGTAATGCATAGAAAAGAGAAAAATTCGTTAACAATGTGGATGTGATGTTGAATTATTGTATAAGAAATAACATTACCCCTCCTACTGGGGCAGTCGAGTAAAAATGTGTTTGTGATCAGTGGCGGTACCTTCATACAAGCAGAAAAGCCAGGCATGCCTTACTAAAATGCTCGATAGAGAATCAATATCAAACCCGAACTATTTAAAAGTTCGCGCGCTTTAATTCTTATCAAAATAACACAAAGTATCTACCTATGCCACACTACTACACAGCGCGCGCAGAGTTTCGCATTGGCAGCATCTACGCGAGAGCTATATCTATCTCGCTTACACGTACCGGCTTTTACCGGGCTTTCAAATACTATCTCTGTCACTTTCGCACTTGTAGCGATGTGCCGTATAACGAGTTAGGACCTTATGCGTCTACAAATCGATCAGTATGGAAGATTTAAGCCGGGCATTCGTATGAAGTTGCTCGCGTATGCGTGACCTTGTCACCTTGCCAACTCTGCAGGGCTGCGTTCAAAAATAACCAGAGTAGCTTCGAGTTGCAACCCAGAGTCGTTCTTTTATAACTCGGGTAACTACCCTAGAGTTAACCCAACTAACTCTAACTCCGAGCAGGGTAGGTTGGTGTAATGACAGTTGCTTGGCATTGACAGTTGAACTCTACGTTCGCGTTCAAAAATGCGAGCTTAGAGTATCTACCCGATGACGTCATTAGAGTTAACTCTAATCTCATTTTTGAACGCAGGGCAGTGTTGCCGTTTTAGCGACGTTGTGAGATCTTGGAGATTTTTAACGAGTTTGGAAACTTTTTTAATTTTTTTTTTTTTTTTAGCAACAATAAAAACTAGCGACTTTTTAAAATAACGAAATTAAATATTCAAAAATAAAGGCAATTTTTTAGAACTGGTCTCGTTAATTCCAAAATACGATGTCGTTTTAGAAAAGCATATGCAGCATTAGAAAAGTGACAAACCGGGGCCGAGTTATTTATCTAACAAAATTCAAAACGATATTATTCATTCCGTAGCCGATGTGATGCAAACTTGCATCGATTACGAAGTTAGGCAAACAAAATTTGTTTCAATTATTATTGACGAAACCCCCGATGTTAGTCATAGAAAACAACTGTGCTTGATTCTCAGATATA
This sequence comes from Mythimna impura, assembly GCA_905147345.3. Taxonomy (NCBI): domain Eukaryota; kingdom Metazoa; phylum Arthropoda; class Insecta; order Lepidoptera; family Noctuidae; genus Mythimna; species Mythimna impura. The sequence continues at coordinate 27,525,685 of LR990343.1, read as the reverse complement.
ATTATAAATGAAATTCATGACTGTTTTTTGGTCTTTTAATTTATTGTACCTAATCAGTAGTTTGTGAGAAAATTGCGATGATACATACGTAGGTACCTACATACTCAGTCGAAAACTGAACTTTCTTTTTTTGAAATCGGTTAAAATTTTATTGGGCTTGCCTTATTTTGAAACCCTAGGCACGCCACTGTTTGTGATACATAAGACAATACATATGGATTATGAAGTTATCTTTAGTAGAAAAAATTGAATAAATAAGGATATATGGTAGGAACTTTTAAAGCTGTTTTTTTTTACCTTGTCTTGAAGCCACTCAGAGTGTGGACGGCTGCGAGCGATTTCCATCTTGAGTTCAGCATCCTGTACCAATTTCTTTTCAACTGTATCGACCAGCAACATACGACCAGGTTTTAGACGACTCTGAAACACGAGAAAGGGCCAATCAATATCTAGATTCATCATACTCTGGTCTGATGACTGATGAAATTATAGACAGTTGAATAAACCTGTATGTCAAGAATCTGTTTGTCCTAAGACAATCCAAATAATAGGGGTTAAAGTATGAAATTGCCGTTTTTTAAAACGGTTTGCTTTGAAGTGTTATATCTTTGGATTGACTTGGAATTATAAGTTCAAATAAACTTTATATTAAAGGTATGTTATTCTTTTTTTCAAACTTAGGTATTTATTGGTTTCTTTGTGTTTTGTATTTTCTGTAATAAGAGAAGATATAGATAGAAGCGCTTAGTCACCGCTTCAGCCGTCATTTACGTAAAAAAAGTCACCGCACCGCAATAGTTCGCGCGAAAATATCAAACCAACTGATTGCGACCGCTCGCTTCGCTCATCGCAGCACCACACCAACGCGCTATTGGTAGGCCACCGCAATAGACTGTCAATTTTTTATTCCATTTTTGCGCCGAATCCCATCGTGTTCGCTGTCGGGTTGAATCTACGTAAGATGGACACCGCGTAAAGCGGGAACTAAATTAGACCAGTTGTACGTAGTGGCGCGGCGGCGGCGCTTCGCGAGGCGTGGGTCTAATGTCGCTCTACAAGTCTAGTTGCCATATAAAATGTATGGAAACCGACGCGCTCAGTTCGGCGTACGTGGCTCACGTGGGCCCAATGTAGTTCTACCTTAAGTGTAAGAAGTCACATCTCACCTTGAGTACGACCTTGTCGGGGTCCACATCATAGACACCAACTTCGGAAGCCATGATAAGGATATTCTCACTTGTCACGTAGAATCGGGAGGGTCGAAGACCGTTCCTGTCCAAAATGGCACCTGGAAAAAAAGTAATATTTAAGAAACACAAATTTTCATTGTGAACCGCAACCTATTGCGTAGTATTTGCAATACCATGTAATATATTTTTGCCATGCTTGTCTCAAGGTCTCTCTAGGTGTAACACAAATTAAATTTAAGGTTGTTTGGGAGATGAATAAAAGAACTTCTTCGATAGATTTAGGCGTATATAATCAAAGATTTTGGTTTACAAATTTTTTATGCGTGTGCGTTTTATCGACCGATATAAAGCAAGTGCCACAGTGGCGGCGCGCGCGTCAGAAATTGGAACTACACCCCGCACTCCTCCTCTGGGCCGTCCAACCGTAGGGGCCCGCTGTGATGACGATGCGTAGACATGCCCCCCGCCTTGGAGCAACAGCCTCCAACGAAGAAGAAGCAGGAACCAGAAGAATTTTGATGTTGAGGACAGTTAGGGTTCTTCCTCCTTTAGCAGCGGACATAATTTAGGGTATGATCTTCTTATTACTCCGTTAGCTGTTTTGATGTCAGCTACACGTGCTAGTCCATCCTTTCCAGGTGAAGTACTCAGGACTCGTCCAAGACGCCATTTCAAGGGTGGCAAATTGTCTTCTTTGATGAGCACTAAGGTATTGGGTGCTATTGTGTCTGAGTTCGACTGCCATTTGCTCCTTGTCTGCAGCTCCGAAACGTACTCCTGCGACCAGCGTTTCCAGAAATTCTGTCTTGTTTGTTCGATGCGCTCGTAGTGAACCAAGCGTGACGTGTTTGCAGCTGTGAGGTCATCGTAGGCAGGAGCAACAAGCGGCCGGCCAATCAGGAAGTGGGCTGGAGTAAGAGGGAGTAGGTCGTTTGGATCTGAAGACATGGGATACATGGGTCTGGAGTTGAGGATGGCTTCTATTTGTGACAATAGTGTGGAAAATTCCTCATAAGTGAAATTTACGTTGCCAACACGTCGGAGATGAAATTTAAAAGATTTAACTCCAGCCTCCCACAAACCCCCAAAATGTGGTGAATAGGGAGGGATAAAGCTAAACTTAATATTTTCGCCTACAGTAAAATTTAAAATATCATTTTCACTAGAAATTAAAAATTGAGAAAACTCTTTTAGTGCGCCTACAAACGTTTTTCCGTTGTCGGAAAATATTTGAGCAGGTTTTCCACGACGAGATAAGAACCTTTTCAAAGCCATTAAGTATGCCTCAGACGTTAGACTTGTGACTAATTCTAAGTGTATCGCACGAGTAGCAAAGCATATAAATAAACAAACGTAACACTTTTCAAGTTTTGCACCCCTTCCCTTGCGATTCAATATGAACATAGGTCCCGCGTAATCTACACCGCAGTGTAAGAAAGGATACCCCGGTTCTAGTCTTTCAAGAGGTAGGTTGCCCATTTTTACTGATAGTGCCTTCCCTTTCTGGCGAGTACATGTAACGCACTTATGTACTGTCTGCCTGGCTAAGTCACGACCCTTGAGTGGCCACCAACTTTCTCTGATAGTGGCCAAGAGCAACTGTGGACCAGCATGGAGTAAACGTTTATGTTCAAATTGAAAAAGAAGTCGCGTAAACGGGTGTTTGGAACATAACAATATAGGATGTTTTTTAGTATAGGAAAAGGTATCTGAATTCATTAATCTACCTCCCACTCTAATAATGCGATCTGAATCTATGAATACATCGAGACTAGATACGTTTCTCATCGATTTAACAGGTAAGTTCTTCTCTAATGCGTTAAATATGTCGGGAAACGACGTTTGTTGTGCTAAGCGTACCAAAACTAAAATTGATTTATTTAATTCATCAGACGTGATTGGGCCATTGCTACGATCTGATTTGCGTCGTGCATTATGAACGAATCTTAACATGTAAGCGGCTGCACGTCTCATTCGATTAAAATTTGAAAAATGTTTAAAGTTAAAGATACTAGTAGAAGTTGATTGTGTAAATAAAGAATTAACATTTGATTTTATTTCAGGTAAATCGTGTAAAGGAATTATTTCATTGTGATTATTTTGTTTAGAATTAGTGTTAAGATCAGTTAAAAACGTTGGCCCGTGCCACCAAATATCTGAATGTTGAAGCGCGTCGAGCGTGAGCCCGCGAGATAGAAGATCAGCTGGGTTGTTTTTACCAGAAACATGTAACCACGGTAACTCACCAGTCAATTCATTTATTTGCACTACTCGGTTCTGAACGAATGATTTTAATAAATTAGGTGAAATTTTAATCCAGTTTATAACAATCGTGGAGTCTGACCAAAAGTATACATTATCAAAAGTTAGTCTCCATGACTGAATTATTTTTCTATATAACTTGGCACCAACCAAAGCCCCGCACAACTCAAGTCGCGGTATCGTGACTGGTTTGATTGGTGAGACTTTGCTCTTGGCACAAAGTAACCTAACAGTGGCCGGTGAATTGTCATTGTATGTACTTATGTATGCACATGCACCATATGCATCCTGTGATGCATCCGTGAAAATATGTAAGTCTGTGTATTTTGTATTTACTTGTCGGACATGACGAGGAATTTTTATGTTTTGTAAATGTTGAAGTGTGTCAATAAAAGTTTTCCACATAAATAAAATATCGTTAGGTACTGGATCGTCCCAACTTAACTTACAAAGCCATAATTTTTGCAAAAGTATTTTTGCGATTATAATTGAAGGTGCTAATAGACCTAATGGGTCGTACACCTGTGAGATGACAGATAAGATAACGCGCTTAGTCACATGAGTAAAACTTTGATAAATCTTTGTAGTAAAATATAATAAATCTAAATTATTCAACCAACCAAGACCGAGAGTTTTAGTTAAAGAATTTTCGCCAAAAACTAATTCTTTTGTTTGATCTGTTGTAGAAGTCTCCGAATTAAACAACCATTTACGTAAATGGAAGCAACCAGATTTTAAAACATTAGTTACTTCGGTACAAATGTCTAATAAACATTGTTTACTATCATGACCAGTAATCAAGTCGTCTACAAACAAATCTTCATCTATTACTTGCCTTATGACGTCATCCTTACACTCCGATGCCAGCTGTTTGATGCATCGAATACTTAGATAAGGAGCGGACGCGGTGCCGTATGTTACGGTATTAAGCTGGTACACACCTAGTTCGTCCGATTTATTTTCACGCCAAAGAATTAACTGAAGGTTCCGTAGATCGGGTTGAATATTAATTTGCCGATACATTTTTTCGACATCAGCGCATGCAACAAATCGAAATTGCCGAAAACGTAATAAAATCGAAAAAACATCATTATGTAAACTAGGGCCAATATATTGAATGTCGTTAAGCGATTTGCCCGATGTTGACTTTGCACTTCCATCAAAAACCACCCTAAGTTTAGTAGTACTGCTATGAATGCGTAAAACACCGTGATGTGGAAGAAAATAATTAGGTGTTGGAATTTGATCGATTCGACTCATGTGCCCTAAACTTATATATTCATTCATAAAATCACAATATAATTTTTTATATTCAGGTGTCGACTTATCTAATTTACGTTCAAGTGCGTGAAAGCGATTTAACGCGAGTGCATACGTATCTCCAAGTGAGTCACTGGACTCAGCTAATGGAATGCGCACAGAAAATCGTCCTTCGTTATCACGATACGTGGTTTGCATAAACAAGTTTTCACATAAAGACTCATCTTTAGTTAATTTATTTTGCGAAAGTATTTCTTCAAGCTCCCAGAATTGCCTAAGTTGATTATCTAAAGATTGTGAGTAATTGCATTGAACTTGATTGTTGCGTGTAGTTTTATTATAATTTAACAATGATCCAGATATTACCCATCCCAATTTAGTATTCTGGAGATATGGACCACTACTTAGGCGAATTAGTCCGTCATTTAAAAGTTCCCAGAATTTATCTGCTCCAATTAATAATTCGATACCTGACGGCGAATAAAATTTAGGATCTGCTAACTGTACGTGGTCAGGTATATCTATGTGTGATTTTGTACCTAAAGATGGCAACTGTGCTGTTATTTGATTTAAAACTAAACATTTAAAGCGCGTACTATAATGTGAAGTTTTAGACCTTAACTTGATTTCACATGATTGTGTGGAATTAGTCACCGAGTTACCTACGCCGGAGACTTGAACAGTGGACTGTATTAAATTAAGATTTAGTCTTTTACATAAAGATTCTGCAATGAAACAATGCTGACTACCATTATCTAATAAAGCGCGGGTAGTGTGATAATTATTGCTTTTATCTGCAACCTCAACTAAAGCTGTAGACAGCAGTACCGTTTCTAATAATGAATGAATCGTACTTTCATGTGTTGTGTGAGATGCAGAATGGAATGTGGTAGTGTTTGTGGAATTAGAACTAGTTGTATCCTGCGGCGATGCCTGTGAATTATGCACAACAGCTGACGATGTTGATGCATTTACGTTACCGTCACATTTATCGTGAATTAAACTGTTGTGTTTCTTATTGCATAACTTACAAGGACCGAACCAACACTCATCGACTGAATGACTGGCGCGTAAACAATTAGAACATAACTTCTTTTCTTCAATGAATTTAACTTTATCGTTAACAGATAATTTTAAAAATGAGTCGCAAGAATAAAGCGGATGACTAGCTTGACACATAATGCAATTACGAGAACGTTTTGAATTTTTATTATTAATTTGTTTGTTTTGTGTTGATGTGTGACTATGTGATTTGTGTTGTATTTGTGAATGTGATGGTTTTTTTGTGTTATTATCGGATGAAGATTTACTATGTGCCAAATGAATAGTTTCTAATACGTCAGCCCTATTTTTAAGAAAAGTAATCAAAATATCAAGAGATAAATGTGAATTTGACTGGTTTTGACTGTTGATGATTAAACTTTTATGAGTCTCCCATTCCCTTTCGGTGGCTAAATCGAGTTTAGATGTAATTAAATAAATAATCAACGTGTCCCATGACTCGGTTGGCTCACCGAGGTTTTTGAGTGAACGTATATTTTTAAGAACGGTATCTATAAGCTTGCGAATTTGATTGGATGACTCCTTATTTAGTGACGTAATAGAAAACAAAGCCTTGACATGGTTTTGCACAAGTAACCGATTATTATTAAATCTGTTTTCCAATAACTCCCACGCTATATTGTAATTCTCAGAGGAGAATTCTAATGATTTGATAACTGATAATGCACTGCCAGTAAGAGAAGAGCGTAAATAATGGAATTTCTGCACATTATCTATTTCTTTGGAATAATGGATGAGAGATAGGTAAGTATCGCGGTACTCCAACCAATGGTCATAAGAACCGTCAAAGGAAGGAAGTGAAATTGTAGGTAATTGAATTTTACTAGAAATTTTGGAACAATTTTGGTTATTGTCAGAGTTAATAATACACTTAGCTTTAGTCACATAAGCATAGTAATGAGTTTCAAATGATTCTCTCTCAGTTAACTCTTTTTCTACTTGACTATCTGGAATTTTTAAGTCTATTTCGTCCTGAATTTCTGAAAATTGTTCTAACAATAAATCTGCTTTTTGTAAACGAGTTTGTAGTTCCGTTTTAATGGTTTCAGTAATGGGGTTTTTTTCTATAGAATCTACATACTTCATGAATAATCGAAATTTACCGCGAATAACACCTCTTTTTTTATTTAAATCTCTAAATAAATCCTCACCACCACTACGGTTTTCTTTTGTTGGAGTTTTAGTCATTTCGGAGTTTGTGGAAGACAGTGGAAAATAATTATTCTAAAAGATTTGCAAAGATTTTTTGATAAAATAAAGTTGAGGGTAAGCGACGAAAAAACGAAAATGGTTTACGCGTATTTAAGTATTTAACGGGAATAAAACACTAGAATAACACACAATATTGACACAAATAAAGCACTGAAGACAGAAGAAGGATAGGATAAAGAATGATGATTGACCTGACCGTTTTATGCTGGTACCGTGGATGGCTTCGCTGATGGTCTCGTGCGTCCGATTTATGCTGGTCGCTACGATATATTCTGCTGCATCCGGCGTTGAAGGTCCAAATATGTTTGGGAGATGAATAAAAGAACTTCTTCGATAGATTTAGGCGTATATAATCAAAGATTTTGGTTTACAAATTTTTTATGCGTGTGCGTTTTATCGACCGATATAAAGCAAGTGCCACAGTGGCGGCGCGCGCGTCAGAAATTGGAACTACACCCCGCACTCCTCCTCTGGGCCGTCCAACCGTAGGGGCCCGCTGTGATGACGATGCGTAGACAAAGGTCATCAGTACACATATCGCTTTGCTAACACCTAACTTTCCTACAGCATTTCTGAACAACTTTCGGAGATCTAATTTATAAGAAATAGAAGTTGGACCATTGGGGATGTCTCGGAAACCTCAAACTCTACAGCGAGATCTATATTGTCACACAGGAACGAAAACTCAAAAATCTTGCATATCGGTAACCGAGTTTTTCGCGATTAGAACGTATACAACGGTCAGAAAATAATTTATCGGTCAGTTGCCCGGTAACAGACACAGCATCCGTCTGGTCGGAGGTTCCGCATACCCCTTAAACATCAAGAAAATCCCTATCTAAAGTTCTGAATTACTTACCGATGTACCGTCCATCCGTAAAGGAGACTAATGCAGGTCCATCCCAAGGTTCCATGCACGATGAAGCCCATTGATAGTAGTCCCTTTTCTCCTTAGGCATCGTGACGTCATCCTGCCAGGCTTCGGGCACCATAGTCATCACCGCTTCAGGTAAGGACCGCTGTCCAGCATGGAGAAGGAATTCCAGCACACAGTCAGCTGAACCAGAGTCGGAGAGATTTGGTTCGACGACTGGGTAGAGTTTCTTTAAATCTAAAGAAAAAATAAGATGGATTTAATTGGTCCTACAAAGTATAACATACTCACTCGGTCGCACTCGGTTTCAAGACTTCAGATCGGTTTATGACTGGCCATTGTTTGGTCCAGAGTTATCTATAGCATCCCTGGTTATAGATATGAAATTTCGGATCTGAATATCCGTATTCAGATACGGTTACAAATTTGAAATTATTTCGAATTATCTGCTAGTTTAGGTTACGGGTATTATACGTAATTTTAAAAGTAAAACAGAAAAAGCAAAGTTTTACTTTTATTTCTATTCTAGATTATCATTTGTTCGACCAGGCAACACAAACAAAAACCTGTCGTAATCTCTCATCTAGAGTCCGCCTTTATACGAAAATTTTATGTTCTCTATTATATCGGTTTCGTGTACGGATATTTTTTAATTTATAGGATATCCGATAATTTTGGTTTCGGTTACGGAGCTTTATAAGATCCCTGGTCTTGAGTGCCTAGTGCGAGTTGTTTTTACGTTAACGCGATCACAACGTTTACCACGTTTGGCTCTCTGATTGGTTGAGCTTGGAGCGGCGAACATCATAAACGTGTCGATCGCGTTAACATAAAACAAACTCGCACTGTGTCACATTTAGTTTATTTATTTATTTATAAACACACAAATACTTAAAATCGAAAAGAATAAATACAGATAGAAGAGCACAAAGCAAATTTCTTCCAGCAGACTTGCGGCAGGAGAGTTGAATGAGAGATGTAGACGGGTGATTCTTTGAAACCGAGAGGGTGTCTCATTCGTTTGGCCTAATTTTTTCTTTACAATTTAATATTTTTTTTCCCGATCACTAAATGTATCAAAGGCACACATTTGCGCCCAGTGGCTTACGACACAAAATAGATACAAATAGGTAAAAAAAAGTTTGGCCCGATGAATGAGACGTTCTCTCGGCTACAAAGAATCACCCAGACGCAGTGTGTATAAATAAGTTAAAATATCTAAATTAAATCATACATATTACCTATATCACAAACAGTAAATATATGTACACTTAAATAGATAGGAGAAGCCATATCAATCAGATTTTTTTTTCTATATTTTAGTTCTTTTTTTCGCCATGTGAGCGGATTAAGAATAATAACTTACCATCTCCGAACAGCTCGCTTTTCATGACACCTTCACGAGCCTTCATGAGGTTGACGTTACCCCGTAACGTATTGATCTCGCCATTGTGAGCGAGAACTCTGGAAACCAAACAAAACATCCATAAAAGTTATCACATCTTCGTTCCAGAAGGATATGAATGAGGCTTAAAACTTTTTTGTTTCGGTGAGTTTTTGAATGCATTTATATTTTCACACTAGCTACTGCCAGCGGCGTCGCCCATTTGAAAGTAGGGGTTTAATTTTGGAAAATCTTCTCCGACCTTGCCGCTGTGAGCGATAGCTAAGCGCGGGGCGACGAGCAGTAAGACCAAAAGTATGAAATTGAAGTACGCCACAAGCCGCTGCTCGTATCGGCGCGCGCCCGCCTGCCGATGCCGCGTCGCTCGTCGCTAAGACCGAGGTCGTGAGCAGGCCGTTAGTGCTCGCCGACCACATAAAAGAAATCCTAGTGCAAAATTTCATGCTCCTAGACCCTGTAGTTTAGGCTGTGCGTTGATATGTCAGTCAGTTTCTCCTTTCATATTATAGATGAATGTTAGCGATTTGAGAAGGTTATTTAGGCCAGAGAGCTGCTATATATCAAGAAAATATGTACAAACCTCAGAGGATGAGCTCTTTCCCAGCTGGGGAAGGTGTTGGTGGAAAATCTGGTGTGCACCAGCGCCAAATACGTGGTGAAGGCTGGGTTGGTCAAGTCCTTGAAGTATTCCTACAAATAGAAGATTATAATGATTATTTTATAAGTCCTTAACCAAAAAACTTTTAAAACATCGTTTTTTTTTTAAGTGCTTAATTTTTGGGTAACACCTCCCAACATTTTGTGGGAGAGTGGTACTTTTTTCTCACTCGTAATCTACCGCTATTTTTCCTGAACTTCTCCGAACCTGGGGGGTCTTTAAGTCAAGAGTGAATAGGTTACTTCTAGGCAAGCGTGGGGCTATCATCGACTACAGCGTAGCTTTCCATCAGGCGAGATAATGGTCAAGCGCAAGCTTAACAAATAAAAAAAAGAACATCAATCCAGTGTTTTGCTCCTATAAACGATTATAAATCATCTGTTTCAGTGACTTGATTTATATTTAGGTAACAGGTTCAGCAAATAAAGATACCTACAAGGTAGCAAGTTCCAACTCACCCATAGCTGCTGCGAAGTCAAGAGTCCTTTGTAGACAACAGTCTTCAGCGCAAGACTGCAGATGTAGAACCTGGCTCCAGGCACCACCAGCTCATGGGACGCGCGCTTGCGCAGCACGAATATCTGAAAACATTCACACTCTCCAGATACGGAAAATACATCACACGCTGGCATGCCTGTATGGAAAAGATGGTTCAGATTTGTACATCAGAATTTAATTCATTAAAGTTATAGAAGTTTTTTACAATAAGTACCAAAATCAGATGTGATGATGAGATAAATTAACATTCAGATAGATACTGAGGACATTATATTTTAGAGTAGGTACTTTTTCATCTTAGATGTGTACAACCAACTTTTGAATACAAGCATCCCGTAGGGATTATGAAAGGGTATGTAAAATTTACGTTTGGCACGAAGTGGTTGCGTCCGGCTGGCCAGTGCGCGCGCAACGATCTGAAAAAACACCTATAAGAGTTCCTTACGTCCTTCATCCGCGCTTACTACCACTCATTTCAAGAGGATGAATTCGCAACGAGGAACGTTGCAAATTCATACTCTCCATACCCTCTCTCGCTCTTGTGTGCAGCTTCGTCTCGTTCTTACCTGTCTGGCTAGTTGTTCGTCGTCGGTATCGCCGGTAACAAACACTTGACGCATAAATGGCTCCGAATTACGAGCCACCTGACCTGAAAGCGAGCCAAAACAGCCCATTACTAACTTCACCAAGGGAATGTGACAACCTTATACTAACGGAAGTATTTCTTATTATAAGCTAGTTTCTATAAAACACTTTAATGGCAGAGAAATCGAATGGTATCTAGAAATGTCATAAATGTTTAATGCATTTGGTATTGTATGTAATTTTAAGTGAACAGATGGCTACATTTATGACAAACTTGAATGATGTATTCATGATAACATTACCATTTAAGCGTTATTTAATGACAATGGCTGTATTTGTTGACTTAATTGAGATATTTAACTCAAGATTCAACAAAAAGTGAATGATGCGGGCTATAATTTAAAATAATAATACAAGAATAATGTTTGTCTAATGAATCTTAAGTTAAAGTTACAAATAATTCTATATCGTTTTATTTATCTTTTTAAAATCTTTTTTGGTTTAAACAAGAACGTAGTACAATCCAAGCATCAAAATCTATCCATTATCTAACAATTTTGTAATTTTTATTAGAGAATCTTGACAATTTACTCTTATTTATATATTCTTCGATGCTTGTGACAGTACATACGATAATTATTTGCAATAATATTCCATGCGTATCCACATATTTGCAATGCAAATCATAAATATTGTATCCATGCAAAATCATAGCCTTTATAATTAATGAAACATTGTAAAAGCGAACGTAGTGGATACGTTATGGAAAATTGTATAAGAACTATGCGTAATAGAATCACTCAAAACATGTGAAATGTACTAGAACAATGCTGTAACACAAATTGTCCGTGCCTTTTATAGGAAAGCAATTTGCAATACTGCTTTTAGTGATTCTAAGACGCATAGTACTGAATCTGATGTCAAATCGCACAAACCGTTTGGTCAAGCATCGCATGACCGCATTCAGCCGCGTTTAAACGACCCGACATTACTACGACCTGCAATGAGAGTCGCAAACAAAAATCGCAACGTCGAAACTGGCCTTATATCGAGCGACAAATATCGGTGGACAAATCGACAGTGAGTGACAGGACAATATAAATGATAATGTCTTTTGACCCTACGACATATTTACTGAGAGCCTTTTTATAATTATATTTCCATTAAATTATGAATCAAGTACTTTCGTTTAAATAAATTGTTTTTCCATATCAGGACACATACAGCGATTGTGGAGTGACGAGAATAGCTAAGTTGAAAAATGAGTATATTAGAGGAAGTTTTAAAGTGGCATTAGAACGTTGAAAAAGAATTGTTTGTTTCGGTATGATGAAGAGGAAGGATGAAACGCATGGGGTCGCTACACACGGGCCACCGGCCACAACCACAAAAAGACGCCACTGGCATATTTTCTATAATTCTCATAAGTTATATACGGATTCGCCGCACACGGTGGACGCCGGTGGCCGCCACACGTTACAAATCGCCGCTGCTCGCTCCTTGTGGCCCGCACTGGCCACTAAACGCTGATACAAAACGCCGTCACACGCCACTCGCACATTTAAACCTTCTTCGTCAGAGTCCATTATGATACTGCGCGTATGGGTTAAAAAAATTAGCAGCCACCGGCCAAGTGGCTGTCGCCCGCTTCCTTTGTGGCTGCTTCTAGCTTCTCGTGGCGGCTTTTGTGATTGTCGCGTGTGGTCCGTATGCTGAGACCCCTACTAATAGTAATGAGTACACATGAGATGAAGAGGAAGAGGAAAGCCAAAGAAAAGTAAAATAAAATGAATTGCGTGAGGAAACTTCTCAAAAAGATAGAAAAGGGAGTCAGTGATAGCGTGGCCGCTGAAGTGCTGACAGAATAGAATTGAAGAAAAAAAAACGTGTCGCGCCGACCGCAAGTAAAATAGGACAAGAGCAGGAAGACAGTGATGAGGACACATACAGCAATATTCACAAAACAAAATGTTATAGTTTCCGAATAAATCTCCTATCTCAGTAAACATACAGTTCATAACAAAAATCAATAAGTGGCTTCGCGTCACCGGCCAGCCCATCTGTCCATTATGTTTTAAATTAAAACACTATTCAGCTCAACTAGTCGACCACTCCCATTGGCTGTGATTACTTCGGCGCCATGTTTATTTATTAAGCAGGGTCCTGACTTCGTGTTCTATTAGAAAAACCTTTAGATGTTACATGTGGGTTAATCAAAAAAGGCTCTCAGTTCTTCATTCATAAAATGTATAATTTGGTTTCCTATTTTGATGTTAATTTGTGCAGAAGACATCGTGCATTTTGCACTTATTGATTGATTTAAGTCCCATTTAGCAAATGTTTTTATTGATGATACAGTATTGAAAAAGGTCTGTCCATTTCTTTAGATCTGAGAAACAGAAAGTAATAACTTTTTGACAATGTTAATTAATTAAATTATTAAATTGGAACAGTTACCGAGTTGTTTGGCTTAATTTAATAAAAGCACCTTGCATTACCTTGCCTTCAGCAAGGTAATTAAAAGTTGAGCTGGAAGCTATAGTCAGTTTCAAATCTGTTTGGCGAAAACTTAGAAATGAATCCTAAGTACATGTGAAGAAATTCTTTGCTTTTAGTGTTAACATTGGCTAAATGTGGACATGCTAAAAGAAATAATAAGGGATTTTTTTACTGTTCATAGGTTCATGAGTTATACCTTGAACACTCGTAAATATAACTTTGAAAAAAAAAAAACTAAATGATTATACTTGATAATCGTGGTACCCTAATGAATTTCTTCAAAAAATTAGACATCAATAGCAATACAAATGAACATGCAAACTCATAAAGGTCCTGCCTCGGATCCTCTCCGAATGTTTTCGAACCTCTTCCCAAGTTCATGCATGAATTGCCCCCTTTTGATTATGAACAATGATTTCTATGAATGTTAAAACATAGAACATAGAAATGACATAAACTAACAAATGAACTGTCTGATTTTAATTGAAATCCTCTCATAAGTCCTAACATACAGGAATTAGGGTCCTATATAGTTGCACTTGTAGCCCTACGGTATCTTACCTATGGTGGAATTATTGGTCGGTACTGTGCGCCAGCATAGCACAGTCAGTCCGAGGCTCTCGGCAAGCTCTCCGAACTTCTTCTCGATATCCTGGTGGTGAAGCTTGTCGAGGAAGAAGATGCCGGTGGCATATCTGCCGAATGGAGGCAAATCGATCTGGTGCGTATCTCTGGGGATAAAAGAGAAGAGAGTTGCAGTAAGATTCAAGATAAAACACAGAATAAGTACAAGTAGTTATGACTTAAAACTACTCGTAATGGCCAGGAACGAGACAAAGTGACTTGATGGTGTCGCATGTCAATCCCGTACATATTACAAGTACATTGTTTTTTACTTTTTAACAAACGTTATCGTTATAGTTGTGCAACGCAATATAAAGTGCAATTATGATGCAAGATTTGGAATAATAAGAACCCTTAACTAATTAAAACTAACTAAAAACAAACTTAAACTTGGTGTTGAAGAATACGCCACATCGCTGTCGACTGGTAATGTGCCCAAATGACTGGTGACATTGCCACGCTGTTGCTTATTCTCTGTCCAGGTAAAGTGGAATGTCAATAAGGCTTTTGAATAGGTTGTTATATATAACGTTACCGGCAATCTGTATAATTCAGGGATTCTATACAAGACCTAGGCAATGTATGGAATACTTGGGGCGTCCAGGCAATGTATGAAATATTAAAAATTATTATTGTCCATTACATACTTTACCTAGCTAATGTATACAATTCCTAGGGATTGTATACAGAATCTGCTGGTCCACCGGCAATGTGTAAAATAAATAGATTTTGGTCTATATTTATCAATGTTAACCGATCTACCTATAAAATGACGGACAAATGAAATATGTTTTATTACTTAAAATCAATCTGTGTAAAAGGCGAGAACAGGAAAGGGATTGATGTTATTTTAGGGTACCCCGACAGGGACAGGGTTTTTTTTTCGGGTGAGAAAGTCATCTAATGACATCCCCCGCTCTTGGGCGGACCAACCCACTCCTGTTCCTTCTTTGCCATTTTTTTTTTCCAGGGCCCCGGGGATCTCTTTCGCATCACCCATGGTCCCAGTAGGCTTCGACCCTGCTGGGCCCCTACGGTTGCTGATATCTCCTTGAGGCGCGCGTGGAACACTACGCGCCGTCGACGACTTGGGCTCGGTCCGGTTAGAAGGTTAAGGCAACAGCGGAGCTCCCTTTTTTATAACCACCCGTAAATAAGAGCCTTACTTTAAACCCCGCGAACAGAAATAGGACCTGAGTACTTAAAGATAATAAAATTAATGTGAAATTAAATATTCTTCTGACTATAAGTAACATAATGTAATTAGCTTACAAGTCTTAGCCTTCTAGCCAAACTTGTCCGTGTTGGGGCTTTCGTCTTTTACACACATTACCGGCTGCGTATTCGTTATTGTATAGAATACCTAGGCAATGTATAAAATAAACAATATTTTATACATTACCTACACGTTTTAGGTATTCTATACATTGCCTAGGTATTGTATAGAATACCGGATTACACAGATTGCCGGTAACATATATTCTTTTGTTTCAGTGCATATATTATTACTAGCTTCTGCCAGTGTGTTCGCCCGCGTGTAAGTAGAAAATATATGCTAATGTTACTCAGTGATAATTTAGCATGTTACCGGTAAACCTGGTAAAAGCACATAAAATCGATTTAGTAGTTTTTCATTATAAACAAAAATATAAATCTTTCCTCTTTATAATATTAGTAGATATATAAGTATACATAGATACTTAGTTATTTTTTTATATTTAAAAAGTTTTGTATTTGATAATGAGATCCAGTCAAGCATATTTTCTTTAGCGTTTCGATAACTTTATGGCCTGTACGTATTTACTATGGTGTGCTTATACTAAAAAGGTCAAAGTTTATATCTTATCGTAAAACCATAATGACGCATGATATTTTTATGTCGAAATAAGTCTTAAATATTATCGGTGTGTGAATGTTATGTGGTGTGAGCGATAGCAATGCGCACATGACAATGAACTATTGAATTTTTTTTTACAAAAAGTGTTCCTTTTTTATTTTGAACTAATCTTGCTGCGAAAGGTTGAGTAAAGTGTTCTAATTAGTAAACTATCTCCTCGAATCTTATTAATATAAACTGTTAATTTGTCTTTCAACTGTTATTTAGAAATCGTAGATTGGAAACTAGATTCCAAGAAAAGTTTATGTAGTTCTTCTCTAATATAACTAGAGATTATTTCAGACAACATGAACAGAACATCAAACATTTTGCGCGACAACAAGAACCAGAATTAATAATAAACTCAACACAATTTCGGCTCCGTATTATCACCTAACAACTACCACCTAGATAACTCATGATAAGACCATGATTATCCATGATTAGACCACCATGGAAGCTGCTACCACATTCGGTAATATCTGATAACATGTAAAGGTCACGGGGACGCCTGCGCGCGCATCTACGTCACATTCAGACCGTAATATTGACCAACAAGCCGGCTGCCGGCTGCGCAGTACATACTCGTACATCATAGAAATCCCAAATCTAGGTATCTGCGTCACTATGTGCACTAATTGTGTACCGATAGTTTTAGGGTGTGTAGCTGTCGCGTCAGTTGAGTTTTCAATGCTATGTTGAGCTTTATTGATTTACTACCTGTCCGCCGCGATTTCAGCCGCGTCTTTGATTACTGCTCCGCTTCCGTTGGTCGCAGCGTGATGCCTAGGCTATTCGTCATGATTTTTTTTCAATACGGTTAGTGGTTTCAGAGATCAGCGCGTTTTAACAAACTGTTACGTTTCAAGTACTTGAAACCGAAAAGCCTGACAGACTATCCTATTTAGCCGGAAATTTGGTCGAAAAGACCGACATTTTTTTTTAAGTCTAACACAACTTTTTAATAACAATAAAATTCATAAAATCTTTTTAAATTCTAATGAAAAAACAATAAAATTAAGTGATATAATTGCTAGACTAATTGCATGTCCGCTCTGCTTCTGATAGCGATACAAGGTAAGGCAGAACTCAAATGACAATTCTAAATAAAATGGTCAAATTACAAAAGCCGGACGGATCGGACTCCGCCTACTTTGGCCAGACACGTAACCGTGTCCGGCTTTTAACGGACGCCTGGCAACGCCATGTGCGGGTGTGAAGTTCCGTAAACCTCCATTGAAAAGGAAGGATCTTCCGACCAGACGGGTATTGTTTGATCCGGGCAACTGCCCGATGCTTGATTTCGGACTGCTGTCCGTTCTAATTGCGCGGAGAACTCAATACCGCGGAGCAGGATTTTTAAACTTTAGAAAATGAACAGCATAGTAATTTTTAACCTAAAGGGTCAACTTTTACGACTACGCTGTTGATAACGCCTTGTATGGTACCCGTGGTTGGGAATGCCTTGTTGCGTTAATCCGCCTATGTACCTACCACCACTTTACATGAAGTTTAAATAAATAAATAAAATTTCAACGTGCTTGAGAAAAGACTCGGACATTTAGAGATGAACGTCATAATCATTTTTCTGCCGAAGCCCCACTTATCTTACGGTCGGTGCATCAAATTTTCTTCGAGTCCCATATTAACCATCAAGCTAACATTAATTCTCTATAATCATTCCATGCACAATTCTTTTTGAGATGACATCAAGTAAATTTGTGACTCATCTTCTTGTAATTTACTGGATAGCATCAATGAACATTCCCTTATTGACCCATACTTTAGTTTAAACTGTTGGTTTTGTATTTGTAGGTGTCGTCTTCATAACTTGTTTGTAAAGAGAAAAGAAAGCAAACACATTGAATTATTTTTTATCAACACGAGAAATTTTCTCCGTCCAACCATTAATCAGTTCAATCTAAAGTCATTGATTGTGTTATTGATATTGATCGATTTATAGAGCCATTAATATCAGCTTACAATGCAACGGTCACTAAGCGACCGTAAAAGGAATGTGATTTGTTCAACAGAAATAAACTGAATGTCGTGTGTTTAGGTTTAGTACATTTTTCATCAAAGTGGTAAATCATCAAATAAATTCTCCCGTCTTCGCCGACTCCTTGTCGCTCCACCCAGCCCCCCTAGCCAAGTTACAATCGTTTCGTTTGCGTCGAACGCCTCGAGTAGGCCACGCCTCCGATTCCTTTGTTCTGATGTCATCTCAACGCTCAGTCACGTGGTCAGAACAAATGAATCGGAGGCGTGGCCTACTCGAGGCGTTCGACGCAAACGAAACGATCGTAACTTGGCTAGGGGGGCAGAGGTGTCTAACTTTTATTGACTAGACTCCACTTGTGTTTCTTCAATTGCCTTGCATACTAGGACCATGGGTTTCCTTTTCAGAAGTCGACCCATAGCCCCAGTAAGCTTCGGTCCTGCTGGGCCCGTACGGTTTTTCTGAAATCTCTTTGAGGCGCGCGTGGAACACTACGGAACTCGTTCGAACAATCCCGCAAGTCTAGACATAAAACGTGGTTAGAATAAAGTGGTTTTCACAGAATACGAAATTCATTAAATAACAGGTAGGAAAATGGATTCTGAGGAATGAGTCAATGAATAATTGCTATTATTGTATTAAGTGTTATTATTGTTCCAGTAATGGAAATGAAAGTAACTGCGTCGCAGATTTTATTGATTTTATGAAGCGTACTTATCTTATACAGGGAAAATCATTCAGTCGTTTTGTTATGAACTAGCTGTCCCCAGCGGTTTCACCCACGTCTTTGGTTAAACATATACTGCTCCGCTTCTGTAGCCTATATCTACTATTTATTTATTTATTATTATTATTGATAGGCTCGCGTTTGACCACTATCTCACCTGATGGTAAGTGATGATGTGGCCGACGATGGAGCACGCTTGCCTAGAAGCACAGAATAAGAAATAGTACAAGCTAGAAGTAACCTATTCACTCTTGTCAGTGCTTGCCTGAAGGATAGCAGCGTGAAACCCCATCTCACTTCCTTCTCCTCTCCTTCATTCACTCTTATCTACTGTTCTTCATGAATCTGGCTATAAACAAAGGCCACACAGAAACTTCTAATCCAATCTGACTCAGAGATTAGGTGCGTATAAGCAGAAAAAAAAAACAATTCAAGATCTAAAATCGTTCCTAACGAAGCAATACCTATAAGTTCCTTCCATGACTTAAGTATAAATAATGACAGAACTTTCTACATCCAGGATGACTACATAATTCAGTACTGAGACAAATCAAAAATCCTTCCAAAAAATCCACAGTATCGGAAAGTCCCCAAGGCCCAAAAGCCGGTAAAGTTAGGAAAACCAGCGTGACATTCGGCGAATCAGGAGCATAACCAGACCTATTCGTTACAGGTAAACGATGCTATAAAACAAGCCCAGTCAATGTATGTGCATGATAAAAATAGTTGAACGCAACAAGAAACCTAAGAGAATATATCCTAATAGAAAAACTGCATAACGATTCAGGGACCACTGAATCAAAATGCATTTTTTCTACTTCGTTATTAATACCTGTTCATGGTGGTTTCTGGGTTCCGTACCCAAATGATAAAACGGGATCCTACTACTAAGAATCCGCTGTCCGTCTGTCTACCCGTCTGTCACCAGGCTGTATTTGTATCTTATGAACCGTGATAGTTAGACAATTGAAATTTTGAGAGATGATGTATTTCCGTTGCAGCTATAACAACAAACACTAAAAAACAGAATAAAATAAATAATTTAAGGGGGCTCCCATACAACAAACGTGACTTTTTTACTACGTACGGTACTGAATCCTTTGTGCGCGATACTGACTCGCACTTGGCCCGTTTTTTATTCAATAAATACTGTTGGGTTTTTGCCGGGATTTTTTCGAGTGAAATTCAGTGGGTGTTTTAATTATTCGCAAATTGATTCGTAGTGGATATTGTGATGTAAAATTGGTGTAGTTTTGTATCTCAAGTATCTGCACTGCTGGACTACTAGATCTAATCAATGTACTTAAGCTACTTTATCAGGCAGGCCCAAATTGCTTCAAAATGTCATGTCATTCCCGAAGTTAGCCATAAGAGTCAAGGATAAAACTCACGCAAAAGCAGTTTATGTCTATTCATCACTTATCGTTATCAATCAAGACAAGCAGCAAACCGGTCTTTAGTCCTATCCATCTACTACCCACCAAAGTAAGTAATCATTACATGAAACTTTTAAGCTAGAACTACACTGCGCACACGTGTGCCATACACGCCGATCTGGGCGCGTCGGTTTCCATACATTTTATAAGGAAACTAGACTTGTAGAGCTACACTTCATCCACGCCACGCGACGCCAAACGTCGTTCTATACAAATCTGGTGTGTTACACGTTTGCGTCGGTCTAATGTAGTTCTAGCTTTAGTGTCGAAAGTTCTAAATATACGTAAGTAAAAAAGGCACAACATTTTTTTTTCTAAATTATGTTAAATACATATTCCGAATATGTATAAGTATATAAAAAAAAAAAAGATAGTTGTGCACTTTTTACTTACGACGACAGTATAGAATTTTAATATATTCAACAACGTTCTGGAATTTTCAAGTAAATTATGAGTATTTCGCGCCCTAGTTCGTCGGGTGAACACTGAGCGGTCTGTATTTACGGCTCGGTAGGAATTCCGGCCGGAGTTCATTGAATTCTTTCGGGAGCTGTATGGGGACAGGAAGTTATATTACGTAGGTCTTGCCAGTTATTTGTCTGGGACATGATCGGAATGTAGGGCATTCAAACTCAACTGAGAATCAAGCTAATATACTTGATACCTAAACGATCAGAAAAATGTCTAGTGTTTAGTAGAATGCATGCAAAAAAATATTTGTGTTAACTAACCAGTTTATCAATAAATATACAAAAATAGAATACGCATTGTGAAAAAAATATCAAAATGGGTAGAAAGCAAACCAGATATAGCAATTTTAAACAAATATACATGTCTCTCTCGTCAAGACTTCGGCGTTTTAAATGGCGGCCGTACGGGCGTCATGGCCTTTTACGTCACAGACCATGTTAGACTTCTCTTTCATAATAGCAGCTTTGAAGCTTTATAACTTTTTTCTTCATATTTGTTTACCAGAGCTAGAAAGTATTTAATTTACCAAATAAAAAAATTGTTCGGTACTTACTCCTTATTAGGTATTGCTTCAAGTTTCAAGAGCATTATCAAATTAGTAAATAACATTTGCATTCTAGTAATTATCTTCAGTTTCTCAGTCATGCCTAGAACAGCTCATCGGTAAATAAACAACTCGCTGCAAGATGTTTCAACGAGACTCCATAATGTTTATTACATTTAGATTACGTCGAACTAGCCAATCAACTCTTGCACAATATTATCCCTTGTCTATCATAATAGTATCATGATTGTATACAAAACATTACATATAAATATAAGTTATAGACTCAACTCTGCATTCTAAGATGCCTTGCACCTATGTCACCTAAGACCGGATAGAATTGCCAACCGCAATAGCATGGGTACATAAGAAAACATTGTTACAGAACATTATCCCTGATAGCTTTTCGAGCGCACTCCCTTAAGTGCCCTAAGGACAGACGCCAGTCTGCCCCAGCGCTTATCTAAATAGACGCTCAAATTGCTTAGTTCGATGTATATGAGTCAAACCTTTTGCAGAAAGCTGGGAGAAAACTGGACGAAGATAGGATTACTGCTGGCGGTGACTTCATTAGCATACAAAGTCTAGCTAATAAACTCGCGCAACCTTTTCTTAGAGCTGGGTTTGAAGATCATTCTCAGCGTGTGCCTGTATTACATGCAAAGGTCTAGGTTGCATGGTTTCTGTATCTAAATAGGATCTATTAAAAATATCATATCTATCTAAAGAGATAAACAAAATTATTGTTTGATAATAATAGACTTTGAAACAATGTAACTGTCACAATAAGTAGTATGCACAGCTAGACAAGCAAGGTGATGCGTTATCATGCGTACAATTCGGCGACGAACGCCAACATCCGTTTGATAATATGCAGGCGTGAATGAGAATAGATGACACGACATAATGGCGGGACAATGCTTTCTAAGTTCCATTAGGGTTAGGTTAGGAAAAATTACGCATTTTACAAAGAAAGAATTGTAAATGGAGATAAGTGACCAGCAATAAAGTAAGCTTAAGAAGAATTATCACCCGCACTTCTAGCTAGTACTGTCGTGGTACTTTCAGGGAGCGGTTAAAAAATACTCCTAATCTAAAGATGTTTTATTTTGATACAACTAATTCAGCTGGTCCTTCAAATCACGAAGTAAGCATCATTCAACACGAAACAATATCTCAAGCC
Source organism: Mythimna impura (assembly GCA_905147345.3). Taxonomy (NCBI): domain Eukaryota; kingdom Metazoa; phylum Arthropoda; class Insecta; order Lepidoptera; family Noctuidae; genus Mythimna; species Mythimna impura. The sequence goes on along the minus strand of LR990343.1, from coordinate 27,503,320 downwards.
TTCAAAGACACACACAAAATAGATCATATAGCTGTCGCGAATAAATTGCATCACCTTACCACAAAAACAACATTAATTCAGCATCATGATGTACGGAATCCGACCACGTGACGGACCACATGGCGTGATCGATGTCCGTCATAGGAGACGCCGCAGGAACGGTTGGAAAAGTGCCAATATGGCGGCCAAATCGGGATATTTACAATAGTATTTAGTGTCGCTGCGGACGCTGAACTTAGTCTGCAATAATTGTGTGATTAATCGCCAAAATTCGCCGGTTACATTATGATTAATATGATTATGTAAAGCAGAAGCTGCTCTGGATTTTCTTCAGCATTAAAAGGAGACAGGGAAAACATACAGTATACGTGCAGGTTCTCATGCAAATGAAGAAGGAAATATGCATAGAGATTTATTGAGGAAACAATAAACACGTATACAAATTGTTAGTTTTGTAGATTTGCGGTTTTATGAATGCGAAAACCAATTGAAACTGTTATCATGTACTTGCTACTTAAAGTTGTATTGTTAAAGCAATGGAAGATTAACATAAATTGCAGTATAAAAACGTAAAAAGATTCTCTGAAATTTTATGAAATTACATATCTGGATGAAGCTTGTTCAAAATTAATAAAAGCCAATAAAATCCCTGAAAATTTATTGGCAGTACGAGTCAACAATAGAAGTAGAGCGAAAAACAACAAACGTAGTAGTTTTATTTGAACAACTGCACGATTATGAAATAATACATCAGCTTCATAATTTATTTGACGAACATTGTTTGCAGTCATAACCTTCAAAGCAGACAGTTTTAAAATAATACGGATGATGGAAAAACTTCAGTGATTAAAAGCGATGGAAAAACTAAAGACGATGTTGATGGGTTAGAGTAATGTTGCATTGTTGGTTATCGTAACGACTTTTTAGGAAATGATGATCTTGTGCAAACCGGGCAAGAAAGAAGGTAAGATAACTGATAAGAAATCTGCCTTTGTCCCAAGGGACATTTCTATTGATAAAGTTCCACCTCCACCTGTTTATGCACCGATAAGAACTACAGAGTGACTTTCAGTGACGCATTTGAAGTTCATGTGAGTCAATGAAATCGATACAACATCGTGTACAGGTTATCGCAGTCCGAGAACGTGAACGACCGACAGTTGACCCAGATTGGACCTGTTCCATAACCAATATAAGAAAATATTTTATAATAAGTGTAATTGTAAAAAGAAGGTAAAAGTGAACTGCATTGAAACGAAATATTGAGAAAAGTAGAAGTGTTGAAAGACGTACAATATAAAAGGGTAAAAAACAAAATTCGAAAGCTGAAACTTGGGCCAATAGATGATAGTTCTAAATTCTGTATGCAATGTAACAACAAAACAAGAAAGATAACTAAAGAATAGCAAGCTTTATGAAGATATTGCCTTTATGGACAAAACCTTTATCAACCCACTAAAGCATAAAAAGCAGACGCTCATTAAAACTTGTCCGAGCGCAAAATTACAAGCAGACGCAAACCAGCGAAGCAAATCCCACTTAATTGTGGAGCATTTCATTAAATGTCACGGGAGATATAATAGGATCGTATTCCAGGGTTGTAAAGGTCAGAGTTGAATTGAAACGTGCCAAGATTGCTTGTGGAAAATTTTAAGACGCGGTATTAAATATGACGAGGATGCTATATTAGGTACATTAGTACAGGTTATATTTTTATTGGATAATCGGACAAATTTAAGTTAGATGATATATTGTGTCATGAGAGATATTGTAGAATATGGAAAAAGGAGAAAGGAAAAAAAAAAATAACCACAAAATCTATATTAGATAACGGATGAATCACAAATAGAGAACACTACTGGAAATTAGATAAAAAATCCAAGGAGAAGTAAACACTACGATGAATTTCCGCTGAAAACGTGACACCGCCTATGCAGTTAGCTGAGACAAGTTTAAATTGAAAATGTCGTCTATTAATAGATAAAACTGACGTATATTACCTACACACATCTAACACCTACGTGCAAACGGAAAATAGATTCCGCAAGTTGTACAATTTACTAAAAGGCTGGATATACCTGACAAAACCATAAACAAATTTCGAATTGGATAGTAAATATGTACGGAAAACCAGCGGGTAAATATATCGCTGCGGCCCTCAAATCGTTGCTAGGTGATGAATCTTATAGCTTTATTGATCGTCCTATAAATAGTCCAAATTAATATCTTTGAGGACGAGGATGTGGGTCGAACAATAATTTGTAGAAGTCACAAGAGAAGCTTGCTTTTGGAATTGGATTGCTATGTCATATTTATGACTAATTCTTATTTTAATTACCTACTTACGAGTTTATAATTCATTTACTGACTCGACATAAAAACCAGGTCAGAATTTAGATACAATAATTCCCTCAATACTGTAGAGCAGTTATAAATTCCCCAAAAAAGAATCCTCAAGAATGCCTGGAATTTAAAACAACTAAAGATTTCAAGTTAATTACAGAATCAACTGCAAAGTTTCTTGAATGCACAAGCAGCGTTATTTATGTTTTCAATTTTATACTGCTTTAACTTTCAAGACTGAAATTGCTTTCATAATGGACAAGCGAGGAGAAATGTTTGAAGTCTTTTTATAGAGCGTAGAAGAATTTATTAAAAGCGTTGTTTCTTAGTGCATCAGAAGACGCTAACTTTACATAAGGTAGGTAGTGTTTGAGGGGTCAAAGTCCTAAATAGTTTGCACAGCATACGATTTTTCTCGTAGTATCAATATGTGCGGGCGTTGTTTTTCTCGAGTCTCCAATAGAACTGTCATCATCATCTATGCACAAACAATTGTACCTTTTGCCAACAACTAGTCTGTCATTAATTTAGTTGACATTCAATACATGCCGTTATTATTAACGTTGTAATAGTTTTTAGAATAGTTTAAAAGATAATAACTTTATTAACGGTTTTATAATGTTTTCTGGCAAGGTATCAAAAAAACTAGAATATCATGAGCATGATCGTATAAAGTTAATGGATAGACTTTGCAAATAGTTTTTAATGAAACTACTAGGTTTTATTCAAATTTATCTATTCCCGTAGATTGTCATTGTAGTCACATAATTAATTGTGTAACCACTAACCACCAAGCGAATCATCGTGCCACTACTGACGGCAAGATTGATGGATTCGAAGAGTAACCATGATGGGGCTTCTTGCCGGTTCTTCTCTATCGTTTCCTAAGAACCATTTGGAACCGTGCACTAGCTTCTGACGTTCTATGCGTCCATGCAGGCTTTTATACACGACATTTTTCATCGTATGTTTGCCTTCAAAAATTTAATGACACTTAGCCGCTAATTTCTGAATGGAGATACAATACTGCTACTTTTTTTTTACTAAAACTAACTACGATTGCCAACAATACCCACGTTACTCAAGATCTGTCATCGAAAACAATTGTATTACGGTAACATCGTTCATTGACCATCTTTTTATCTTTAGGTACTTTCCCAAACGAACGGAACAAAATCAAGATCTTTATCTATGGCATAATTATTTAATCAATTATCGTGACCTGCAATTAATCCTTTTTTATCTGATGTATTTTGGCTTCGTCGCCTGAGTTTTATCAGACAAATTGTTTTATTTAAATACTATTAAAGTATTAATTACTTTCTTTATCTTGTATTTCGTCTACGTATTTTATCTGTCCTGGTTTTTTGTTTTTAGTAAAAGGATGATATCAGTATTTACAATAAAAACAATAAGAAGTTATTGCGTAGTGAATTTTATCTACTGTTCATTATTTTTAGTCGTGTTCTTATCCTTATAATAAACTAAACTGGAATCCAGTTCTTTTTTGCTGAATTTTAACAACAATGTTAATATTCGGAAATTACCTTTGCATTAGTAGTACAAAAGAAGTTTATCCTGCATAGCGTAGGTAGTGAGACTGTTATTTCGAATAATGCGTTCCTGGAACGCAAACGGCAACTATAGGACCAAAGGTGGATTTTAGTCAGTAAAAGTCTGACCACCCAGAACGGGAGAGATTATTTGATGATATCTCACCGAAAAAAAAAACATGACACTTTTCTAGAAGCTTAGATACTATCGATATCCATGGATACTATGGTTATTTAGAAGCTAAGTTAGCATGCACTTTAATATTCAATTTACTCAGTGTAAGAATTCTATCTCATTTTTTACCGGCAGCATTACAGCGCAATATCGATTACCTACTCGTTTGTACTGTTTCGAATAGCAATCAGTCGTAACATCCACGATCCAGTGATCATCGAAACGATAGGTTATCTTATCGCCAAGTGCAATTTCCTACACAACTACTTGTAATTCCATTATAATGCAATATATAATACTGATAATCTCGATAATCCAACAATCGAGATTATAATCTTTTAATTATGTTGATTTACTCTCATAAATCAGATAAAGAGAACTTATTTGAAATACTTTCAGAAAGTAAAAGCTTTGACAAGAAAAAAACCGATGAAGGTATGCCAGAAGTAGAAATCGATAATCGATACTGGGCTCAAAGGCCTTGTAGTTGTAGCCTACGTCGAAAATGTGCTATACGCCCTATGAGCCCAGAGGTATCGTATCGATATCTATTAAAGTTTTGACATTCCTACAGTAAAACGAATGGAAATAGGTATATAAAAGCGAAATACCACTCACTGATTAATCACGAAATCTCAGAAACTATAACACCTACAAACTTAAAACTTTATAGGGTGTAGACATTCGCTAAGAACGGATTTTACGAAATTCACCCCCTAAGGGGATGAAACGGGGCGGGGGTCCAAAGTTTGTATGGAAAAACCTACTTTCACGCGGTTTACTTTCGTGGCGGAGCCGCTGGCAGAAGTCAGTAAATAATAAAATCTAATTTTGGACAGGATCGATGAACTTTAATCAGCAACTAACATAACTATACTCCATCGGTTTAGGTAATTAACTAAACGTAAACAATCTTAATATGTCTTTTTATTAAAAAAATAAATCGTATAAAAGACATACAAAGATTATTTAAATTTAGTTAGTTACCAAACATCGGGCCTGGCGCACTTCTAACTATAGGTATAGAAATATGCCTACGCCCGCGGCCTCTCTTGCGAGGCTAAATTCGGTAGAGTGTCACACGCGTGTTCGATTTTCCGCTTGACCCGCGCTAACAAAAATTATTTTCGAATTCTTTATCGAGTTTTTATTTCAAGTATTTGCGACATTTTTCACGTAAACGAGTCAATGACCTTAAAGATCTTTCAATATAAGTAGACCTTCCAGTACTAGTGACTACCTTACTAATGCAAGGTCAACATAGACTGCAAAATGTTAATTATTATGTATAATAACGTCTTAAACGACCTACCTTTTAAAAATTATAATTATATGAACGCAAAGCTAACGACATACAAAACCAACAAAGTTATGTATACACTTCATTTTAATTACCTATTTCATTTGTTTAGATACCTAACTAAATGTAAAATCTCTTGACACTTCTATGAGATGACTTATAAAAATATGTTTTAAAATATGGATATAAGTAAATAGGTAGAAATCAATTAGGTACCTATCTACCATATAATTTTAGAAAATCTGATTATATTTTATGTAGTAAAACGTAAGTAAGTACCTATTTCACATTTTTCAAAAACACACAAGTCCTAACCCTATAACAAGAGCGGCTTGTTCAAAGGCGCATAATGGGCATAATAAAAGAGACTCTCGTCGCGCGGACTTACGGTGCATTTTGATTCGTTACGAGCGCCACTGGATCTGGTAGGCTAATAAAATCAAGGTCGTGTCCGTGCCGTGCAATGTATTATGAACATTAGCGCTGTTATTAGTAGGTTTAAATTCGTATGTTTGATAGCAAGGAGTGCAATTTCTGTACTTGTACTATTTCTTATTCTGTGGTATAGGTAAATAACAAATTGTAAACATTTTTAGATAAAAATTATAGACAACTTTTAGATAAAAGACATGTCAAGATTGTTTACCTTTAGTTAATTACCTAAACAGATGGAGTATAGTAGCTAACTACATAATAAATTATTATACCTAATCGTAGAATCAGACCACAGGTAGACGATAAGGAATGGAAATAAAATAAAACAAAACAAGGTAGCGGAATCCCCCACGAGCCTACCACATGGTGGCAGAGTGAAAACATAGTGATCTTTATCTATGACATTTTTTTTTTTTTTATAGATATTGTATCTAATCTAACTGTTATTTAATATCGCATAGCAATGTTGGGAAGGTACACTGCCTTAGATAGAATTATTATAGATTAGAACGATGATAGAATTATGGATGTAGATAGATTGATAGACAGACACAGTGATTATGAATCCACTCTTTTAAAAGTCATAATTATTGAAGTCTTTTATTCGTAATAGAAAAGAGTCAAAAGAGTCTTCAAAAAATCTTTCCTTTAAGGTGTAATGAAATTTTCAGCCCTATTAAAGCTAAAATGAAGTAACTTAACGAAGATAATAAAATTAATGTAAATATGTTTGTAGAACTATAAGCTATAAAGAATACTAAGGCAATGACTGAATAACTAACCATGAAAGTAACATAAAATAGTCACGAAACGGCTGTTATCGCAAACTTTCCTGTAACCAATGTCTAAGGTTAGTGACTTTAAATTTAATCTAACGCCTCGTTCTACATTTAGACTTAATCCAAGTCTAGTTTAATGTGCTAATCAGGTGGGTAACCCTAGCCACGAAGGCAGTGCGTGATCGTGTCGTGCTATGGTAATCTTTTATTGTTTAAGTAATATAATCTTTATACGCTCCATCTTTAAAGAGCTTGAAAATAACTGTATAATTCCTAACATGTGTGACATTCTTGCATTTGATGTACACCGATGGGAAATAAGATCAATCTGGATTAAGGAAACTTGATAGCGATGTTTTAGTTGAAAAGTGAAAACAGTCAGCATAAATATCTTTTGTCAAGTTTTTTCAGACAATCCGTTCAATTCACAAATAGCTATATACTTCACATTAAAGCCCACACAAATCAAGTACAAATCTAAATTAAGCTTGTGTGACTTCCGAACAAACTTCACACAGTACTCCTTGTATCAATCCTAAGGGGAACGTTAATGTGCGAATGAGCAACGCGTCGACTAGCGTAGCAGACAGAGCCCCAGACAGTGACGTAAGAGGTTTAGCTAGTGGGAGAAAATTCGGAAAGAACTTTAAGAAACTTAGGACTGAAACAACGGTTGTAACACAAAATGATTTTTAGAGAAGCTGGCATTCAAAATTTTAACAGCAATTCAAATATAAATAAAAATTCAAATTCAAGTCAAAATTTGATAAACTCCAATCGTAAGCGAGAATTAGGCGTGAAATAACATAATGTGTAGTACTTCTGATGATACATAATATGACCTTCTAGTAGAAACCATAAGATATTCCAACCAACCGGAGAACCATCGGACAATGGACTATAGAGCAGTTCAAACGAGCATTGTAGCCATAAATTCATGGCAAAATGGTTACTGTCAGTCACGACATCTAGTCTAGTAGATGAATGATAACTACTGTAATGAATTAGCAAAATATTGTTTCAGTCAACTGTATAGATACAGTATAGATTTACTACAATGCTGCATAATCACAAATCGCATAATGCAAAGAATATTCAGTTTCAATTATATGAAAACTAAACTTTTTTGATGAGGATCTGTAATTAAATTAAAGACGAAGATCAAAATACCGGTACTACAAATAATTCTAAAAGGGATTGAAGACATATTATATTCTAGTTAGCTCAATTAGATCGGATAATGTATCATGCTCATGATAATCATGCGTTTAGTGGCAACAATAAAGTTTACAAGGCTGTGGAGATTACAGCTGCATGCTCTTACATTCCTAAGGTGTATAACAATAAAGATAAAAATGATCACATTTTATTATAGAATATAGACCACTGTTTATTCACGTGACATATACTACTCAATAAACAAACTATTGATGTAGGTACAAATAGGGGAAAATATGGTGTCAATAAAATACATAATAAAACCTTGAAAATTTTATAGCAGTCTATAAAAAATGCAAAGAACACGCAATGTGAAATGACATTTAGTAAATGGTGAAAAAATAATCAAAATCATATCATCCAAAAACATTGGCACGATATGACTGATCACGCAAACAATGGCATATATTGTAGAACTTACAACATTTCATCATTTGATTACTTTGTCGCGTGTATTTTTCCAGGGATGCCTCAAGGAAGTTGGTTTTGTTGCTTGAACCTTTAACTTTATTTCAGAGTGGTAACTGTTCGCTGTTCGCAGAAGTAGTTTCCGTAAACATATTTATCTTCAGAATGTCACATTACCTTCGCTGGGAGGTATCTATTGTTGACATTATGATCCTTTGTGTGAACTCTGAAATAAGCTTATTAAACAATGAATGGTCAATCAACAATTTCACATCTAGCGCATTGTGCGAGGTAATTCTCAGAACTGCCATCACCGCTGCATTAGGTACATTTTTATCATCATTGGAAAAAATTTACTTGTTTGGTAATTAATGATCTCTGTTGTCATTATTTGACTCATTTGCTTAGATTTATTCACATAGACAATTTATAAGTAACCGACTACCCATATTTATATTATAATAAATCATATATGTACTGCATAAGTACTAGCAGCAAGAATGTTTCCGTCGTCGTCGTCGTCTGCAATATTAAATATTTGTGTAAGTACAACAATAACCAGTTTCATACCGTTTATTTTTAAAACGGTTCGTTCAATCTTTGTTTTTCTGCTATAGTCTAGTCAGTCTAGTTCAGTGCAGTATTACGACTTGAGAGATACATATCAACTGTATCATCTCTAGGTTTCAACCCGTTTAACATTTGTGCACTATCTTCAATAAAATAGCATCATTACGAGCCAACTGGTTGTTTGGTAAGTGCTCAATATAATACTTGTTTGCAGAGAAACTGCCCCCCTAGCCAAGTCACAAACGATAAACGTAAACTCTCAGTAGTCTTTAATAGATTTTCAACTTTATGTTATTGGATATAAAGTTGAAAATCTATTGAAGATTACATAGTGTTTTCGTTCGTTCCGGTCGCTAACGCTCAGTAGTCTTTAATAGATTTTCAACTTTATGCTCTTAGGTATAAAGTTGAAAATCTATTGGAGATTACTAAGCGTTCACGTTTATCGTTTGCAACTTGGCTAGAGAGGCTGGTCGTAAAAGAGATGTAGATGTCAATCAAATGACAATAATTTTCTCTTCTGAAAAGTACCATATAATCCAAGATAATCAAATGGAATTGACATGGTAGCAGTGTGAAATTCAATATTATAGGTATACAATACAAACATGTCCGACCTTGTCATTACTACGCAGTAAACACTATGTAATGTACTCATACATGAACTGTTCTAATGAGCACTAATTCTTTGACTACAAGTTAACATGCGACTCACGCTACTTTCAAATGTAAATGAAAAACAAATACATGGATAGTGAACAACTAGGAGTAGAAGGTATTTTAAGTTCTTAAGACCCATCGTAGGGTCGTCTGGCAGATATCGCTGTCAGCGATAAGACCGCCATTGTAGACATAGGTTTAAGTTTATTTATAGGTTGTGTTGCTTTTTTGGTGTCCAATAAAGTTTATTCTATTCTAGGAGGAACCGGACGATAAATATGTATCTTTAGACGCTAGAGAGCTGGATAAGAGATGCTGATGGATTCTGTAGTAAAAGAAGCTTAAAGGATAGGTGTTGTAAGTAACATGGATAATAAATCATCGTAAAAAAAATACTCTGTACGTTGCAAATGATACATTTACTCATGACTATAATCAAATCTATTTTGATAACCAAAAACATTGTAAAACATGTTTTATTAAATCGTGTCAATCAAGGAAAATAATATCTATCATATTGGATAACCGTAATTTTGAAGTAGACAAACAGTTTGTCATAATTTGACGATGAATGTAACTTTTAAGTGGAATTTGAACAAGTAAATGAAATAGAACTGATCCTAAGGTTAAATGTTTACGAGACTAATGTTATAAAAGATATGATCTAATAAAGCAAGCAACAAATATTGAATGTCCACAGTTCGTGGTAGTAACAAACGTCACTAAAAAGAGTATGGAAGACCTTCGTTATGTCGCAACAGTTTAATTCGCTATTCTGTTATCAGCCTAGCTTTTACACAAAACGACGCCATTTGATTAGCAGTCCGGACGATATTCAGCCATTCAATCTAACAGCTAGGCTCGGGACAACATTTAAGAGACTGTGGTAAATCGTAAAATTAATTTCGATTTGCGTTCAGCCGGCAATGTGTTAACAGTTGTAAGTAAGATAAATAAGCTGAAGGAGCCCCGCAACTTGCAGCGTTTATAGGACCTAACCTAAACTAATATGCAGAAAATGACGGGGCTTCGTTCGCTTGCTCACACGAGCCTCCCTCGAACCTAACCTATCCCTGTCGGGGTGCCCTAAGACGTTAATAACAAACTTGTAGTCATACTAAAACCAGACTAATTTGGTTCCAGCCACGCAGAATTGGGATAGGATTACGTAATTGAAAAGATCAAGGGCTTGCTGGCGTTGCTAGTCCAAACTCCAATTATACTAGTGTCTAAATCACTAACATTAAAGCCAGAGCTAAAGTCTAACGAGCATTCAGGAATGTGGTTTCTGAAAATCTATATTGGTTCTCCATTAGCTTTTGTTTGTTATTTCTATTTTGTTCTTCATAAAGACCCAGTTTGTCTATTGTACTTAAAAATGAGTGGTAACGCGTGGAATTCGAAATCATTCCAGAGATAATTTAATAATCAATACATAATACAATATTAGGGAAGTGAACGGATATAAAACAAACAATTGATAGCTATACTTCACACCACTTCAAGATAAGCTCGTAGTGCCTTGTGCAGAATTTCAAGATCATATTTATTATTTCTATTATCCATGTTTGCACACGAAGATATAATTTTTACGATGTTATCCAATTATATCTAGAATTCGATTGCTTTAGAAAAACTACTATCTATAATCTATAGTAAATATTTTGGTATCAGGTGCTGGGCGCATGATTGGAACATTCGCTTGGATGACAATTTTGTGGTGATAGTAAGCATTGAACGTGGTCGGTGGAGCTATCTTTTACTATCTTTACAAAAACGTTCAGGTGAATCATATTTTGTACTTGCAAGACTGTCCGATGTGATTGTGAAATATGTTTGTCATTCTTTCCTTTTTTTATTACCTACAATTATAAAGCCTTCATTAGAATTAATTAATTTACTTTTTTTTAGTATATTGTCCTTGAGTTTTGATGTGGAAAACCACAAATTTATTGGTAATCTCGGTACAAATTGAACGTAATTAATGATAGTAATTTAATTACAAAGCAATTTTGAAGATTGATGCTATCTCATTGCACTTCATCGCACGCGAGAATGGAAAAATTTACGCCATTATAAATTTCCTATCACTTCAAAAAGCAAAACAGATTACGTCATGAAATGAAATTCTATTTCCATTTCCTTTTCCACAGCGAGATTTTGTTTTCCAACTGTCGCAGCTATTATAAAGACACACAGAGACGGAACCACGATAACAGAACTGTGTCATAACTTGGAACCCCGAAAGCGTCATTGAATCTGCGATTCTATGAGATATGGGCTGTATACCTTGGTAATGGAGTGGTGGAACAGTCGGATAATTTTATGGTTTGTTACTCCTTAAATGATTGATCCTTTTTCAAAAGCCAAGGTCAGTTTATCAGGGTAAGTAATGTAATCGCGTGATTATGTAACGATGCGGAAAAACAACGTTATATACATATAGGTACACTGTACTAGATGTGATTCGCGGTCCAATAAGCTGGTTCTATTTTCTGGGCTGTAAAATGTCTGTGTAGGTAGACTTCTTTTTGTCGTTTTAAAATAATTTGATATCTTGTCCGAAAATTTTTCACAACAAATCATCATCACGAGGTAAGCATGGGAATTATGATATTCTGTCTTGACACAGTGATATCTGTTGTTCGAACTCATCATCATCATCATCATTTCAGCCGATAGACGTCCACTGCTGGACATAGGCCTCCCCCAAACGTCGCCACAGCGAACGATCCTGTGCGTCTCGCATCCATCGGATTCCCGCAACCTTCACCAGGTCATCGGTCCACCTTGTAGGGGGCCTTCCGACACTGCGTCTTCCGGTACGCGGTCGCCACTCCAGAACCTTTCGGCCCCAACGGCCATCCGTTCTGCGAGCAATGTGCCCTGCCCATTGCCACTTTAGTTTGGCGATTCTTCGCGCTATGTCGGCAACCTTGGTTCTCCTGCGGATATCTTCATTTCTGATTCGATCACGCAAGGAAACTCCGAGCATAGCCCTTTCCATTGCCCTTTGGGTGACTTTGAGCCTTCTGATGAGGCCCATTGTGAGCGTCCACGTTTCGGAACCATATGTCATCACTGGCAACACGCACTGGTCATAGACTTTCGTCTTGAGACACTGTGGTATATTGGATGAGAAGATACCGCGCAGCTTCCCGAACGCTGCCCAGCCGAGTTGGATTCGACGGTTGACCTCTTTCTCGAAATTAGATCTACCCAACTGGACTGTCTGTCCAAGGTAGACGTAATCGTCTACAACTTCGAGTGCAGAGTCTCCGATCTTGATCGGAGTGGGTGCTACATGGTTATTTACCATGACTTTGGTTTTGTCCATGTTCATTTTAAGACCCACTCTTTCGGAAGCTCTACTGAGGTCATTGAGCATTGTGCTGAGCTCTTCCGTAGTTTCAGCCATGACTACTATGTCGTCGGCAAACCGAAGATGAGTGATGTACTCGCCATTGACATTAATGCCCAATCCACCCCAGTCCAGAACCTTGAAGACATCCTCCATTGCGGCCGTGAATAGTTTCGGAGAAATGACGTCTCCCTGTCTCACACCCCGCTGCAGGAGGATAGGTTTCGAGGTCTGGTCCTGCAGTCTGACTGACATAGTGGCGTTTTCGTACAAACACTTCAGCACTTCGATGTACCGATAGTCAATCTGGCACCGTTGGAGAGACTGCAGCACAGCCCAAGTCTCGATCGAATCAAAGGCTTTCTCGTAATCCACAAACGCTAAGCAGAGAGGCAGATTATATTCCTCGGTCTTCTGTATAACCTGCCGTAGCGTGTGTATGTGGTCTATGGTGCTAAAGCCTTTTCGGAATCCGGCTTGTTCGGGAGGCTGGAAGTCGTCGAACCTGCGCGCGAGACGGTTCGTGATGACTCTGGAAAACAGCTTGTAGACATGGCTCAGAAGTGAGATGGGCCTATAATTCTTGAGCAGGGCCTTGTCGCCCTTCTTAAAGAAGAGTACCACCACACCTCCGCTCCATGCCTGCGGTGTTTTTCCCTCGAATATGACGGAATCAAACAGCTTCTGAAGGGCCTTAAGGATCGGTTTACCACCCGCCTTCAGGAGTTCGGCTGTAATTCCGTCATCACCCGGTGCCTTGTTGTTATTAAGCTGCTTCAGAGCCATCCTAATCTCGTACAGGCTGACGTCCGGGATATCTTCGGTATAGTGTCGGGTCAACCTAGCTCTTGGGTCGTTTGCTAGATTCGTAGTGGGTTTTGTGATTGACGTGTATAACTGTCCATAAAAAGCCTCGATCTCTCCCAGAAGCTCCGATTTGGCGGATATGACTCTGCCATCTTCGGTCTTCAGTTTCGTGAGCTGGCTCTGCCCAATAGACAGATCTCTTGCAAACACCTTGGAGCCCTTATTTCGCTCAATCGCGTCTTTAATTTTTCCAGTATTAAAGTGACGGATATCGCGTTTCAAGGACTTAGAGATCCGTTTATTGAGCAGCCGATATGTGCACGCATCGTCTGAAGACTGCAGAATCATCTCACGCCTTTCCTTCATAAGCTGGAGAGTTCGATCTGTGAGCCTCTTGCTCTTATTTGAACGAGTCTTATAGAATTTAGACCCGACCGTATGGACAGTTTCCACGAACCCATCGTTGTATTCGTCCACAGAGCTTCCTAGGCATTCGAAACGATTTTGAAGTTCGAGCTGAAAGCTCTCGGAGTTTTGGATCTGGATCTGTGCAGGACGGAGCGTAGACTTCATCAGTCGAGATCTTTCAAGCTTGACATTGATATTCAATGTGCCTCTTACCATGCGGTGATCACTTCCGGTTTTCACCGCATTGATCACTGAGACATCATTGAATATTTGCTTCTTCGTCGACATGATGAAGTCAATCTCATTTTTTGTTACACCATCAGGGCTTTGCCAGGTCCACTTCCTATGCTCACGCTTTCTGAAGAAGGAGTTCATCATGTAGAGGCCCTCCCTCTCCATAAAGCTGGCCAGTAGGTGTCCCCGGTGGTTCCTACGTCCAAATCCAAATTGCCCCACTCGCAGCTCGTCACCGTCTCGTTTGCCCAGTTTCGCATTAAAGTCCCCCATGACCACGGTGAAGTGAGTCTTATAACCATGTATGGCTCTGGATACATCCTCATACATGGTCTCTACTTCGTCATCGGGGTGTGTCGAGGTCGGAGCGTAAATCTGTATGACCTTCAGCGAATATCTTGCTGATATTCTGAGTATAAGGTACGCCACCCTGGTCGACACGCTCTCGATCTTCACCACATTGTTCACAAGGGACCTGTGGACGATAAACCCGACACCACCTTGGGACTGCTGGTCCCCCTCCCGAAAATAGAGCAGGTTACCAGATTTTAGGATTATCGTGTCCTCCCCCTGTCTTCGGACTTCGGATAATCCCACAATACTCCATCGTAACCTGCTCAACTCCTCCTCAAGCTCGGCAATCTTCTCATCGGACCGGAGTGTACGCGTGTTGTACGTCGCCAGGTCCAGTCGTCGACGGTTGATCGATCCCACCCGGAGATTCTTAGCACCCCAGACCCCAGGGCTGCGCCCACGCCCGTCCACGCTAGCACAACCGCTGGAGTCACCGGGCACGTGGGGCCTGTTTTTTGTTGCATTATGCATTTGAGGGGGTTTGGACCATAACCCGCCACGCTGGTCCAGTGCGTGTTGGCGGGTCGCCATAGCCTCGTTCGTTTATCAGCAGGGTGCACCACGTGCAGGTGAGGTTGGCTTGGGTCCCGATAGGTGTTGATTGGGACCCCGTATACACCCCAACTAATGAAGCATTATTAATTATTGAAGTACCTAACATACAGATTGAAGATCTACGTACGTTCCCACGCTCTATCGTATCATAAATTAACATTGGGTAACTATTATGAAGGAAGGAAACAAATACAAATATAATTAAGCTCTTTCTTAAGATAACGCTCAAGGTCTTGCAACAAGGCAGCTCTATATTAGAACACAAATATTGATATCTATTGGTGAGGAGAACTGTCGACTTGAAACTGAGTTATTTAACTAAGCGATAATTTCTATAAAGCATATCAGTGCACTGGAAGTTGAATGTCATTATAATGCGTTTTGGCATTCTTACTGTTTATTAGATTGCATCCGTGATTCTGATTAATTCCATGAAGCCATAATTTCTGAGAAGACAACTAAGCTATTTGACTTTACCCACGTCTGACGTGTTTGCTTTCAGATTAATGCATTACATTAGTAGCTGTATTCACTTTATTTAGCTGACCTGATAACAATAACATGCATCAGAAACAACGCATATGGTAACATGTGACGCAAATCTGAGCAACTGGAAGCTATGAAAGACAAACGGATGGAATTTAGCTATATGATCTGGGTGATAAGATTTCCTTTACCATCATCATTTCGAAATTTGTCCACTGCTGTATAAAGACCTCTCCCAAATGTTGCCACATCGACCAGTCCTGTGCGTCCCGCATCCAGTAGATTCCCCGCGACTTTCACCAGGTTATCGGTCCACCTTGGCCAAGGGAGGCCACAATATTTCTGTCAGTAGTTGACATTGGATCAAAGGAGGTCCAAGATCGGGTAGTGGCGTGACAAGGAGAGCTGCAGTAAGCATTGGGCGAACACGAATTGAAGAAGTAGACATTAACAAGCTGATATAAGATGTTAAGACAAAGTAAATATAAAAGAAACGCCCCAGGCGGCGTCGATATCGATAAACTCCTGGCCAGCACTATTGCATAGATAAATCAAACAACTGCGCAGCTCAGAACGGCGGCCATTATCTATTCGTTGGCGAATAGGTGACTGGGTCAGGCAAATTGACTGTTGATATTATGGGCGCAAGATCGGGAGGGGTCTATTAAACTTCGTGCGATGGCTATTATGTAATTGACCGTCTTTGAACTGCACACGAGGGGCAATGGCAAATGGCGTACTAGATATAAAAATAGGTAACGGACTAACTGGAAGCGTTTTTGTAGAATTAGCCAGATTCTAGGAATAGAACGCTTGTTCTACAACGTAGTGCTGCCACCTTATTTGTACCGTCAAGGGCTGCTTAGCTCTACATTTAACTTCTCTAAACATGTTATCAGTGTCCTGAACATTGTGTTTGTCTTGTTTTTTCCTCTTTCCAATATGTTAAGGATGCGTTCTTCAGTTCGTTCGCTCTTTTCTTAAGCATAGCTCGATTTCCGAGCTCCTGGTAGAAGAAGACTTTACATTATTTAAGATGATGTCTTTGAGGGAAACTAGTCAGTGAATATTTCAGTTTTGATCGCTAGCCAGGCACTCTCTATGAGATTGAACCTCTTTGCCACTGAGTAATGTCATTAATATACTGCAAAAGCGCAAAGGGTACTTGTCACAAGGCTAGAAATTAACGTTATACATAATCTTGTTACTTCGTCCTTTGACTTTAATAAGTCCTTTGTACCTTACAACTAATATCATCATAAGTTGTTCAAAGATCACATGAACGGATATTTTAATATTATAGCGTTTGATTAGGTCATCCAACTAGCCTGGATTCTTGTCTTGCGAATAGTTACACCGTTTTACGAATTTAATAGAAGCGTCTATCTTATTCATGGTATTTGTGAGTATACCGAATCTGTATTTAGAATGTAGCACTCTTCTATACATATAGGGGCTTAGGCAGGATCTCGTTGATAGCTCTGTAATCCGCAAAACGAGGAGCAGGAGGGGCAATGGACTTGCTATGATTCAATTGATATTCCCCGAGTATTTTTCCAATAATATTTTTCGAAGATATGTCATTCAAATTCGAATGTTTGCGCAGTTTCTCAGCTCATCTGAGTCTCTTGAATTATTTTACATGAGATTTAAATCTTTGTGTATCTAACGGCTGTTGAAATAACTTATACCAAGCGTTGAGTGAAATGCATTATTCAAAGCATTGAATAAAAATAGCTGGTATTTTTAAAACACTTAAAAAACATGTAAATGTCCTCTACAATCTCAACGATAAATGTTTACTATGTACTAGTAAGTGCAGTATCACACAATATTTTCTTTTACTCGTGTTTCAGTTAAGTGAATGAACGTGGCCTTTAAAAGCCGTTTGGAAAATTGAACTTGTTTTGATTGATGGTACTTTAAACTGATTCTATTCTCATCATCCTCTTGCCCCTTATCCTAATTTATTTAAGTTCAACGCACCATGTCTTTTTGTTATGCCCATATATTTTTCATTCGTCTCAGTATACACCTCTTTTTTAGCCATAGCTTCAAGCCATCCATGGTTTTTTATATTCTCCGCTACCCCTATCTACATTCATACTCAGCTATCCTCACCACATGCTCCTCATTCCTCTGCATCACATGCATTTACAATCGTAATCGTTTTACTGAATTTTCATACTAATAATAAAGAGGCGAACGTTTGTATGCTTATGTATGTTTGTTACTTTTTCACGCTCAAACGTCTGAACGGATCTGAATGAAAATTGGCACACGGGTAGACCATGTCCTAGGGACCTAGAATATAGGATATTTTTATCTCGAGAATACTTTTCTACTTTTACGCAGGCCAAGACGCTTGCAGAAGCTAGTAATCGAGAGTATTTTTCTACTTTAACGCAGGCCAAGACGCTTGCAGAAGCTAGTAATCGAGAGTATTTTTCTACTTTTACGCAGGCCAAGACGCTTGCAGAAGCTAGTAAACAAGAGTATTTTTCTACTTTAACGCAGGCCAAGACGCATGCAGAAGCTAGTAATCGAGAGTATTTTTCTACTTTTACGAAGGCCAAGACGCTTGCAGAAGCTAGTAATCGAGAGTATTTTTCTACTTTTACGCAGGCCAAGACGCTTGCAGAAGCTAGTAATCGAGAGTATTTTTCTACTTTTACGCAGGCCAAGACGCTTGCAGAAGCTAGTGATCGAGAGTATTTTTCTACTTTAACGCAGGCCAAGACGCATGCAGAAGCTAGTAATCGAGAGTATTTTTCTACTTTTACGCAGGCCAAGACGCTTGCAGAAGCTAGTAATCGAGAGTATTTTTCTACTTTAACGCAGGCCAAGACGCATGCAGAAGCTAGTAATCGAGAGTATTTTTCTACTTTTACGAAGGCCAAGACGCTTGCAGAAGCTAGTAATCGAGAGTATTTTTCTACTTTTACGCAGGCCAAGACGCTTGCAGAAGCTAGTAATCGAGAGTATTTTTCTACTTTAACGCAGGCCAAGACGCTTGCAGAAGCTAGTAATCGAGAGTATTTTTCTACTTTAACGCAGGCCAAGACGCTTGCAGAAGCTAGTAATCGAGAGTATTTTTCTACTTTAACGCAGGCCAAGACGCATGCAGAAGCTAGTAATCGAGAGTATTTTTCTACTTTTACGCAGGCCAAGACGCTTGCAGAAGCTAGTAATCGAGAGTATTTTTCTACTTTAACGCAGGCCAAGACGCTTGCAGAAGCTAGTAATCGAGAGTATTTTTCTACTTTTACGCAGGCCAAGACGCTTGCAGAAGCTAGTAATCGAGAGTATTTTTCTACTTTAACGCAGGCCAAGACGCTTGCAGAAGCTAGTAATCGAGAGTATTTTTCTACTTTTACGCAGGCCAAGACGCTTGCAGAAGCTAGTAATCGAGAGTATTTTTTTACTTTTACGCAGGCCAAGACGCTTGCAGAAGCTAGTAATCGAGAGTATTTTTCTACTTTTACGCAGGCCAAGACGCTTGCAGAAGCTAGTAATCGAGAGTATTTTTCTACTTTTACGCAGGCCAAGACGCTTGCAGAAGCTAGTAATCGAGAGTATTTTTCTACTTTTACGCAGGCCAAGACGCTTGCAGAAGCTAGTAATCGAGAGTATTTTTCTACTTTAACGCAGGCCAAGACGCATGCAGAAGCTAGTAATCGAGAGTATTTTTCTACTTTTACGCAGGCCAAGACGCTTGCAGAAGCTAGTAATCGAGAGTATTTTTCTACTTTTACGCAGGCCAAGACGCTTGCAGAAGCTAGTAATCGAGAGTATTTTTCTACTTTTACGCAGGCCAAGACGCTTGCAGAAGCTAGTAATCGAGAGTATTTTTCTACTTTTACGCAGGCCAAGACGCTTGCAGAAGCTAGTAATCGAGAGTATTTTTCTACTTTTACGCAGGCCAAGACGCTTGCAGAAGCTAGTAATCGAGAGTATTTTTCTACTTTAACGCAGGCCAAGACGCATGCAGAAGCTAGTAATCGAGAGTATTTTTCTACTTTTACGAAGGCCAAGACGCTTGCAGAAGCTAGTAATCGAGAGTATTTTTCTACTTTTACGCAGGCCAAGACGCTTGCAGAAGCTAGTAATCGAGAGTATTTTTCTACTTTAACGCAGGCCAAGACGCTTGCAGAAGCTAGTAATCGAGAGTATTTTTCTACTTTAACGCAGGCCAAGACGCTTGCAGAAGCTAGTAATCGAGAGTATTTTTCTACTTTAACGCAGGCCAAGACGCATGCAGAAGCTAGTAATCGAGAGTATTTTTCTACTTTTACGCAGGCCAAGACGCTTGCAGAAGCTAGTAATCGAGAGTATTTTTCTACTTTTACGCAGGCCAAGACGCTTGCAGAAACTAGTAATCGAGAGTATTTTTCTACTTTTACGCAGGCCAAGACGCTTGCAGAAGCTAGTAATCGAGAGTATTTTTCTACTTTAACGCAGGCCAAGACGCTTGCAGAAGCTAGTAATCGAGAGTATTTTTCTACTTTTACGCAGGCCAAGACGCTTGCAGAAGCTAGTAATCGAGAGTATTTTTCTACTTTTACGCAGGCCAAGACGCTTGCAGAAGCTAGTAATCGAGAGTATTTTTCTACTTTTACGCAGGCCAAGACGCTTGCAGAAGCTAGTAATCGAGAGTATTTTTCTACTTTTACGCAGGCCAAGACGCTTGCAGAAGCTAGTAATCGAGAGTATTTTTCTACTTTTACGCAGGCCAAGACGCTTGCAGAAGCTAGTAATCGAGAGTATTTTTCTACTTTAACGCAGGCCAAGACGCATGCAGAAGCTAGTAATCGAGAGTATTTTTCTACTTTTACGCAGGCCAAGACGCTTGCAGAAGCTAGTAATCGAGAGTATTTTTCTACTTTTACGCAGGCCAAGACGCTTGCAGAAGCTAGTAATCGAGAGTATTTTTCTACTTTTACGCAGGCCAAGACGCTTGCAGAAGCTAGTAATCGAGAGTATTTTTCTACTTTAACGCAGGCCAAGACGCTTGCAGAAGCTAGTAATCGAGAGTATTTTTCTACTTTTACGCAGGCCAAGACGCTTGCAGAAGCTAGTAATCGAGAGTATTTTTTTACTTTTACGCAGGCCAAGACGCTTGCAGAAGCTAGTAATCGAGAGTATTTTTCTACTTTTACGCAGGCCAAGACGCTTGCAGAAGCTAGTAATCGAGAGTATTTTTTTACTTTTACGCAGGCCAAGACGCTTGCAGAAGTTAGTAATCGAGAGTATTTTTCTACTTTTACGCAGGCCAAGACGCTTGCAAAAGCTAGTAATCGAGAGTATTTTTCTACTTTAACGCAGGCCAAGACGCTTGCAGAAGCTAGTAATCGAGAGTATTTTTCTACTTTTACGCAGGCCAAGACGCTTTCAGAAGCTAGTAATCGAGAGTATTTTTTACTTTTACGCAGGCCAAGACGCTTGCAGAAGCTAGTAATCGAGAGTATTTTTCTACTTTAACGCAGGCCAAGACGCTTGCAGAAGCTAGTAATCGAGAGTATTTTTCTACTTTTACGCAGGCCAAGACGCTTGCAGAAGCTAGTAATCGAGAGTATTTTTCTACTTTTACGCAGGCCAAGACGCTTGCAAAAGCTAGTATGTATTCTCTACTTATAATTACATGATGTTTGCATTAAAATTAAAGATTGATGTAATTAGAGGTTTTAGCGGTCAATCGATACCATTATAAAACACAGATATTTTGCTTACATATTGATTTTATTGTTGGATCGGTTATTTTACTACTGAAAAAATCGAGGTCACTGGCGTAATTAAAAGAGCGTTAAACTTTGTAGGTACATATTAAAAGTAAAGTAGATAAAGTGTCATGCTAAGTTTAACATGACACTTTATGAAGTACGCTTATCCGAAGTAATTTTATAACATGATTTGACTAGCAGTTATCATCTATCACTATTTATTGGTGCTTGCTATCCATACGTAGAGATATAACCTGGATTAAGTCATGGATTACCGTGGTCCTGGATAGCAAAGGGCAACTGAAGGAACATAGGTGGGTTTTAGTCAGTTAAGCGATATTTCCTAACGCCCCATCCAAAGTGGTTTATTTGATGATTTCCCACGTAAAAAGGATACTTTTTATCCAAATAAAACCAATTTTCAAGCAGGCAAAGTTGCGGGCTAGTGATTGGTTACTGCGTTTCATGGGTTCGATTCCCGTATGAAACAAATGTTTGTATGGCGTACAGATAGGTGTTCGAGATCTGGGTGTCTTGTGTTGTGAATAAGGAATCCAATCAAGGAAAGGAATGTAATCAGTCAGTTAAAGTTCTCTATCTTCCTAAATCGAAAAGATGAAACGTTAAATAGGTATTTTATTTTTTCTTTCCTGAATAATTATACCTTAAGTTTTTTGCATTTTGCAGTCCAGAGTGGCACTGTGACCTGTACAATGCAAACAAAAGAAAATTTGAATTCTGCGGGCTATTTTTGAAAAATCTCCTTAAAATAAAATATCCTAATCCCGCAAATCCCGCGGGATCGCTAACTTCAATCCCGCGGGCTTGCGGGATCGCTATTGGATATGGATGGATGCCTAGTTGTGAATGTGAGTTTAAAATATTTGTTATTGTACTCACGATATACTTACTATAGAAAAAAAATAAAATTAGGTATTACACTAATAATTGTATAATAAAAAAGTTTTTTTTTTAAATGATATAAACCAGTGATTGACTGCGATCCCACCTGATTGGTTAGCAGTGATGCAATCGATATCGATCGATTGAAGTTAGATAACATTTTTAGTTTTCCCTATGTTCAAATCTTTCAAGACACCTGAGGTACTTTTGAATGATTGTCAAATTCATTGCCAAAAACCCCAAAGATGTCGTAAACATCTCCTACCATTTTCCCAGTACTTTTCCCACGCTGGAGACCGCTTGCTCCAGTTTGTTATGTCGTATCGATTTCCCGAGAAGCTGGCTAAATGCCAAGTGTAAGGGTGTAAGCACGATTGTTCTGAATCTGACTGGCAACTTGCCAACTGCCACAAACTTAGACTTTTAATCAATTTAAACTATGCTGAAGTAGCGTGTTGTGCACTGTATCGTTCAGTTTTTTAGTAACGATTTGTTTAGTCATGAAAACGTTTTAGTTTTTAGGTGAATGCTCCAAGTTAGAGCATTCACCGAGCAGTCGTGGACAGTGGTAATGGTCCCTCAAAACGGTGAAGGAAAACATCTTGTGGAAATTGGCATGTCCTAGAACCAAAAACTCGAAATCATGTGACATTCACCAAACGGTACTAGGCCCGCGTGGTGGATTACGGCCTATTCCCTCTTCAAGAGAAGAGACCCGAGTCCCAACAGTGGGAACTGATTAGATTGAGTTATTCTAGATTTTAAAGCGGCTTTCATGAATGCAATTGTCACAATTTCAAATTGTTAGCTTTGTTGTAAAATAAAGAAGTGGCGCTTCGGTTCGTACAGTAACGTATTTTCTTTGATCAACCACTACGTAAACACACCTCAATGTACAGAGAACATTACCGTATTGTAACGACCAATAGTTGTAATCATTCGTCTCGGTTATAAAGAAATTAGTACATTGGTGACGCACTGTTTGGTCCACATAAAGATTTAGGTCTTCACGCAAAATAACAAACTCTTTGGCTTACAGCCCGACTGTTGTTTACTGTCCTTGGTAATTTTAAAGTCGCCTTCTACTACGACTACATTTACGAGGACCTGGGGCCTTACCAAGCATGCGACCAAGAGGGACGGAGCTATACACCCTGTACAGCTCCATCCTTTTAACAGTTCAATTTAGTTCGTCAAATGGGCGGTAGATCTTTGCGAGGCCCTTGTCCTTTTTGTGTAGCATAGCATAGCCTTATATCTAATGTTCCCACTGCTGGGACTCAGGCCTCCTCTCTACGAGAGGGAATGGGCTGTAATCCACCACGCGGGCCCAGTGCGGGTTCGTGGATGTCACATGTCTTCGAATTTTTGGTTCTAGGACATGCCGGTTTCCTCACGATGTTTTTTTCCTTCACCGTTTAGAGAGCAGTGGTGATGAAATAAATTACGCAAAGTAATGCGCCTGGCTGGGTTTGAACCCGCGACCTACAACTCGTAAGTCGGGGCCGTTACCACTCGGCCACCACTTTTTGTGTATGTGAATCTAAACTGGGTATTTCTTATGAAAGGTGAGAAATTCGTATACAATGCGTTCGAAATAGGAAAAGGGTCGATTGCCATGTTGTGACGTCACATCATACTGTCAAATCGAAGAATTATTATGGCGAGCAAAACAAGATTTTTTTAAAATTTAATTTATTTACGAACTGTGAACGAAAAACGTTTAATCAGAATCCAGTTCTTCAATTTTGCTCATTTCTGAGTTTTTCAATTTTGCCCAATTTCATGCGATTTGACAGTATGACGTGTCGTCACAACATGGCAATCGATCCTATTCTTATTTGGAACGCATTGTATATAAAGGTACAACGTGAATTTAGAGTTCAAAATATTATTTTAGATGATATACATATATATCATAAATACGACAACGATGATAAACGATAAACCTAGGTACTAAATGGCTTAAAACATATTCGCACGGATTAGAAAATGATGTTGACTGCTTTTCAATTTTTATTATTACTACGTTATTTTCATTTGAAGAAAAATCCGCCAGTGTGCATACCAAATTTTGTTATGGGTTATTGTTACGTTAACTAAAAGAGGGCTTAGATGAAGTGATATTCAATTAGTGATAATGTTGTCTATAAGTTCAAAATGCATGGGATTGATATGAGAGCTACCGAAAATGGCTTGTGGTCGGTCCCTCTTAATTTAGATTTATCGTAATTTTCTTTGCCTAGTCCAAGTTGTGCTAAAAGTTCCTGGCTAAACCTGTGCGAAAATCAGAACTATATTCTCCATGGAATAGTACATTTTGATACAAGTGGAGAATGTTTGTCATTGTGACCAGGGCGGCATTCAATCGAGCCTTGGCGAGGGTGTTATGGAGCCGAGGGTTGCAGTGACAAATTTCCACGTGTATCTTTATCTTTCTTCTTTGCCGTCGTCTCTTACCGTTACGCGAAGTCGGCTTTCTTAATCAAGCGGCGTCATTCATTTCGCTGATAAGCATCGTCATCCGTAAGGCTAAGCTTTTGCAGGTCCTTGCGGAAATTTGTCATCCAGGTAACTTGCGATCTACCTCTCTCTCTCTTCTGAGTAGCCATGGAAAGGCACTTTTTCACGATATGGTAATCGGTTCTCCGCATGACATGTCCATCTTAACCTGGACTCGTGTGAGTTTTTCAGTAATGGGCGTTATCTATCCCCCTTATGTTCGTTACGTACTTTGTGTACTCCACCCGCCCAACGCATCATGCGCATTTCGGTGGTGTGAAATTTTTGCTTATGGGTCTTTAAGGTCAATGTTTCGCTACCATAAAGTCACGTGTATCAAACGATGTTTTTCAATACACTTATGAAGACATAAATATTATGCTATGCTAATAAACGGGAGTCGATGCGTATCCAGCTTGATAAGATAAAAGCAATAAAATTGTGGCGATGGCGAGCCTGTTCAGTTTTCCGCACTTTGCGAAAAACAGTCAATTACGTGCCTAAAAGCGGTGGGATACGAGCGGGTTGTCGAGTAAATGTATTGAAAATTGATTATTTTTCTCTTACCTGAGCTGAGCGCTGTAGAACTGATGCGGGATGGCGGTTAGCACTCCCGCGCCGTCTCCGGTGTCGTTGTCGCAGGCGCACGCACCTCGGTGCTCCATGCGTTTAGCGAGCGTCTCTGCATCTCGGACGATCTGTGCAAAGTTTAATAATGAGTATCAAAAAAACATTAGTGTACTCTCCAAAGGAATAGGCAAAGGTCTACCTATAGAACTCCCAAAATTCGGCAGCTATGTTTGAGTCCCATGAATCAGGGTGTGACCCTTTTGCCACCATTCATTCGGGCACAAATCCTAATACATCCTATTAGTGAGAAATCACAGATGTAGATGAAGCAGAACGGCCACAAGGTGGAAGAGGCAATTGAAATTTTTAAATTACTAGCCGGTCTCGACAGACGTTGTCCTGTCCGAAAACTGGGTTTTCGTCAGAAAAAAAAAATTGAGAACCTGATCGCAGCGCCACCTACCGGGTCCAATTGTATTAGCTTTAGCAGACTGGCTGCTACACCGCTGCAAACCTTGATAGCCAGCAAATCTATTAACGTATTAAAATGAAACAAACACGGGCTACAAAGACATAACCGATATTACAATTTCTAAAGATGATCGATAGCATAAGCATAATCAGCTTTATAATGTTCCCACCGCTGGGAATCAAGCCTCCACTTTAGGAGAGGCCGTAATGCACCATGCGGGCCCAGTGCGGGTTGGTGAGATGATCGATGCAACTTCGAAAATAATTTCTATCACTGCTATCGTGTATAGACTACAGCTGGCTACAAGAGATTTATCTTTAACAACATGAATTTACGGATTTAATTTATCAGCGAGAAACGAGTCAAGGTTCAAACTATTTGTTTACTCGTTTTAATTTAACAGATGAACGAAGACGTCATTATATACGGGAATACTTAAACAATAAATTAATAGACCTACATGTTTTGATTACACCTTACTGGATTCGGTCTTTCTTCCTGAGTGGTTGTAATAAATTAGATTGTTAATGGTATTAGTTATATTCACAAAACGCTCATAATAAACGTTACCAAACAGTAGCAGTAATCTTACATTCAAAATCATTAGTTATCGACTTGAATTCAATTGTATTTAAATTATTCAACTAGACAATTAGCATGCAAATAAAATAAGATCAACCCTGAACAGTGTAGATAGCTAAATTAACTACTTCGGTAAAAGGCTACATACTTTTGAATTTGTACATTTGTAGACGTACCTACGAGTATTATAAATAATGAGATTGCCTTAGTACGACGCCGACGCTAATAGATTTAGAAATGTAACCATAAATTATGGTAATTAGCTTCTTGTTTTCTAGTTCCAAATTGTTGCAAACATTGTTCATTTTATGCCCTATAAAATGAAAGCATGGTTGCCAAGAAAACTCTATAAAGACGGTACTGTTGAGACTTTTGAAGAGTTTCCAAATAATATTACTAGCTAAAAATTCCAATTTCTCCATAAAACTATGGTGTACCATTTTGACAAGGTTAATAATGGATGCTTGCCAAATGCAATGCAGTATAAATAAGACGAATTTCCCTCTAGTAAATGCAATGCCAGTGGTACAAGATGACATAAATAGGATTTGTACATCCATGGCTACAATCAAGATTATTATAGTTTTCATTACATTCCAAGGTTCTGACATTCTTAAACGCAAATATAGAATATCTGCTCGCTCCTAATATCAATTCTGCATGAAATTCAAGCGCATTTACAGAGCCACATCTACAGTTGCATTATTATTTGTTTCCATTTCCAACAAACTATGATTTATCAAGACCTTTTGGACCAATTAGTATAAGATGCCTTGAAAGGGCCCACGTTGTATTGGATTTGTATATACGACTGGACACTGGAGAGTACAGACGGCTCTCATCGCCAATTAATTAACGTTACTAAGCAACAGAAGATAAGGGCGCTACCCTTGTCGTGATCTAATTTCGGCTTAGGGCGTTGCTAGGGCTTATGGAGCCCGGCTCTCGGACGTGAGTATTGACAGGGAGGTTATTACATTGTTAGAACTTTTTTTTATTATAGAATAGGCTCGTGTTTGACCACTATCTCACCTGATGGTAAGCGGTGATGTGGTCGCTCTTGTATAGACTCTTAGGTTGTAGCTATCAGGAAACACAGAATCCGGCAGGGAATTCCACTCCTTAGCTGTACGCACAATAAATGTGTTGCCAACGACAATACCAACATGGATCAATGTGAGCTTTGTACCGTTTTTTTTTTGCATGCTGTATTTGTCGCGTAATAGTGTGCACTTTGTTTCAATATTAGTTACTTTAATAGCATACTAGTAGTAGTAGATTAGAAGAAATATTTCGCAGATCTAATTCAGAAGTTCTAATTGGATATTTTCTTATGTTTATTTTTGTACATTTCATACTAAACAACAAATAAAAAATAAATCTGTTTCTAAAAACAACATCAAAATTGGTTATTTAATGAAGCAACAATTAGCATTTTCAATAATGGAGGAAGATGTAGTGGGAACGGAACATCTGGCTATCTCTTTTGTACACACATAACCTAATGACGGTGACGTCACATTTTAGTGAGTGTATCAAGGCTCGGAACCGGTTTGAAAAATACCGGTTAATACCGGTTTATTTCGGTTTTCATCCGAACTTTTCATAAGAACGTAAACGTTTTAAGAACTTTATTTTAACCTAAATTAACCGGTTTATTCGACGAACGGCATGTCGGGTAACGCGTTGCAACTTGTGACTACTTGTAATTGTAAGGATGCCGCGCATAGCGGCGCGGTAGACCGGGTAGACGTACTTACGAATTTACGATATTGATCGGTGAAGATCGAGAGTGTGTCGACCAGGGTGGCGTACCTTATACTCAGAATATCGCCAAGATATTCGCTGAAGGTCATACAGGTTTACGCCCCGACCTCGACGCACCCCGACGACGAAGTAAAGACCATGTATGAGGATGTATCCAGAGCCATGCATGGTTTTAAGACCCACTTCACCATGGTCATGGGGGACTTCAACGCGAAACTGGGCAAACGAGATGGTGACGAGCTGAGAATGGGGCAATTTGGATTTGGACGTCGGAATCACCGGGGACACCTACTGGCTAGTTTTCTGGAGAAGGAAGGCCTCTACATGATGAACTCCTTCTTCAAAAAACGTGAGCATAGGCGGTGGACCTGGCAAAGTCCCGACGGTGCGACTAGAAATGAGATTGACTTCATTCTGTCGACGAAGAAGCAAATATTCAATAATGTCTCCGTGATCAATGCGGTGAAAACTGGAAGTGATCACCGCATGGTAAGAGGCACATTGAATATATATACAATATTAAGCTTGAAAGGTTTCGACTGGTGAAGTCTACGCTCCGTCCAGCACAGATCCAGATCCAAAACTCCGAGAGCTTTCAGCTCAAACTCCACAATCGTTTCGAGTGCCTAGGAAGCTCCGTGGACGAATATAACGATGGGTTCGTGGGAACTGTCCATACGGTCGGGTCTAAATTTTTCAAGGCTCACTGTACAAAAAAGAACAAGAAGCTGTCAGATTAAACTCTCGCGCTTATGAAGAAGAGGCGTGAGATGACTGCAGTCTTCAGATGATGCGTGCACATATCGGCAGCTCAATAAACGGATCTCAAAGTCTCTGAAACGCGACCTTCGCCGATTTAATACCGAGAGGATTAAGGATGCGATTGAGCGGAATAAGGGCTCTAAAGTATTTGCACGAGATCTGTTTATTGGGCAGAGCCAGCTCACGAAACTGAAGACCGACGATGTCATATCCGCCAAATCGGAGCTTCTGGGAGAGATCGAGGCTTTTTATGGACAGTTGTACACGTCAATCTCCGAACCCACTGCAAATCTAGCAAACGACCCAAGAGCTAGATTGACTCGACATTATACCGAAGATATCCCGGACGTCAGCCTGTACGAGATTAGGGTGGCTCTGAAGCAGTTGAAGAACAACAAGGCGTCGGGTGAGAACGGAATTACGGCCGAGCTCCTGAAGGCGGGTGGAAAACCGGTCCTAAAGGCACTTCAGAAGTTGTTCGATTCCGTCATACTCGAGGGAAAAACGCCACAGGCATGGAGCAGAGGTGTGGTGGTACTCTTCTTTAAGAAGGGTGACAATACCCTGCTTAAGAATTACAGGCCCATCTCACTTCTGAGCCATGTCTACAAGCTGTTTTCCAGAGTCATCACGAACCGTTTCGCGCGCAGGTTCGACGACTTCCAGCCTCCCGAACAAGCCGGATTTCGAAAAGGCTTCAGCACCGTGGACCACATACATACGCTGCGGCAGGTTATACAGAAGACTGAGGAGTATAATCAGCCTCTCTGCTTAGCGTTTGTGGACTACGAGAAAGCCTTTGATTCGATCGAGACTTGGGCTGTACTGCAGTCTCTTCAACGGTGCCAGATTGACTATCGGTACATCGAAGTGCTGAAGTGTTTATACAAAAACGCCACCATGTCAGTCCGACTTCAGGACCAGACCGAACCTATCCTCTTGCAGCGGGGTGTGAGGCAAGGAGACGTCATTTCTCCGAAACTGTTCACGGCCGCAATGGAGGATGTCTTCAAGGTTCTGGAGTGGAGAGGGCTAGGCATAAATGTCAATGGCGAGCACATCACTCACCTTCGATTTGCCGACGACATAGTAGTCATGGCTGAGACTACGGAGGAGCTCAGTACAATGCTCGGTGACCTCAGTAGAGCTTCCGAAAGAGTGGGACTTAAAATGAACATGGACAAAACCAAAGTCATGGTAAACATCCATGTAGCACCCACTCCTATCAAGATCGGAGACTCTACACTCGAAGTTGTGGACGACTACGTTTACCTAGGACAGTTCAACTTTTTTGTCTCAGAAGTTCAAGCGTTAAAAGGAATTGTACCAAGTGGACCAACTGGGAAAAATGTCTCACTTGTTCAACGATTAAACTATTGAGCTAGACTAGCGTATAGTTTTACTATTTCTTTTAATTAAGCCACCTAATTGTACCTAATAAACTAGAAGACTGATTACTGATAAACTGGAAACTGAAACTGATATATTGAAAAGCATTAAATTTTTCTTTTTCCAAATATTTGTCATCATCATCATCTTCCTGCCCTTGTCCCGTTTTATTTGGGGTCAACGCAACACGTTTTTTTTCTTCCATTCTGTCCTGTCACTCGTCACGCTATCACTAACTCCCTTTTCTTTCATATCACTTCTCACACAATCCATCCATCTTTTCTTTGGTCTTCCTCTCCATCCATCCACATGTAAACTCATAACTCTTTTAGTAACATGCGTTTCATCCCTCCTCTTCACATGACTATACCAAGACAAACGATTCCCTTTAAATTTTTTAGTCTCTGCCGCTACTTTCAAACTTCCCCTTATATACTCATTTCTCACTTTATCCATTCTCGTCACACCACACATCCATCCAACATTCTCATCTCTGCTACGTGCAATCTTTTTTCATCCGTCTTTTTCACAGCCCAACATTCTGATCCATACAGTATGACAGGCCTAATCACGGACTTGTAGATTTTACCCTTCAATTTGAGGGGCATCCGTAGGTCACATGTTGTTCCCGTGACCTGCCGCCATTTCATCCATCCTGCGTTGATCCGATGTGTTACGTCCCGGTCTACCTCACCATACCCTTAGACGAGCGACCCGAGGTATCGAAAGTCGGAGCAGAGCGGTATGGGCGTTCTAGCGAGAGCTAAAGCCACTGGATTGGAGAGACCGCCGAAATCGTAGAACAAGTATTCCATTTTGGTTCTACTCAATTTCAGGCCAACACTTTCCAGTCTTTGCCACCACACCTCCAATCTGTTCTTGACCTCTAGGCCACTCTCGGCAACCAACACAATGTTATCGACAAACAGCATACACCAGGGAGCCTCTTCCTGAATGTCCGACGTCAGAGCGTCCATTATCATCAGGAAGAGGTAAGGGCTGAGAGCCGACCATCGATGTAAGCCGACAGCCACATTGAAGCTGCTAGTGGTTTCCACTGTAGACCGCACGTGGGTACTGCATCGACTGTACATCGCTCGGATCAACTGCACATATTTTTCAGGCACAAATTTCTCCTTAAGGGCCCACCACAGAACCTCACGAGGTACCCGGTCGTATGCCTTTTCGAGGTCAACGAATACCATGTGCAAGTTTTTATGCGCACCTCCGTATTTTTCGCATAGCTGGCGTATAACAAAAATGGCATCCGCTGTACCCCGACCCAAAACAAAAAAATACTTACTACTGAATAAAAACTGTGAACAGCGCGGGACGTTTGTTTATCGTGCGCCCGTATTAACCGGTTTTTATTACTCTAAACCGTTTAATCCGAAAAAACCTTTATGTAAATACTCTTCCAAAAACCGGTTAAAAAAAAACGGTTTATGCGAACGAAACCTAATGTAAAGGTTTTTTCGTCAAGTACATAATAACGGTTTGAAAATTTAACCGGTATCCGAGCCTTGGAGTGTATACTTATTCTGTTATTTGTCAGTTTCCCCTTCCACCAGATTTAAAAGATTTCTAATTTAATAACGAGTGGATTTGAAAAAATCTTTCTATTTACGATTACGGATAAAGTTACGTTTTGATAGAAATAATAAAAAAAAAAATCGACTATAATACGCAATTAAACGTTAAAATCTGTTATTCGAGCAGGTTTGTGACGTGCACCTAAAAGAATTTCCTTATAAATTAAAACAAGCATTGAAAGAGAAATGTTTTGAAACTTCAGTACCTATTTTATACAAAACAGGAAAGGTTAAAGTTCTTTATAAGAACGACTGGTTGCGCAAACATTTCTGAAGTTCAGAATTTAAAGGGTTTCGATGAATTGGCAAGAAAAGAGTTTATTAAACAAAGAGGAATGGTACATTTATGCTTATGTATAAACAAATTGCGCAAGACATTAAAAAAAAACATTTGAGAGTCTACGAATGTTTTCAAGAAAATTCTTTGTTAATCAAAAAATAACGGTGAAGTTTTGTAAGAATGGACTGATTGCGCAACATATTTTAGGAGTAAAAACATTTGAGAGGCTTCGATGGTGTTCAAGAAAAGTGCTAGACAATTAAAAAGGAACGGCGATTTTTCGTTTGAAAATGAACTGGTTGCGCAAGACATTTCTGGAGTTTTCAGCATCTAAAAGGTTTTTTAAGAAAATAGAAATTGATTGGTAGAAACGAACGGCAAAAAAAAATCTTAAAAAAAACCAGTTGCCTGAAATACTTATTGAGTTGATCTTCCTTAAAGGTCCGATGGTTTTGCACTAACTAGTATTAAAAAAAAATTGTTGATGACCTAAAATATTTCTGGTAAAGGCTTCATTATTTCAAGGAAATATTTTGCCCGAAATAGCATCGTAGCATAAAATATTCCTCAGAGCTTATCCAGGGATGTAGCATTGTTCAAAAAAGTTAGTTACCGCAGCCCTGAAACAACTGAACTGGGCAACTGAAGAAATAAGAGGATTCTAGTGCGTAAAAGTGTAATACTCCCTGTGGCTCCTTCCAGAACGGATTCCCCTAAAAAGAAGTGATGTGTGAAGTCATCTAATGACTTCTCCCGCTCTAGGGTGGGGCGAGCGTGTCAGACTTTTACCGACTAAAACCCACCCGTGTTCCTTCAGTTGCCCTTTACGTTCTAGAGAAACTTTACGTTTTCAGAAAATCCCCGTGAAATATTCAAGAGTTTGCAGCATTTTAAAGAAGGAACTTACTTTATGAGTACGTTTTCCGTCGATAGCAACCACAAATCCAACTCCACAGGCCTCGTGCTCGTTCTGAGGGTCGTACAAGCCTTGCTTGGGCGGCCCTTCCCACTCCATACCTGAAACCAAATGTTACACATTAAAATTTTGGCAAGGACAAGGCCGGTTGGTTTAAGAACTAAAATGTTACGTGAAGATTGTATCTGAAGCTGTAGGATTTTTCCAAAGAGACGCAAAGAGCAACAGGAAGGGTCTTTCAGAAGTCTAACATTCGCTCTCGCTCCACCCGGAGCGGGATAAGTTATATGATGATAACCCATCTCTAAAAAGGGCAAATTACAATTCACAATGAGTTATGAGAGATGTTTCCTAAAAAAACAAGTATGTTGATAAGCTTTTAAATTATGTTTAGTAATCAATGTAATATAATAATACTTTATCAGCAACAATTTACCACAAAAAAGACGGTCTTTGAAAGTTACAATGTAGGTAATAGAATGTTTTAAAAGTTGAATCTATCTTTGTGCCCGACTTTTAAACTGAATAGTCAATAAAGCATTATGTAGAATGAAAAGTTACCTATATCTTCCTGGTACTTATTCCTAAAGTTATGGGTCGTAAAACTTATATTTTTGGTACATTAACAAAACTACACACGGTGCCTACAAAAGAAGTTCTGTGTTTGTTTTTCATCTATAAGTCGTGGTCAGATCTTAGAATTGATCACTTCATGAAATGGCCAACTAAAACTGGCCGGGCCCCTAGTCAAATTACAACCTTTTCGTTTCGATTCTCTTTTCGTTGATCGCCTCGAGTCAGCCACGCCTCCTATTCCTTTGTTCTGACCACGTGACTGAGCTTTGAGATGACGTCAGAACAAAGGAATCGGAGGCATGGCGGACTCGAGGCAATCGACGAAAAGAGAATCGAAACGAAACGGTTGTAACTTGGCTAAGGGGCTGCCCCCTTAGCCAAGTTACAACCGTTTAAACGTTAACATTTCATAATATGTCAATCCTCGTTTGACCATATCATTGATGTAGGATTTCTATGATAATAGGATTTCTAGTCTAAAGAAAGTAGGCCAAACGAGGATTGAAATATCATCAAACTTTAAAGTTCTGGCCAGTTTTAATTGGCCATACCATGAAGTGATCAATTTCTATGATCTGGCCATGACATAATACCTAATAAAAAGAGACTGACATATCAACGCATAGACGAAACTACTGGTATTAGGAGCGTGAAATTTTGCACAAGTTTTCCTTTTATGTTGAAGGCGAGCTACTAAAAGAGGATTCTCCAAAATTCAACCCCTAAGGGGATTAAACGGGGGTTCAAACTACTTACTACTTACGTACCTTCACGTGAGGGAAGCCGTTAGCAGAAGTTAGTAATTTATAATTATGAAATGAAATAACTAGGCCCAAAAATTAAAGCCAACGGAATTATGTTTATTTTTTTCGCATCGCATTTAAAAAAATTTCGGGAATCGAACTATTGACAAGTAAGTTTACAGTTCACATACAATGCGTTCCAAATAAGAATAGGAATGACGCCATGTTGTGACGTCACGTTATACTGTCAAATCACAAGAAATTGGGCAAAATTGAAGAACTCAGAGATGAGCAAAATTGAAGAACTGGATTCTGAATAAACTATTTTCGTTCACAGTTCGTAAATAAATTAAATTTTAAAATTTTCTTGTTTTGCTCACCATAATAATTCTTCGATTTGACAGTATGACGTGACGTCACTACCTGTCAATCGATCCTATTCTTATTTGGAACGCATTGTATGTTTATTTTTTTCGCATCGCATTTAAAAAAGTTCGGAAATCGAACTATTGACAAGTAAGTTTACAGTTCACATACATTATGCGATTCATTGCTAGAACCAATTATGGCGTGTCAACACGTGCAATGGTCATGTTCAAAGGTTCTACAAGGTTCAAATAAAAACCATTTCGCCTTGTCCTAGAAATAGCAGGTTCATTGACATTACAACTATAAACAATATGGTTTGAGTTAGCGTTTAAATACCCGATCCGGTTACTATTTGTGATAGTCGAGTTTTCTTTGCTATCAAACCAGATAAAGAAATCCAGTCAAGTGCGAGTTGGACTCGTGCACAGAGGGTTCCGTCCGTACAAACTTAATTATGTAAAAAAACTTACTTGTCAATAGTTCGATTCCCGAATCGAGTCTCGGAAGATTTTTCCGAATCGCAAAAAAGTAATTATTATGTGATGTAAGTACGAAACGGTTTCTAGACTTTTTCCTTTACTTGTACTTTGAGACCTTGCTTCTTGCCTTATTTCAGGATTCTAGGTCAACGACAAGTGGGTACCCTATAGGATTTGTTTTCCTTGCGAGTGTCAAAATATGCGCCAGAACGAAGCATAAATGGCCTTATTTTTAGATTGCATTAACTTAGAAGTTTGATTTTTTCACTGCTTCAAGGGGTAGCAGACCTGAGTATTTGACAATAATTTCATTAAAAATACCTCTAGGCATTCCTGAGAAAAAAGGTTTTGACGGATGGACAACAAAGTGAGGTTTTCGTTTTTGCCAACTGAGATACGGAGCCCTAAAAATGTAAAAACAAAAAATCTGGAATACCACAAAAAATGTTCATTCATTGGTATCGACGACCTAGTTTCAAGTAGAGAGATTAGTTTAAAATATCAGTTTTTAAGCGATGTTTTATGCTAGATCATCTCTATCCATTTTGAACAATATTGACAAAAAATGGCTATTGTCGTGCCAACCTAAACCCTAATCAACAAACGTGCCGTTTCATAAAAAAATCAGTTTCGAAAGCAAAAAGTATTTTCCAAATTCTATTCTTGCATGGGCACATACCATTGTATGTAAGAAATAATATATATATATATAACTTGTTTTAATTAGCATAGTCGGCCTTATAATGTTCCCACTGTTGGGACTCGGGCCTCCTCTCTAGGAGAGGGAATGGGCCGTAATCCACCACGCGGGCCCAGTGCGGGTTGGTGGATCTCACATGTCTTCGAATTTTTGGTTCTAGGACATGCCGGTTTCCTCACGATGTTTTCCTTCACCGTTTTTAGAGCAGTGGTGATGTAATAAATTACACAAAGTAATGCGCCTCATTCCTGTGATCGAATCAGGAATGAGGATATCCGCAGGAGAACCAAGGTTGCCGACATAGCACGAAGAATCGCCAAACTAAAGTGGCAATGGGCAGGGCACATTGCTCGCAGAACAGATGGCCGTTGGGGCCGAAAGGTTCTGGAATGGCGACCACGTACCGGAAGACGTAGCGTTGGAAGGCCTCCTACAAGGTGGACCGATGACTTGGTAACGGTTGCGGGGATACGATGGATGCGAGACGCACAGGACCGTTCGCTGTGGCGACGCTTGGGGGAGGCCTATGTCCAGCAGTGGACGTCTTTCGGCTGAAATGATGATGATGATGAATGCGCCTGGCTGGGTTTGAACTCGCGACCTACAACTCGTAAGTCGGGGCCGTTACCACTCGGCTACCACTGCTCTTTTGTTCTTCTGCTCTAATGTTTTAATTAAGTATATTATAAATCTATACTAATATTATAAAGCTAAAGAATTTGCTTGAACGCGCTAGTCTTAGGAACTACTGGTTCGAATTGAAAAAATATTTTAGAGATTTTGATTATATTTAACAAGGAGGGTTATAATAGAATAGATAGCATCACGCCTCACGAAAAACAGAGCAGTAACCAAAGAAGAGGGTGAATCCGCTATTGACAGCTGATTCTGATTCCTATTAGCCTTTCAGTCCCTAAGTCTTAACTTCAGCCAAATATATATATATTTTATTAATTGATAGATATAAACCAGTGCTTGACTGCGATCCCACCTGATAGCATAGAATAGCATAGTCGGCCTTATAATGTTCCCACAGCTGGGACTCAGGCCTCCTCTCTAGGAGAGGGAATGGGCCGTAATCCACCACGCGGGCCCAGTGCGGGTTGGTGAATGTCACATGTCTTCGAATGTTTGGTTCTAGGACATGCCGGTTTCCTCACGATGTTTTCCTTCACCGTTTTGAGAGCAGTGGTGATGAAATAAATTACACAAAGTAATTTATTTAAACTTCATGTACAGTAGTAGTACATAGGCGGACTTAATGCAACAAGGCATTCTCTACCAGTCAACCTTTGGGTTAAAAGAGACAACACTGTGGTAGGTGTGCACAATAAATAATTAACAGATAAATATCAAATGAAAAGTAGTATCAATACTTATATATGCTTAGTAATGCGCCTGGCTGGGTTTGAACCCGCGACCTACAACTCGTAAGTCGGGGCCGTTACCACTCGGCCACCACTGCTCATCACCCGATCCCACCTGATGGTCGATGCAATCATTGATGGTGAGGCGCACTAGTTTATTAAGAGCTTATTCACTCTAACCTTGAAGACACCTAAATTATAGTTATATATGCAGTCCATTTGTATTTACAGTATTTTATATTATATGTCGTGAGGAAAGTTTTGAGTATGTGTACCTATGTGTATCTACACAGACTCAAAACTCTACTCCTGCGGCATTTAGAGTAGGGAAAGACGATGGGTGGACAGACTGTGTGCAATATGATCTATCTAGAAAGGGGCGACGGGGGCCTACTGAGATCACGAGGAACAGAGAAGTATGGATGAAGCACCAACCTCAAATATATTGGTGTAAAGACAAGTGATTGATGTTGTGGGATTGTTTGAGTCACAGACTGTAGGCCTGAAACATATAGGAATACGTGTAGGTTTCAGTCAGTAAATGTCTGACACGCCCTCTCACTCCTTTCAGAACGGGAGAAGTTATTTACTGGTTTTCTATCGAAAAAACGGCTAGAAATCGATGATGATGACGACGTTCTTATTAATAGAGTAGATACTGTATTAGCTCTTGTTCCTTATTAGCAAGAAGTAAAAGGAAAAATGTATAGGTAAATTACCCGTAAATTACCTACGTAAATTATTTTAGTAGTCCTATTTTGTTATATTAACAAGCCTTGAACGTCTAACGTGTTTGCGAAAACTGAATCGATTCCAATAATTTTTACAGCATGTTTGATTTTTTCACAAAATATTTAAAAAAGGTCACAAGTTGGACACCACCGACACTAAGTACAACATAGCTCACGGCAGGTCATAGCGGGCATTAGGTGCCAGCGCACAGCTGGGTGTGGGAGCAAAACAGCCCCTTAGTCGCCCGTATGGCCCGGTGATCATGTATTTGTGCGGACAACCAGGGAACGTAACAAACTTATAACTTTATGATTTTTCATGATACAGTTATGAAATTTTGTACATAGATTCTTTACATAAAAATACTAGACACGTGTTTTGGGTACCTACTGTAAGTTGTGTCAGTGGTTCACTTTTGGGTTTTTCAATCGAAAATCTTCAACACCAAGTAATGCTTTACATTTTCGCTGATGCGTTCCCAGCATCTTGAAGTCACAAGGGCCTTACCATGATGTGTTAAAATGTCACGCGTGCGAGCGAAAGAGGGATGGAGCTATACACCCATAACTCCAGCCTTTTAACAATTCAGTTTAGGTCGTGAAATCGATCGCGATAAGAGTTCGTGGTAGGGGCTAAGGTATTTATTTAATTTGTGCCCAACGTAAGTCATTTGGAAATCTGCCACGCTAAAATGGAATAGTGTTGCAAACTTCTGTAGCAGGTCGGATTACCAATGAGCCACAAATGTGCGACTCAATGGGTGCCCATACATCACTCTTGCCAACTTCCTAGTCACGACCTAGTAGCAACATTGCTGCAAGTTTATGATAAGATGGTCTCTTCGATTAAGACTGGTCTCAAATAGCCCTAGACAAAGAGATGTGGACGGAAAGTAGGTAAGTCTTTGCTTTGTGAAATTATTGAGTTGCTGACGATTCGTACAGTGTCCGAATTAGCACCTTTTTATTTCAATAATTTTTTTTACAGACGATTTGGACACACTGTAAGGTACAATCAGATAAAAAGTTTTAAAATATAACATATATTATGGGAAAAAAAGCGTTATCAAAACTATTTTAGGGTGGATTTAAGGCGGCAACTACGAGTAATAAATCTATAAAAGCGAAATACTACTCACTGATTAATCACGAAATCTCTGAAACTATAACACTTACAAACTTAAAATTTGGCAGGTAGGTTTCTTGGGTGTAGACATCTGCTAAGAACGGATTTTACGAAACTCCACTCCTAAGTGAGTAAAACGGGGGTTGGAAGTTTGTATGGAAAAACCTACTTTTACGCGGCCGAAGCCGCTGGCAGAAGCTAGTTTCTATTATATTTTAAAACTTTTCATATGCCTGTACTATACAGTTTCAAAAAAGGTGGTGTCCGAATCGTCAGCAAGTCTACTAAACAGCTTCAATAAAGGTGGTGTCCTAATCGTCAGCAAGTCTACTAAACAGCTTCAATAAAGGTGGTGTCCGAATCGTCAGCAAGTCTACTAAACAGCTTCAATAAAGGTGGTGTCCGAATCGTCAGCTAGTCTACTAAACAGCTTCAATAAAGGTGGTGTCCGAATCGTCAGCAAGTCTACTAAACAGCTTCAATAAAGGTGGTGTCCGAATCGTCAGCTAGTCTACTAAACAGCTTCAATAAAGGTGGTGTCCGAATCGTCAGCAAGTCTACTAAACAGCTTCAATAAAGGTGGTGTCCGAATCGTCAGCAAGTCTACTAAACAGCTTCAATAAAGGTGGTGTCCGAATCGTCAGCAAGTCTACTAAACAGCTTCAATAAAGGTGGTGTCCGAATCGTCAGCAAGTCTACTAAACAGCTTCAATAAAGGTGGTGTCCGAATCGTCAGCAAGTCTACTAAACAGCTTCAATAAAGGTGGTGTCCGAATCGTCAGCAAGTCTACTAAACAGCTTCAATAAAGGTGGTGTTCGAATCGTCAGCAAGTCTACTAAACAGCTTCAATAAAGGTGGTGTCCGAATCGTCAGCAAGTCTACTAAACAGCTTCAATAAAGGTGGTGTCCGAATCGTCAGCAAGTCTACTAAACAGCTTCAATAAAGGTGGTGTCCGAATCGTCAGCAAGTCTACTAAACAGCTTCAATAAAGGTGGTGTCCGAATCGTCAGCAAGTCTACTAAACAGCTTCAATAAAGGTGGTGTCCGAATCGTCAGCAAGTCTACTAAACAGCTTCAATAAAGGTGGTGTCCGAATCGTCAGCAAGTCTACTAAACAGCTTCAATAAAGGTGGTGTCCGAATCGTTAGCTAGTCTACTAAACAGCTTCAATAAAGGTGGTGTCCGAAACGTCAGCAACTCGAAATATTGTTATTACGCCTTCTGTCCAAATTAGGCGAGCCATCGACAAACAATATCGTCAAATCAAGACAACACTCAAATCACAATGCTTACACAGCCGACATTGACCGATCGGATAGCTTATACTTATAGATAATATCTAACAATATAATAACACCGTAATGGAAAACTTTTTACTTGCATTGATAAAATATTCACTGGTAATTCCCGCGTAGACATGTCATGAATAATTTAGAAGACACGGTAATTAATTATACTCTATATCTATATCTATATCTATCGGTTTAGGTAGTTAACTAAATGTAAACAATCTTAATACCGTCGGTGAGCGTGCAAGACCGCGTAAGAGCAATTTGTAAATACCGCGTATCTGTGTTTTCACGATTTTACAGGAAGAAGAAAAAACTTAATATCTTGACCAATCTAATATATTTTTGCGACTGAACTTGTTTACTATTTCTTTGCAACTTATTTTATGGGAAAATAGTGTAAATTTGCCAATAGCTTGGTTAGGTTCCGTGTAAAGTCAGAAATTATAGTCTACTTTTGGTAGGTACGCGGATTTTAATTGAAACACTTTGTTAAAGTATTGAATTTATTATGAAAAAAAATACAGAAAAAGAACTTCTAAAAAGTCTATTTGGAAAAGATTATCACTTATTAATTACTTATACGTGATATCAAAATAATATGAACGTTACAAAAATAATAAGTTTGATAGCATTTACTCTTCGAACTTCGTGGAGCACTTTCGACGTCTGACTCCCAAACTGGAACGGATCGGGGCTACCCTCAAGCGGCTTCTGCCCAACCTCGGGAGTCCAGACGCCTCCTGCCGGAGGCTCTACGCGGGAATCGTTTGGTCCCTATACGGGGCGCCGGTGTTGGCGCCGTCACTGCAAAAGCGACCGGCGGCCATGCTGAATGCCTGCCATGGGTCATGGCTATCCGGATGGTGCGGGGATACCGCACGGTCTCCCACGAAGCGGAGAGCCTCCTTGGGCCTGCCACCGTGGGATCTGGAGGCAACAGTCCTTGCACGCATGCACGATTTGCGCATGGAGATGCAACGCCGGGGTGAAACTCCGCTGCCGCGCCAAGTCGCGGCATGGCGGACAGAGTTCCGGCGGGATCTCATGGCGGAATGGCAATAGCGACTGTCGCAACCCAGTGCTGGGCACGCCATAATCACGGCGGTAAACACCCTCTTTGAGTAGTGGCTCGAGCGGCAACACGGCGTCCTCACCTTCCACATGACGCAGGTTCCTGCACCGGATTATTCGTGCGGAAGAAACACCCGGGTGTAACCATTGTGTGGACCTCCCGGAGAACACGGTGGAGCATACGGTGGAGGTGTGCCCCGCTTGAGCGGGGCACCGCCGTGTCCTCGTGGAGGCAATCGGTGGCAACGACCTTTCGCTTTTTCGGGCTTGCGCTTGTTGGGCACTGGTTCGGGCTGGTTATGGTCCGGAGCGAGGAGGAATGGCAGGCGGTCGCCTCCTTCTACGAAGCAGTAATGCTAGCGAAGGAGGAGGCTGCACGCGTGAGGGAACGAAGGTCCTCACACCCCAGCCACCGTAATTCCGACCCCGACTACCAGCCACGGTAGACGTGGGCTTGCGGACGTCGAGCAATGGGTAGCTCCGTTCGGTAATTAACCGGACCGAGCCCAGTCGTCAACAGCGCGTAGTCATCCACGCGCTCCTCAAAGAGATGTCAGCAAACAGTAGAGGCCCAGCAGGGCCGATACCCGCTAGCTACGACCGCGGAAAATTTCTGAAAAGGAAACCCGTAGCCCTAGAACGCAAAGGGTAATTGAAGGACACAGGTATGGTTGTAGTCAGTAAAAGTCTGACACGCCCTCCCGCTCCACCCAGAGCGCGAGAAGTTATTGGATGAATACCCATGTTAAAAAAAAAAAACGTGTTGCGGCTTCTTCGTTGAATTGGTAAATACGCGCAATTGCTGCCAATTTCAGACATGTTCCTAGTACGCGGTATTGTTTCGATGGCAAATTCGAGCTTTCCTATTGGCTAATTCAAATCGTGTGAGATCTACGATAAGCGAATTAGCCTATAGGATCTGCTGAGGCGATATGTCAATATTGCGACTTTTGCTGTTACGCGGTATCTACAAACTGCTCTTTCGCGGTTTTGCACGCTCAACGACGATACGTCTTTTTATTAAAAAAAAATGTATAAAAGACATTTAAATTTAGATTTAGTTAGTTACCAAACATCGGTACAGGTAAATAACAAATTGTAAACATTTTTAACCGACTTCAAAAAAAGGAGGAGGTTATACAATTCGGTTGTATTTTTTTTTTTTTTTTTTTTTATGTTTGTTACCTCAGAACTCCGTCGTTTATGGACCGATTTGCAAAATTTTTTTTTCCCTTTATAGGATATGCTTCCAGATTGGTCCCATTTTTTTCAAAATCCAGTTCTGATGATGGGATCCATGAGGAATCGAGGGAACTCCTCAAATATTATAGGCAACCATATAGTGATTTTGGTATTTTCATCGAGAACTTAAGCATTTACAGTCAAAAAGTAACATTTGATGAAGTGGAACTGATGAAGAAGACCAGAAATGGTCAACGGAACTTCATACTAACATTGATATCACAATGAAGATAGTTAAGCGACTATGACAATACAAATAAATGAATGGTTCTGAATAGTTACGTTGGAAATGGTATCATCGAAGTGATCTGATGATGATGATGGAGCCGGAAGGTAGGCACTGGAACTCCATAATTAATTAATGTAACCTAGCCGTGTTTGGACTTATTAGAATCGTCATGAGATGCACTTTGGCTATAAGGTACTATCGAACTGATCTGATGATGGAGCCGGAAGGTAGGCATAGAAACTCCGTAATTAATCAATGTATCCCAGCCGTGTTTGGGCTTATTAGAATTGTCATGAGATGCACTTTGGCTATAAGATACTATCGAATTGATCTGGTGATGGAGCCGGAAGATGGAAGGTAGACACAGGAACTTTCTAATAAAACAATGTAACCTTACAGTGTTTTGGGTCAATTGGAATCGTCATGAGAAATACGGCACTCTGTTTATAAGTGGTTCGCAACTAAAAAGTGTAAAATAAAAACTTTTTACAAAAAAAAAATAACCGACTTCACTAAAAAAAACACTAAAAGGATCAAAATAATTTGAATTTCGGAAGTCGGTGTTAAATAAGAAACAAACAATACCGAGAAACACCGACTTCCGAAATTCAAATTATTTTGATCCTTTTAGTGTTTTTTTTAGTGAAGTCGGT
Organism: Mythimna impura; assembly: GCA_905147345.3. Lineage (NCBI taxonomy): Eukaryota > Metazoa > Arthropoda > Insecta > Lepidoptera > Noctuidae > Mythimna > Mythimna impura. The sequence goes on along the minus strand of LR990343.1, from coordinate 27,459,639 downwards.
TATTTTTTTTTTTGTAAAAAGTTTTTAGATAAAAATTATAGACAACTTTTAGAAAAAAGACATGTCAAGATTGTTTACCTTTAGTTAATTACCTAAACAGATGGAGTATAGTGACTGATGTTGGATTATACCTATTTTATTATATCAGCAATTGTATGTATGTCAGGCTGGTGTCTGCTACACCATATCCAGAGACAAGTATGTCATTAGATCCTTCCCTGGTCCTCAAGGAGTGCCCCAGTAGCGTGATCATGACACTGACTTTTGCAAAGAGTATCATAGCATAGCATAATTAATCAGCCTAATAATGTTCTCACTGCTGGGCCTCAGGCTTCCTTTCTAGGATAGGGAATGGGTCGTTATCCACCAAGCGGGCCCAGTTCAGATTGGTGGTGGGACATGTCTTCGAATTTTTGGTGTTACTAGTACATGCCGGTTTCCTCACAATGTTTTTCTTAAGGTACTGTTTAGAGAGCAGTGGTGATAAAATAAATTACAAAAATTAATACGCCTGTATGGGTTTGAACCCGCGATCTACAACTCGTAAGTCGGGACCGTTACCACTCGGCCACTACTGCTCAATGAGGGTGTATCGATTTTGAAGTTTTTATTTATGGGGATTACTCTTGCCCTGTGTTTGATGGAATTTCCCATAATATTAAAATGATCTTCCATACAATCTTTCAGTAGAGGTTTGGGCAGGCTCTGTAAAATTAGAAACCTTGTGCAAATCTTTATGCTTGTTGATACAGCTATTTAAGCTAAGAATTTTCTGTCAGAGCAGAAACCCTAACGGCACTCAGCAGTTAGTATCACAATATTCTTTTATTCAACCTCATACAAGTCTTCAAGCTTCAATAATCGCTTGAATTCATCAAATCAATGCAAATTGAATAGCAATAATAAAAGCATATTATGTAAAATCAGTGGAAATTTCATTTAATTCTGTGAATAGATCAGAATATAAGATCAACAGTTATTAGATTATATTTGATATTATGGGATTTTAATCCTAATTACAATATTAGACAACATGGTTGGCTGCTGCACTGCATTTTGCGGGCTTGTGAATGTGGTCATGATAAATATGAGCAGTGGTGGCCGAGTGGTAACGGTCCCCACTTACGAGTCGTAGGTCGTGGGTTCAAACCCAGACAGGCGCATTACTTTGTGTAATTTATATCATCTCCACTGTTCTCAAAACGGTGAAAGAAAACATAGTGAGGAAACCGGCACGTCCTAGAACCAAAAATTCGAAGACATGTGACATCCAATCAAATCAAAATAAAATAAAATCCAGCCAATGCCCTTCTCCTAGAGAGGAAGCCTGAGTTGCAACAGAGGGAACATTATATGGCTGATTATGATACAGGAATAATTACTAGTGTGGGGCAACATTATGCTATGCTATGCTTTATGCCCATAAATACAGGAGTAAACTGTTAACTGCTAAACTACATTTCTTTTCCAATGTGGCATTCTGCTTACCTGGAAGGCCCGGTAGCCAGGAGACACTGGTTATGATCTTTATATAATCCTGTTGCATTATTACTGATCTCATACAATTGTTTATTAGCTAACAAATAATTTAGTGCTTTTCAAATATGTCAATTATTATGCTCTGTCGTATATAAGGCTGCGACTGCCCTTCTGGCGCGCGAGCTAAACATGTTAAAATATGACATAGCTCTAATACAAGAACCTTATACATACAAGGGGGAGATTAGAGGCCTGGGCAGGACTGGGGGTATTGTATACTACCAACGTCATGACCTAAACGCAAGGGCGTGCATCTATGTCAGAAATGGCCTAGACGCGATTCCCCTGCACAATTTCTGTTACAGGGACCTGACAACCATCAAGGTCCCTCTAAGAGAGGAGGAGGGAGGCGGGGCGCTGATACTAGCCTCCGCATACATGCCTTATGAAGCCGAGGACCCCATCTCAACGAACCTGAGGGAACTCGTGGAACACTGCAGCCGGGAGGGCCTAGACCTGATCATAGGCTGCGACGCCAACGCACACCACGTCACCTGGGGGAGCACCGGTAATAATAGGAGAGGTGAAAAACTGCTGGATTTCCTGGTAAGCTCACCTTTACAAATTATAAATAATGGCAACAGGCCCACGTTCGTCAATGCCAGACGAGCGGAGGTGATTGACCTAACAGTAGCTACTAACAGGGCTAGTAACCGCATAAGCGAATGGCACGTACCAAATGAGATATCACTCTCAGACCATAGGTATATTTGCTTCAAGTACAGTACCCGATTGCAAAAGGAACTGGTAGCAAGGAGGAACCCAAGACACACTGACTGGAACTCCTACACGAGAGACCTGAAAGTGGAACTTGGGGACCCCAAAGGTAAGCTGAATTCAGCGATTGACGTAGAATTCGAGGCGGGGCGAATATCCGAAGCTGTTTTGAGCGCTTGGACAAGTAATTGCCCCGAAAAGGTAGTACAAGCAAGAAAGGAACCTTGGTGGAACTCTGACTTAGCTAGGCTACGCAGGGAAACTAGGGCCGCCTTCAATCGTGCTAAGGCTCTCAAAAACTTTGAGATGTATGCTACGAAGCTGACGGAATTTAATAAGGCTGTACGCAGGGCCAAAAGGCAGGCCTGGAGGGACCATTGCGATAGCATTGGCAGCATTCCAGACAGCATGAGACTATCGAAGGCTATGGCCACTGCAAAGGTAAATCCACTGACATCCATCAAGGATGAGAATGGCAAACCGACAGAGTCTGGAGGTGATACCCTCGAGATAATGTTTAGAACGCACTTTCCCGGCTCATTCGCAGCTAACGACACGGCGGACTCATTAAGCTTAAACGACATTAAGTCAAAAACAACGAAAGCAGACTGGGACGCCGCGAAAAAGGTAGTAGGGCCGAATGGCATAAAGTGGGCCCTGGAAAGCTTCAAGCCATACAAGGCCCCGGGACCAGACGGAGTGTACCCAGCCCTATTACAAAGAGCGGGGAACATACTAGAACCGCATCTTGGTAGACTATACAGAGCATGCATCGCCTTTAGCTACATACCAAAGGCGTGGAGACAGGCGAAGGTAATCTTTCTTCCCAAGCCAGGAAGAGCAGACTACGAGGACGCTAAGTCATACAGACCTATAAGCCTGACATCATTCTTCCTGAAAACTCTGGAAAAGCTTGTAGACAAGCATGTCAGGGAGGGAGCGCTGAAGAAACAACCGCTTCACAGGATGCAAAACGCATACCAGCCTGGTAAGTCGACAGAAACGGCGCTACACCAGGTCGTAAGTCGTGCCGAAAAGGCGCTAGAATGCAAAGAGATATGCCTAGCAGCTTTTCTCGATGTAGAAGGCGCGTTCGATCGCACTACTTTTAGAACGATACGAACAGCTGCAGAGAAACATGGCATAGACCCTACCATTTGTGACTGGATGGACAATATGCTGAAGGGCAGAGTTATAGAATCAACACTGCTAGGTGAGACCAAAAGGGCGCATGTCACAAGAGGATGCCCGCAAGGAGGCGTACTCTCGCCAACACTCTGGTGTTTGGTGATAGACGAGCTGCTAATAGAACTGAACAAAGGACCAACGTACACGGTTGGATATGCAGATGATCTCGTGATACTTGTAAACGGAAAATTTCCCAACACTGTGTCAGGGATTATACAGGAGAGATTGAACATGGTTGAAAGGTGGTGTAAACTCAACCACCTATCCATCAACTCAAGCAAAACGGTGATCATCCCGTTTACCAGAAGGAGGGACCTAACAGCAATGGGTACCATAAAGCTCTACGACACTGTACTAGAGTTGTCCACAGAAGTAAAATATCTAGGAGTAATCCTAGACAGCAAACTCACGTGGAAAAGCCATGCCGAAGCGACAGCAAACAAGGCTCTAAGAGTATTTGGCATGTGTCGCTCTGCCTATGGGAAAACATGGGGCCTTAGACCCCAGGTTATCAAATGGATCTACACCATGATGGTGAAACCGCTGATCACATACGGGAGCATCGTATGGTGGACCAGAACCAAGCTGGCAACTTGCAGACAGGCCCTAAGCAAAGTACAGCGGACTGCCTGCATGGCCATTACAGGAGCATTTAGGACCACGCCAACTGCGGCGATGGAAACGCTGCTCAATCTCACCCCTTTACACATTGAAGTGGAACTAGAGGCGAGGAGGGCCATTCATAGGCTTAAAAGTATGGGGCACTGGACGAACTCCGGATGTAAAACAAACCATACAAACACAAGACCAAACAGGGAACTTGACTGGATGATGGACATGGGATGTGACAAAATACATGCCATTCATAATCTCAAAAAGGAGTTTAAGATCTACATTCCGAGCAGGGAGGAATGGAAAGGTGGGATAAAACCCCACAAAGGGAAAAACCAGGTATGGTACACGGATGGTTCTAAAATGAACACCGGTACAGGAGCGGGGGTACATAGCGACAACTGCAACCTCAGCCTAAGCATGGGCAAACTGGCGACGGTCTTCCAAGCAGAGACCTATGCTATAATCGCATGCGCGCAGGAAATACTAGACAGAGGCACCGAAGGGGACACTGTCTACATTTTAAGCGACAGCCAAGCAACACTCAAGGCACTCACGTCCAACAGAGTGGATTCTGGGCTGGTACTAAACTGTATTAAAATACTAAATCGGATAGGAAGGCGCAACAAGGTCAGATTGATCTGGGTGCCAGGTCATACAGGAGTAGAAGGCAACGAAAGAGCCGACACTCTAGCAAGGAAAGGATCTGAGACACCCTTATACGGACCGGAACCCTTCATAGGACTCTCACCAAGGGTCATCAACCAAGCATTGAAAAAGGCTGCGTTGGAAATACACAGCACACACTGGCGCAACACAACAGGCCAGAAGCATGCAAAGCTATTTCTTAATGACATAGATAAGGCCTGGACCCAAAAACTATGGAGGTACAGCAGATCACAGCTCCGAACAATCACAGGAGTCTTCACGGGGCACTATGCCACCAACAAACAGCTCCACAACATGGGACTAGCAAGCGACCCGACTTGCAGGATCTGTGGAGAGGCAGAGGAGAATATGCTACACGTACCATGCGACTGTGCAGCACTAGGCTCCAGGAGACTAGAGTATCTGGGTCAACCATTTCCAAGACCAGAGGACTACAGGCTCAGCCCCATCAAGGCCATACTGGGACTCATGAAAAAGGTGCACGGAAGGCTGGGGGTTGAGTAGAAGGGAGGGGGATTAGCACAAAAGATCCAGAAGGGTCGAAGTGCTCTGGCTTAGGGCCAGCCTCACTATAAGATAAGATAAGATAAGATGCTCTGTCGTAATTTATAATCTTTGTTAATTTACACCAAGGGCATAACTGTAAACAATTACACAAGTAAACAGTAATTTTACGATTATTGCCCAATTTGGTGTGCAAATGAAAGCCAGATAATTAGTCTAGCAATGTGAAGTAGGTACTTGGAAATTAAATAAAGATTAAATTATTTAATCCATCTGTCAAGGCGAGACGTCTGGATATTCGAGATGTAATTAGATGACTTTTGTCTGGTTTTTATCTCAATTAATTGGATTGTCTCAAAAGGATTTACAAGATTTCAGGTTAAGGTCAAATTACATCACTATTTACCATCAGGTGGGAATTGGGATCTCAGTCAAGCACTTATTTCTCTCTGTCTGTACAACTTATGTGACCTTAAAAAATGCTTAAATGTCTTTTTGTACTACGGAATTTATTTGGCCGAAAATTTTGGTCTCTATATCTTCGTTTTTCCTAGAAACATCCATAAAAAGTTTTTTTTTTTGGTGATTTTATGTAAAAACGCGCAATTATGTAATAATAATACCCATAGGCGCGCGAGGGGTTAAAAAAAATTCTGATTAAATTTGGAAATCTTTTTATAGGCCTTTTGACATAAATTTATTTTATTTAAAGAAGAAATTGAATTGGAATGTCTTCAGAACATTAAGGTGGCCAATTTTATATGTATGAATAGTAGCGACCATTTAAAGAAATCTAGATATTAAATCAGAGTCATAGTATTAATTAAGCATATTCTCCATAGACAAGCATTATTGCAACAGGGAAAATAATATTTATTACATACTGTTACACAATAATAAAAATTACTTAATGGTATGTTTGACCTAGTCAATGAAGCAGGATAAAACACTGGTAAGGGCAAAGGGTTATGAACATAATTACAGACATGGATAATGGACATTATACTTAAAGGTACAATGATAAATAAGAGTAAATAAATCAATACATATCAGAAAGTATTATTCTATTCTATTTATTTATTCAGAGATAAAGTGACAATGTAAAATTAAAACCTTTTCAGCACATAGAATAATTAGAGACAAAATTGTATGCAAGATTTTTCTTCAAATATTTTAAATTCAGAATGTTAAGCAGCTGACAGATCAATGACCGCCAAATCTCAAGGTCATTGCTGGCGCTTCAAAAACCGGTTGCTAAATAGAAAAAAAAAGAGATTCGTATCAATTGAAATTCGAACATATCCAAGTGTGAGGATAGCGATTACTACAGAATCTCAGGTGTTCAGATGTTATTTTTATTACGTTTCTGTAAGTATGAGTACGTAATTACGACGGATTGTTTTGCTAGATTTGGCTATTTACGCATTATTTTTATCAATAGACGTTGCCGATATAACTTACGCGCATACCTACGTTTGATTGCCACCTTGTAGGTACATGTGCAACCGGCTAACAGGAAAGTAGAATTGGATTTAACAAACAGAAATGCACGTTGTGCGCAGTGTTGATTTTTCTGGAGAAGCGGAGCAAATAAAAACCTTGACTATACTGTGATTTCAGACCGGTAGAATTTTTACCACGTATGTATTACACGTGGAGCACCAAAATGCTTGTGAAAGATGTTCCAGCCACAGCCCGTGAAAATATAGAAAGTAACAAAAAATCCCTTACCTCAAAGTACTTTCGGTAAATTGAATGAACTTTTCTCGCCTCCAACACAACTTTAAGTTCTCACTTTCACACACAAATGTTATCAAATACAACAGATGTGCTGGATGGAGAATTTGATCAATTAGAACACTGAAAATACCGGCAAGTGCGTAGTGACCGCTCTTCAGACGACTACAAGAACCGGCAGAACGCGAATGACTGATCACTGAATGTCGGAATGAGCGATTGAACATGAACTATTTCTAGCCCTCGATTTGGATTGGCCGGCGCTCGGGATCGAATGAATGTAATAAACTGAAGTAAAGTCTTGATTGGTCAATGAGTAAAATGAGTGTTGCCATAAAAATCATGTCTTTTAGTACAATATTTTGGTTTATTGTATAATTATATAAATTATTGTATTGATAAGACTGATGTCTTGTGTCACTGGACCTGGTTACTGCATTGTGGTGGTCATATAAACAGTCGCTGAGAAATACTAGTATTCAGCTGTATACAGTTAAGCGGGAATTATATTAGAATTACGCACACGCGGGCAGTTCTTAATCGTACGTAAGATCATAAAAATACGCAAAATTAAGATTAAAATTTGAAAAAGCGTGGGCAACCGCGCGAGTTCCGATGTGCACTCGGATGCTTATAGGTAAACTATTTCCATGGCAACGTACCCGTGCTACCCGCACTGTGCCTCTCCACGTTACTTTACGTTAAACATTTCTAAAAAAAAATCTTTTAAAAATAAACATTAAAACCAACCAAATGTATATTCATTTTTTCCTTCGATTCTTACATTTTTTTATTTAGGGGGTTCAAAAACTAGTAAAAATCGCCTTACGTAATAAATGAATGGCTGCATATTATATGTATTATTATATACATAATTATATCATTCCATACATACATAATAATAAGTCCACCTAAAATTCCAAAAACCATAGCCTTATATTATCTTAGTATTCTATATGTCGCAAACGCAATAGTTTCCCAATCAGGGTTGTCCTTAGGTGCAGTAGCATAGCGCGTACAGGGATAATCGCCGGTGTATACGGTAACGTGGTACCACACATTCCATAGAAAGCGTCTGGTTAGGGCCTCTGCGAGTTGGCTTCCAATGGTCCAGTACCCAGATATACTAACCCATAGCAATATTCATTAGAGTATAGAATGGAAACCGACTAATTTAGTCAGATTCATTGTACCTACGTTTTACCTTATGCCATATGGACTGTACTTCATTTAAATGGGTAATTGTATGTTTTAACCGACTTCAAAAAGGAGGAGGTTATACTGTCTATTAACGCCACCTAAATAATTTAAAATACGAATATGTACAATATTCAAATAAAAATAATCTGTCATTATTTATGTTTTTTTTTTCAGTAGAAAAGAATAAAGTAAGCTTAGATTAGGTATGGTATCACCAATCAGTCAAAATGAACATTTCAAATTTTCAATCGATCTAGTCTACCGAAGCGAAGTAACTAGACCTAAACATTTCTTTCACACACACTTCACACAGTGGCCAATTTGGCTATCCACAGCTGAAAGTAGATACGAAATACTCTCAAAAAAATGTTGAATTTTTTTGCGCCTGAATTAAGAACATAGCTATTTCGCAAATAGAGCTCTTCAAACTTTGCCGTACTTTTTATGGACAGAAAATAAAACTCATGAATTCTTGCAGGCACCTGCCTGATCTATAGGGGTAGGGTAGGTACCTATGTGGTTAAGGAACAGAACAAAATGGAATGTTCCCAAACCTGTATGGAAAAGGGAGGGAGATCTTTCAGACAGTTGTCTAGTGGGTTACTTTCTACGTGACGCGCGACGGTTGCTGTCGGGTTTTTGTATGTTTGTTCGAATTTTTAACGGAATGGAACAAGCCCGCCACACCTTTTCTAAGCTAACTCATAGATGTGCTAACTCATATTATGTCGGCCACGAGAAATTAAAGTGGCGAACGACAAAGAAATCTGAGATCTCGGTCAGGAGGAGTATCAGGAGAGCTGCGATTTACGTAAGTTGAATAAGTACTTACATGGCGGTAGAGATGTCGCTACTTCACTCCCTTCTGTAGTCGTAGCAGGAACAGAAGAGTCGTATTCAGCACAGAGTACTTTGTAACATATTGAAAGTATTCAGTGCCGGATTAAGTTAGCGCGGGGCCTGTAGCAAATTCTACTAAGGGGCCCGCAACATTTTTGGCAAATGATAACGTATTAAGGGACTATTACACTACTCGATATTCAGACAGTCTTAGTCGATGTCACGTAGTGTAATAAGGGTTAGACCGGTATTACTTGGAACAGAAAATAAGACAGTTTAAATACCGTGTGCTGAATATCGCGTAGTGTAATAGGCCATATAAAACTCTTCCAACTTATTTTTCTCACAGGCCGCAGGGACTTAGGTAGCGATAGCCCTATTGCATTTGCTTACATTGTCTTTATGGATATTCCGGAGTTGGTTAGATGTCGTATGATACTGGGGGTATCCTGAAGCCCTACCACGAGCTCTTAACAAGATCCATTTGACGACATAAACTGCCCTCCAAGCCAAGTTACAACCGTTTCGTTTCGATTCTCTTTTCGTCGATCACCTCGAGTCGGCCACGCCTCCGATTCCTTTGTTCTGACGTCATCTTAACGCTCAGTCACGTGGTCAGAACAAAGGAATAGGAGGCGTGGCCGACTCGAGGTGATCAACAAAAAGAGAATCGAAACGAATCGGTTGTAACTTGGCTAGGGGCCGAACTGTTAAAGGGATGGAGTCTCGAAGATTTTTACGAATTGCAAAACATTACTTTTTTGTGACGTAGGTAAACTACTTTACTGTTTTCAGATATTTCTATACCTGTGCTATATGACCTTGCTTTATGCCAAATTTCAGAATTCTAGGTCAACAGGAAGTAACCTACCCTATGAATTTTGATTTCCTTGAGAAGGTCGAAATATACGTTTTTTGCGACATAAACGGCCGTTTGATTTTTTCACAGCTTCAAGGGACCGCAGACATGATTATAAATATAGTTTGAATTTCAACTCGATACCTTCCACGGATATCGAATACCTTCACACGTTCCCGAGATAAAGGATCTTGACAGACAGACAGACGGACTGATAACAAAGTGATCCTATAAGGGTTCCGTTTTTTCCTTTTGAGGTACGGAACAATAAAAACATGCTAGAAGCCCTAACACATAAAGATGCCAGCAATGCAACCCATCAACTAGCACTATGGTTGAAAACTTTTAGGATTTCGGGGAGTTTTTAGTTTTTGAAATTTTTTCAAGTGAAGTTTTTCAGTGACTGTTTAATCATTCGCAAATTGATTCCTAGTGGATATTGTGATGTAAAATTGGTGTAGTTTTGTAAGATCAAGTGTCTGCACAATCGGACGATATGTGGAATCATTGAAATAGGCGCGATCTCGATAAAATGGAGTTGAGAATTTTATTGTAATGTTGACTAGGTCTTGTATCTCAGCGAAGTTTGCCAAGAAGGCTGACTCGATACATTTGCTGCCAAATATTACAAAAACATTAGAATGTGTTACATTCGTGTTCTAATGGTAGAAATACAAAGTAGATTCTGAACTGTATTCAATGAAAATAAAGGCTTGACCTAAACGTTTCCGTTGCCAGGTCATAAAATCCCAAAAAAGAAACAGGATTTTGGGAGAGGTAAGGTACTACTCTGCAAAGAACTTCGCCGTATAGGTAAGATAGGAATTTTCCCTTTTAAATACCAAGTATTCGTTGAATGCATGTTAAAAAAAAAACATCTAAGTGTTTATTTGATCATACCTAACTGACGAAGAATGAAAATGAAACCAACTTCATGGTGAAAAATCATTCAGAAAATGCAGCTCATCACATTAGCGCTAGGAATCGTCATTTGCGTCATTAGCATTTCAATCCCCGATTAGCGAATCCGATGTTAGTTCGTAGACTTCATTCACCATTCGGTCAGTCAACCGATCACGCGCGAAAGTTGTGCACGTTCGTAATTCGTCGTTCAAATTATTTACGAAATAAAATCTATTTTGTGCAATACTTGCATAGATAGTTGTATTTCGCTACCAAAATTTACTCAGGTGTTTCTAAATGAATTTATTGAGTTAGACACAAGTTTAATGCATAAATTCTGTGCAGATAAAGTGATTTTGTGGTAGTCTAGTACTTGTACAAATAATTACTTTCGCGCTTTCGAAATTCGAATTGCGTAGTCTTTGGTATTCCTGGTTCACTGCAGTTCGTTAGGAAAATGAGCCTGAGTCGATTGTGTCGTGTCGTGAAGTGCGATTTAGTGAAAGTTCAGTCATCTAGTGCGTTGGTTTCGAAACTTTGGGGACCTTGTACTAGGGAAGTGAGCACATGTAGCACGCAACGAGCAAGCGTTGCCCAACACAACTCGAAGCCAGACTGGAACCGAGCAGTGAGTGAGGCGGAGAAGATCGTGGGATATCCGACCTCTTTCCTGAGCCTCCGATGGGTATTGAGCGACGAGATTGCGAACGTAGCGCTCCACCTACGCAAGTTGGTCGGGAGCAACCATCCCTTGCTGAAAACTGCTAAGTAAGTGGCTAATATCATTATTATTCGAACTATATTTTATATTATTCATTCTTACATCAGAATTTATTGCCAAATAAATGGCAAGGTATGGGTAACTGTTGCTAGGGGTATTTTCCTTCTTACATTTTTTTCCATACAGTGCGTATTTACAAATACATAATATATTTATAAATATTACATTTTTTACCTTGACCATGCATTTTGTATCTACTACGAGGATATCAAACCGACCAGAAAGCTAAAATAGTTTTTTTTTTTTTAATAAAACTGCCTCACACTATGAATAATTACTCCTGTGTAGTGGCTGCGTTCACGAACATGTAAACACACATAATAATATAATAATAATATAATATTCACACAACTATCACACAACGCCGTCTAGTCCCAAGCTAAGCAGACCTTGTGTTATGAGTACTAGACAACTGATAAACATACTTAAATATTTCTGAAAACATACATATTATAGATAAATTATACCCAGACACAGAACAAATGATTGTGCTCATCTCACAAACATTTGTCCTGGGTGGAAATGGAACCCACGACCTCCGGCATAGCAGTCAGGGCCACTAACCACTAGACCAACAGGCCAGTCAAAGACAGACACAAGATATCCAGACCCGGAACAACTATCATCCCTGCGTTCAAAAATAACCAGAGTAGGGTAGGGCCGTTACTTTAACCGTTCAAAAATGCTTCGAGTTGCAACCCAGAGTCGTTCTTTTATAACTCGAGTAGCTACCCTAGAGTTAACCCAACTAACTCTATCTAGGTTGGTGTAAGCGGCAGGAATGACAGTTGCTTGGCATTGACAGTTGAACTCTACGTTCGTGTTCAAAAATGCGAGCGTAGAGTATCTACCCTGATGACGTCATTAGAGTTAACTCTAACCACATTTTTGAACGCAGGGCTGTAGGTCATACAAATATTTGTACCGTACGGGAATCGAACCCGCAACATGCAGCGCACCAGCCAATTGTTCAACCACTGCTCCAAGAGCCGTGCCGTGTAAATTTTCATTTTGATGTTTTGCAGTTAGTAGCAGTAAAAGTCCACAATAACATTTGCATAGCAAAACTATTGCTTTTACTTTGTAAATTAATATCTATCTAAGTAATAAAGCTGGAAGCAAATTGGTAGTTTTGCATTTTTATTAGGTACTTACATTGGTAGTGTTACCCAGTTACTGGGTGGTTCGCTCACCTATTGGAAGCCCCAACACAAGTAAAAGGCTAGGCAGATTGAGGTAGGTAGGTTACCTATATGCATTACCATAACATTACAGAAAGATTGGCGGATGCCATTTCAATAAAGTTCATTTTAACAAAAAACTCAGAGAACGCTCAAGTGCGAACTGGATCGGATACGCGATGTACTATCTCACAATGTGACAATGTAATGTATGCAGAATGCATGGTATGAAGAATTCGAAAATCGAACGAACGAGCGATCCGACAATTCGATCGAGTTCGATGATTCGAACAGAGACAAACAGAGTTTTACAATACATAAGTATTGCGCTCTTGCACAAAAAAGCCTCATATTAAAGAATTTCGAGCTTGCTTTGCTTGCTCTTGCAACATTATTATTTTGTTTTTTGCCAGTCTTATCTGTCACCTCTGTATGAAAAAACAAAAAAAAAACTATTCGACGAGGGATACTCAAGTTGAAATAGCCTAGTTGTCAGAGCCTGAAAATAGTCCTAGACAGAGATGTAGAAGTATTTTTCCAGGAGTGCATCTTCAGGATATCTGGTATCTGCAGAGATTGAACGAAGCAAAGACGAAGAATGCGATCGAAGCATACTCGAAAATCTTTGCACCTTCTTCGGGTATGCTAAGCATATATCGAAAGCCAAGGGGGTGCCAGTGCAGCGCTTAGCACCCGGTGCCAGCGCCCATTGACTTACAGACGGACAAACAAAAGAATAAAATTAACAATCTGTGTGTGCAAGAACAGCTAAAACTTTACAGAGCTGCGTAATTAAAACACTAAAAACAAATGGCTATCATAAATTTTATTATAGCAATTTGTTTTTAGTGAACAGTCTAACTTTCAACCATTATTTAGCTAAATAGAATGGTAGTAGTATATTTACTGGAATATATGATTAATTTACCCGATAATTTGTACATATGCACGCATGTCCAACCCATACCCCATTCATTTGAGTCTAAAAAAGTATTTTAATCATGCGCGTTATTTGTCTTTCCCACTTCATTCATCATCATCATCATCATTTCAGCCGAAAGACGTCCACTGTTGACATAGGCCTCCTCCAAGCGTCGCCACAACGACCGATCCTGTGCGTCTCGCATCCTCCGCATTCCTGCGACTCTCACCAGGTCGTCGGTCCACCTTGTGGGAGGCCTTCCAACGCTGCGTTTTCCGGTGCACAGTCGCCACTCTAGAACCTTTCGGCCCCATCGACCATCCGTTCTACGAGCAACGTGCCCTGCCCACTGCCACTTAAGTTTGGTGATTCTTCGGGCTATGTGCGTCCTTGGTTCTCCTGTGAATATCTTCATTCCTAATGCGATCACGCAAGGAAACTCCGAGTATAATCCTTTCCATTGCCCTTTGGGTGACTGTATGCCTTCTGATGAGGCCCATTGTAAGCGACCATGTTTCAGTGCCATATGTCATCACTGGCAACACGCACTGGCCATACTTTGGACGTCTTGAGACATTTCATTGATAGAGAAGAAAAAGAAAGAAAATAGATTTACTTATTTGGCACAATACAAGGCACGCTAATATAATATATTTAGTTTTGTTTAAACGGAAAAAAAAGAAGCAACAATAAAATAGTGTGCCTCACCACTGCGCCGAAACAGGTCCATCCAGAAGCCCTACCACCAGTTGTAAACGCGATCTATTTGACGACCTAAACTGAACTGTTAAAGGAATGGAGCTATATAGGGTGTATAGCTCCATCCATCTTTCTTACTCTCGCACACTTGACATTTTAACATGTCATGGTAAGGCCCCAGTTCAGCATAAATGCCAGACATTGAGTGCCTGACGTTGAAATGGCTTATTATTTCAAGATTGATCCTCAAATCGACAGTAAACCTAACCAGACATCTTTTGAATCAGCTCGATCTATCGTTAGTCAATGGCTATCGTTAGACATACAGCCATTCTCTTTTGATTGTCCACCAACTTCGCTTTCCATCTAGTGAAATCGAAGTGAAGAGTCGTTCATAACTACCTAGGCAAAAAAAATTCGAGGCCTCTATCGCAATTACTTTATGTCAACATTTTTCATCTCCAGTAGATATGTTTATACAAGATATGTCGTCAATAAACGTGAAACCTGATTATAGGGACATATTTGAGAACATAACCTGAAAATATTTTCTATTTTCATGAAATTTGTACACAGAGCATTGTTCTCTGTACTTTCAGCCCAGTGGTATTGCTAGCAAAGGAGGAGGAGGCCGCACGTGCACGGGCACCACGCGAGCCGATCCCGATTTCCGGCCACCGTAAGCGCGGGCTTGCGGACGGATCGTCCGACCGTCCGATAACCGTTCGGACCGAGCCCAGGTCGTCGACGGCGCGTACTGTTCCACGCGCGCGCCTCAAGGAGATGTCACCAAACCGTAGGGGCCCAGTAGGATCGAAACCTACTGTGGCCAAGGGTCTGCTTCTGAAAGGAAGACTCGGCCCTGTAATATGAAAGGCAATGAAGGAATATGAGTGGATTTTTAGTCAGTAAAAGTCTGACACTATCTCCCGCTCCGCCCAAGAGTGGGAGATGTCATTGGATGATTATACCACCGAAAAAAAAAAATTTGCCCCCCTTAAAAGTAGGATTTACAAAAAGCCCTTCTTAGTGCTCGCCCACATCATATTAAGAAGTGTTGTGCAAAATTTCACGTTCTTAGACCCCGGCTAGCGGCTGTGCGTTGATATGTCAGTTTACGGCCGTTTCCTCTTTTATATTATAGATTCCGGATATATTAATCTACTCCGTAATCCTTTGTTTTTGTAAACAGTGCAGACACTGTTTACAAAAACAAAGGATTTCATATCTACTTCCGGAGACAGCGTCAGGTTTCCAAGCGACGTACATACTGGCAAAACTTTTAGTTCTTAATACCATATTTAAGTAGAAACGGGTTTACGAAACTGGCAAGTCATTTGTTAAATGTTAATGATCTTAATGTGCATTTACAACATAAGAATGCCACTAATGTTAATTGCCGCAGGTATTGTTGTCCGTCTACTTCAATAGTGTAGTAAGAGTACATTAATGCAAATGTTTTGGTAATTGTAGTTTTGTTTGTGAGTCTTCAAGTCTAATTTAAGTTATTCGTGGAATTCACATTGTCTTTAAAACATTAATAATATTCACAACTATCACACAACGCCGTCTAGTCCCAAGCTAAGCAGAGCTTGTGTTATGAGTACTAGACAACTGATAAACCTACTTATATATTTCTAAATACATACATATATAAATAAATTACACCCAGACACAGAATAAATGACCGTGCTCATCACACAAACATTTGTCCTGGGTGGGAATCGAACCCACGACCTCCGGCATAGCAGTCAGGGCCACTAACCACTAGACCAACAGGCCAGTCATTCATACATTCACATTACACACACATTATTACACTTGGGCGGCTTCTGCGGGCGTAGTGTCCATATATTTTAGAAAAAAAACTTTTTCAGACGTCCCAAAGTCACAGTAAACAAATAAAGAACAATTTTTTTTAAGATAAGTGCTAATTTTTAGTTTTCAAAGGCGAAATGTACTCCAACTCTAAAGACATTTTTTTCTCAAAACAGTGAATCATTAAATTTATAGGATAAACAAATGAAATTCTAATTTTGAATTTAGAATTTTCGCTTATCACTGTAATGGCCAAACTGCCAGCTATACAATCATGTGATTTTTTTCATGGAATGAAAATTCTCTTATGTTAAATTAGGACAGAAACAATAAAAACGAAAGTGTTTCGATTTTTCTGATGAGAAGTGTATATTAATACCCAATGTGAGTGCGATGCTCTTGACCAGACGATGGCCCTCTTATTGAGAGAGTGCCCAAAGTGTCCCTATATCTGCAATTTGGAGGACCTAAAAACGCCCAAAACTTTGAGGGAAGAGAAAACTATCGATGTGAGAAGAAGAAGTAGGTATATGCCATGAAGACCAAGTGTGTTCTTGAAAAAGCATATTAATTAGGTATTTGAAGAGAGTTTTCGGAGCAACAGTGCGCATGCGCATAAAAGGGCCTAGTGCGATTTTTTTACGTAAGTACTTGATCACATTAATAATAATAATTTATTTTTTAGATAATAAAATCCATTATTGTTATAGTAAAGACACACAACTTATAAACTAGTGTTAGTACATATATGTATATCTCTGTCAATTAATAAATAAATTCAATAAGCACGTCAATAATATAATTAAATCACATAATCAAATAATAATTAACAAAAAAAAAAAACACACAACACACTACGGTACTTCTGGGCACGGTTTGAGTATAACACTTGCGTCCTCGTCCAATGGCCGTCAAAAGGCCATCAGTCCTATCCGCTACTGTTTTTAAGAGACTGTTGGCGCTGCCCCGTACCCCCCATCAGGGATGCGACACGATTTCGTACGATAGCATAAAAGTCATATACGTACTTCCGCAAACATCCCCGATGCGCTGCAATGACGCGGCAGCCTCAACAGTGCCCTATATGCTTTATTGTATTGGACTCGCAAGGCGCTGTAAGCCCTCTGCGTGTAGTCAACCCATAGACTGCAAGTGTAAAAAGACTGGCAATATGCCCTAAACAGAGTAGCCTTTATATCTTTTGAACCCTTTGCAAATCTACGGATCGACATATTGCTTCTGAATCTATTAAAATGAACGTCAATTTATACTAAAACTATATATGTGCCTTCTAGTGATAATAACGGAAAACCTTTTTTTTTCTTTACTGTTTGACATAAATAAGCGAAGATTTACGTTTCTTTTTTTGTTGATAGGCTCACGCTTAACCACTATCTCACCTAATGGAAAACGACGATTTGGTCGACGATGGAGCGGACTTGCCTAGAAGTAACCTATTCCCTTAGATCCCCTTAAAGAAGTTGTAGTTCGATTCCACCCGTTCCTTGCTGCCCTCACCCAGCGACGCTCTAAGCCGAGGTCCGTACCTCACAGGGGGTGCCATGCCACAGTTAGCGTGTAGTCGCTTTGTTTTAAATTTTTAAGCTGGAGGTTTTAGGTTTTTAAGGCCGCCACAGGCTAGTCTAGATAGGCAACCGACAACCTCATACCTAGGTTGACCTGCGAGAGGCGATTGAGTACCTACGTTAAAAAACTCGAACTCGCACTAGGGCTTATGATGCGCAGGCGAACTGGTGATCGGAATACTCTTTCTAAAAATTATAAATGATACTGCTTTGTTAAAGTTATGAGTTATGAGTTTACATGTGGATGGATGGAGAGGGAGAGGGAGACCAAAGAAAAGATGGATGGATTGTGTGAAGAGTGATATGAAAGAAAAGGAAGTTAGTGATAGTATGACGAGTGACAGGGCAGAATGGAAGAAAAAAACATGTTGCGCCGACCCCAAATAACACGGGACAAGGGCAGGAAGATGATGATGATACTGCTTTGTTAAAGAACACACTTAATCTGCATACTATACTTTCTTTCACGCCCGAGGGAACGGACGTCCTCACGCCCCAGCCACCGGAACTTCGATCTCGACTTCCAGCTACCGTAAGCGTGGGCTTGCGGACGGCGAGCAATAGGTAGCTCGCCGTCCGGCCGTCCGGTAACCGTGTCCCGTGTGCGGGAGAAGTCACTGGATGATTTCCCACCTTAAAAAAAATGCTTTGTCAAGGACACACTTAATCTTCATGTTGTACTTTCTTTATCTGTAACAGAACCGTAGAGAGTTTAATTGCTATTCGTCACGCTGGTGGATCATCAGCTGTACCGATAAATGTAATGTAATAAACTGTACTTATTCGCTGTACTACCTTATAGTCATCATCTTGCAGCCCTTTATTGGGGTCGGCGCAACATGTTTTTTCTTCCATTCTATCCTATCACCGTCGCTATCACTAACTCCCATTTCTTTCATATCACTTCTCACACAATTCATCCATCTTTTCCTTGGCTTCTCTCTCTCACTCCATCCATCCACATGTGTACTCATAACTCTTTTAGTGACTTGCGATTCATCCCTCCTCTCCACGTGACCATACTAAGAAAGACGATTCTCTTTCAACTTTTCAGTAACTGGCGCCTCTTTCAAACTTCCCTTAAAAATACTATTCTACTCCTACTATACCGCACTGACTCATAAATATTTTTATTGTTTATTAACTATTATCATCTTAAATCTCACTTAAATATCATAACTTAATAGGTATATAAACAAACTGAAAATAATAATATGTACAAACGGGTAGAAAAGAACACAGGGCATCAAAATATTCGTCCACATCGATGTCAATGGGAAATGTGCCCAGAACGCTTGCAGCATTGTCACGCTGGATGACAATGCTGATTCGTTGACCGAAGAAAAGCCCAGCCCTCTGGTCACGCGAAGAGTCGACCAGCTGTTTGCTGATATCCCGAACAACTCGATGAGCGCTCGGACCCCATGGCCCTAGTGTTTCAACCCCAAACGGCTCAACTCCTACTATATATAGTATATGGAAATACTGACTTACCTTTGTCTATCGTATTGCACGTAACATCGCGTGCAGAGGTTATTACCGATCGCCAATCAATGCGCATTCCTCATTGCAACACTGCACATCATCGCTCGTTTAATCGCTTATGTTACATTGAAATTAGTATTCCACTTACAAACATTACAGTAACATCACGTATTGGTTTACGTCAACCTAAATGTTCCTTGTGTTCCTACTTCCTGACATGATATGACTTCAAAGGATCTGAACTGCTACAAATATTTCAATCTGTAGCTACACAGCATTTGGTAAACAAACCCCAAGTGACGCCATAACGACCGGTCCTGTGCATCTCGCATCCATCAGATTCCCGCGACCCTCACCAGGTCATCGGTCCATCTTATGGGAAGCTTTCCAACGCTGCTCTTTTCCGGTATGTGGTCGCCATTCCAGAGCCTTTCGTCCCCATCGACCATCTGTTCTGCGAGCAATGTGCTGTGCCCACTGCCACTTAAGTCTGGCTATTCTTCGGGCTACGTCGGTAACCTTGGTTCTCCTGCGGATATCTTCATTCCTTTTCTTCTGTCCTTACTCCGATTTATTCGGGTTCGCAATGTGTCCCTTTCTTCTATACCTCTCTATATGGCGTCATCTCAGTAGACACCACTTTTCTTACTTTATCTTTCACACAAACAACTATGCTACTTCTCTCTAGTGATAATGCGACATGCGCAGGCATGTCACTTTTTTGTGGTGTGTTATTATAAAATAACTTCTCCCGCTCTGCGTGAAGCAAGAGGGAGTGTCACATTTTACTGACTAAAATCCAGGTCACGGTAACCCTCTCGAACAATCCCGCAGCCCTAGCACGCATCTACCTCACTGGATGTCACATGTCTCCGTATTTTTTTGTTTCTAGGATATACATTCTTACTGGTTTCTTTACGATATTAAGTTTTAGGATAATTTCTTTTAAAACATTATACGTCTTATTTCACAGCATTTTATTTAAGTTTTCTTCTACATCTCTTGCTTCTCCCACTCGTGTAGAAGTGCTGATTTAATATGTGTACACACTTTTTTTGTCGGTGGTTTTTTTGTACAATATCATCTAATGCCATCCCCGCTCTTGGGCGGAGCGTGAGATAGTGTCAGACTTTTACTGACTAAAAACCCACTCCTATTACTTTTTTGCCTTCGTTCCCGGGGTTCTCTTTCGCGTGACCAATGGGCCCTGTAGGCTTCGACCCTGCTGGGCCCCTATGGTTTTGCTGACATCTCCTTAAGGCGCGCGTGGAACATTACGCGCCCTTGACAACTTGGGCTTAGTCCGGACGGTTACTGAACGGTCGGACGGCGAGCTACCCATTGCTCGCCGTCCGCAAGCCAGCGCCTACGGTCTGTGTACACACTTGAGTGATAGTTTTGATGGCCAACACAGATGTGATTTTAAACTTTTGCAAGGTGTTGCAAAATCTTTGTTGTGTAACGATGAAATGACCGTGCGAGAATCTGTCAATAAGAGTAAAGCCTTTACATTCGACCCAGATATATTCAAACCACTTTTTTTGAATTTTTGGGTTGAGCTGGTGGTCTCGTAACTACATGCATGATGTGTTTCGTAAGATAAGACACAATGTGCAAGATTCTCAACTCTCCATATGTTTCTAAGAATTCCTGTAACCGTAAGTTTTTCCTATGATTGTTGAGATTGTAAATGAATTCACGACATATAAATCTAAAGAATAATAACAAGATTCTGCAAAACGTCTATGGAATGCATCAACACATTGACTGTTACAATAAAACGTGCGCAAACACTGCCTGTGTTTAAAAGGCTTGTGAAGAAGCATTACTTGTCACTGTGATCTTGTTTTCGCTTTACCATATAATCTCTCGCCTATATTTTGTATGTATCTATTTTAGTATTAAGTATCTATTTAATTTTTGTTTACTTTTATATTTGCACCCTATTTTGTGTCCAGGCAATATCTATCATTCCAGGTTGTCTGGAAGAAATCGTCGAGTGCAATAAGGTCGCCTTGTATGTTTTTTATTATAATTAAGGTTTTTTTGGTGTACAAAATAAAGTATATATATAAATAAATAAACTTTGGATGATGTCCTTCTGCTACTCACCAATAAAAGCTATAACTATTACTCCTTTTCCAGAAACCTGATCTACAATGGCAAGAACAACATGCAAGCGTGGGGGCTCATCGTCCTCCTGGTGTCGAAGGCAGCCGGACACAGCCCTGAGATACCTGACATGGAACAGGATAAGGCAGCTGGAGTTTTGCACAGGTGAACGAAACTTCGAATATAATATAATCAACGTAGCCTGTATTGTCCTACCGTAGGGGCCTAGAAGGGCCGATGCCTGCTAAAGCCACGGTAATTTTTGAAAGAGATACCGTGGTCCTGAAATTCAAAGGGCAAATGATGGACACAGGTGGGTTTTAGGCAGTACAAGTCTGATATGCCCTCTCACAACTCCCTAGAGTGAGAGAAGAGGACAGAGGTTTCCCTTCAGCCAATTATGTCTTTTGCTGTTGTGGGCTAGTCAAATTCAATTTCAATTTCAAAAAACAAATTTTCAAAAAAACAAAGAGTCAAGCTCGTCCTTTTAAAGTTTTTGATTACTAGCAGTGGTTTTCAAACGTTCTTTAATAAGTAAATGTTTTAAAATAAAAATAAAACATTCCGTTTTAAGATCGAGTCTTTCGGATGTATTTGCCAATATCGAGTCAGACCCCATTCATTACCTGCTGATTGTCAATTGTTTTTGTTTTACTAAGGAAGGACAGGATTTCTGATGTCGTTTCTTGTTACGAAAATTCATACAGTAGTAGTTAATTTGATTACGTTAGAATAGGTATCGATCTTAAACTCGTACCTACTTGAAGAAATTAAGTTGGCTCGACTCGATTGACACACTTGGCTCGTGACTAAAGTGGGTAGGCAGTTCCAAGGACTTTTAAACTTGGGTCCGAACAAATACCAGTTACTATTTGTTTAGCAACATTAACAGCAGTTAAATGTGTTTAATTTAAGGTTCTTGCACAATACCGGATAGTACCAATGATAAAAAAAATTACGGTAATATCATGTAAGTATGTATTTACTTATACAACTAAATTCATCAAAACTATCATCACAACTCTCTAACTTAGTATAAAACTAATCGCGGTTTAACGTTTGGCTCGCATAAGTGTGTCGCACTAGTGTCATTTGTAAAAATACAACAAAAGAAAAATACAGACAAGTGACACTAGTGACAGCAGCTAAACGCGATTATGCGAGCCAAACGTCAAAACGCGTTTAGTTTTATTGGTGAATTCCGCCCTTAGAGATAAGCTAAAACGTCAAGTACATTTTAGCTCTTGTCGATGTTAGAGAGTTATGTTAATGGTTTTAATGAGTATGATTGTGTAAATACATACATGTCATTATCGCAAATATTCTTTTTTTTACCCGACTGCTTGACGCAAAGGAGGGTAATGTGTTTATCAGTCTATGTATGTATGTATGTATGTTTGTTTCTATGTGGCGTTCTAGAGACCAAATGCGTAGGCCGATTTTGATAATTCTTACGTCAATCGATTCGTCTTAACCTTGCGAGTGTCACTAAAGACATGACAGTAATCAAAATTCAACACAGCTGCAACCAGACGCCATATTGTCAAAATGAAAAAAAAAGTCGATGAATGGCGTTGTTCATTTGATGCACGATTGTAAATCAAATCATTCGAGTTTTCCCATCTACTAGACAGGTCGATGAACGTAAGCAAAAGATGACAACTATATTGGCAAAAACTACTAGGTTGTATAAATTACATGCAGTTGATATATCAGTAGAATCGAAAACATATGGTCAAAAACCGAAAGATGTAGGTATATGTTTCTGATGATCCTAACAAAACTGGAGGAATCATTAAATATTTAACAATCGGTTTAGGATCACGAGTTATGTTACGAAGAAATTTGAATGTTACCCATGGTCTTGTTAACGGAGCAATGGGTGTTATAAGGACAATTGAGTGGCCAGCTCTTCGGAGGGACCAATTGGAACCCGGAGAATTGCCACAAGCTGTTTATATAGAATTTGACGACAAAGCACTTAAAAACAATGTTCCTGGAGTAGGAGTCAGAATCGAACCATCGACGACAGAATTCGATGCACTTCGCGGACAGGGTAAAATAGAGCGAAAAATGTTGCCATTGATATTGTGCTAGGGTGTAACTGTACACAAGCTCCAAGGAACTACTTTGGACTTTTGGACCGAGCTGTGGTTGACTTAAGTTCACGCATTTTTGCTAAAGGTCAAGCATATGTAGCTTTGAGCCGAGTTAGGTCTCTAGAGGGACTAATCATCAGTAGTTTAGACCACCGCAAGTTACTTAATAATCCCCACGATATTAACTCCCTCAATGAAATGACTAGATTGCGAAATTTACCATCTTATAACAAGTCAATGAATTGTAACTAAAAAGTATAAAATAAAATAAAAATATTTAAAGAAAAACAAAAAACCCGACTGCGTCGAAACTAATTTTAAAAAATACGTAAAAAAAATAACTTAAATAAAAACTAAAAAGAAACAAACAAGCCTAGTAGTTTAGAATTCTGTTATGTAATACTAAATAACTACACAATTTAAATAGTTTTATAATCGATACACACATAAAACAAATCATACATTCTAATGCAGAACAGAACGACTCACAGTCGGGGCCCCTTGGGAAGATTTGATTGGTAAAATTTGAATGGGCCCCGATTTTCTCTCTCAAGAAACGCACAATAAATGTACATTCCATGTAAACGAAAGAGATGCATAATTATATTAAAAGTTGCTCTCTGACTGTTCTGTTCACACTGCCGGCGACGACTCGCTTTACTAATTTTGTCGCTGAGCGACGAGCTTTCAAAAATAAACTCGCTCAGCCATACTCGTTCAGCGATGCTCGCTCGCTTGATCATTTCTAAATGGCGACAAATCGCTTACGTTGGCCACACTGTGAGCGACCGCGGGCGAGTGGCGCGAGTAATCGCTCGTCGCACTTGCACACTCGCTTATAGCCCCGGCGACAAGACTATCGAAACTACACACTTGCTTCCCGCTGATTGCCAACTCGTTTATAGTTTCTAGTTCTACTCGTTTCTCGTTCATCGTCGGCGGTCGGGCCACTGCAATGTTAATTCTCTTTGGGCCACTGCCTTACAAAGAAATGTTAACAAATAATTATTATGCCAATCTTATCATAATTCTAAATCAGTTTCATCATCAGCAGCTTAGATAACTTGTGCCAGTTTCTAAGTTTAATCTTAGTTATGTGAATTATTTAAATATGTATTAAAATGTTTATCAATCTTTCGAATATATTGAAACGACCTCCATATTTTATACGGCAGACATTAAGCGTGCAATTTGCTGCACAGTGCACCAACAAATTATCGAAAGGGCATCGTCCAGTCGAAGGTTGAAAAGTGAAAATTCTACTTCCTTATTTATCACTGAACAACTATCTATATATAATATATCCTGTGGAGTCAACGGACATGACAAGAGTAATCAGTGATATATTGTAAAGATAATTTTATCACTAGCTGTTTTCAGCGGCTTCGCCCGAGTGAATGTAGAATATTGTCCCAAGGGAACATACTTCTAGGATAAAAAGTATCCTAAGTTATATTCCATGACATGGTCTACCCATGTGCCAAATTTCATCCAAATCCGTTCAGCCGTTCAGCGTGAAGAATTAAAAACACACAGACATTAATAAATTTTCGCCTTTATAATATAAGTGTGATACAAAGTGATATTCATGCTCTCGATACTGATGGATTGTGAAGTTATCATCGTGTGTGGCATAAGGAAAAGAAGGTTCCTTGATTAATACCGAAAATAATTCAGACCTTAATGTTCTGAAGTTCCAGTCCAGTGCAGCCTTCATGACCGCAAGGTTAACTGGTACAGTTGCTTTGTTGCGTTAAGTCCGTCTATGTGCCCACTATGTTAATCATTGTAATCACATATAATGAAAATTGATGTAGTGCCTATTTTTAATATCAAAATAACATTTTTTCTACTTTTTTTTTTAATTTGATATAAACCAGTGCTTGACTGCGATCACACCTGATGATAAGCAGTAATGCAATCATTGATGGTGAGGCGCACTAGTTTATTAAGAGCCTATTCACTCTAGCCTTGAAGACACCCAAATTATATTCGGATACTAAATGGATATACTCGTATATTCGATGCCTATAACAAAAATGCATTTTTTTTACATTTTTGAGCCTTCTGTCTGTTTATACCGGCTAATCTCCGAAATGGCTGGACTGATTTTGATGGGAATTTCACTAGTAGATAGGTGATGTTATAAGGAGTAACTAAGGGTTCCGCGCAAAACAAACTTCTTGAAATTGGGATCAAATGGCATTGTACTGTTTTACGAGTCTGATACGGAGGACCAAGTCCACCAGCTAGTAAGTAAATAAATTTATAAGATCTTGGTCCTGGCTCTATAGAAAATGCAGACAGATAGAATAATTACAGAATACCTAGGCGGTCGCCTCCTTCTGCGAAGCAGTAATGCTAGCAAAGGAGGCGGCCGACCGCGTGAGGCAACGGTCCTCACGCCCCAACCGCCGCCGGGATTCCGATCCCGATTTCCGGCCACCGTAGGCGAGGGCTTGCGGACGGCGAGCAATGGGTAGCCCGCCGTCCGACCGTCCGGTAACCGTCCGGACCGAGCCCAAGTCGTCGACGGCGCGTATTGTTCCACGCGCGCCTCAGGGAGATGTCAGCAAATCGTAGGGGCCCAGCAGGGGCGAAGCCTACTGGGGCCATGGGTAGTGTGAAAACGAAACCCGGGGCCCTGGGACGAAGGCAACGAAGGAACAGGAGTGGGTTTTTAGTCAGTAAAAGTCTGACACTACCACCTAAGAGCGCGATTTGTCATTAGATGATTTTCCCACCTAAAAAAAAAAAAACGTATATTTTAGAGATCTGTGAATAGAGTATATGTAGATATTTAACGTTAAAAATGGAATAACATTTTGCAGAAAATATACTAAAAAGCCAATTTCAACTGAGATTGTGTTTTTTACGCACAGCCTTCGTAGGGTCATCAGTAGAGTATACATGCGTAAAGTCGTGCGTTAACATCTTTTTACTGGCTAGCAATCAGTTAACCATTCGATTCGTATAATTGTTTATCTATGCATGTAGACATGGAATCGGGACACGAAAGCCGTTAAGCTAACTTTCTATGTAACCAGTAACGCACAACGCAGTTCAACGTTTGTAATTACAAGTACGTTAAAAAACACGGTAACGCGAAAGTGACAGAATCAACATGGAATTTATGATCCTTAGCCGTGCAGTTTAAAGAGTCAGTCGACATTTTCACACGGTTTTCAGTCTTCCACACAAAACTGCGATGCGATATCGTGCGGAAAAATAATGTTCAGAAGCCCTTAATGCGATCCATTTTACGACTACAGAACTGTTAAAGGACCTTACAGCCACTAGACGTCTAATAACAGTCGACGCGACATAGACGCGATTATAGATTTGATGTCTCGACCAATCAAAACGCAGTACCCTGCTCCAATCAGAACGCAACTGCATTGGGCTGTTCACTGATAGTGGAGTGGGCATCCTTAACTAATGTAACTTAATCAATAGGCTGTTGAGTTTCCTAAAATAAAATAAATAAATAAAAATAATGTCTTTCCCAATAGCCAACGCGCCCTCGCCGAGGTAACAGAGATGATCCGGACCTCCCACCTGGTGCACAAAGGCCTGGTCAACATGAACTCTCGTCAGCCCATAGCTGCTGAGCCAGATGACATGATGTTCGGCAACAAGATAGCTTTGCTGAGTGGAGACTATTTGCTGGCCAACTCTTGTTCCGAGCTGGCGAATTTGAGGTGAGTGACTTGTTTGTTGTTCTTCTTTTTTAACTCCAATTAAATCTAGTCTGACCAGACAACTTGTACAGCTCTATCATATCCTGCCTCCCATAAACCCTGGAAGGTGCAGATGGTTGTGCAAGACGGGCAGCAAAGCACGTGATGTATCTCCTTTTGTTTTAAGAATGTCTCAAACCCTACTTTAAAGCCAAGTTTTTACAGGTTAGACTTGAACTGCTAAAACAGAAATCGGTGGTATTTTAAGTGATACTTTAAAAAGTGATATTCTATGCTATACTTAACGTTTGGGAACATACGCTAACGAAATATCATGTGGTTATATCTCTGAAATAATTATGTCACTACGCCTAGAGCTTCTGGATTAGAATAACTAGTACTTATTTGTTTTAGCATTAAAAGGCTAAGTGCTAAGTTTATTATGCGTACAGCCAAGGAGTGGAATTCCGGAGTCTGTGTTTCCAGATAGCTACAACTTAGGGGTCCTTAAGTCAAGAGTGAATAGGCTACTTCTAGGCAAGCGTGCTCCATCGTCGACCACATCATCGCTTACCATCAGGTGAGATGGTGGTCAAACGCGAGCCTATCATTAATAAAAAAAAATAAAAAATAATGATATATTTATGTTCACTTTCTGGTGTTTTCTTCTAATGGGGAGGATTCTTGAATGGTTCCCAGACTGGCAGTAGTTGAAACATAAGCTAGTATGCTGTATGTTTTTTTTTAGGTGGGAAGTCATCTAATGACTCTTCGCGCCCTTGGTCGGGGCGAGGGGGCGTGTCAAACTTTTACTGACTAAAACCCACTCCTGTTCCTTCTTTGCCTTCGTTTCAGGGCGCCGAGGTTCTCTTTCGCATCACCCATGGCCCCTGTAGGCTTCGACCCTGCTGGGCAGTATGTTGTATGTGAAAGCAACGTTAAGAAAATCGAATGGATAATTTCTGGATGCAATAACTCCTGTATTGTGGGTGCATTCACAAACATGTAAACTCACATACACAAAATACCCAGATACGGCATAACTATTATCATAAAAAATATTTGTTCCGTGCGAGAATCGAACCCGCAGTTCAGCAGACAGTCGCTCAACCACTGCGTCAACAGTATAGCCTATGTCAGTTCTGGTGTCAAGACCAATCTATTGATCCCTATAACATTTGTTAAAATCGATTCAACCGTTTGGGTTGCAGGGCATTACAAAGAAATAGACATAAAACACATAAGTACTCTTGAAAAACATGATAGAATAAACTTTATTGTAGGTACACCAAAATAGTAACAATTTTACAGAAACTTAAATCTAAGGGTACAGTGGCAGTCTTATAGCTGACAGCTATTTCTAACAGATAACCTTAGGATGGACTGTATGAACTTCAACTAAAAGAGGGTGTAGTTTGCGGTGTACTGCTAGCAAATATTAATAAAACCATTTTTTTGTACAGCTAAAAACGGGTAAAAACTAAAGATGCGCTTTGTGTTGTTTATGCAAAAGCAAATCTGTATTATTTCACGTGAGACGTATGTAAATGAGATAAGATTATCTAGGTGAGAGGTTGCATAAATCTTAATTTCGATAGACCGCGAAGAGGGGAGCTAGTCGTGTTGAAAATGTATGATAATTGAGTCGAGACGAGAGGGGGCACGACACCGTGAGTTAACTCAATCGAAAATAGAATCAGAGTGTTACATTATTATATACTAGCTGTGCCCCGCGGTTTCACCCGCGTTTTTCTCGTTTCCGTGGAAATACCGAGATAAATATAGCCTCCCTCAATAAATGGACTATTGAATATTTAAACAGTTATCATATCAGATCAGTATTTCCCGAGATTACCGCGTTCATAACAAACAATCAAACTTTTCAGCTATATAATATTAAGAAAAATATAGATTAAGTTAAATTGTATAAGTCCCAGGCAATAGCTGTCTATCTGTTCGACATTCAGCCAGACACATAAGAATTACGACTATAGGCGGGAGTGTCCGTCCACTTTAAACCGGGTTAAAATATTATTTTAAAGTACTTCTGAGTAAATTATATTTTTCGTTTTATTTTCTT
Organism: Mythimna impura; assembly: GCA_905147345.3. Classification (NCBI taxonomy): domain Eukaryota; kingdom Metazoa; phylum Arthropoda; class Insecta; order Lepidoptera; family Noctuidae; genus Mythimna; species Mythimna impura. Next base: position 27,430,428 of record LR990343.1, on the reverse strand, counting down.
GTGGCAGAAGAATATATTGATTGTTTCCGCAACCTGATCTTGACAACGCGACATATAGTTGGCCGTGCGAAGAACAGTCTTGCCGTAAATCTAATCCTACATATTTAAATGTTTGCCCCTGTGATTTATTTATCGTTACGGCAAAAGATAATTTAATTGGGAATTGGACTCTTTTAAAATGAAAAGGCAAATCATTTGGAATCATTGGGATCCGAGGTATAAGTACTGTTTGACCAACCGCTGGACCAGTCAAAACTGTTGCAACGATCACGTTATTGCGAAGAAATTTAACCTGAAGTCGAGTCCCGTTACATAAATTTGGTGGCTTAAGATTTCTAAGTAAAATAATTGGGGCACCAATTTTTAACTTGAGAGAATGTGGGGGGAGGCCACTCGGGTTTAAAGAATTAAGAAATTCCTGTGGAAAATGGACTGCATCTTCTTGATCTCATCAACAAATATATTTCGAAAAAGATTATTACAGGATTTTATGTTGAAAAAAAATTCTATGGCCCATAACTCATTAATAGGTACCAACTCTTAACATCTTACACACGTGAAAACTTTTAAACGAAATATCCGATTGAGATGAAACAAAAAGTATTTTACTTCTACATAAATACTCTTGATAACATAATGCTTAATTTCGATAAAGATTAATATTACGATACATATTTAACGTAGTTTTTTTTTCTTCAGACGATTTAATAATTATTTTGAACACAAAATCGGTTATTGTGATTAAACCACGATAGCTAGATATATGTTCTCGCGGACTTTTTTGTAGGTCTTAATGGGATCTACAAACCCGTAGTACATCATTTTGTTCTATTGTCAATAGTTTTTGCAGCGCACGCAAAAATAGGTTTTCGATTTTACACCTTGTGTTACAAAATAGCAATTTTATTACGGATCCCTAATTTTGAAAAAAAAAAACATAGCCTTCCTCAATAAATGGACTACCCAACACTGAAAGAAACATTCAACTCGGTCCAGTAGTTCCAGAGATTAGCGCGTTCAAACAAACAAACAAACAAACAAACTCTGCAGCTTTATAATATTAGTATAGATAGGTAGGTAGGTACTATCGACCCGCTCAGCTTCGCACGGGTATTAGATTTTTTTATTAATATTTCTATGCTTAAAAGTCATCTATTGTTGGTATTTTTTTTTATTCAGAACCTAATTTTATTATTAGTAAATAAAGTACTAAAACAAGAAAAATCAAAACACTTGACTAATTAAAACTACTTAAATGACATATACCTACACAATAACTCCTAGTTTAAAATAAGGCGTCAAAAAATTCCTCCGCAATTATTATTATTATTGGGCCTAGTAATAACATTAAAATATTAATTGATTTTACAGTAGATGATCATAAAAAAGGTATCCTTCAGGTGTGAACCGTGGCAACTAAAGTGGCACAGGAGGGTTTCAGTTAGTAAAAGTCTGACACTCTCGATCCACCCGGAGCGAGAAAAATCATTTGATGATTTTCCACCTCAAAAAAAGGCTAACACTCTCTTTCGTCTTTCCAAAGTCTTGGTCTACTGCAATATCTGTAAATTCTACATCATCTTAAACATTAAGTTCTCCTTGGTACCAGGTAGGCATACACAGGTGGTCTGAAAAGTTTCCGAGCTAACAAAGATACAAGACATTTAGTTTTCAATAAGACAGATAACATTGCGTTTCCTAACAATCAAATATTGATTGTTTGAATGCCCCACCATAGTAAAGGAAGTCCGTTATCTCAAAGTCATAGACTTTAATTAGCCGGTAAGAGACACACGCAGAGGTCGGAAACTTTTCAGACCACCCTCTTAGGTATACTTCAGGTGCTCAAAGACGGATGTGTGTGGTCTCCAAAAAGAATTTCCGTTTCTCTAAAATCTATTGGCCAAAGCCCATTTTTCGAACAATCTGATCGTGACACATGCATAGATTTCTTAAGATATCGAGAGAAAACTTCGAAAGCTTCTGTCGAAAGGTTACATTGTGAGTGGAAATGATTGCATTGCTTTATTGTGACGTGAAGACATGACATGCAAGATATGAGAAAGTGTTTGAAAAGTTTAAGTTTGATTCTATATTGTTTAGGAAGTATTGAATGTTGGAAAATGTTTTCACCTTTTGTGTATGTGGCAGTAAGTAATAAATATATATAAAAGGAGAAACTTGACTGATTAACATATGAACGCACAGCCGAAACTGTGAGACTAGGAACGTGAAATTTTGCACAAGGTTTTCTTTTATGACGTGGGCGAGCACTAAGAGATGATTTTCCAAAATTTTCCCCCTAAAGGAATAAAACGGGGGTTCAAAGTTTATATGAAGAAACCTTTCCCGCAGACCAAGCTGCTGGCAGAAGCTAGTGAGGTTATAAATAACGTGAATTCTTCTTCTTCCCGTGTCGATCTGACTCAAATTTTGTCCGACCAATATTTAGCCACCTGGACAGCTCTGTCGTTGGCCCTCCACACTGGCACTGTATTTGCGATGGGCCAAGGAAACCCCATTTGACCAGATTAACTCTGCAGCGGGCCACCTTAGTCCGCAGTCGGTTCAGAATCAGAGATTTCCAGATCCGGCCACTGCAGTTCGTGACTCGGTGGCAAATGTTCTGCCGGAGAGATTAAGTTTGGAGGAGGTTTGGGTTTGGAGTTTGGGATATCTTTTCCTCCAAAGTTCGCGTTTCTGGTCCGAACCGCTGTTCTCCGAGGAGGTCGTGATTCGTAAAAAAACTTATGACCGCTTTTCTATCAGACATAAAAACATAATCTACCATTATAAACTTGACCACTGCTAAACAAGTAACACAGGTGTACCTTACTCGATCTACAATCCGGTCTGAGACGTAACGTAATATTTTACGTTTCAACCTCCAAGTTATGCAACGTGAGGCGATGATGAGTAGGTACGTGAGTACCTTTGACTGCTATAACAGTGAAAGTTTTACTTAACACCGTGTTTTGATTAGTATCCAATTGTTATATTCTTGAAATGGCAGATGCAATACTTAGCTGCGTGACATAGCAGCTTAGTATTGCATCTAGTCTCATTTTCACTTGACTGGCCTGGTGGTCTAGTGGTTAGTGGCCCTGATTGCTATGCCGGAGGTCGTGGGTTGGATTCCCACCCGGGACAAATGTTTGTGTGATGAGCACGATCATTTGTTCTGTGTTTAGGTGTAATTTATCTATAATATGTATGTGTTTAGAAATTGAAAAGTATGTTTATCAGTTGTCTAGTACTCATAACACAAGCTCTGCTTAGCTTGAGACTAGACGGTGCGACATTTACTTTCGAATTCTACTAGGTCTACTTGTAGTTCACAGTCAGCTAGATGCACTGACAGTGACTAGATATAGTTGCGTTGTTGGTACCAATATTTGTCGTAGTTTAGACAATTTTGACCTTAACATTGATTAGCTTCTGCCGGCAGCTTCGCCCACGTGAAAGAAGAAAATTATGCCAAGGAAACATACTCCCGTGATAAAAAGAAAAATCATCCTATGTGCTAATCTAGGACATGGTCAACCCTTGTGCCAAATTATATCATCCAAATCCGTTCAACCCCTTGAGCATCATCATCATCGTCATCATCATCATCATTTCATCCAAAAGACGTCCACGGGCCCAAATGTCGCCATAATGACCGGTCCTGTGCGTCTCGCATCCATCGAATTCCCGCGACCCTCACCATATCATCGGTCCACCTTGTGGGAGGCCTTCCAACCCCTTGAGCGTTAAGGAGTAAATAATTTAGCGTGATGTTATAATCATCATCTTCTTGCCTTAGTCTCGTCTTATTTGGGGTCGGCGCAACACGTTTTTTTCTTCCATTCTATCCTGTCACCCGTTATGCTATCAGTAACTTACTTTTCTTTCATATTACTCTTCACACAATCTATCCATCTTTTTTTTGTACTCCCTCTCCCTCTCCTTAACTATCCACATGTATACTCATAACTCTTTTAGTAACATGTGTTTCATCCTTCCTCTTTACATGACCATACCAAGACAAAAGATTCCTCTTCAACTTTTCAGTCACTGGTGCCACATTCAAACTTCCTCTAATACACTCATTTCTCACTTTATCCATTCTCGTCACACCACACATCCATCTCAACATTCTCATATCCGCTACATGCAATCTTTTTAGCGTGATGTGATAAATTGAACGGAAGTAAATTACTTTGTAATTACGTTAAATAAAGCTACCAAAGAAGGCTCTGCCCCCCTGGTTAAGTTACAACCGTTTCGTGTCAAATTCCGTTCTCCAATCGGTAACGCCTCGGTGTCAGCAATTGTATAAAACGATAAGTTGGTAGCCATGTTGACGCGCCTGAGTCAGCCGCCCGTTCTACAATGTCTTTAGAAAAACGACCGATTCTTTAGCCTATGGCGAGCGTTCCTACAAACGTCAAACAGGTTATAACAAAGGATGTAGCGTTGAACATTGTAAAAACGATAACAATTCATTCTATCATTTTGAACGATGTTAAAGTGGCTACGAATTTTCTATTCGTTTGTTCTGACCACGTGACTTAACGTCGAGATGATGTCATTCCCATACATTTGATTAGTTTTCGACTAGCGTTAACAATTGCAGATTGGCTAGGGGTGCTGTATTCTGCGAGACCGTAATGGTCCAGAAGGAGGCCGCTGAGCGGGATCGTGAGAGGACCGATCCCACTCGCAGAAGGAGGCGTCAGAGGGCAAACCGCCTCGACGCCTAAAACGCTGAAACCCCGCTTGCAATATTTAAGGTAGGCGGGACTCCGAGGTCACGGGCTCTCAGAGTGGGGACTCTGTCCGCCCGCCAAGTGACCTCAGGAAAGACGGTGGCACAGTGATCACGTGCTACCGTGCACAACGAGGCTAAGGGGAGACCTCTCAGTCTCCTCAGGGATGTGCCCTAACAGGCGTTGTACAGAGGGGGTTCCGGGGTGGTCTTTTAAGAGGTCACGGGGCCCTCTTCCATGTGCGGATGGTGATCACCGGGGTGGTTTTAGTGAGGTAAAAATCCCACACTCCCTGGGCTTTTCCCCAAAAGTCCAGGCGCCTTTTGAAGGTTTCCCCCCGAAAACAAAAAAAAAAAAAAAAAGGGGTGCTGTATTCTGTAAACTCTTGCTACAGTCTCTTCTGTTATTCCTTTGTTTAAAACACGGGGTTCTTGTTTCTTTTTTGAGGTGAGAATTCATCAAATGACTTCTCCCAATCCAGGGTGGGGTGAGAGGGCTTGTCAGACTTACTAACTTACTATATCCCATCTATGTACCTTCAATTGCCCTTTGCGTTCTGGGCCACGGTAATTTGTGTATTTAATTTAGTTTTTTCATTACGCACTGTTGGACATAGGCTTCCCCCAAGTGTCGCCACAATGCCACAACGAATGGTCCTGTGCGTCTCGCATCCATCGAGACACATCTCGCTACTGTTTTTTATTCCCAATCAATAAAAAAAAAACTAGTTCCAAATATTACCTCAGGTTGATTTTGCAAACTAAATATCATAATATTCTCATAATGCTAAAATGACTGTTACCTATAATAACATTTCTATATAATTCACTTAGATCGACCTAGTGTTCATTTAATGAAAATATTTATGATATTACCAAAGCTTTATGTATAATTTTAACATTAGGTACATTGTCGGCAGGCAGTTAAATACATAATGTTAACAAATTGCGTATTTAATATTAACATATTTTGTTATATGTTAATGTTTTGCATTATAAGTAGGAACCTACATCGATGTGTTATCAAGTAATCTTTATGTAATCTTGTTTATGAACAATAATGACACGTAATAGTATATAATACTAATTGTATTAAACAATACAAGTTTTGCCACGCTCTACATATTTTGCTTCTCTTGTTTAAACATTGAAAATAAAATATAAAATAAATAGGACATGTTGCATGTTTGGGATGGTGTTAGGATACATAGGTAGTATACTAATAGTGTAAAACCCACGGAATAAGTATTTTTTGTTCTGTGGTAAAACCATAGATATCAGAAATTAAGTTTGCGACTTCGAAAGACCATAGACCCACCACGAGCGCCGCGATCCATTTAACGACCTAAACAGATTAAAAAGATAGATTAAAGAAAGAAGATTAAAGATCGAGATCCCATACATTTAAGTTTATGTATAAGTTGTGTTATTTTTTTGGTGTACAATAAAGTTTATTCTATTCTAATCTAAACTGAACTGTTAAAGGGATAGAGCTATATATATAGGGTGTGTAGATCCATCCCTCTTTCTCGTTCGCATGCCTGGCATTTTAGCACGCCATGGTAAGGCACAATGCGAGGGGTTCGGAAAACCTAAAAAACAAAAAAAAAACTAGCCAAAACACTTCTTCAAGTAGAAATTAGCTACAATTTGAGTGAAACCGTGTCTCTGTCTGTACAATAGTTTTCAAGATACAGTACTTAAAACAGGGGAATTTTCCCCAAACATAAGCATAAGCATAAGCAGCCTTTTAATGTTCCCACTGCTGGGACTCAGGCCTCCTCTCTCTATGAGAAGGAATGGGCCATAATCCACCACGCGGGCCCAGTGCGGGTTGGTGAATGTCACATGTCTTCGAATTTTTGGTTCTAGGACATGCCGGTTTCCTCACGATGTTTTCCTTCACCATTTTGAGAGCAGTGGTGATGAAATAAATTACACAAAGTAATGCGCCTGGTTGGGTTTGAACCCGCGTCCTACAACTCGTAAGTCGGGGCCGTTACCGCTCGGCCACCACTGCTCTCCCCAAACATGCTTAACTGTAACTCTAAAAACGTGGTTTCCAACCTGTGGTCGGCATGAGCTAAAATATGGTTAGCGGAGGGTTTCTAATTTCAAACTTTCAACAGAAAAGTTTTAGATGCATGGCATAAGTTTCTTTTAGATTCACGTAGATAAATTTTCTTTTAGTCTTCTGGGGCCTTACTATAAAGTTTTAAAATGTCAAGGGTGCGAGCGATAAAGTGCGATGGAGCTATACATACACCCTTTAAAGGGTGTAAGGGACAGATCTCCGCAAACTTTAGGGGGTTCTCAGTAGACGAAACTCAACAACCATTCACAGGATTTTTTTTCAAGAAACGAAAAAAAAAATCGACCTTTGCATTCCAAATCATAGACTTGATTGGACAGTTTGTATGGAGAGGCCGATTTTTTTTTTCGTTTCCTGAAAAAAAAGAACTTGTGGAAGGTTGTTCAGTTTCGTCTACGGAGCAAGCCCTTAAAGTTTGCGGAGACCTCTCCCTTACACCCTGTATAATAGCTCCATCCCTTTAACAGTTCAGTTCAGGTCGTCAAATGGGTCGTTTTAAGAGCTCGTGGTAGGGACTCTGGTCACCTCGGTACCAGCTAACTTAAACCTTATTTTTCCGTAATAAGGTTTAATTTAGCTGGTATGAAGTGTACCGTATTTGGTACACTGGTGCCTAAGAGGTTGACAACAAAGAAACCAAAGTTATCCCTGGTTAAAAAAAGGTTAGGAAGTTCCACTGCTATAAAATAATAATTAGCAACTGGTTGCTGTGCTGAGTGTCGCGGATTCGATTCTCGCGCGGAACAAAATATTTGTATGGCCCACAGATACCAAGTTGTTCCGGGTCTGGGTGTCCTGTGTGAGTGTTTGTGAAGACACCTACGATTTAGGAGTACATGAACAGCATTTCAACAACTCAATGTAAATGATTTACGATCTAAGATATTTTAAATGACTGGCCTATAAAATAAATACTATTTTATTGTGTGTTTTTCTAACACTGCTACTCACTTACTACTACTTAGATGAAAAAAAAAAAACAAAACGTATATTTTTAATCTAGTAGGTACCTTCTTACATTATAAAATAATCTTTGAACTACGGTCTCCATTACTGAAATAGTAGTCTTCTCCTTGATCCATAATTACTTCGTAATTATAGCTGATTACCTAATTAACTTGATGAATTCCATTACGCTAATCTGCAAAAGCACTCATTTTCATTGCGAAGTCACTATCTTAATAAATTAATTACTATTGCGGCACCACTGTTCATGATTGATTATACACCGAGGTGCTAATATGGCAGATGAGCACAGCCTACGGTGACCCAGAAGCGTAGCTAGGCGCGGGCGAAACGGCCTCTTGTCCACGGCCTCGCACCCAAAGGGGCCTCGCGCAAGCAAGGGCTCTTTAAGAACGAGGCGAGGGTTGTTATTATTATTGATACGCTCGCGTTTGACCACTATTTCACCTGATGGTAAGCGACGATGTGCTTGAACAGTAGGTTGCGACAGTTGCTGTCATGTTTTCAAATTTATGAAAAGAGGCCTCGCTGATACACCTTCGCCCACGTCTAAATTAGTCCATGCTAGCCTCTGCGGTGACCCATTGACCCAGCTACGCAACACCTCTTCACTCGAGAGAAAATGTCAATCTGCTGGTACGCCCATTGTTAGATTAACACGCAATGCGTCTTCTATGGGCTTTTAATGGCGATAATTTTGCATCTATAGAACGTGATGAGATTCGTTTATCGTTGTTATAATTGAGGGTACAGTTACTTGCTTATTAAAGAAACACATGCTTGTAGCTGGCACATAAGTATGCAAGTAGTGTTACACTTACCTGCAACTGGTACAAAAGTATGCAAGTAGTAGGTAGGCATGCTAGTGTACCAAAATAAGTTCTGATTGTCAGTATGGCATTCAAGCTACTTGCATGCTTACACACGGCATAAAACTACTTTGTTTTGTTCTTCATATAAGTGTTCAAATTGTGTACCAAACTCAAATGTTTCCCGTCGACCTGTAGGTATATGTTCTTGTATTCTTGGTCCTCACCCTTTCAGGCCCTCGCCTGTAGATTCGTAACACAGGGTCTTCCTAGTACGGCCTCCAGTGTCTTGCGAGGGAGCTTCTTACTGATTTTTGTGAACAGAGAACAATTTTTGTAAAATTATTTTATTATTATACTTGTGTGCCAGCTACAGGCTTGTGTATAGCTGCTTATAGTGACCTACACCAACCAGAACTAGTTGTGGTACACTGGGATGCCTAATACTTGCATACATTTGTACCAGTTACAGGTAAGAGTATCGCCACCTTAAGAGCCTTTACGCCTCAAGTTATTTCATACAAACTGAAACTTAACTTTATTCTTGCAAATGAATGAATCGATTTAAATAAAGCTTGGTACACGCAAATTATTTGGGTTTAAAAAGTTAGTTACGCATATTTTTGAAAAAGAGTCCAGAGAAAAGAAGGTGATTATTTCACTTTGTATAGAAAAACTTTGTAAAATAACTCTCACCGTCTCTCTAGCAGCTTTTTTGAATATGTTTGCAACCAGCTATTTAGAACTAGGATCCATCCAATTTCATTTAAATCGGTTCATTCATTTCCAAGAATAAGGACTTGACACCGTGAGATTAAAGAGCAATCTTGGTAGTCTTGATGAAAAAGATCATCTTACCATACAATGTTGAAGTTTTCTAAAACCTGAAAATGACAACAGAAGGGCTCACTTTAGATCAGTTTTATACCTATAAGAGCTCTGGTTACATTTCCTTACTTTTATAATTGTATGGGATCGATCCGTTGAAGAAAATTGTACAAACCATACTTATTTAATTATATTTTTATGTAACTGGTCTAGATAGACCAGTTAAATAATAATATAATGGATATTGTGACGGAATGAGTTGTCGGAATATTGTGGATGAATAGATAGACCATCATTCATCCACAATATTCCTCATCGCTTAAGGAATAAGTATTGGATTTAAAAAAATCGGTTTCAAAATCTGAACATGTTTTTTTTTTTCGACTTATAGAAATCAAGAGTTGGTAGAATTGATGTCGTCAGCAGTACGAGACCTAGCTGAAGCAGAGTTCCTCGGCGAAAGAGATGAGCAGAACAACCCCTTGCCTTCAAGACCTCTGCCCAAGGAGGAGATACAGGATGCATCAGGTAAAAACATCTTATGCTCAAGCATTTTTAGAAGTCAAAAGAACTATAATAATAATAAATAATAATAATAAAATTTATTCAAATTATACAGTAAATCAGTGAATATCGACTTTCTTAAATCTATAACAAGTTCTCAACGTGTTTTATGCCTGAACTAGGTCATCCTGTGTTTCAGGCGAGAAAAGGTAAAACATTATGAATAAATAATCACAGTAATTTACAACAAAAAGGTAAAATAGTCATCAAGTAGGTAAGCAAGTAAAAAAAGTGTATACATTACAAAAAAAAAAATCTTATTTGCTAATAAAATCTTACTATACTAACTTAGCTAACTAATCAAAATAAATAGTGCAAGCAATCTTTATTTTAATACAACTAGTAACTTCTCTGTATCTTCATAGGACAATTTTTGTAGAGCTTCCTTGAGAGACTTCTTACAATTTACGTAATTTAGGGAATAAATGCTTGCTTTCGCATTCAGTCTATTAGAAAGAAGAGGTCCCAGAAAAACATAAAATTTGGCTGTGAAAGCATGTTTTGTACTTTTTGTGGGACAAACTATATCTTTCCGTCTCTTTTTAGTAAGCTCAGCTCAGTGCTGTAATGGAGGGCTGTGTGTTGTTTTAGTACAGTGCTCAATATAAATAACTGTCGGACTGTTAGTACTTCACAAGTTTTATAAAGCAGGTTAGTGGGAAAAAGAAAAGGGCGGCAAGTAGCCACCTTGAGAATTGCTCTTTGGGCTCTTTCAATCGGTAGTAACAAAGTTTTACCCGCTCCACCCCATGAGGTAATGCAGTAAGTCAATATTGACTGACATAGAGCAAAGTAAACTTGCCTAATAATTTTGGTGTCTGCAATATGTCGTAACTTTTTAAATACGAATATCAGCTTACGAATCCTATTATTTAAAACATCCATATGCTGTTTGAACGTAAGGGTCTCATCTATTATGACACCTAAGTATTTTATTTTATTAGTTTTATTAATATTGGGACACATATACGAGCATTCTGCAGGGGTTTTACAACAATGGGCAGATAAAGTTGAGGAGTTATTAGTAAATTGTTTGCGCATCGAAAACTTTATATAATTTGTTTTATCTGCATTTAGGGTTAGTGAGTTGTGCTGAAGCCATTTATTTACAATATCGAAGCCGTCTTGCGCAAATTATGGACTTCATGTTCCGATTCAGCCGAAAAGAGAAGAGCAGTATCATCAGCGTAAGATATTATTATGCCGTGATTAAGCTTGAGATTACAAAGGTCGTTTATATATATTAAAAACAGGGTAGGCCCTAAAATACTTCCTTGGGGAACACCAAAAGACGTATTTTTTTGGTCTTCGCTGAGGACACTGCCAATCTTAACACACTGGGTACGGTCTTTCAACTGTCTCATTGTAAAAAATAAGACTGTACCTACTCTTTTTTTTTGAGATGGTATATCAACAAAAACTCCTCCCGCTTTCGGTGTAGCGAGAGAGAGTGTCAGACTTTTGCTAACTAACACTTCTTTCGAACAATCCTGCAGCATAAGACTAATACAGTCTTAATTTCCTTATGATTGTGGATTTTCGAGAAACGTGTCATTAGCAAAGTTTTGGCAATAAGGGTAGAGGAAGACCAAAGAAATAATTAATGAAATATGTTAAATATGATATGGCAGGAAATAGGCGACTACCGAGATGACTTAAAAGAAATTTCTTTGTAAGAAGAAAACACCGTAGACTAACCCCAAGAGGACGATTGTTGTTAGTTGTTAACATAAACTAACACATTTTCTCTTACTGCGTCGTCGGTCTGTCTGTCTAATCGCGATAAACTCGAAAAATACTGAATTCAAAAAACTAAACTCAAAAAATTCATAAGGAAGTTTTAGGTGTATAATACATGCAAGCATAGCATGCATATTATAGCAGAGAAGATTTCAAATATTTGTAACATCCGGTCGAAGCTAGTACTGAATATTTTGAAGGTAAACAATAAGTTCACATACAATGATTTCCAATGAAACAACCTGAGTACATCGGTAATGAGTTCGAGTAGAACTGGTTTTACGTTAGTGGATGTGGGCTAACTAATTACGTATACTTCAAATTTACTTAAGCGAGAACAAATTTAGGCGTAGCTTTTGTTATTTGCATGCATGCTAACTATGTAGATATTGTTAATGATGATCCTATTGTAGGTTGAGGTTGCGTGTTTGAGAAATATTTGCGGTAAGGTTTGAATTGGAATTGAAATGCCCAAATTGGGGAATTGACGGAGTTTCTTAAATTATTTGCGTTACTAAAAATTAACTAAATCGAAAATTGAATTATTAAAATCCGTGCAAAATTAAGTAAGTTTGAACGGAAACTGTTTATAACAAAAAAATAATGCACAAACTGCAACGTGACGTCACCGGCATTAGGTTACGCACGTAACATAGATAAGAGATAGCGAGATGTTTCTACCACGCACCCACTCTTCCTCATACAAATATTTGAAATAATAATTACTGCTTCGTTTTACAAGCAATTTTAATGCGGTTTTCAGAAAAAGATCAATTTTTGATGTTAGTTGTTGTTTAGTGCGAAAATAAACACAGACAAGTTCTCAATTTGACTAAATACTTGATGAAATCTAGGGTTTAACTTTTCGTAGTTGTGGAACTGCGTTGAAACATAATTACATTATAAATATTCCTACACGATAATATCACTCATAAGTTGAAAATTGTAAGAAAATGTATTTTCATCTCTTCTTTATATCCTTTTACAGCGTTCAAGCAACTCAATCATTCTTCGAACTCTTCAAACGAGTTGCTAGTCCAATAACCCAGCTCCACAAACAAATCAGACTCACAATACATTCGAAATCAGCGCATTCCGATCTACAAGTGGAACACTATAGTAGTACATGTAGGGTACATTAGTATTCTCGGCGCGGCCTACCGCAAGGAACTATGCTGCGCCCTCCATTGCTACGTGACATAGTCAAACAATGGGGACAAATGTGGCTCTTTGACCAATTTTATTTATGTTTGTATAGTTCTATAGTGCGACTTTCGGTTTTCTTGGGTTTGTTCCGTGATGACGTCATTTTATAGTTTGGGATTTTGTTGCTTTGCGTGCATTCATGAATGACATTAGATATATCATATATCTATATAAAAAAACTCTATAACGAATGAAACTTATGGTTCTATCATGGTTTTGTATTGTTATACATATTACGTTGGAAACGCTTGTAAAAAATTAATAACTTATCTTTTTTAAGATTTTGGCGAAAATGTATAGGTGCATGTTATATAGTGCATTTAAATTATGAAAACAACTACGAACTGACACGATACATCTACTTGTACCTACTAGTCGTATTATAAATGAGTTTCACTAACAGTTTTCTTATTCTCGAATGTCACACAGGTTCCGGTTACCTTTAATGTAAAGGTTAGGTTTCCGTGTAGCTTTGAACTTTCATTTTCAGTACTAATTAAATAATTGTATATTCTATAATATATTCGAAAGTAACATATGTGCCATTCTTGCATTATTTTAAATTGTATTCATATTAAGCTGCGACCTTCGAAGATATGTCTCTTTGTATTTTTGTGTCGCTGGTGTAAAAATTTAGGATATTACTTATTTCTTTGTCTTAAATACTTCTTGAAGCATTGTTAGTTTAGGCATCTATCAGTAGTTTTATCCCACTTCTTGGTTCCTTTTTGGCTCTCGAAGGCACTGTACATTTTTTCCGGGATAAAAGTAGTTGAAGAAATCGAGTTCGGAGATAATATACCTAATACCTTTTACATCAACAATTATCTTTTTACAAACTTTATGAGTGTAGACAAAGATAGTGTGTATCAATTAAACGATTAATAGGGAACTGGATCTGTAATGCTGTTCTATAAAAATCTCACTCCGAAAACTTAGGTGAAGTCAGCCCCATCTGCTCTGTGACTCTTTAAATTAATCCTCCAGAAGCCGTCGACTTCTAGCTTTAGGAGAAATGTCAGTTCATTTCACGCTCACTTTGAATCGACAAGTAACGACTTGTCGACTAGGAACGCCTATTTTCCAAGGTCAAGCGAACCTAGTCATTCAAAGTTCATGTTCCTTTTATTCCAGAATGGGAGATCATCACCGACCCTCTACCAATGAGCGGCGTGATCGGTTGCGCGGGTCGCGAGTGGTCAGCGCGCCATGTATTAGCGGCAGGCGCGTTACTGGGCAAGAGTTGTTCCGCTGCCCTGAAGCTGGCGGGACACAAACCTCAACTGCAGACACAGGTACCTTAGCAGTTAAGCACCATTAGCCAAGTTGATAATCTGCAATCGTAAACGCTAATCGAAAACTAATCAAATGTATGGGAATGACATCATCTCAACGTTAAGTCACGTGGTCTCAACAACGAATAGAAAATTCGTAGCCAAGCCAATTCACATCGTTCAAATTGATAGAATGAATTGTTATCGTTTCTACAATATTCAACGCTACATAGTAGAACGACATTGTAGAACGAGCGGCCGACTCAGGCGCGTCAACATGACTACCAACTTATCGTTTTCTACAATTGTTGACACTAGGGCGTTACTTATTGGAGAACGGAATTTAACACGAAACAGTTGTAACTTGGCTGGGGGGGAAGAGTGGGAGATCATCACAGGCTCACTATCAATAGGTGGTGTGATAATTGTTTGTTCTGAGAACGTTCAGCACGTCATGTGCTAGTGGCTGGTGCGTGGTTCGGCAAGAATTGTTCAGCTGCTCTGAAGCAGGACATAAGCCTCAGCTGCAGACACAGATGACTTAGCATTGAAGAATGGGAGATCATCACAAGCCCTCTGCTAATGTGTGGTCAGCGCGCCATACCAGACTTTTACAGCCTAACACGCAAGTGTGTTCCTTTACATTCCAAAGCCCCATGGCTCTGTGGCGTAGCGTGTTTCCTTTTGAGGTCCGGAACCCTGAAAATACCGTTATTTTTAGGGTTCCGTACCTCAAAAGGAAAAACTAAACCCTTATAGTATCACTTTATTGTCCATCTCGAACGGAAGAAATCTCGGGAACGCGTGGAGGTATCTAGTTGAAATTAAAACTATATACCTACTCAAGTCTGCGGTGAGCTGTAAAACAATCAAACTACAAAGTTAACGAAAAAAAAGAGACGGCCGTTTATGTCGCATAAAACGTATACTTAGACACTCAGGGGAATCAAAATTCATAGGGTACTTTCCGTTGACCTAGGATCCTCAATTTTGGCATAAAGCAAGGTCATAAAAGACATTGCTTTATGCCAAATTATACCACAGGCTTAGGAATTAATCTGAAAAGAGTAAATTTGGTGTTACGTCACAAAAAAGAAACACTTTTCTTACGATTCGGAAAAATCTTCGAGACTCATTTCGGGAATTGAACTATTTACATAGGTAAGTTTGTACTCTCAGTGCGCGAGTCCGGCTCGCACTTGCCCAGTTTTTGTTTTCGAAAAAATCTGCAGCCTATGGTATAGATACTAAAAACTAGATTTTGAATTTGTGCTTAAAGACTCACTGACAGGCCAAGTTTTTTTTGTGACTTAATAATTTAGAGTGACGATATTTTTTCTCATGTTCCAGGGCTACCGCTTCGGCTGCCACCTAGCCCTGGCTTGGCAAGCGTTCCTGGACCTGGAGACCTTCACAGGTCCTGAACCAGCGAGCTTCTCCCTGGTGGGGGCGCCACTTGCCTTCACGTTAGAAGCCCGCCCTGAGCTGTATAAGTATATAGAAGCTGGGAAGAAGAGTGTGCAGGATGTTGACTATCATGCTGTGAGTATTTAGTCATTAATTGTAGAATTATATCTCTATGTGGAGGCTCACGGCGGCGGCTCACTCTCATGCCGGGCCCTGGTTCAGGCCAATGGGCTGCGGTCGCTTTCTTCTGTGAAGCAATAATACTAGCGAAGGGCATGCAAACGTAAGGGACCGGACATCCTCACGCCCCAGCCGCCACCACAGGAGACGCTCCGGGCGTCGGGAGATGCAGAACAATTTCCGGCCACCGTAGACGCGGGCTTGCGGACGATGAGCAATGGGTAGCTTGCCGTCCGACCGTCCGGTGAGGACCGAGGCCGAGTCGTCAACAGCGTTACAGCGTGTAGTGTTCCACGCGCGACTCATAAAGATGTCAGTCAGCAAAGGCGGCCCAGGAAGGCCGATGTCCGCTAGGGCCGCGGGAAATTTCTGAAAAATAACTTGAGGTCCTAAAACGTAAGGGGCAACTGAAGGACTGGGGACTGTAATGCTTAATATTGCACCTACCACAATTTGTCTTTGCATCATCCAAAGGTTGACTGGTAGAAAATGCCTAATGTACATAAAGAATTAAATAAATAAATTAAGACACAGGTGAGATTACAGTCAGCAAAAGTCTGACACGCCATCTCACTCCACCCTAGAAAGAGAAGTGATTGGATGATTTCCCAACTCAACAAAAAAATCTAACTCTTAAGTATAGCTCTTTATAGTTATAAGCACTATAGCAATTCCAGATGAACAGTCAGATTTAGGTGGATATTGAGGCAATAATATGACTAAATTCAATAAAGTGGAATGTCCGGTTTTAGTAATGCTCCCATACACTAAAAGCAAAATAAAAAATATTGAGTTCAACGCCATCTACCGGGCACATGGCCACACTCAGGCCAGTAGTTTTCCCATAAAGGGGAATGCTCAAAGGTAACCCGCGAAATTCAAAATTTTAAAGTTTTTTTGCTAGGTTAAAGAAGTGATCAACTGCCATGGTGCCAACTACAAATCAAGTCTCCAAAAGCAAACCAACTAGCAGGACAGCCCTCAAAATATTCGCTAACTGAAGAAGTCGCGTGACATTTTTGACCAGAAAAGTCGCCCATAAATGACTATACACTTATGAAAGGGCATGGCCCGGTCAGCACCTTACAAACCCTCCAGACTACATCTCGTCTGTTTATAGTCCACATAACTGATTACATGTTACAAATTATATCAAAAAATGTTTTTGCATTTTGCAGGTCAGTGTCAAGTTATATGTTGATTAAAATATGATTGGCGGCCGAAACACTTATTTTATTTACTTCAGAATTATAATCATTAAAATCATCAGTACAACCATCTTAGTTCGTTTATCCTATTGAATGACTTTTTCATGAAATAGCCATTTGCTATTCGCTTCAATAGCCTTAAGTTAAGGCGCTTTCAGTTAAAACAGTGCTACAAGGTCCGTTGGTCTTTCGTCACACAGTTCCAGCCTATTGCCACATTAGGTTACTAATTCTGCAAACTTCTTTTGGTTGCTAAGTGTGCTTAAATTGTATACTTTACTGTTTCGGTTTACTTATAAGTAGGTACTGTAGAGTCCATAGAGGCCAAACATATATTGCTGGCCTGCATCTGCAGCATAGTTATACTTTTTAAGGTTTATGTTTAAAAAGCTTAAGTTTGAAAATGAGATAGAAGTTGTCAAATAAAAGTCTGAACTTAATTTTATATTAATAATATTATAAAGCGCTTCATACATTATAAACATAAGTATTTAAGTACAAGAAACCTATCAATTACGTCTCTGCCTTCACAGTACCTATCATGCAGCATAAACGTCTTATTTTTTTGGTGGGATATCGACAAATAACTCCTCTCGTTCTGCGTGTTTTTTTTATTATTGATAGGTTTGCTCTTGACCACCTGATAATAAGTGGTGATGTGGCCGACTGTGGAGCACGTTTGCCTAGAAATAACCTATTCGCTCTTGACTTAAATACCCCTAGGTTATAGCTATCAGGAAACATAGACTCTGGCATGGAATTCCACACATTAGTGGAGCGAGAGGGAGAGTCACATTTTCATTGATCCACCTGTTTTCCTTCAATTGTCCTTAGCTTTCCATTGCCACGGTAACTCTTTCGAACAATCCTACAGCCCCAGGCGTCAGCCGTAACGGTCTGTCAATAATGCTGACATCTCTTTGAGGTGCGCGTGGAACACACACGATGGGCCGTTGATACGTCAGACGTCGAGCTACCTATTGCTTACCGTCTGTAAGCACAACTTCGATCTAACAAAAACGGTTCAACAGAGCTGTGTTGAACTAGTTTTGTTAGGTCAAAGTTGTATGTGTTGTGTGTTGTTGTTATATGTAGTTTTTGTGGTTGTTGGTGGTGGTGGTTGTAGTTGTATCTTAATTTTCTGACGTTTCGGGATGTCCGCAGCTGTACTGCGCCGTGCTGGAGGGCTCGGGCATCGAGCAGACGAAGCGCCTGCAGCGCTCGCACATCGTGCGCGCCGGCGACGTGCTGGCCGCCTTCCCCAACTGCGACGCGCGCACCGCGCTCGCCAACATCATCCTCGCCATGCACCATGAACATCTTTGAACGCAAAGCTATTCATACTATAACATCATCTTTATCATCATGGTCTTCTACAAGTGTCACTACATTAACTACACATCAGGGATTTTATGGATATAAAATTTCGAATATGGATACGGATTCGGAAATATGAATAATATTATACCGGTTCCAGGTTATTTCGGATTTTTCGCTAGTTTCGGTTTGGATATTAGAATAAAGAAAGTAAAATGCTAAGTCAGGCAAAATAAACAAAAACCTAATCTATCATTTCGACTCCACCTTTACCCGAAACTTTTATATCGGTTACGGATATATTTTTATATTTCGGGTATCCGATAATTTCCATTACGATTCAGAGTTCCATAACATCCCTGCAACACACATCCAACGATCTTCCCTGGTCATCAGCATCGGCTTAACTTGTCTTACTCGTACCTATGCATATTTCCTGACGTCTCTTTGTGAACAATACTCGTAAGACTGTGACACTGCAACGTTGCCTAGTGTCCCGAAACTTGTCTGAAGTTTGAAAATTCTTCGGGGGCTTTCGGTTACTTCGGTTCTCGCTTCTCTGATTTCTGATTCAATCATACAGGGGAATTTCATAAATTATGCTTGACCAGCATTAAGATTTTTAACCATTTAGTATATTTAGATCGTTTTTAACATTGTACTGGACACTTTCCTTTATAAGATCATGGTATATTGAGTAATTAATTTTGTGATCACAAAGCTTGGTTGGAAACTACGCTTTTTGGCCAAAAAAAAAATGTTATATTTCAGCAATTTTTAAGAGTTACAAATCTTTTCTATATTATAAAACTGTGTCCACTATCATGAATTGTACCTGATTTCTTGCTCTAACGGACAACTGATTTTTAATAAGTATTATGATGTAATGTATAATTCCATTTTTAAATTAATAGTACCTATTCGGAATTGAATTTGGAGACGGTGCCTTCAAAAGACTACATAGATAATTCAAGTAGAAACTTATATTTCCCTGTAATTTTAAATTTTGTTTCAAGATTTTCTAACCACTGTTTTGCATAATCAGCCTCATAATGTTCCCACTTCTAGTACTCAGGCCTCCTCTCTAGGAGAGGGAATGGGCCGTAATCCACCACGCGGGCCCAGTGCGGGTTGGTGGATGTCACATGTCTTTGAATTTTTGGTTCTAGGACATGCCGGTTTCCTTCACCGTTTTGACAGCAGTGGTGATGAAATAAATTACACAAAGTAATGCACCTGGCTGGGATTCAACCCGCGACTTGCAGCTCGTAAGTCGGCGCCTTCACCACTTGGCCACCACTGCTTTGTTTTACATAGATAAGTATTTTGTTAGACAATGTGAATTATACAGAGTTACCATTTTGACAACTCGAGAGTATGCTATGAAAATACAATTTAAATATTTAGAAGATAAGTAGTTAGTAATAAAAAAAAAATATTATGACTTGTACTTAATGCTCAAATTATGTATTATTTAGTGAATAGGCAAGCTTATATAATTGTATTTTTATATACAAGAGCTGCTGCTCTAGATCGAATTATATTTTGAATACTCTATCTGAAATGTATATTTTTTGAAGTACGTGTAATAAGTATGTAGTAATTTGTATTGAAAATTAGATATTGTTTATACCTACTAGGATATTTATTAATATGTACTTAGATATTTTTTAAACAAACCATATTGTTCAATAGAACCAGGGTATTTGTAATTTTTACTACAAATAAATATACAGTTTAAAAAACTTTGTTTTTTTTCCATTCATGTATTAATTTCATTCATTCTGGATCACCCATTCTGGTTACTTCATAGATCCATCTGTATTTGAATTCAGAATTCTATCAAATTTTGGAATAATAAACTCAATTATAGAAAAAAATAAAAATCTAATTCCACTGCAATCCATACTTTTAAAGCCATTTTTAATACAAATTGCAGGAGTCTCTTTCTCGTCCGTTTCGGGATAATAAATTAAACGATTTCCACCGATAAGATAGTCTATTTCTTTCACACACGATTATACAATACCGCGACCTGGCAGGGACTGTTCACACATCCTGGCGCGGTTCCTCCAACGGTAGTGGTACCTGCATAGCCACCCGGGGCTTCCTGGAGTTCTCGGTTGTCCCCGAGACTGTGACCCAGACCTTTGCCGATTCCATGCTCCTCTTCTATTCTCGGTCTTCCCTCTTATCTCGTTCAATTCGAGACGCAGCTCCTTTAGTTCCGTGGTCACCTGTCTTAACTGGTCTGATATGTCCGGTGTCGGTGTGGCAGATGCAACGGCGGCCACTTCTCCAGTTCGCATATTTTCCATAATCTACAAATACAAATACAAATACAAATATTTTTATTTGGGAAAATAGAAAATTACATTACATAACGTATTTGGAGCCTCCATTTAAGCAAACAATGCCTGTATTAGAAGGCTCCGCTCTTTCACATCACTGTCATACACTTATACTAACCGAAGTCAATATAGTGTACTTAGACCTTAAGGGTAAGTATGCAACGTAAGTACATTTTCCATAATATAAATTTTATAAGTAGATAGTGATAATAATAGAGCATGCGGTGTAGTGTATAGTGTGTGGTAAGTAGTGATAAGTGTGGTATGTGGCGTGGTGTTATGTGGTGTGTGGTTTGGTGTAATGTGATGTGATTTGATGTGGTGTGGTGTGGAGTGGTGTGTTGTGGCATGTGGTGTGGTGTGGTGTGTGATGTGATGTGGTGTGTGGTGTTTTAAGTTGTATTTAGTATATAAACATACATATGAGATGTATTACAGCTACTCAACGTGTTCCAGGAGTGCCTCAGTTTCCTCATAGGTAAGTGGTTTTATCCAATCTATTACACTTTTTTTACAGTCGTGGTAACTTTTATTGAATAATTTAACATGTTTGTTAATTTTGTTATAGAGCTGAGTAGCGCGTTTATGAAATTGCTTGCAAGCGAATCTAGTTTTAGTTAGGGGAACTGCGACAGCTAAATCTTTTCTCCTTTTTGATTTTTCGTTATCACCAGATGGTCGGTTTTTATGTATTTTGAGTATGCTTTGGGTTACATACAGTTTCCTTACAGATAGTAAACCACTTAATTGGTATAAGCTAGCAGTGGAGAATCTTTTATTTTTAAAATACATTATTTTTATTAATGCACGCTGCGCTCGTTCTATGTTTAAGAATTTAGATTTTGCTGCCCCGCCCCAGATTGGGATACAGTACAATAATACTGACTGGGCCAGTGCTACATATAGCTCATTTAGAAGATTTCTGGGACGGTTTTTACAAATTACTATTTTAGATGGAACAATATGTCTAAGAGTTTTAAAAATCCAACTAAGTTTCCTTATTCTCCCAGAGATTTGCTCAAGTTGAGGATACCAGGACAGTGCTTGATCTACCACAACTCCAAGATATTTAGTTTGAGCGACCTTCTCAATACTTGGACAGTTACAGCTTATATTAGGCATCTTTCCACATATGTGTACCTTTAAATCTAACTCTTCCCTAGGCTGTGTTCGGTTACTGATACTAAAGCATACGTAGTTCGTTTTACTTGTGTTTAGGGAAAGTAAGTTACTTTTTAGCCATTCAGCTACCCGAGCCATTCCTGCCTCTGCACTCAGCTTAACTTCTTGCCAGGATGAACCAGAGAACACAATAGATGTATCATCGGCGTACGAGAATACTTTAGCATTTATTATTTCCATATTACAGAGATCATTAATGTACAGGAGAAAGAGGGTAGGCCCTAAGACACTTCCCTGTGGGACGCCGTATGACACATCTACATCGCTACTGGAGTACTGTCCTATTTTTACTCTTTGTTTCCTGTAGGACAGGTAGTCTTTGATTAAATTGAGTGCAGTCCCTCTTATTCCGGCTTTTTCCAGCTTATTCACAAGGATTGGGACAGAAACAGTGTCAAATGCTTTTTTGAGGTCTAAGAAGACAGACAGGCATTTATTTCCCCTGTCAAGGTGCTGAGCCACAAGAGTACTTAATGCAGTTACTGCATCTTCAGTACATATACCTTGCCTAAAACCAAACTGTGAATTAGATAAAATATTAAATTTCTTGAAATAACTAGTAACTCTAACATTTATAAGTTTTTCAAGCACCTTTGATATCGACGGTAAAACTGAAATAGGCCTATAGTTGCTGGCATCGTCGCTGTCCCCTCCCTTGTAAACTGGTGTAATAACAGACTGTTTTAGTGGAGCAGGGAAGACACCCTTTTGAAAACAGAGATTGGCAAGGTGAACTATGATGGGAACTGCCTCTTTCCTTATGTATTTTAAGAATTTAGTCGATACGTTATCCCAGCCAGGGGCACTGTCCGCTTTCAGATTCATCAGAATTCCATCCACTTCAATCTTATCAGCCAATTTTGCTAAGTTATCCAGTGACATATCCGGTGCTACCGATAACACAGTTTTCACTTCGGACGGCAGCCTTGTAATCCAGAGTCGCCTTAGTGCGTCGTCCGACACTTGGGTGTATGCAGCCAGTGCTGACATCCTTCTCAGAAGCTGTGATGGGCGTTGAGATCCTAGATCCATCTCACCTACAAGCTTGTCAAACTGTTTCTCGGCGCTCTCTTCAAAGGTT
Organism: Mythimna impura; assembly: GCA_905147345.3. NCBI lineage: Eukaryota > Metazoa > Arthropoda > Insecta > Lepidoptera > Noctuidae > Mythimna > Mythimna impura. The sequence continues at coordinate 27,407,473 of LR990343.1, read as the reverse complement.
GCCAATAGCCGTTCCTTAATTGTATTAAACTTGTTATCTGATGGCGGTGCATAAATCAGATCGCTTACTTGTTGTAGTGCTTCACGATTTAATTTCGCAACGACCATATTGTATTTCGCGGCGTCGCCTTCCTTTTGGGGGTCCATCACAAATGGTAATTTAAAATTGCACATCGCAAAAGCCGTTATTTGATTTGATGACCAAAGATTAAAATGATCTAGTATTATAAATTCAAGTTAGTAATAAATAAGTATAATTATAATTTGCGGAAGCTACGCCATCTATCCATATTCCAGGGGATCCATTTGACAGGCTAGCGGGGCATTTTTGTAGTAATCCTTCATACCATGAGATGGCGTTGCTTGTTACCTTACATGAGATTATTTGATCATTGATGTAGTTGGCCTGGTTGTTTTAGGAATTTTAGGAACAATCATTTTTTTTTCAGGACCCACGGTCGTGTTTTCTAAAATTTCTGCTATAGTTACCGAGCAGCGCCACGGGTTGTTCAGAATATATATTCTGTTCCGAGTTTAAATGAGGTTCGTTCGGGTAGCCGCTAGAGGGCGGGAGGTAAACCATTTTGGCACTTGGTTTCCTCGTTGCTCTAGTAGTTATTTAGCGCTGCTTTTCCTGAGCAAGAAGTCCTGAGTTCGATAAAAGTGCAAAGTATATTCAATACATGGGGCTTAAACATAACTGGCGAATTGTGGACGTGTGGGTGAATACATACAGGTTTTTTTATGGTGGGAAAATCATCTAATGACAAATCCTGCTCTTGGGCGGAGCGGGAGATAGTGTCAGACTTTTATTGACTAAAAACCCACTCCTGTTCCTTCGTTGCCTTCGTCCCAGGGCCCCGGGTTTCGTTTTCACACTACCCATGGCCCCAGTAGGCTTCGACCCTGCTGGGCCCCTACGATTTGCTGACATCTCCCTGAGGCGCGCGTGGAACAATACGCGCCAATAATTACCGGACGGTCGGACGGCGAGCCACCCATTGCTCGCCGTCCGCAAGCCCGCGCCTACGGTGGGAATACATACAGGTGTGAATTTATGATATATGTATGAATATGTTTGTGTGTGGGTAACAAATAAAACCATGAAGTTTTTTTAAATTAATTGTATTAATAAATAATGGTAGTTCTATTTACATGACACATTCGATTACTCTTTTGTTTTGGCAGAAGACAATAAAAATATTGTTACACAATAAGTTCGCCTAACTCAATCGCGCAGGCGCGAGGCCCACAACCTAACATTCTTATAAACGACATTGGTAATAAACCCATTTCCATATCATAAGAATAACATAAAAAAAACACATTTTTGGTTACAATCTGACAATACTGGTCGTTTTTGGTTTTTGAAAAGTTTTCACGTTTCGCAACAGCTTCACTTGTTTCAAACTTCATGTCAATCACACTGAAGATAGACATACATACAGCATCCACTCGAGAGTTAATGTATATCACAGGTTTCTAATGTGACCTAAATGATACAATTTTACTTACAAATGAGGTTGTTTCCACAATTTACAATTTAACGTTTTGGTGTCAAAACTTCGCCACTGTATCATGTATAAAGTTTTAGAAATATCCCAACTGTACTGTTTATTTTATATGTATAGATTATGAATTAAAAATACTGTGATTGCTTCTGATATGTCTCGTCACCCAATGCATTGAAAATTGAAGAGGTTCTTTCTATGATTGGCAAATATTTAATGGCAAGAATTACAGGGCATTTACCAATGCTATACACAAATAATATCGGAATACAATTTAGGCTTATCTCGCATGTGAGCACACGTCAAGCGCTACCATAAGACCGTCGACAATATCGCACCATTCGTTAATTTTAATATTTCCACTCCTACGTTACAATGTACATAGACCCAATGTCTATTATTGCTTAGTTTTTATAAGTTCTGTTGTATCCAAAACTTGTTACCTATAAATAATTTTCACGTTCGTCCCAATAAATTTACCATTCAATAAATACGTACACGTAAAAAATATAAACTATATCAATAGTTTAATCTTTAAAACAAACTTTCCTTACTCTAATTATATATTAATAACTATTCATCAGTATGGTTTCATTCATTTTCAATAATATGCCTACTTTATAATCTTTCCAAGCGCCTGAAAATTGATTTTTTAACCTTGCAATATTCTATCTTATATAAATGTAATTTATTATTCATCTTTTATTGTATGGTATCTAATTATATAAAATTTTATCGTCACTAGGTTAGAAGAATGTTCGTATAATGCAATCGCAATTCTTAAACAATAAGGTCACAATTCATAATATAGTCGATAACTCAGATTCATTATAATATCAATTATATTTATAGCCAAACATACAGGCACTCGATTTGACAAATAAAGAAGGCGATGTTGAAACATGCATAAAACAACCTGTAATAATTTAATGATCAAGCCGTAAAGCAAATATATTAAATATTAAAGTCTACAGTAACACTAAAATTATTACAAAGAAAATGATACGATAATGGTTCACGTAATACAATATAAATAAGTTAAATATTCTAAAAAGTTAAAAGTACACACGTCTTAACCTAATAGAAAAGCACTCGTATCTTTGTAAAGCTCCGGCGGCGGACCGCCTGGACCAAGTCATTACAACGATTTAAATCATAAGCCAAAACAAATATTCAGAATGACAGGAATGGTAATAAACATTACAAATTAAATAAAACAACTAATTGACAGACAAAGGTACAAAATAATGAATACCACGATCGCCGAATGTGTCGCTGACCGCTCCCATGTAGTGTTTTGTACTTTTGTTCTGATAACGTTACATAAATGTAGGGTTAGTAGTTTATGAGATCATTGTGTCGCACAAAACTTTCGATTATGCGCTTAATTAGAAAAAAACATCGACAAAATATGCAGACAAAACATACATTACGACACTATTTTATACAGCAATAGTCTGTTAAATTAAACTAACCGCTCACGACAACGGCTCAACGATCGTCAACTTAAAATACGACAAGAATATACAAACAATTCTACACGATTACGGTCACTTTGACAAAATACACAATCGATACTAACGTAACGTAAGACTAGCTGAAATGCGATAAACACTATTTAAAATTAAAACTTAAACTTACATCTTTGATTAAAACTCACTCGGTATACGTTTTAAAAAATATTTCAGTTACAAACGGTACTCAATTCCAATATTTAAATGCATAAAGGAATCGCTGGATTTTCAACATGGCAGCGCACCGGACCGGTGCGGCGCTCACTAATACTTATCATAAGTCGAGGAACTACAAAATATATTGGAAAGCACAATGGCTCTATAACCGACGATTAGAAAACTTCTAAAAATCGAAAGGCAACACAGAGCTTACGTAGCTAAGGAAGGGACGCCGGAGCGTCGAGAGGGGGGCGCGCGGGAGGCGCCGGCTTGCGTCAAGTGCTGGACTCCTGGTACGGGCCCGTCACCGTGCACGGGTGCATCGGGAACAGCGTCGTCCACGACATGGTCGTCTGCGTCGCCGCGCGCAGCCGCACCTGCCCCGCTCGCCGCGCCGCCGCCGTGGCCTCCACTAGCGCCGACAGCGACGCGAAGCCGCCCGGGATGCCGCTCCCCTCGCGCCCGCTCGCCGCACGCTCCGGCCCGGGCGTGGGCGCCGGGGACGCCGAGTTAGAGTTCGGTCCCGGCGTACCAGGCGTCGGAGGATTCAGTCCCAGTTTCTTTAACCTCATCTTTTCCTCCCATTCTTCAAGACCATGTTTTGGACGATTCAGATTTCTATGTTGGTAAAATACAAGAGATATCCTCGTGGGATTCACTCTGTTCGGGCTCTTCACTGCTGTTGTAGAGTGCATTTCATGCTTTGCACATTCGAATAGAACGCTCCCGTGGCCCAGCGCTATGGCCACGCCACCCATCTGGCCATCTTTGAAACAGTCTAGATTTTCAGTGAATTCCGTTACTTCACCGATAGGCTCCGCTTTGGGTGGTTCAGGCGGGTAGGGGATAGAAAACGGCGGCGGATATATGCACCAGTTTGGTGATGACTGACACCAGTTTGGACTTGGATTTTGATAGAAATTTGGGGCAAAATTCGGATTGTACTGGTACCCGTAGGAATTGTAGCAATGTGGGTTTCTAAGCAGCTCTTCTCTTTTGTACTTCTCTGCATTGTAATATGCTAAGCTGTTGTAATCGTTGTACGTGTTCTCGTAGGGATTGAAGTGACCGTAAGGGTTCGCAGAGAAAGAATAGGCGTTGCCTACTTGAGGATAGTTGCCGTAACTTTGTATCTGCGCTTGATTCCCGTAAGCATTCTGGTTGACCGGATGGAAGTTGTTCCCGGCGAATTCGGTCACCGGTTTACTAGCTGCCGCCTGCATGCTCTGCTCGTCGTGGTTGATCGTGAAATTGTTTTGGGATGTTGAAGTCTGCTGAGGCGGAACATTGTTAAGTCTGCTGTCATAAGGACTTCTATGCTCGTAACCCTGGCTCAAGTGAGGCCTGTCTGAAGGTGGGTAAGGTTTTAGAAACGTTGAATTCTCAACAGCTTCAGGCGGGTTCGTGTGTTGCGACCGTGATGGAGGCCTCGCTTTCGGAACTCTAAACAACGAGTTCTCGTTTTCAGGCGTCGATTGATCTTTGAGTTTTGGGTCCCAAGTCTTAGATTCAGGCGACTTCCATACGCTTTGGCGAGCATCTGATTTCAACATCTCGTTATTTGGCGATTTTAGTTCTGGGATTTGTGACGGAGCTGGAGATGGAGGCGTGCTTTGAGAGTTTTGTGATATCTCTGTCAACCGCGGTGAACTGGGCATGTCGAACTCAGGGATTTTGTTACTCAAGTCGGCGATCAAATTCTGTTTCTCAGGCTCTGGGGTTGCTTTTGGAAGCAATGGATCTGAATTAGTTTCATTTCTACTGGAATCTGGACTGTAGTTATTTGGAGGAACGTTCAAATGTGCTGTAGTGGAATCAGGATCCTCTTTAACAACATTGTTGAATAATTCCGTGTTAGCAAAGTCTGGCCATTGGTTCTGAGGGGCCATTTGATTTGAGAATTGTTGCTCTCTTTTCTGCAACCCAGCTGCGAAACTTGGCAGCTGATTTGGGTTCGGATTAGGATTTTGATGATTCTGTATTTGAGTGCCTTCAACTATCGGTGATACGTGGTTCTGATTATAAAGCGCATTCTGATGATGTAAATTATAACTTTGATCATAAGGATTGTATGGAGAGTCTAAAACTGTGCTGGATATCTGATTGCTTTGTAATTGAGCATCCGTAAAGTTATCAATCATAGTCGCCATGTCTAATAAGGCAGGGTTGCCTAGGTTAGGGTTGATGAGTCCTGGATTTTGGTGTTGCATATTAGGATTGATAAAGGCGGAGTTATAGTGGGCGTTGTTGGTGAATGCTGAAGGGTTGGACTGGTTTAAGGCTGGAGTGATAGCCCTGGGTGACGCACTACTCTGGCTGCGAGGACTTGCATTGTTCCTCGCGTCTGCTGGCTGAGGGGTCCTCGGTGCTGGTGACTGTTGAGCTTTCTTCTGGTTGTTGCCAGGGCTCTGTGAGTTGTTGCTGTTGGTTGATGTATTCGATTCTGAATTTTCGTCGTCTTTTCGCTTTTTCCCGTGGCGACGGCATGGTTGTAGTGGAACTGATCGGACGCGCACCTCCATTGGGTATCTGCATAAAAAAAAACGACAATTAGCATTGTAGAGAATTTGGTTTATTTACACAAAAAGACCTGGATCTAACTTAGGTATGCCTCAAATAAGCCAATAATTATTTTTTTAAACTTTATTTTACTTTTTTTATTATTAATCTGTTCATCGTCATCATCATTTTAGTCGAAAAATGTCTACTGCTGGAAATAAGTCTTCCCTAAATGTCGCCACAACGACCGCTCCTAAGCGTTTCGCATCCATCGGATTCCCGCGACTCTCATCAGGTAGACGGTTAGATTTTTATGATTTTTTTTTGTGTATATTTGATAGGTTGTAGGCTATTTTTCACCCTCCAACTTCAACCCTTCATTTTTTTTTTGGCAGAATAATGTTTACCGAGTCAGCTACTTATAATATAACAGAGAATAAAGTAAAACTCGTACATCACCCACTCACTTATCAAGTATCTCAAGCGCGCCGCTCTTGACCTTCTCGTCCTGGCCGTCCTTGGAGCCAAACTCATCGGTGGTGTCCAGCACGTAGAGCGGCAGCACGTGCAGCTGCTCGTCGGGCGGCCGGCTCAGCGCGCGGTGCTTGGCGAGCGTCACGACGGCCGTGCAGCCGTTGTTCATGTTGTGCAGGTCGCGGTGCGCGTGCGCGCAGAAGTCGATGCAGGCTGTTACTCCTGCAATCATAAGTATTACTATACGATTAGAATTCGAAACTGAAATAATGCGTGTGATGTACTCAAGAAGTATTATGAGGTTTTAATACCAACATCATTGAAGGCTCCCATACTGAACTACTTCAAAAATCGGTTGGGCACGCATAGTGTGTTACCAAATAATAATAATAATGATTCAGTCCGTTCAGGATACACTAAGGGACAAAATGTCCCAATATGATGCGCACCGCTGTCAAATTGTCCAACCATATGTCTCGTGTTACGTGAATGTAAACACTGGGCAATGTTGCAGCGTCACGTAAATTGAGCATTGCGGGGGACATTTTGTCCCCTAATGTATCTGAGGTTTAAAACATCGGTAAAAATAGCGGAACGAATCTTGGGCGCTCGGCGAAGGAGCGGAGATCGCTTTGCGCATCGTACAACATCGGCGAGCCAATCACTGTACAAAGATTGCACTCCCCGCTCCCGCATCTCTCTTCATACCACTAAAGAGACCCAATATTTCACTTCTGCGTGCTTTTACGCAAGTAGAATTGTAGAAGTCAGCGCAGCGTATCTGTACGATTAGTCAACAAATTTTACCCTTAAATGATATCCATCAACTACGGGTAAAACAGGCATAGGTACAGAAAAGGTTTAAAGGTTTGAAATTTTCAATCTTGTAATTGAAAATTTAATAATGATAGTGAAATCGTAACACAACTTTAATCCAATACTAACCTGAAAACGGCCGTCCTGGCTTAAACCCGAGCCTGCAATCTGAAGCTTCCTTCTCAAATTGTATCTGGTTCTCGAAGGCCTTCGGCGCCAGGTTCATGTACAGCGGGCTGAGCAGCGTGGCCAGCACGTGGATGCGTTCTTCTATCTCGCTCTCCTCCGTCTTCACCGACAGGCGGAACTTGCGAACTGTTTTTGAACGGGCGTATTTGCATCCATTGTAGTACATGGACCAGGAACAACCGAAGCTGTAGGAGGCGCCACAGGTCTCGGGGTCTAGGCCTGTGAAAGCAGGTTTTATTGACATTTGTTTTTTTTTTGCGGATATGGGTTTTTTTAACGGTGGTCGAGAGTATTTTTGTGCACATTCTATCTACAGTCATATTTCAAATGTGACAAGTTTTGTAGTGTGGTTGTAATATGGAAATATTGTAAAATGACACAATTTTTTTTTTTTAAGAGCAATCATGGAGTTTCTAGCCGGTTCTTCTGTATAGGAAATCACCGATTGGTACCATGCACTAGCCTCTGCCATTTTATAAGTGCCCATGTAATGGGCACTTATAAAATGGCATATAGCCCATATGGTTGAAGTTGGCCCATATAGTTTGTGTTTTGAGTTTCAGAATTATAATAACCTTTAATCTAATTAAAACGTGAGATAATGCTGGCAGCATCATTTTCTAAATCGCTTTATGAATTCATAATTCCCCATTTATGATAACAATATTTCAAGTATAACATATTGATGAATATTTTATCGTCTTTTTGAAGGTCATGTTAACACATCCGATTGTAAGAACGAGAAGTAAAGTAAAGAACTAGAAAGCCAAGGGCAAATGAAGAAACAGAAGTGGATTTTAGTCAATAAAAGTCTGACACACCCTCTTGCTCCACCCTAGAACGGGCGAAGATATTTGTAGATAAACAGCCTCAAAAAAAAAAAATCTTAAGTCATCCGTACATGGTAGAAGACTTGAAGGCCATCTTAAGACATCTGGCTAACTTAACAACCACGATATTTCAACTCGTCATATTTGCAATACGAATAGTTAAGTATATGTGACGAAAATACTTACCTTGACAAGCACAGGTCCTATTCTCATTGGTAGCACATCGCCTCGTGGTGGGGAGGCCGTATCTGTTCAGTTTGTGTGACAGCAGTGTATAGTCCAGGTCAGCCTCAGACTGAGGGATGCCTTCCCAAGCGACCAAGCAGACGACTATCCAGGATGTCGCGCATTTGTGTCCGTTACGGAACTTTACTACAACGAGCACCTTTTCTGTGTAGTTTGTGCGTCTTATAACCTGGAGAGAAGAAATTGAAGGTTTAGGTAATGATTATGGTGAAGGACGCCTTACGAATTGATGGTAGTAAATAATAATATTCCACAACTATCACACAACCGTCTAGTCCCAAGCTAAGCAGAGCTTGTGTTATGAGTACTAGACAACTGATAAACATACTTATATATTTCTAAATGCATACATATATAGATAATTACACCCAGATACAGAACAAATGATCATGCTCATCACACAAACATTTGTCCTGGGTGGGAATCGAACCCACGACCTCCGGCACAGCAGTCAGGGCCACTAACCACTAGACCAACAGGTCAGTCGTGGTAAAGGACACAAACATTATGATGATTACGTATGAGGCAAGACAGAGAAATAAACTTGGGATGTTATGCATAGGCATACAATTTTGGATATTTATAGGAATAATATAAAAACGGTTCCAGATATGTTATAATATGATTATCAATTAGTTTCGGAGAGTTTTGGTTAGAGATTTTTAAAGAATTGTAAAAGTAAAATATAAATAGGAAATGATTTGACTTTAAGTCTAAATTATATATTTTATTAAATACAACCTGTAATATCCTATCCGAAATAGTCGAAACTCATAAAGCGGTTACGGTTACGGATAAAATTTTAGTTTCTGTTACGTTTACAGAGCTTTATAACATCCTTGAAATAATCTTTTTAAAAATTAAGGAAATTCACACAACCAAGCAGTAAACAATACGTGTTTCTTTCCAGTGTTAAAAACTTGATGGAAGATGCTCAAAATATTTTTAGTAATATTATAAAAGTGTTGGGATCCATACACTCACCCACTTAGCCATCGGGCAGCCCTGTGCCGACTTCCCTTCCTTCCCAGTATAGCAGATCTTTTCTATTCTCAACTCCTTGCCAGACAAACCAGTTCGAGCTTCCAACTCCTTTCTTAATTCTGCTAAAGTTGATGCTGCCCCTGTACGAAGAAATGACAAAAATATATTGAATATCCCTGGCTTTAAAATGAAAAAATTAAATTGAAAGAATCAAACTTACCTAAATGTGTGTAATAGCTGCCTGGCTCCGGGGGATTTTTATCAGCCGGAAAACAATTGCAATCAGGAACTTCTGTTCTAGAATTATTCCGTAACCTTTCCAAATTATCGAGATACTCTTTGGAGTAATTGAATTGGTTCTCTTTAGGTTTCGCCAAGTCTGGCACTGGAGTACTAGGCTTGGATTGAGCTTTAGAGTCACCCTTTTCTGCAGCGTCAGGGTCATCTTCTAATACTTCATCTTTGGTTTGAAGGCCAGGACAAGCGCCGTCTCTTAAGTGTTCTGGTGGAGGTTTTTTAGTGGACCCTTGGCGACAGCATGAAAATCCAACTTCGTTTCTTATGACAGCTGGGCCTCCATCTCCCGGGAAAAGATATGGCTCATTCCGTGGAGGCTGATGGTAAGGCATGTTCTTATAAATCTTGTGGCCCGGCGGCGAATGCTCAGATTTTATCTGCTCTATGTAGTAAGGCGGCTTTGGGTCAACTGGAGCAATCCTATCCGTGACCTTTTCTGGTTCTTTTAGCTTAGGGTCAGTCAAGTTCCGGTGATATTTCTGGAAGCCCATGTTTTCCTGCACTCGTGGTATTTGTGCGAAGGTCTCAGCCGGATCTGGTCGCCTCATGGGCTCCCCAAAAGGAAAATTTTGGAAATTCTGATAAGGCTGTGATTTTTGTCCAAAATTCTCCTGCTTTATAGTCGATATCGGTGGTAGGACAGTGTGTTGCTGAGGTCTCACTACACCGTTAGGGAACTCTCTATATGTGTTATTGACAGGCATCTCAGTTGGTTTAAGATATGAAGTCTGATTCATTAGTCTCTGCGGCTCAGTTTTTAATAACCTTTCGTCTTTGTGATATTGGTAGGTATCAGGCATCTCCAATTTGGGAACTAAAGGTGCAGATGGGTGTCTAAATTTCGCGTCATATGCTTCCCTACTCTCATAAGCTCTTCTTTGTGCGTTCGTGTCCCTAGGCGGGTTACAATTTTGTTGGTTCATCTCCGATACTGGTCCAATGAGCATTTTTGATTGAAAATCCTTACTATCTTGTTGATTATAACTTAAACTATCGTTACTATAAACTTCTGCATATTTTTGCGCTTCAAAAGGTACGTTCGAGTATGTACCGTACTGTCCTCTCATGTCCGCGTAAGACGGCAACTTCTGTGGAGGTTTAGATACGTTCTTAGTCGAAGCTTGTTTATCAAAAGTTCTCGGGACCTCCGTCCCCCCCTCCCATACGTGGTGGCCACCACCTCCGAACTCGCCCGCGCCATAAGCTTGGGCGTTTTGTGAATAATTACCAGCGACAGGGTACGCCTGTTCGCCTATGCGGTAATTATCTCGGAGATGGTGGCTATACGATAAAAAATGACCGGTAGTATTTCTATCGTCATTGATGGCGACGGCTCCGGTTTTCCTATCGTCCATTCCCCGCGGCGGCCCCTCTCCGGGGTCCCCCTTGTCGGGCGGTGTATTGGTACCGTCGCGGGTGTGGTTCTGCTTGTTTAATATCATCGTTTTCAGTCTCGAGTTCAAGTTAACCCTGTCTGATTGCGAGAACATCTGATTCTGTTCTTCCTCCTGCCTCTGCATCTGATTTTGAATTTGTTGGTTTTGTTGCAGTTGATTCTGTAACTGCTGGTTCTGCAACTGCTGCTGTTGATTTTGCATCTGCTGATTCTGTATCTGTTGTTGCTGATTTTGTATTTGTTGGTTTTGCATCTGTTGGTTTTGTAATCTTTGGTTGTGCTGCCACTGTTGTTGCCACTCGTTTTGGTTTTGTGGCTGACCATTCTCTCTATATTGGCCGCTGTTATATCCGCCCGAATACCCGCTACAATCGAGTGAAGCTCGCGGACCGTTGCTCCCCTGCAGGTATCCAGGCTCGGCGTTTCCCGAATGCTGTCCATTGGGCGTGTTTTGTTCTTGTCTCTCGCCTTCGTTGCTAGTGTCTCCCGACCCATTTTCAGGGTTGGAATATTCCTCTTGATGGTCTTGAGAGTATTCTGTGCGATCATAAGTCTGGCTGACATTATAGCCACCTGCCGCTGTTGTTGGTACAGAGTTTTGGTACGATGCGGCTGAGGCTGGTCGGGAATCGTTGCCTGATGTTGCGCCGGGCGTCGACGCCTGGGTATACTGTTGTTGGTACTCTGTGGCGTAATGAGGCGCTCTAGGCGATGGTACTGGGGTATAAGCTCCGCGGTTGGAAGGCGGCCTCTGTGCCGGTACAGACTGGATACCAGCCTGATAGTAAGTGTTATTACTGGCGTCGAAGGCGGTGGCGACGTTCTGGACGGTGTACGTGGTGTTAGCTTGGTAGTGGGGTGACGTAGCGTACGCTGTGTGATTGCCCTGGTAGTCCAGCGTCGTTTGTCCAGTCTGTGTGGGGAGCTGTTGGATGAACTGGTTCTGCCAACCTGCACAAATAAAACAGTTGCTTATAGAACATCTTTTTCAACTACATATTCTGGAACTTTATCTCGAATACGTTGTTGAAAGATGTCGCGGGTAAAACAAGCCTCGCAAAAAATGTACTTGAAATAAAAGGGTTATAGGTATATAGCGCATATCAACATCTGGATCATCAGCTACTTCACCAAAAGTTTTAGGTGCATTATGCTTCGATTTGTACATAATATTTCTTGTATTAACATTGTTGACAGGCCTCTTTTTATGAGTATTTAGTTAATTAAGTACAATTGAAGACAAACCTTGAGATGGATCAGTCTGCCAGGCCGTCGGGAAGCGGTTCGGATCTCCAGCGTAGAACGGCATTGGTGCCTGCAACAATACAAAACACTGTTGAGATTATTATTCAAAACCAGTACAATTATTTATTTGTGACACAACCTTTTTCACAAAATGTGAAGAAATGGGATATTGAATATTGACGAACTCAATAGCGTGTTTAGAACCCGCAAATGCTGGGTTGGCAAAGCGCCTGTTTCCATATATGGAACTGCTGCGTGCTATTCTATTACTTCTTTGTTTTTGTTTGTTTTTTTTTCTTATAATTGACTTCTTTATTGTTTGCTTCTCTTTATATATGTTTTATTGTGTTCATGCCTTGTCTTAAACTGAAAAAACATCAGAGTGCATAGTGCGAGTTTGTTTTACGTTAACGCGATCGACACGTTTTTGACGTTCAGTGCTCCGATTGGCCCACTCCAATGTCTTAGCCAATTAGAGAGCCAAACGCGGTAAACGTTTCGATAGCATTAACGTAAAAACAGCTCGCACTCAGCACACTGATCTATCTTGTACTCGTCGTTTTTTCTACAATAGTCATACCGTTTTAGATAATTAGCGTCTACGTCATTTAATATTGTGTTATGTATGTCGAGGCTGGCTCGGACACTGTTTACTGCACTGTGTATCGTGTGAACTGTCCAACGGCAAACGTAATCATATGATGACCGAGGCCGCCATCTTACTGTTTGTACAAGCGTCATTGCAAATTACAAGCGTTCGGCAGACATGTTTGACGGATTTATTACTAGTGTGTAATTGTGTGGGATGTTAGCTTTGCGTTGGGTTAGGTCTTAGCTGAGATTACGTGCTTATTGTGAAATAGTTTCTTATTTTAAACAGTTTATATTAGCATTATTATACAGCGTGTAAAGGAGTATTTTGACGCCTAATGATCCTAGGGTTCCATTTGATTTCTTCCTTTTCTATTTCATTTTGTTTTTGTATATATATACGTAGTTTAGTACTTATAAATGGTTTGGTTGGTTATATTTCATGTTGCTGATTTAACGTTATCTGCTATTATACGAGTACCTACATTGATTTTGATTAAACTAATGCAGAAAGCTTTTCCCCATTAAATGTCTCATGAATCGCTTACTGGCAACCCTCATAATGTCAGCCGAAACATTGTAGGTTCAAAATGCTTTGTTTTTTATAAGGAGAGATTTCTTTTTATAAGGAGATAGGTCCTCGAGAGATTATGTCTGACAAGAACTACATTGGCTTTAGTTCTAAACTAATAATGACAAAACTTCAAGTATAATTAAAAAAATAAACTTTAAAAGCCCATTATCGTTTTTCTAATAAAGCCGAAGGAAAATTATGAAATTACAAAACTTAAGCATGTTAAGCGTTGGCAGGCCAAAGTAAATATGTTACGTAACAAATTATAATGTAATGCTTCTTCGAAACTCCTTCGAGTTTCTAAGATTTTAATTTCTGCGCGAGAGGGATGCCTTTTACCAAGTTAGGTAATATTTTATTAACATGCCGACGTACGTTCGTCGTTCGTAATTAAAACTTTGTTATGTCGTCGTAATGAGATTCTATAACGAGATTATTCTTGTTTATTACTAGGCGCGTGTTGTTTACTTTCTGACTAATTTCTGATACCCTCCCTAAAGGCATAATAGCATAAATATATAGCATAATCATTAATCAGCCTTTTAATGTTCCCACTGTTGCGTCTCAGGCCTCCTCTCTAGGAGAGGGAATGGGCCGTAATCAACCACGCGGGTCCAGTGCGGGTTGGTGGATGTCACATATCTTTGAATTTTTGTTCTTGGACATGCCGGTTTCCTCACGATGTTTTCATTCACCGTTATGAGAGCAGTGAAATGCGCCCGGCTGGGTTTGAACCTACGACCTACAACTCTTTAAGCCGGGGCTGGTATAATAATAATAAAGGTATTTTGTTTAATTGTTAAAAGGGCTTTTGTTAAATGGCATTGTAACAACATCGTTTTTGATTCACCACCTGTACCTATATTTTTTTCAGCAATAACAGAAAAACAAGTACCGAAAGTTTTGTTACTTTTTCCGGAAGGTATAAACTTTGGCCCAAGCTTGTTAACCAATAGAGTAAACATTCGGTAGCGCATGTCAATTCTATACACGTTTTGACAATTCTACTCAGATATATAAAAATCAATTGCTGCAATTGCGGCTTGACTGATTTGATTTTTTTTTGTTTTGTTAGCTCTAATACAGGGGTGGTTTTAAAAAAAAATAGAATTTCAGACAAAAAGTATTTTTAATTATGAAAAATAACGCCTGATAACAAACTATAGCAATAACTATATAGTCTCTAACTTCGTTTGGTTACGGCTGGTAGACATATTTTTTTTGCTAATGATTTATCATACAGTCCTTTAAGATATGGCCTAGGTTTCACTTTTGGCGAAAAGAAAAGGAAATACATGCCAGCAATGTACGAGAAAAGTTTAATTCCCCTTTGTCATCCAATGAAGCCTTGAATTCACCCAGGTTACAATATAATCGAGTAGAGGCGACAACGCAGTATACCTCTATTTATTACCCAATTACATTGTAACCGTTAATTACATTTGTATGCGTAATTGCGTTCAGCGCATAATTGAACACAATTATGGACCATCCCTCTCCATGCGACGGAGAATTTATGTGCAAGAAGATAGGACATAATATAAAAAAGAAATGAGAGGACAAATTACCTTGTATTTTTGTTGTGAATTCTTTTACACTTATTGGGATTAATAATCTGTTTGCCCTTTTACAAGAAAATAAACGATAATTGTTTTTATACGTAGTTAAGATGGCTTGCATCTCTTGGTATACCTGGCGTAATAAAGTAATGGAATCGGTGTATTACTTTTTAGCATTTGAAGTACCAATCTATCTTTTTTATTTTCTAGTATAATAAGGGCAATAACTCCTTCCGCTCTGGGTGAAGTGAGTGTCTTTTACGGACTAATGCCAACCCGTGTTTCCGATAACAGTAAACATTTCAGTTTTGTTTTATTGTTGATAGGCTCGCGTTTGACCACTATCTCACCTGATGGTAAGCGATGATTTGTCGACGATGGAGCACGCTTGCCTAGAAGTAACCTATTCACTTTTGACTTAAAAACCCCTAGGTTGTAGCTGTCAGGAAACACAAACTTCGGCAGGGAATTCCACTTTTTAGCTGTACGCACAATGAAGATCAAAACGTTTTGTGCGTAGCCCCGCTCTGGTGGAGTGAGAGGGAATGTCACACAATGACTTTTACTGACTAATAAACCCACTCGTGTTCTCGAAGATGGAAATATTTAGCTCTATTATGAAGATTTCTAAAGCTAATTTGTATTAATCGACTTCCGTCGCTGCCCCTGCATAAAACACTGCTTTTATCAATATATATAACAGGAGAAACTGACTGACTGACATATCAACGTACAGCCGAAACGACTGGGACTAGAAGCGTAAAATTTTGCACAAGGTTTCCTTTTATGACGTAAGCAAGCACTAAGAGAGGATTTTCCAAAATTCACCCCCTAAGGGGATGAAACAGTGGTTCAAAGTATCACGCGGGCGAAGGCGCTGGTAGAAGGTAGATAAGATACTACATAGCATAGTATAGCATAGCATAGCATAATCAGCTAGGACTGCTGGGACTCAGGCCTCCTCTCTAGGAGAGGGAATGGGCCGTAATTCACCACGCGGGCCCATTGCGGGTTGGTGAATGTCACATGTCTTCGAATTTTTGGTTCTAGGACATGCCGGTTTCCTCACGATGTTTTCCTTCACCGTTTTGAGAGCAATGGTGATGAAAAAAATTACACAAAGTAATGCGCCTGGCTGGGTTTGAACCCGCGACCTACAACTCGTAAGTCGGGGCCATTACCACTCGGCCACCACTGCTCCTCAGATACTACATAAAACTCAAAAAAAATATTTTATCGTTTCAATTTACCTTTTATTTCGCATTTTATGAAACCCATAAAAGGTAAATATTCCACAAATAAATTATTGTCGCACAATAACAACGACAGTTACAAACAATTTATCGGGTTTGTTGTTATTAATGAATTATATTTGTGAACAATGCCACTCAGATAACTATAGCGATTATTGCCAATTTCTACACTGAATGGGCATTCCGATTCATTGTCACAGTCAAATTGAATTTATTTATAGCTAACTATAACTAGGTATTATATTATATGTGGTTCTAATTTTATCCTGTCTTGTACAGGAAATAGAACAACCACAAAATAATATAACGAAAGAGTTGACATTTTTAGCCGCAGTTGAGAATGTGGACTTATAACTTTAATTTCAAAGTCAAAGCATTTATTTCAAATAAACCATTTACATACACTTTTGAATTGTCAAGAAGTTAGAAAAATGATGCTAATTGCACATTCAAAAGCATAGATCTCTATGTAGAAGAATGTGCAAGAATCTCCATGGACACTCTTTTCCATCATGTTATGTACGAGTATTACAAATATCTCAGTTACATGTTTCCTGTCGCAAATTTTATTTGGTAAATAAAGTAAAGGGTGTAAGTGCTATGCTTCTAAAGTCTACTTTAGAAGATGCATAGCATTTTTAAATGGTAAAGCTACCTGGTAACTAAATAATCCGTGATCGAGTATGAAAAATTGCAGAAAAGGAGCAAAAACTTGAAAACTCAAGCTTAACCACCGATAAGGAATTAAAGTCAAACAATATTGAGTTTAAGAAAAACTCTAGCTGTAAGGAAGTTAAAACCTTCTTGCAAATACTTAAAAAAAAGGTGTCAGGAACTCGAAAAGTCGGAATTTAAATTGTTTCTTTTAAAATTAACAAACTTTTCGTTCATTACGGCAAGTCGACAGTCTTACTGCCACATAACTGGGCAGTTTAAAATAAAATAGAAAAGCTTGGAACGAACATAAATTCGGGCGAACTGCACTGAAATTGAGAAAGTTCGGGGCCGCGGGCGCAAATTAAAAATTTCCACACTTTGACATCTTGTTATGGAAAACTAGTTATTTGAACTAGACGTAGTGTTGTTAGAGTTCAGTTGGAACTTGAACATCGATGTGAAAGTCTTGGAAATATCTGAAGGCGCGAAATAACCACTGTAGGAGCTGGTTGAGTCGTTATGCAGCGCAAACAAATATGCGGTTTATTTTGGTTCAAATCTAATAATTTTCCACAAATTATGAGAAATTGCCGACTGGTATTACTAAGGTCTTTTTTACATAGCATGGGTAGGATGAGAGCAGGACGAAAATATGCATTTTTAAGATGAAAGAAAAGGATAGGCTACATTGATTGTATGAATCCGACAACTGTCACCCGGACCATCCTATAGCAATTGTAGTGTACACTATTTTTAAGCATTATTCTAAATAACACCTACAGGATTTTTTTTAAGGTGGGAAATCATCCAATGACTTCTCCCGCCCTCGAGACATCAATCAATCATCCTAGACTTACTGACTAAAAACCTACAGGATTTAAAACAACAAAATAACTAAACAGCCGAATCTTTTCCAACCCTATAAATCTTATACGGTACTAAACAACAACACTCATTTTTAACCCTTCCATTTCAAAAAAGGAATTGCGAAAACCAAATTCAATTATAATTTTATCAAAACAGTCACAAGTACGTTTTTGTCAAATGCAAACAAAAGAGGAATAAACAAATTGAATAAGTTTGTCGAGCGCATTTACCTACGAAAATTTAACAATTCAATTTGCTTGTTGAGACTTTTTCTGTCAAATTTTCTGAGCTAGCTACAGGCACGGTTGGCACTCTCACTTTGTTTTTGAAGATTCTTCCACAGTTTTTTGTCTTCAGAGAGGCTTTTAGTTAGGTGCTGTTTATATTGTGCAGATCGCCAGGAGGACTCTGCCTCGTGGAAGTCTGCCCCGTTAGGACGGAGCACCGTCGTGTCCTCGTGAAGGCGATCGGTGGCGGCGACCTCTAGCGTCCGGTCCAGGTTCAGGCCATGGTACGGGGCGAGACGCAATGGAACGCAGTCACCGTCTCCTGTGCAGCAGTATTACGAGCGAAGGAGGTGGCTGAAACCTAGAGATAGAGGACATCCTCATCCCTCAACCGCCGCCGCAGTAGACATTGCGGGCGTATAGTAGCAATCGGTAGCTCGTCATCCAGCAATCTGGTAAGGACCAAGCCCGAGTTGTGTTCCTCGCGCGCCTCAAAGATCAGGTTTGAAGAAATTGCCGATAAATTGATTAATGATGCGATTGGTGGTGAAAATTTATTCAACCAATCACAATAGCTAACGCGTGTTTGACAGTTTATATTATGTGTTCCCACTGTTGGAACTAAGGTCTCCTCTCTATGAGAGGAACCACCACGCGGGCCCAGTGCGAGTTGGTAAAAATATTTTTTTTTTTTGGATTCCAGAAACTCGGCCTTATTTTTAAGTCCTGAATATTAGCGGCTTACTATATAATTAAAATACACCAAACTATATTCTGAATAAAAATAGAACGCTCTATTATCTGAAAGACATTGAGAATTGCCATAATTTATTAAGTCAAGTGTAGCGGAAGAGATAGTCGTGCCAGTTACTAAAGGAAATTATGGTTACAAAACTGAGTAGGTAATTTAACCATTAGTTTGAATAAAACCTAAATTAAAATATTTATCAGCCAAATTATAACAGGTTTGTTTTATTAAATGTTTTGCTTGACAGATAAATGTGACAAGCATATTGACAAGCAACACAAAGAAGGCTTGAAAACCATGAAACACTAACATGAACCGTCGTTGGTGTTCTACCATCGCTAATAAGCCAGGCGTACGTTCATAAACACAATTACCATGCCCGGACCCTATAATTACTTATAAAGCAATCATGCTGCTTGTTAAAACCGACCATTAAATGACACCGATTATGGTAATGACTCGTTATGATACACTTATGCAAATCCCTCACTACACTCTGTTATAAAACCATAATCATGTGTTATTCTGCGTGTAATAACGATGCTTCTGTTCCACGACACCGTTTCCCGGCTTTTATTCCCAAAATGTTAATTTCGTGGATAAAGGCGAGCGAATGTGTCATTTGTTTTAACGTCGACAACTCCGTAAACATTACGATTAACTTAATTATTATTATGTACTACCACGATATTGCAGTATTAATTACAACTTTTGAACAGAATAACTCAATGATGTCGGTCATTCTCAATAATTGCAGTCGTATTCAAACAAACTACGAAAACAGATAAATTTTTATGACGCTGTTCGAGCTGTTAAGCTGTTGATCCCCGCACGAACGCCGGCGGTCGTGCGCCATTGTCTTACTATTGTGTCTCTAATTACGCTACTCAAGAAGTTAAATATGTTTTACGAGTGTAGCAAGGTTGTAATGCAAATAAAAATGCCGATGAGTACATAGTAAACATTACAGTTAATCTAAACCTATTGGACTATTTGAAGTTCTGTAATAAAAATTGCTAAGAGATCTTCATGTCTTGTAGCGATGACGAGAAAACTAGCAGTATATTAAATTGCATAATTACATTTGATTGCAATGGAAACCACTAACGCATATCCTAGGTCTTAACTCAAGCGCAGAACCTAATCAAGTCCTAGATGAAGATTGACTGGAACATGCTAAATTGGTTCCATAATTTCCTTTAAGTAAAATGGACGGGACTATGCAATGAATCTGCATAACGTTACTTTCAACGAAGAAGATTCTATTCATGTATGCGCCATTATTGGATTAGGAGGCTTTTACTGTATCGTTCAGCTTTTCCAAACAGCAAATTGGTCTTGGCTTAGGTAGGCGACAAATTGATTAAAGACTAGGATTTTTTTAATTTCAAAATGTTTTATTTCACTTATTAACACGGCAGAGGCTCGTGCACGGTTCCAATTGGTCGGTTCACATGGAGAAGAAATGGCAAGAGACAGGTCACTTCCATTGGATTTAGGAGTGAGTAGTCTACACAGGGTATTCGCTCTGATTTCGTCTATATCTTTTCTATCGTAAGGGGCGAATTAAGCTTGAGCTTAGGGAGCAACATCCCACCATCGAACACCAAACATTCGTTACAGACAGACTATGGCTCCTAAAAGGTTCATATCGTGGTGCGTTCGCTTTAGAAATACTCAATAGATCCTTACCATGGGCTGGCTGGGATGCTCCTGTTTCATCGCTGGCGTGGTGGCTGGGGCCGGGCTCGGCGCTGCCGGTGCTTGCGGAGCGGGGCTGGGCGACGCAGCTGCGGCCACGCCGGGCACTCCTGCGCCGGCCACTCCCGCTGTGCCACCGAGGGGCTTGCGACCGCGGTAGCTCTGGAAAGAGAGGAGAAATGAGCGAGGGAGAAAAGAGACTTTAAAGAAAAGTAAAAGAGGCGTAAGGATAAGAGGATTAGTGAAATGAAGAGTATTAGCACGCTTAGACGACATGCTTATAGAAGTTAAAGAGGTTACACAAGAAATTGGACATAATGCTTCAGAGTTTCAAGGGAGCTAAGTTGTTTGAAGGCCTCTCAAGTAGTGATCGAAGTGAAGCATTTTGGCAGATCAAAACAATAAAAGAAGCTTGAGTATGGAGAAATGTTATAATATTCAAAGAAAAACAAATATGCTTAAAGGAAGAAACTACTTGACTTTGGCGACTTATGATTTGTTAACAAGTAACTTGAATTAAAATAGTCAACATGGTTTAGTAAAGATTAAGAGGAAACGGTCTAAAATAAGAGCATTTCTAAACTCCTAGCAAAATAACTAAGTTTTGTGGTTTGCTCGGAATAAGACAGCAACTAAAAAGTACTTATATGCAATTGAATGAAATTGGATCTCCTATATTTCTCGACATTCTCTTCCAGTAAAAGAAAACTGAGGATTGCAATCTCAAGATTTTCTAAAGAGATTATTTTCCCATTTATTAGTAGGTTAACCTTGTATCTGGTATTGTGTAGTGGATCCCATTGAAAAAGCAATAAAAAGATGAAAACTTCAAAATGCCTAACCAAGATTACACTAGAATAGTATAATGAAAGATAAGGAACATAATAAACAACGTTATTATAACTAGCGAGTAGGTGTTTCAATGGCCACTTTCACAGAAACTAAAGCCATAACCAATATTATCCCTTGTAAAGGTTTCTTTAATAAACCAGCACAAACTGGCCAGTAATAACGAACGAACATTAACGGTAATGCGGCCCATCTATCTCAACAGCATCTTCCATTTTCAAACCAAGCGCTGCGATTGGTCAATAAGAACCGAACTGTACCCGATTGCGCTTCGTAATTTTAAGATTGGAAATAGAAAATTTAAAATTACACGTTAGGTGCTGTTATTAGTTATTACATGCGGTAATAAGGCCTATGTACAGTGATTTGATGTGTTTGAAGTATAAATAGCGGTTTACCGGTTGGATTGCGCTGTTAATTCGTACTCGACTATGTTACAAGGATTGCTTGGTACCTACGATTGAGTAAGACTTTTGTTCTTGTCTTGTTGTCGATAACCATAATTAGATATGTTTCAATGTGTTGATGGTAATTATTGTGTAAGTAACGAATGAAAGATAATATCTGTGCGCTGAGTGTGAGTTGTTTTTACATTAACGTGATTTTAACGTTTACCGCGTTTGGCTCTCTGATTGGTTAAGAGCTTGGAGCGAGCCAATTGGAGCGGCGAACCTCATAAACGTGTCGATCGCGTTGACGTAAAACAAACTCGCACTAGGCAGCTCTGGCTTTCATGAAAAAGTTATTGAATAGGTTAGGATTAATATAGAGGGTTGTATTATGATTTCAATGATTATAATTCCCTAAAATAAGTATTACGGTCGCCAAACATACTTTAAACACATATTTTAAATGACCTGCAAAATGTGATTTTCTACCCTAGCTCTTTCACCTAAAAGTCAGTCAATTCAAGAGCAGTACGAAGAAACAAGAAACCTTAATCAAGCTTTCAAACGACATGGTAAAAAAATATATTAATCAATTGAGAAGCAAAAGTCTATCAATTTAGAACTAACGAAACGTGAAACTGTGTTACAAATAGGAATGTGACTGAACACTGAAATGATGCGAAGATGTATAGTTCCATGGTCACAGCAGCGTGCGATCGCTCGCGTTGGCTACACACGCTCGGATGCACCCTGTATATATCAGACTATCGCTAACATAACCTACTTTTACTACAAATGAATTGTGAAACTGGCTGAATATTTTTCTTAATAAACAAAAGTGGGGCCATGTTGTGCCAATGGCTTCACCCGTGCGAAACTAGAAAATCATCTCAAGAGAACTAATAAAAGTCCTAATAAGTCTTAGGACTTTTAGACTTTTATACATCGTGCGTACTAAGGAGTGGAATTCCCTGCCGGAGTCTGTGTTTCCTGATAGCTATAAAGTCCCTACGTTCAATTTTCCTTTCAATTCACTCTTGACTTAATAAGCCCCTGGTCATTAAGTCAAGAGTGAATAAGTTACATCTAGGCAAGCGTGCATCGTTGCTTACCATCAGGTGAGACAGTGGTCAAACGCGAGTCTGACAAAAAGAAGTCTACACTTGTGTGTCAAGTTTCATACAAATCCGTTCTGCTGCAAAGACTGCAGGTACTATTAAAGAAGAGGCATCAAACAGACAGATAGAGCTGCTTTTGTATGTATAAATATCCACATCGTATTTATACATATTATAAAACAAAGAAACCCCCGACGCTTCTGTCTATATGAACACGATAACAGAGATATAATACATGTTTTTCACTAATAGACAAAGTGATTCATGAGGAAGGGTTAGGTATTTAATACATGCATATTATAGCAGAGAAAAACCCAGAATTTTAAATATCTGTAATACCCTTGCGAAGCTCGGGCGGATCGTTAGTTAAGTATAGAATGGAAATTTTTAAACAGTCTAATAAACACAAGGGAACTAATCTGTCAATCATATCTCTTATTCCTGAGAGGCAGACATGTGATAGCACTTCGGATGGGTAAAGAAAATCATACTTCACAGTGAATGGGAAAATCCTCTTCATTATAAAACAAACAAGAAATCAATCACAGTCAGGTAAGATTAACATTCTGATATTAAGATTATCGTATCTTAATGGATGAGCTGTTCTTTGAAATTTAAGATTAATTAGTTTTATATCCTGAGTCCGACATATTGGATGTCAAACGTGACAGAGATTTTTCAATAAAAGTTTAAAAAAATAACTGTGGATATTTTTTGCTTTGCAGTACGTCTTCGTCTTGTGCAATTTGAACCTTCAAAAATTCATAACAATCACTTCCAACAAATTTGATGATATACAATACTCTTCTAATCGCTACCTATTATTAGAAAAATATAATATTCTCCACTTCACTTAACTTCATGAATGCATTTCATACTAAGTAGACATTTGGTCGGCAGCTGGGGCTTCAAAATGCATTTCTTATGGGCCTATGAGTTTTTAAAGTATGAAATATAATATTTTTGAGGCTTAAATATTTGATGTACATAATTGAATTGAATTATTATGTTGTTGTAGGCAATCTTTAATTGTTAAGGGATTCTATAATGTGATTAGAATGATCGGTCTTTTCATAGACTTTGACGTATTGAAGTGTAGTTATTTGTAATAAAAAAAGTACGAACTCCGATATTAAAAAAGTGGGATTCCGCAAAGATATTTTGTTCTTCATTATTATTTTATTCTTATTATTATAAGCCTGTTGTGTCCCACTGCAGGGCAAGTGGATAAGAACAGAGAAGAGTGGAAGAATGGAAGGAGGCCTTTGCCCTGCAGTGTTCTTCATTATGGACCGAAAAATTTCTTAGTGATATGTTCAAGCATTTGTACGTGTCGTAAAAGCCAATTTATAACAACTTTAAAAAGACAATAGGCGTTAAGTATCATCCAAAATATTGACCGATAAGAAAGGAACACTAAATGAAGCTCGTGATCCTAAAACGCAAAGGGCAAGTGAAAGAACATAGGTGTGGTTTTAACTAGTAAAAGTAGACTAAAACCGCACCCTATTTGTATGTCAAAGCGAAACCCAGGGCCCTGGGACGAAGGCAACGAAGGAACAGGAGTGGGTTTTTAGTCAGTAAAAGTCTGACACTATCTCCCGCTCCGCCCAAGAGCGGGATTTGTCATTAGATGATTTTCCCACCTTGAAAAAAAAACCTTATGTGTAGAGTGGAAGCAAACATTAGATCATTTTGTACCTTAAAAAAAAAATGGGACGAAAAATCTGTTAAATTGAGAATGTTAACTCGGAAACAGGAAAAAGTATGAAAAAAATCGCAAAAAAAAAACTGACTAGGAAAAACGCGATTTTACTTTTACACACCCGTTATCATGAGATCTTGCGAAATCGTCTGAAAGAGTTACCGTGGCCCTAGAACGCACAGGGCAAATGAAGGAACATAAATTTTAGTTAGTAAAAGTCTGGCACTGAGAAGACATATTATGATTTTCCAACTCAAAAACAAAATATCTTGCAGCTTCAAATTTATCGAGAGCGAAGTACATTTGAGCGGCATACACACCGTCACGTTGCCACGACAATAAGTCAAAATTTTGCTGCAATGACAAAGCAGGCCGTACATTAGCTGTAAACAAAAGACCTTTGTCCCGGCCGCAAGTTGCCCGGCCCGGGAACACCGCTTTTGTCCAACTTTCTGTAACTGGCTTTAGGCTTTATTTAATTGTCTTTGGGATCTAACACGGAGAGGGATCATAATCCTTTCTTAAAGCCCTAATGTCGGCAGCCACTTAAGTGGTATTTATTGTCTGCGATTGTTTCAATAACTAACATAGTGAAACTAGTAAGAAATTCCTGATTTTGATATGATATTTATTTTGCAAATAGACACGTCAATTTTTTTGCCAGTTTAAACTAGATGAGGCCAGTGTTTCCTAGCTGACTACCCTGAGACGAAACACCGAAACAAACTCAGGGGTCAAAGTCTATTTTCAAGTCCATACAGCAAACATGTAATGGTCAAATCATATGAGAACCATGCAGATTAGTGTCTGAGATGGTCTTTTGAAGATAGAACCATACAGATTTTACTACCAATGCCGGAACGGAACCAATACTTGTAGGTTCCAATATTCCATGTTATAATTTTTTTTTTTTTAGTAAAACAAAGTCGTACTAGGCACGATTATGACGTTCAGCGCTCCGATTGGCCCGCTCCAAGCTCATAACCAATCAGAGCCAAACGCGGTAAACGTGTCGATAGCGTTAAAACAACTTGCACTCAGCGCACTGATTCGTGTGATCTCTACCTGTATGTAAAAAATATCGAATAAGGAACTTTTTTTAAAGCTCAAGTAATATGACTCGTCTAGATTTCTAGAATATCCGTATATTGTATACAGGGGCAGAGTACCGCGTCTGTTTATCAGCGCATGCGTTCCCCAAGGTCGCCCCTTTGATCTTTTTGGCAAAATATCAAATCTCGTAACACATTTCTTGTGACTAGCCATTAATATACTGTATTTACATTTTCTACAATTCATTGTTTGTTTTCAGAGCAATGATTTACGTCGGTAGTAATTCTTGCGATACAATTTTACGTTGTTTTATTTCAAAATAAATATGGGTTAATAAATTTGATTTACGAGACGTCCGTCACGAGATGTTAGTGATAAATATAGTGGATTATATAATTTTGAATTTATTTACTGACGGTGAAATGTAGCGAAATTATTATTAATATTAACTAGTTGCTCCCAGCGGCATCGCCCGCGCGAAATTAGAAAACTGTCCCAAGGAAACATACTGCCGAGATAAAAAGTTCCTATGTGTTATTGATAAATGATATTTATTTTTGTAAATAGGTTTAAAAAAACACTTTTACACGTCAATTTTTTTTTCGTCATTTTTAAACTAGATGAGGCCGGTGTTTCCTAGCTGACTACCCTGAGAAGAAACACCGAAACAAACTCAGGGGTGTTGTCATGGTTTACTCATAAGTCAAACGTGCAAAGCCGTTTAGCAGTTCGAGCGTGAAGAAGTAACATACACAAACTCAAACACTCACAAACTTCATGCGCTAGGGAATGGCCCTCACGCCCTAGGCGCCGGGATCCCGATCCCGATTTCCAGCCACCGTAAGCGCTGGCTTGCGGACGGCGAGCAATGGGTAGCTCGCCGTCCGACCGTCCGGTAACCGTCCGGACCGAGCCCAAGTTGTCGACAGCGTGTAGTGTTCCACGCGCGCCTCAAGGAGATGTCAGCAAAACCGTAGGGGCCCCAGTAGGCTTCGACCCCAGCAGGGTCGAAGCCTACTGGGGCCATGGGTGATGCGAAAGAGAACCCCGGGGCCCTGGAACGAAGGCAAAGAAGGAACAGGAGTGGGTTTTTAGTCAGTAAAAGTCTGACACTATCTCACGCTCTGCCCAAGAGCGGAGGATGTCATTGAATGATTTTCCCACCAAAAAAAAAAATACACTCGCAAACTTTTGCCTTTATAATATTAATTTGATGGCTCCGTCTTAGGTCTAACTTCTGAAAACAAAATTAATACAAAAATGTGACAAAAGTATTTGGCGAAATGATAACTCAACAGCGATAGCATGACTTGACGTGTGTTTTATTTGTGACGTACTTATCTATAATTTATTTCAAGAAATGTTAGCGATCAGAAAATAAAATGACATTGACCTTAGCCGCCATTTCGCTATGTTTCAGCTAACAAAATAACTTCGATTTCCCTCGGTAGATATTGTTTATCTATACTATCAATCAAGAAATACACTGAGTTTACTAAGGAATATTATCAAAATATTTTAATTAGCAACTCTTGAATAAATTACTAAGAAAGATAAATCTAGGTATTGAAAACTAAAACCTAAGTCTATCTAAAAATAGGTTTTTCAATGGTCACAGTAGTCAATAGTTAATAAATCCTTCATCTATATAATTTAACTTTCTGTTATGAAATGAGTTTGTTTATTACAACTTTGCGGCTGGGGCGTGAGGGCCGTTCTCTTGCGCGTACGGCCGCCTCCTTTGCTAGCATTGCTGCTTCGCAGGAGGCGACCGCCTGCCGCTCCTCCTCACTCTGGACCATGGCCTGTACCAAGGCCCGGCGCGAGAGACCACTGCCGCTGATCGCCCCCATGAGGACACGGCGGTGTTCTGCCCCAAGCGGGGCACACCTCTACCGTATGCTCCACCGTGTCCTCCGGGCGGTCCACACAATGGTGGCACCCGGGCGTTTCTTCCGCACGAATCCGGTGCAGGAACCTCCCGAACTTACCAAGAAGCCACACCCTAACCCTACAACCTAAAACCTACCTAAATATAAAAATAGATTTTTTCAAAGGTCACAGTAGTCAATAAGATCCAACACTTAATAAATCTCTCATTAAAATTTAACATTCTATTATGAAAAGACTTTTGTTTATTACATCTTTGAGAGAAGATTCGCAGGTGTTCGTCAAGTTTAAAGTTCCTTGTGACGTCAATTGACAGTGAAATGCCGTTTTAAAAATGGAACGAGAAAAAATGTAGAAGAAAAAGTGTTTTTTTTTAAGTCCTCTTTGAGATTCTAGTTTGTTATACTAACTTGAAGTAACGAAGACACGAGTATACGTTGTAGGTTCTTTGCTTTGTGTATTTTTTTTTATCATCACTATTAAGGAAAGTATCGTGAGGAAGGAAACCGGCGTGTCCTTGAACAAAAAATTCGAGGATATGTGACATCCACCAATCCGCACTGGGCCCGCGTGGTGGGTTACGACCCATTCCCTCTCCTATAGAGAAGGCTTGAGTCCCAGAAGTGGAATCATTATAAGGCTGATTATGCTTATGTTATACTAATTTCATGAGCTTTAGTAAAATGACTAACACTATAAGCGAAAACGATTGTAGTGTTAGTTCAGTAGCGCATTTTCAATCCCATTGCAAATGCGCTACTGAAATTTCATATGATCCATGTTTTGCTGTAGGATTAGTGTAACATAGGAAAGTACAAGCACATGTCAATTTTGCGGGATAATTCGAAAGAGTCACCGCTAACTTGGAGCACAACTTCGCCGAAATCGCCCCGGGCGTCGGGAATCGCAGGACGATTTTCGCCCCCCGTAAGCGCGGGCTTGCGAACGGCGAGTAATAAGTTGCTCGCCGTCCAGCCTCCGGAAAGGATCAAACCCGAGTCGACCGACGGCACGTTGTGTTACACGCGATGACACCAAAATTAACGCGGCTATAGTATTATCTCTTCATGCGTGACTCTCGTTAGTTTCCGTTAAGAAAATACATAAACGGCATGTATTTAGCAAAATTTGTATTGATAGAAATAATTAATTTGACAGTAAAATTACTCTTTTAGACTACTGATTGGAGGAATGCCGTCCATTAAATGTTTTGTCACTAACCAGCGATCCACCCGAGCTTCGCACGCATGTTACAAATCTTTTAAATGGTCGGCGTTTCTTTACTATAATATGCATGTATCTTAACTTAACATTCATAACTTAAATGGGACTGGGCAGGACATGTCTGCCGTATGCCTGGCGAGCTGTATGCACGTAAAACACAGGATCGATGTCCGCGAGACGGAGTCACGGCAGACCACCAAGGAGATGGCGGGCCGACCAGGATGTCTTCCATAAGAATTGGAAAGAAGACGCGAAAAATCGTGATCTTTGGAAGGAATGGAAGGAGGGTTTTTACCCAGCAGTGGGAAAATATGGGTCATCATCATCATCATTTCAGACAAATGACGTCCACGTTCGTCGCTACAACGAACGGTCCTGTGCGTCTCGCACCCACCGCATTCCCGCGACTCTCACCAGGTCATCGGTCCACCTTGTGGGAGACCTTACAACGCTGCGTTTTCCGGTGCGCGGTCGCCACTCTAGAACCTTTCGGCCCCATCGACCATCCGTTCTACTTGCAACGTGCCTTGTCCCAGTGGACAAGGCACGTTGCATGTAGAACGGATGGTCGGTCGAAAGTGGCAGTCCACTTTTAAGTTTGGCGATTCTTCGGGCTATGTCGGCGACCTTGGTTGTCCTGCGGATATCTTCATTCCTTATGCGATCACGCAAGGAAACTCCGAGCATAGCCCTTTCCATTGGCCTTTGGGTGACTGCAAGCCTTCTGATGAGAACCATTGTAAGCGACCATGTTTCAGTGCCATATGTCATCACTGGCAACACGAACCGGTCATAGAAAATATGGGTAATAATAACAAATCTTAACTCAGTCTGTTGGTGAAAACCGCATGAAAATCCCTTAGTTTTTGAGTTAATCGCAAACAGATAGACAGAAGCGGTGGGTATATGTAAGGATGTATAGACATTATACACATACGAGGCAGACATTGTATTCGAACACATTCCTAATAACACCTATTAAATAGTGAAAAAAATAGGTACTTTAAAATATTCGATTCGAATTCGAAGCAAAACATTTTAAACCAAAAATATCATTATCAAAATAGGTTGTTTACCATGATCGATCAAACGGATTTGGGGTTGCCAGTTAAGGCGTAACCGCGACCTCATTAGATAACGCTATCACACGGACAACAGAACCACGTAATTAATGCTGCTAGACTACTTTAACTTGTTTTATGATGTTGTTATTACTGGAGAAAAATGAGACCTTAGTTTGTTTCGGTGTTAAACACCGGGGTCATCTAGTTTAACCTGAAGAAAAAACTGACGTTTAAAAGTGCTTTTCAAAACATATTTTCAAAATAAATATCACACAGTTCAGGTGCAGTTCAGGAACAGTTTATGTGTTTTGTTTTTGTTTGCTAGTCCCAATCGGGTAAGTTAGTTCTTCTTCCTTTGCGAATGGAGAACTGGTAGAAGTTTTTTTTATAGAATATCTATTAATCTTTCTGGGTCCTCTAGAAAGAGGTGAGGCGAGCTACTGAGATGCTACCGATTACGAGGCAATCCTCGTAGTCGGTAGCATCTAAATCAGACCCAGTGTTTGGGATGGAGTAAACGAGAAGGCCTTTGTCCAGCAGTGGGACAGTAATGGCTAGAATAAAATAAGAATTAACTTATTTGTTCAATAAAAAGTTACATAACATAGAGATTGCCCTGTGTATATAATAAATAAATAACTTTATACGTGAACTTAAATCTATGGGACAATAGCGGACTTATAAAAAACATAAAATAAAACTAACCTCCTGTGGGGTACAGTCCTCGGTTCAGGGTGTCGCTGGGGGAGGACAGCAAGGGACGGGCTTTATCGAGCATTGATTCTTTTTGGGGGAATTTAAGACTACAGGCTCAGGTAGGATGTAGTATTCCAGAGTCTATTTATGTGCTCGATTGATAGCAATAATAACATAAAGATTGGCCAAACAGGCGAATTGTGGATATAAATACGACAGGTACACTTCTGCCTAACCATTTAATTATTTTTTTCAAAATATTTACGTCATCAGAACGTTGAGCAATTTCTATTTGAAATAAGAAACAATTGGAAACACGAAGTTCCATGGCTTCTGAACTTTTGTTTGTTTGTTTTGTGTATTTTTTCTTTGTTTATATTACTGTGACGAAAGGGTGAAAGTTTTATAAAAGAAGCCGCTAACAAAAATAGAAATTACTGTGGGTATTTCAAAACGAATGACGTCAGTTATTTCTTTAACAAAACATATTTCAACATTGAACACTTACCTACTGCTTACATTGTTAAAAAAAATGGAGTGAAAAAGTTATTGGGCAAAACACTGGCATTTATAAAACAACTGAAACCATGACTACCACTAATATTATCCACCCAATTTTGAATATTGTTCAACACACACACAAAGTGACAGAAACAATCCCCAAAGCCGTACCATAATATCTAATAATCTGTAGCGTGTACAGAACCCCATAAATAGTCCCTGAAGGTGAATGAATAATAGCGAGCGACAGAACGGTATTCCACAGATACTAATCGTTTAACATAGAATATTTTGTACTACGCTGGTAACATAAATTATAAATATTTGCAAGTTTGCAACCCCCGATAGTGTTGCTTGCCAAAGATTTTTAAATGTCTGTACCTTTGATTATATACTTGTCTAGATGCCACATTGACCGTACTAAACGGCCCAAATAAAGTCTACTAAAATTGGTAGACTCGCTTCTCCCTTACGTCAGTGTCATTTGAAACAACTAAGGATAATGTGCTCACGAAAAATAATGAATTATGCCGGTTTGTGCCGTCAGACTGTGCCGTAATTATGTGGGAAAACAATATAATAACACTAAGATCACTTTTCATCGGTAAGTTTTGTTATTTAACTATTATTATTATAGAAAACACGATTTTTTAATTCGTTTTTTTTGTATGTCATTCCGATTAGCCAGTGTTGTCAGTTTATTACTAGGGAGATTTGGCGAAACTATGGGAGACAAAATACAAATATCATTACATCATCTTTCGATCAGGAGAACATTTATTATTTTAAAAATTACATTATTTATTTGATGACCTACAAAAAAAATGAAACCTATGACGTCATGCACTAAATATATTTTTTTTTAGTTTTTTCTAATATTTTGGGTTTCAGATTTTTGCTGAATTGGGCCTGTTTGGTGCAGCCGTGAGGCACACATTCCTACTATATCCTTACATCGGAAGTTATACTTTTTATTTGTTGGTTTTATGTAATTACATGTAACTGGAGTATTGTGTGTCTTTAAGTCTGTGCTAAATAAATGTATTTTCTTTCTTTCTTTAATCTACAAAATAATTATTTCATTCAACCTATTTTGTTAAACTTTTGTCATAATAAATAATGGAGAAAAGGAAAGTTAATAATTTGGAGCAGGCATCCCTCAACACGCACACATTGACAGTTTGACGACAATAAGTACACGTGCGGTACTCACACATGTCACGCAATTGGAGACACTTTTAGCGCGTCGTATGTTTGCATTGCTCTATCTAGACAAGTATATAATCAAAGGTCTGTACACATTAATATTAGCGGTTTTGTGTTTTATTTATTGTGTTTAATTCTTGTATGTTCTCGTTTTTAGATAAGGAGTTATTAATTGCTTGTTATTTCTATTGCTATGTTAATATTTATTATTAAAGCTGATAAGTATGGAGAAGTTGGTTGGTATGGGACAAATGGTAGTACAAACCATAAGAGGTGAGGAAGGTGAGGATATAAGAAGAAGAGGAAGAAGAAGAGTCTTAGATCATAGGGTAAGGTGTGGAACCTGTGCAAATAGTATCTTATTCATTAACTAAAGAGATATTAACAAGAAGAGTTGAATTATCGGGAGAATAATATAATAAAGAAGAAGGAATGAGAAGAAAGAATGAGAGAGTAAGAGAGATGAGCTTAGATTTTGTGGTAAATATCATCGGAATAATCCATACCTTGGATGAAAGCAATGGAGATGATACGAGTTCAGAATAAGTAATAGATGAGATTAAGAAACAACAGACAGCAAAAAAACTAGACCGTGCACTAATTCCTGTTCACAATTCACACTTGATCGATAATCCAAAAATAAGCACAGTGAAGACGTCAACTATCCAGACAATAATAATTGTAGAAAAGCTCGTAAATTATCACTCAAGACAGTTCGCTATTCTTACTATTTCGCTTGGCAAACGCATTGTAGCTATATTTATTGAAACTGAAGTTTATTAGCCGTACTAAACTATATTTTAATGCATACAAATTTTCAGGCTTGTTTCTGTCCAGGAGGAAGAAAGATATTTCAAAGATTCAAAATTAATTGTCGGATCGTCTAACATAAGAATTCGTTTTTTCCTATTATCAGCACGTAAAATAAAAATGTAGTTGATCAAAATATACATTAAGATCCTTATTAGCGAATGGTTTAAGAGTTACTTCAATCTTCTAATGATCTGTAAGTAGTTTATTATTTATTATTTCTACTCATTCTTTTTCACACATTCTTCTAGTTTCTAATTGTAATTCACCACTTTCATCGAAGCCTCCTATAACCTATACTTTAAACTCTATCAAAACGACACTAGTTAATTCCATTCCAAAACACTCAATCTACTACATTCATATAGTTTACTACGATTCTAGGTAAATATACTACGGGCTTACGGGACACATTAAATATTCAACTATTTACTACACTACTATTACTACCAATGTCATTGAAACTCCAATACTGGATGGTTCTATTCTTTCTTCTCCAGATTTAGAATAGCAGGTCGAAGATACCTGATACGTTGTCGAGGGATGTTTTTGATTCAGTGGGTGTATATGTTAAAGATATTTTAGGTAGGAATTGTGTGGGCTGCAGGTAAGAATTGAAAATATTGTTTTTTTGTGGGTTAGAAACATTGAAATTAAGCACACCAGACCATTAGACGTCAGTTCACGTAGAACATAAATATTTAGGTATCTTTATAAGCGAAAGTATTTAAAAAATAGTACGGTAGATTAAAGATAAGGGACCATAGCTTATGTTAATAATATTGCAAGATATAGATCAACATGCAACATGGCAAAATCAAGGCCAATAAAAGGTCAAAGCAAATGAACAGAGAAAATCGATAAAACTTTCTGGACAAACAGTGCACATTATTACCAATGTTTATATTAATTCTTAGATAATGTGAACATATATAGGCAGAAAGAAGTTGAAGAATATATCAGAATGGTAAAGTCAAATTCGATAAAAGTTGTAGACCAAAAGGTGCTAAGTCCAAGCTATCTCCTATTGTCATAAAACACATTAATTCCCAGGTCAAGAGAACACATGTAGCCGTAGTAGTCATGGATTATACAAGTGGCAGTCATTGTGGGACACGTGTACCACCACGTTGGCCGGCGGCTATTCTTGAGCGAGCCGGGTGTGAGGGCGGCGGTGATGCAATGGATGAGGGAACTTGCAGTTCAGGGACATGTTGATAAAGATTATTTTGAGTACAAAAGATGTATAGATAGATGAGATGTGATCAGAAAGATGTTTAACAAAAAAGGTATACATCAGATTTTTATAATCAGTAAAACTAGCAAGTAGCTGTAGATAAGGGGCCATTCATATATTACGTCAGACGATTTTTACTAGTTTCTGACCCCTTCTCCCCTAAAAATAAGAATAGGCCGACTCCACCCGGGGTGTTTAATATTTATTACGTAAGAATCTAAACGAAAAAATGAATTTACGTTTAGTTGGTTTTGATGTTTATTTTTAAAAGTAACAACTTTTAGGAACGTGCGTTCGCGGCGCGGGTACGTTGTCATGGAAATATGTAGTTTACACATCGAAACTCGCGTGGGTACCCGCGCTTTTTCAAATCTTAACTTTTCGTATTTTTGTGATCTTACGTAAGAACTATCAAGACTCCCTCCCACCCCCTTGTAAGAAAAAAAAAACCATGGTCGATCCTCTTTCCCTCTTAATCGTCTTACGTTATAAATGAATGGTCCCTAATCTTGTAGTAAGACCCTAAAAAGATAAAATTAAATTAATTGAAATATGGAGTCTTATTGAATCTAGAGTAAATGTTTCGAAGAATTTTGTAGTTCACATACATAATAAACGTCAAGTTTTATTAAAGGTAGACTAAAAAATAGTAGTAAAGTAAATAAACAAGAAAAATAACGAGTAACAAAACGCTTCCTCTTCCATATCGCACCAAACTTAACCTAACAAGTATATTTCAGTGGTGTTGTTCGTGAATGGCATATGTTTTCTCAGCATATTGCACAACATATTAATTTGTTCCCTTTCCTTATTGCAAGGCGCATGTTTGGCTCCTTATTGTTTCAAGTGTAAAGCATTAATAACTTATTACATATTATAATATAATTGAGTAGTAATTACAATATTAGTTTCTATTTACTTGTTAATAATGCAAAAGGCATTTACTAGATGTTTGTTGTTCCTAGAGATGTGTTAATTAATGTTGTAGAAGCAACAGTAATTCATTATAGTTTGTTTATTTGTTGATGTCGCCTACAACGATTCTAGTTATAAGCCTAATGACCTCGTCGTTCACCGTTTTAGCCTTATAAGCTTTGTAAGTTACCTTTTTTAGGGTTCCGTATCTCAAAAGGAAGAAACGGAACCCCTATAGGATTACTTTGTTGTCCGTCTGTCTGTCTGTCAAGACCCTTTATCTCGGGAACGCGTGGAGGTATCGAGTTGAAATTAAAACCATATACTCAGGTCTGCGGTTCCTTGAAGCTGTTAAAAACAAAGTTTCTAAGTAAACAAAAAAAAAAAAGATACGGCCGATTATGTCGCAAAAAAACGTGTATTTCGACACTCTCAAGGGAATCTAAATTCATAGG
This sequence comes from Mythimna impura, assembly GCA_905147345.3. Lineage (NCBI taxonomy): Eukaryota > Metazoa > Arthropoda > Insecta > Lepidoptera > Noctuidae > Mythimna > Mythimna impura. The sequence goes on along the minus strand of LR990343.1, from coordinate 27,372,025 downwards.
GTACTTCCCGTTGACCCAGAAACCTGAAATTTGGCATAAAGCAAGGCTGTATAGCACAGGTATAGGAATAAATCTGAAAACTGAAAATTTGTTATGTCCCAAAAAAAAAAATCTTCGAGACTCCATTCGGGAATTGAACTAATTAGGTAAGTTTGTACGGAAACCTGAGTGCGCGAGTCCGACTCGCACTAGCCCAGTTTTTTTTTTTGGCTTTTGAATCCTTAATCTCTATTTGATAAAACCATCTTCCCAAGAGAAGACTGCTATGGTCAACAGAGAAGAGATAGTACGTGAAATTCAAGCTTCGGAGGTTTGCAACAAGCATTAAAATCAATTGTAGCAACTACGCAGTTCTCAATAGTTATCACTACGATAGCCGCGAATTAACAGGTTCATTTTCCATCGTTATTTTCAACAAAACCGCCTATAGGTGGTCGTAGAACGGTCGTTCGATATGGCGGTGGATCGCCCAACCACAGCCACTGCAAACGACCAACAATGCCGCCGCAGTTCGACGTAAACTGTGTTCAAGGTTTTGCGCATTTGCTCAGTGGTTTGGCGGCCGGCCGCCTAAATGCGCGGTCCACCGCGGCCCGCAACGATTCTACCTTCAATAAAGCGCGAAATAGTTACAGCTTGGTTTTCGTCTATGGGCTATTAAACACTATCTTCTTCTCTTTCTATTTCAGTTGTTGCTTCATTCGTAAGGTCACCACTACCTTTGCCTTTCCTTTTCAGAGTCAGTTTTCCAAAAGACCTAGTTTGAAGTTGACATTGAAACGTCAAGTTGGAACAGCTCAATATCGAATGGGCTCAGTGACTCAGGAGTCAGTGTTAATTGAATTTAAATTTTTATACTACTTAATATTTCGTGACCTTTAAAGGAAATTCTATTAGGTTTTATGAATTTTAATTTAACTACAAAGTAATGAAATATTACGCAAACATTATTTGCACGTGTTTTAAGTGCTATTTTAAGACTACCATAAGGAAACAGGAAAAAAAAATCAAGGCAATCATGTTAAAAAAGTTTTAAGCCTGGACAGGTTTAGATTTTTTTTAATGAGAATTTTGAATTGTGAGTAGGCATTTTTTGTGCAGGCAATACCTGTTCTTATAATCCCATCCTATACCAATATTTGGATTTGAATCTTTTAAGTTAAACTTGGTAAGAAATTGGCTGTATTGCCTTTAGGGAACATCTAGAATCAATGGTAAGTATAAAGTCATAAAAGAAAAGATCGTTACGATCGACTGAAGGTTTTTTTATTGATCGCGTTTGACCACGATCTCACCTGATGGTAAGCGATGATGTGGTCTACGATGAAGCACGCTTGCCTAGAAGTAACCTATTCACTCTTGACTTAACGACCCTTAAGTTGTAGTTTTCTGGAAACACAGACTACGGTAGGGAATTCCACTCCATAGCTGTACGTACAATAGATGTCGAAAAGATTGCAAAGAAAAAGTGGATTAATCAAACTTTATCCAAAGAAGATAATCAACAAATAAAGAATTATTTAAAGATTAAAGAAGACACTTCCATTTCATACGACGCACTAACTCCGTGATCATTTTAACTGAACCCGAAGGTTATCAGCATTGTACTCCGATTGATCCTTAACCTTCCTACATTGAGTCTATTGTGGCTGGAATTGATTGCTTCCGGTGTTGCACGATGTCTTTTTATTGTGTATGTAACTAAGCTGTTTGCTGGCCGACAAGTGGCGGAGCCCAGAGGTCGGGAATGTAGGTACGGGATTTCATGGAAGGATTTACGAATGGAGTTCGTTTTATTTTGGATTTTGGTGGTGGAAAATTTAAGCTTTCGAACACAGAGGTAATCAAATTGATGATGAAGACATATGAATTGAAAGACGTAATACAACGTACTTTATATGTCTTGGGAAAGATAAAGATATCCTTATCGTTCAAAATAATGATGTGATTAAAATGAATAACACAACTTGAACGATTCTCCAACAGGAAAAATACAATCAAACGATATCGAAGGGTTCAAAACATGTTTCCTTATTGGGAACCACTCGTTAAGATACATTCAAACACAAACAAAATAGAGAACCAAAAACAAAACACAATCTATAGCAGCCAATTGAAAAAACATCAGAACATTTAAAAGTATAAACAGGTAGAACGGTCACAAAAATCATGCAATTTGACCGAGGTAACCGTGATGACAAACCCAAGGTTAAGTACACAACACATAGCATTGATGTGGCTAATTGAATCCTCCTTGGAGATGCAGTAGAGATGACACCGTTCCATTAAGTAGATTAAGGGCCAATTTGTCCAACACTCCAAGTGGCCACGTAATTTCAGTATGAAAAAGTCGTTTGTCATAACCGTGACAAGTTGACGGAAAGTTTAGACTAGAAGTTTGTTTAGTAGATAATTTTTTGTAGGAGATATAAAAACTGCTCTTAGGAATGGATTGTCCATTAAAAGCGATTTTTGGATGAAGCAAACGAAACGGTTTTAGAGGCTTAGGAACCTAAGCCGTAAAAAGGAACTCGTAAAAGAGTATACAATAGTAAGTTTTGTCCCACATTTAGGTTTCGATATAGCTCCTATTGCGACTCCAATTTAGAATCCAATCAAATACGATTTACCAATTTGACCCATCAATTTTATGTTCCAATATTGTCTAAAACGTGCTCGAATACCCAATATTATTACGGTATCACGATGTTTGGATATCACGGACGGATGTTATGGAAATAACGAGGCAAATTATTAGCAATTGTTGCCGTGATCATTTGTTATTTAATAAACATCACAGCTATTGTTATCAGACAATAACATAACAATAGAATGTGGTAGAAAGTACTGTTATATAATACCATTTTGTCTAGCTGCTGGAGCATAATCAATCTCATTTATTTTAGGTCTGTATGTCTATGTTATGACGTTGTCTGCCTTCACTTTGCCTTTTTCTTCAAAAGCTTTTACAGTCACAGATTTGGTATCCTTTTCCAAATTGTTCTTTAGCAGACTCTTAGTCAATATTCCCATACATTTCGGGTTGATGTAAACTGTCTGACAGCATTTTGGAAAACAGTTAAGTTTGCACTAATGTTTAGTTCAAAGTCTTCGAAACTTTCTTCTTTCAATTTCAAATACTACAAAAGCTCTATCACTGTCAAGAACAGTTCAAAGAACTTTAATAGGTAAAAACATGACTAAAAATACCACACAAGGAAAACTATTTAAGGCTTCTTACCAGGAAAGTTTCTAGTCAAAGCAATGTGTCATAACGTTACATTCATAGACTCTACTGATATAATCAAAACACTAGATGTAGGCAACGTTAATAATGAAAATAAAAGGGAAAAAAGAAGCGAATTCCATTCTTTTATTTATGTTTGGTCGTCAAAGCCACGTTCAAGGAATACTAGGCATTGTATTTTGACTCACAGAGCCTACTCAAATAATTTTAGCTAAAGTACTTTTTGATTATTTCTGTTTTTCGAATGTATAGTGCCCTTTTTCTGGTTTTAACTAAATAAGGCCATTTATATCTGTAACTTTTAAGTAACATATATTATATTCAATCCAATTATGCCAAAAATGTCTTAACATATACTATATATGGTCATCTACAGATTACTTTTTTGTCTTTATCTGTTTATATTTCCCGATAAGTTTCCTATAAGGCATTAAATATTTACACAGAACTTTGCACAAGTTCTAAACGGAATACGGTCTGTTTAGAAAGAGAAACCGCGACAAGGACAGCGTTACTCCAGCTCGTGACGTCATCGGCGCAGGCGCAGCGGGACGGCAACGTCGCGCACGCCGAATGTTTTGTAAATAGAATATTGGATAGCGATTGTTGTGTGAGCGAGAGGGCATCATTGGGCGGAAAGAGCTGGAGGATCTGTCAAAATCTGTTTAAAACAGGACTTTATGTGGTGGAATTATGGATTCCTCAATACATTTTAAGTGCGGTTGTGAATTTGTTCGATAAATCGAAGTAGTAGATTTCTGTAATGGTTGAATTATGGTGTGCCGTATGCAGCAGTTATCGAGGAGGATAATAGGCATTTCGTTTGAGCCTGATAACGTTTATCAATGACCTGATTAATTAATTAACAGTTTTGTACAACCGTGAAATCATGGAGTTTTATACGACGTAATTCAATTTCTTGGAATCTAGTTTACAAATGACCTTATACTCATTATTAGTTAACAGTTCCGTGGAGTTTCCGGAGTAGGTACGTGTACGTCTATATGGTTGTAGAGTTCTGAATTTGCGTATGCAGACGAAATCAACTACTAAAATATTTAAAAAGAGGGTAGAAAGAAAACCAATCGACCTCAACGCCCACCTAACAAAAAAGAAACAGCATTATTTTTCTATTATCTCATTTAAGATGAAAATTAAATTCCCTCCCTTATTAAACACTGCTATAGAACAATGTAGGTAAATTTTAATAAATAAATAAGTGGAAGGAGGAAGGGTGGCATCGAAATCCTCCCGAGGTCGTTGACCCATCGACCGCCCCCCTACTCCCCCTCCGCGCAACCCCTCCCTCACGACGTATCGAACCTTCGCGGATGTGATGTGTCTTAGTACCTATGTATTTTAAAATATTTTTGTTCATAGGTTTGAAGTTTTTGTTAGTACCTATTTTTTTTTTTTTTTACGGATGCTGGTAATAAAATATAGGCATTTGAACTTGAAAATGATTTTCGTTTTGTGAAACGGAATGCCCTGGCAAAAGGACAGTGTAGATTTTTTCTAAAATCTGCTGGAGAAGGTTAATAGAAAATATAACCCAATATCCGATGAATGGCTTAAATTCTCGGCTATGTAAAGCAACAAAAAAAAAATATAGAAAAAGTATTGAAATTATCTTAACAAGATCAGAGCAAGAAATAATCAGACTTCACTTTAAAACACTTAATTAACCAATCTAACCATTGGTTCGTTACAAATCACAACCAAGACTACAACAACACAATTAGCTAACGAAGAAGACAAAACCAAAAACGTATATAAATACGAAACGAAACGAATACAAAATTAGTAAAAAAAAAGCGTTATTAGAAGGACAAAAACAAAAGACAAACGTGCAAATAGAAATCGCAACTAAAGAGACAAGAAATAAGTGCGAGCGAGACAGAATGCGGTAGACAAGGATAAAATATATTTACCTTGATGTCTTGTAAGACCTGTAAACAACAAACATACATTAGTGTTATTAAACATAGTTACATAATAATTTATGTAAGGTTTTAAATAATAATTGTTATGACTGTTGTAACAATGTGCAAAAACGTATTAGCTATTAAAATAAACAACCGTTCTTAGTTATTTAGAGAAGTCACGTATACTCATTATTTTCTATATTAAAAAGTCAAGTCACTAATTTCGTAAAAACACGTATCTAGCTTGCTTATTTAAACAAAAAAAGCTCTAAAACGTTTATTATTAAAAACTCTTTTCACATTTTCTTTTATGACAACAGCACTAAAAAGAAAAAATAACGCTCCAAATTCAAAATACGTTTACCAACTTTCAGAAACGAAACGCCATTCTAGATTCAGCCATATTGAATTGAATAATAAAGTTTACAGAAAGCTCGCTATCATAGTTAATTTGTAGTTTAGTTTAAATAAACAAAGTCCTGATTGATAAACTTTGACCGTATGAGGGCGGGTTATCGACCGGACATGTCTGTAAACCTGGGTAACTGATAAAAACCGGATGAACACTGTCTACGCTGTGCAAGGAGTTTTTAAATGGTTGGTATTACGATGTTGGTACTACCACCATCATTGAGTAGATCTATCAGATATATTTTATTTTCTGTACCTAATCCAAAAGAATATGCTACCGAATTTCCTTTTCGGAATGTTTAAATCCGTTTCTTCAGCAAATACCGAAAAGTTACGTATTTATAGATGTCTCGATTTCAATCATCAATTTATTGGTTCAGCTAGTAAGTGATAGTTAAATATTATCCCACGGAAAAGTCCAAAAATAAAATAACACGTGATAAACAGATCATGATCTGGATTAGTTCAGGACGTACTCTACTAGTGTGAAAAGTTTCATACAAATCCATTTAACCGGTAAAACGTGAAAACTTAACTAACAAAATACAGATATATACTTTCGCATGACGTATATTAATTATGTATACGGATGGATTTCAGCTTACCTATACTTTTACATCCATACACAAAGATGATTGTATCTGCGGTTTGGCAAACGATTTAATTTGAAATAGGTAGGTACCTAATTCGAGACCTATTACGTCATCGATTAGGAATTAAGGATCACTTGGGTACTACCAATGGTAAAAGTGACTCATACAAATTATCTATATCCATAGTGAAAAGCATTCTTTCGAAATTAACTCATCCTAGACAATTGACCGCGATAAGTTTTGCCAGACTGTATGCAACAATCCAATATACAGTTTGACGTTTCACATTTCAAAAGCATGATTCACTTTTGGTATGTACTTATTGGTTTAGTGTTGTGACTTTTTATAATGTATTTTTTTATATACTGACAGAGTGAGGAACATCACGCTGTGTTAAAAGACGGGAAATACGGCCGTAGGAAAAAAGGCTGCCAGGCTAAAATGGGATTGGGCAGGTCACATCAGCCGCATGCACTCTAACCGGTGGGCAAGAGTCTCCACAAAGTGGGTACCTCAAGATGGACGACGCCGCCGAGGTCGACCTGGGACGAGGTGGTGAGACGACCTAGATGCCTACCGCAAGGACTAGTTCAAGGTGGCTCAAGAAAAGAATACCTGGAAGAAGTTGGGGGAGGCCTTTTCCCAGCAGTGGGACAGTATAGGCTTTAAAAAAAAATATATATAATGTCTTTTTTATTATGTATTTTCCGTCTCAGATCAATGTTATGTTAGACAAGCTACTGTTAGCGGCTACACCTGCGTGAAAGTAGGAAAATACTACCGAGATAAAAAGTATCCTGTGTGCTATTTCAGGACGTGATCTACCTGTGTAGCAAGTTTCGTGGAAATCCGTGCAGCCATTCGAGGGTAAGAAGTAACCAACACACATACTCACAAAGTTTCACCTTTATAATATTACTGTGATACCCTGTATATCCAGGGTTTCGAGAATGTTCGAAAGAGTTTACTGTGGCATAGGTTTAAGTCAGTAAAAGTCTGATACGCCCTCTCGATTTACCCTAGAACGAGAGAATCATTTGATAATTTCCCACCTCAAAAAAAAAGGTAACCGCCTTCTCGATTTACCCTAGAGTGAGAGAATCATTTGATAATTTACCACCTCAAAAAAAAGGTAACCTAGCTGTATATAAGCCTGTTTTTCTAATCATGATAAATCACCCTGTATAATAAAGTTTGAAATACAGATGTTGTTTCTAAAATTAAAATAAAACATGCTGTAGGGGGAAGTCCCGTAACGCCGGACGGCACCTACCGCCGGACAGTCGTACTATCTTAGCAAGTATAAACCTGTTCGATTCGAACTACTAGTGAAAGGGGCGCGGGGCGTGCATAGCTACAGGATCACGCGCCGCAGCTCGCCAGTGACGCGCAAGGCCGCAGCGGGAGAGGGTGTGTGTTATTTTTGGCGGGAACACGCGGCGTCACGTAAGATCTACGTAAGTAGTTCTGGCATATTTTTGCATTTATATTTTAATGGTAATCGATAATTGAAGTAGCATTTGATTATTATCAGTAAACCGATAGAATTTTATTTGATTTTTGAAACTATTTCGCTATGTACTACCTAATGTACCATATTGTCTGTCCCTTAGTACCGGACACTAAGTCGTCCCCTAGTACCGGACAGTGATTTCTTTTTTATTTCTTGTAACAGTTAACGTAATTTAATTAATTTATTTATTTTTCTTTTAAGGCATAGACAAAAGAAGTGAAACGAAATGGAAAACAAGAAAAAGAAAGGATCGTGGGAGCCACAGAGCTTGCAAACAGCTATTGATAAGGTTTTGTCCCAGGAAATGAGTGTAAGACAAGCTGCAATGGTTTATCAAGTTCCTAAAAGCACTTTACAAGACAAGCTTAAAGCATTAAAACGTGGAGACGAAGTGTCGATGAAGCCAAAGTTGGGTAGGTTCACTAACACCTTCTCAGAACAGTATGAACAAGTCTTGGTAGAACACGTCAAAGATTTATCTAACAGATGTATGCCGCAGTTAATCCATAAATTATCACCATTGCCTGACGCTGCAAAAAAACGAACTGCAGCTCGAAAAAGGAAATGTGAACGAAGTGAAATTCTAACGTCATCACCATACAAAAAAGTAGTAGAAGAAAAAGAAAACGAAAAAGAAAATATCGTGAAAAACAAAAAGAAGGAAATAGGATCTAAGTTTAAAGTAGCGATTGAAGGCAATGTAAAACAAACCAAAGGAAAGAGCATAGAGAAAGGAAAACAAGCTAAAGGCGTGAAGTCTAAAGGAAAAAATGGAGATAAAGCTAAGAAAGTAGAACTACAAGAGCAAACATCTAATGCAGACACAACAATTTGTGTAGTTTGCTTAGAAGACTATATAGAAGACTGGATCCAATGCTCATCGTGTCTTGGGTGGGCACATGAAGCATGTGCAGACGTTCCAGAGTGTGGAGACGGCTACATATGCGATCGATGCAGACTCTTCTGAAATGTCCGGTGCTAGGGGTATGGCACAAACACCCGTCCGGTACTAGGTGCCACATTTTAAAATTATATTTTTTGTCACCAAAGTTTGATTAATGGTATTAATTATGTTTTGAGCAGAGGTTGCTTTTTTTAAATTTTATTTGATTTCTATCTTTGTTACCTACTGTAAGTCATAAATAAATATACATGTCTGAATTTTTTTTTTATTTTATTCTTAAAAAACCTTAGGTGTCCGGTACTAGGGGACTTCCCCCTACGAGTATATCACAGTTCTGATACTCTCCTCGCTCTACCTGTCGAGGTTGGACTGAAAAGTTCTATCGCTGTCTCATCTGCCATCTCTATTTAAACCCGAAGGTCTGTCGACTCAAGGTAGGCATAATAAAACGAAGGTTTCCAGCCTCAAGGTGCGTCTGAAATGTCGCAATTTCGGTGACTTGCCGTACGCGGTTCGACCAACACTTTTTAAAACTGCTAAAGCAATTCTTATTTCTTTTTTTTTCATTAGGATGTAAAATAAACTGAAACATTATAAACTACATTTTTTATTGTTATTTTTTTTTTGTTTCGATAGTCTATTTAACGTCCGTGAGTGTATCCGTGGCATCACAGCGGACCCTCAGCGCTGAGTTAGGCGCCCTTTTGGCCTCGCACTGATTATAACTTTCTTTTTTCATTGTGTATTTAGTTTCTGCGATTGTGTCAGGCACGAATAAACGTTTTTTCTTTCTTTCTTTCAAACGGGGTAGTTCTCATTTTTGGGTGGAGCGAGAGGAAGGGTTAAACTTTTGCTGTCTAAAACCCACTTGTGTTCCTTAAGTCTCCCACCCCGCAGTCCTGAATTTGGGTATATTTGAAATCAGAATTTGAGATAATTAACAAATTTTAGAACAATGCACTCTGTCTTGCACAAGACAAAGTTCAAATTACATTGCCTCCCAAACTTTTTTGAACCTTTTTAATATAAAATTGTCACTTAAAAATCAACTTAAAATACATAACAGTAATCTGTGACATAAAGCTCAACTTGAAATTAGTGCTGGTGGTAGGTTTTTGTAATAAAGGTGGTTGAAATGATCTCAAACAAATTAATTCCAGTGTTGACATATCTGGCCTTTTAACCACGATACTTTACAAAAATGTGATTTACCTAAGAAAGTTTAAGACTTTCTTAGGATACTTTGAAAACTTTTCAACTTTTAATATATTTTCCTCAAGTATCTTTAATTATAAGGTCGATATCCGGAGGCGGTCCGGGGTTATCGACCGGACGACGAAGTGACCCGGCTGAGACGGATCCGAACCGGGTAACCGTTTGTTGTTGCCGTAGGTCCGGGACGTTTATTGTCTGTATTTGAAACGGATCGAAATCTAAAAAGGATTTCAGTAACATTATCTTGAAATTGGGATAAGGTTGGCCAGAAATTTTTAAATAAATATTTGGAAATACAGAACATGTAATTAAATTCAATTTAAAGAATCCGGACAAGGTATTTTGATGTGTCTAATCTGGGCGTTCAAAACGAACGCCCATAAGTACCCATATAGGCCTATGTGAAATAAAAAACTTTTGACTTTGACTTGACTTTGGGCCAAGCATTATATTACGTCCAGCAAGAAAAAAAACTAGGTAAATTAAAAGTATATTTTTTATGTTTTAATATTAATTTTCATATTACCTACGATACTTCAGATTTTATAAATCTTTCAGAGAATATAAACAAAAATTCTCGGAAAGATCTATAAATTAGATTGTTTTTTTTAAGAAATTTAAAAAATCTGCTGTTACAATGTTCAGCGTCCCAACTTAATCAGGGCATCTGATAAAGCACTTCTTCAGTAAAAGCATGTCTGAAAAAGTAACTTATTTATGATTAATATGCACTATGCTAGACTAGGAAAACCCTGAACTGTTACTTTTTCGTTAGCCTAATTAGGGTTCAATTGCTGGCCAAAAGATCTTCTTCCAGGCGATCCCATTAAAACAGTGTCCATGGAGTTTCTTGCACGTTCTTCTCCATAGAGATCTACGCTTTGGAACATGCAATTTAGCTTCACTTTTTTTTTTTGACTGACCGACATTTTGTCAATCCAAAAGTGCCTGTAAATGGTCTATTTGAAATAAACGTTTCAATTTCTGATTTCTGATTCCAGGAAGATGGACCAACATCAAAACATCAGCGAAGCACTTAGAATATTATATTACCATAATAAGATGTCGAACGTGACTAATACGTAAAGTATCAAAGCCTCTTATCTCATAATATCAATATCGGGCTAAATACCATAAAATCCCATAACCTACAGGACCAGGAAAGGAGACCAGGACATGCGGACATAACTCTACTGTTGTTGCGTCGCAGTCGGATAAATTATTATTTATTTATTTATATACTTAATTATACTTTATTGTACACCAAGACCTAACTAGGTTAACCTAACCTAAACTTTTTTTTATAGATATAAATCATTTAGCCTAGCCTTAAATTTAAGACCCTTAGGCCCACTTTAGCCTTGAAGACATCTTAGCCTAGCCTTAAATTTAAGACCCTTAGGACCACTTTAGCCTTGAAGACACCTTAGTCTAGCCTTAAATTTAAGACCCTTAGGCCTTAGGCCCACTTTAGCATTGAAGACACCTTAGTCTAGCCTTAAATTTAAGACCCTTAGGCCTTAGGCCCACTTTAGCATTGAAGACACCTTAGCTTAGCCTTAAATTTAAAAAACATAGAATTGACGGTCTTATCGTATTCCGTGATCTCTTCCAGACACAAAATAGGGTTGCAATTGGTGCATTTTTTTTATTTGATATGAACCAGTGCTTGACTGCGATCCCACCTGATGGTAAGCAGTGATGCAATCGTTGATGGTGAGGCGCACTAATTTATTAAGAGCCTTAGGCCCACTTTAGCCTTGAAGACATCTTAGCCTAGCCTTAAATTTAAAAACATACAATTGACGGTCTTATCGTATTCCGTGATCTCTTCCAGACACAAAGTGGGGTTGCAATTGGTGCATTTTTTATTTTATTTGATATAAACCAGTGCTTGACTGCGATCCCACCTGATGGTAAGCAGTGATGCAATCATTGATGGTGAGGCGCACTAGTTTATTAAGAGTCTATTTACTCTAACCTTGAAGACACCTAAATAATAGTTGAAAGAAAGAAAGAAAGAAAACATGTTTATTCTGCCTGAATAGACGCACAATTCGTTTCAAAAATACAAAAAACAAGTTCCCTGACAGGCCATGTGTGTATCGTGCATAACTGTGTTGCACCACTAGGACCATAGACAACACAGCTGTCTAGGTTAGTTGGACGGGAATATAGCATTACAAAACAAGCTAAACAATTAAATATTTAATACATTAGAATACAATCACCATTTATTAATTATCTACCTGTAGTGTGACGGTACGGTTAGTGCAGTGGTTAAGGGATTGGCTGCTACGCTGCGTGTCACGAGTTCGATTCCCGGATGGAACAAACATATGTATTAACACACCCACGTTACATGAGTTACTTCTAGTGTGGAACAAAGTTTTTTAAAAAAACCTGGGCAAGTGATGTAAAGAGCGTAAAGAGTCTTGACAGACAGACAGACAGACGGACAAGAAAGTGATACTATAACGGTTCCGTTTTGCCGACTTAAGTACAGAACCCTAAAAATGAAAAGAAAACCTATCTAACAAGAACAACCGGCACCTATTTATAGATAATCTTCCTTAGAAGCCGGTATTCCCTTACCAGGGTGACAAATGTCCGGACACGGCTCGAGACCCGGATAAGTCTGGTAGGTTCTCGTTACCTTATCGATGACCTCTTCTGCCAGTGTTCTATTGAATGCTCTTATCTTTCCTTTGTTGGCTTTCACGTCCTTTTCGTGTTAAAGCGTTAAATGTGGGGAAATGGAATCTTGGCTTGATAGATAGGTAGATATTAATATGCTCTTTTGTACAGCAACGCTTTAGACATGTACTAAGAGATTTAGAGGAGGCCTTTTCACAGCTGTGGAACAGTGATAAGTAGGAAAAAAATGCACCAACATTGAAGGTTTCTTTTTTTAATGATGGAAACTATTGAACTTGACTGCTCCGTCTATCATGACCCTTTTTCTCAAGAATGCGTGGAGGTATGAATCTGAAATTAATATCAAATAGTCAGGTTTGCTACCCTGCTTCTAAGTCAATGCAATCTAAAGATAAAGTCGTTCATGCTGAGTTGTCTTCTATTTTGACACTCGCTATGCAATCAAAATCTATAGGGTAATTCCCGATAACCTAAGGTCCTGAAATTTGGCATAAAATAAGGTCTCATAGCACAAATATATTAAAAAGTCTGAAAACTGTAAATTTGTAGAGACTTCCCAAAAAAAATCTTTCCTTTTTTTTCTTATAAAAAATCTTTTTTGCAATTCAGAAAAATCTTCGAAACTCGATTCGGGAATTCAACTATTTATACAGGTAAGTTTGTACTCTCACTCACTCACTCGGTGCGTGAGTCCGACTCGCATTTGACCGGTTTTTGCGATGTTGACTAAGCTCTGAACTATGCCGAAACATGTTATTCAGTAGTCCTCTACAAATCAGCAATTTGGGAAACAAAAGCAAATATTTGTCCTCACATTATAAATACAAAGGATTCGAATTAGTCCACCATAAAGGCTGACATTTCGGTGTCATTGAAAACTCTTTGAAATAAACCTAATGTGCATACTAATAGATCATTCTGTTGAGCTCCGCAGCACATTAGTCTCCTGGTAGCGAGCTTGCTAAGATGGATACCCGTGGGGAGTGAACTTGTAGCGGTGTGTGACGGCTACACGCATAGTTTCACGCACATCCGACCGCTCTATTCCCGGGTAAGCCGGTTAGAGTTCAAGGGCCGTCTGCCTCGCGTCTACGCGTATTCCCCGGCGACCGGATATATATCACCCGTACTTGGCACCCGGCTTTACCAGTTCTTTGCACGAACACCCGAGGTGTAAACACGCCAGCGAAAGTTCACACGTTCCTGCTTTAACGACGCTTTTATTGCCACTAGACTGCAGCTAGACTATTGCTAGTTTAATGTTATATTTTTACTTCGCGGAATTGGCCATTCAAATCGTTGTACACAATTTTCTCTGCCGCGTTATGGGCGCACGTTATTGTGAATGTTGGGCGCTTATGTTCAACGTTTCCGTCGGCAACGATAAGCTTATCTTATCTCGCGGAAATATTTCCAAGTAATTTTTAAATATATTTTCCGTGAACGAAAATAGAGTAGGGAAATGAAATTTCTATTTGTGTAAAAAAAGGAAAGAGGTAAACGTCCCTATTGTCGGCGCGTGACGCTTCAAGTTCAAGGGCGGGATCCGCACTCCTGCGGATATCTTACGCTTGTCTACCCGATCCGATCCCGGGGGCTTGCTCGGGAAATATGAGGAGGGCGCCCCGGGAGCCCGGGACTTGAATGGAGTCATTCGGATTCTGTTTGTAAACAACCTTCAGGATTGCTCTTTGATTGTTTGTGCTGAGAAACTTTGAGTTGCTATTAGACGGCTGTAGAAAATTCCGAAACAACTTTCACTTGAGAAAGGTTAATTGAAATTTAAATGTCATTTATCAAGTCTATTAGTCTTCTGGGATGTTATTTTGAGAAGTGATTAATCTTATGACTCTAACATTATCATCCTTGTCACTGTGACAAGTTGTCATAGATTGATGACGCTTTCAGCTTCCCCTAGGCAAAAAAAAAAAAAATTGATAAGTCCTAGTGATAAAAATGCAACATGATAGCAAGGTGTGTATAATATGAAACGTACATAAACAAGTGTGAGTTTTCTCGTCCACGTGGGTAGCATGACTGCATGAATGGAATAATGTGGATGTCACATTCACACGTAGCATGCGTGACTGGTCGCCACGCGGTCTGAGTGTTGCCACTTACTTGCGATTACGATGAATATAAAAACAACTTGTTACTATCGATTACTTTTTGTTGTTGTTGATACTGAATCAGCTGGTTGTCAAGCGGGTTCTGACTCAGTTGTTTAATTGGTTGTTGTAGAGCTATGAAACTACGAGCCACTTGTATTTCGTGAGCTTATTGCGATTGTTTTTGGTGCAAAAAGCCGAATTTGTTTTAATTTCGAACGATTACATTATTATTTCTAGTTACCTACTTCATTCAGAAATCTAGCTCGCCATTGTTAGGTTTCCTTTCTTCATTATCCCTAATAAGATTCTGGGTTTTTTCAAATAAAATATAATTGACACCCTTACAATACAATATCTTTCTCTTTGTGCCAGTAACCTTTACCGCCTTTCTCTCTAGCTGATGCAACGCTCGATATCAATTTTAGAAGCCTTGTCTATGTATCAAACTGTTTCGTCTTGCACTATGGTTACAAAAAAATGTTAAAATAGAACTGTAAAGAAAGATATTAAAGCAACAAAATATGAAATGTTGACGAAAATTAAAAACCCATTAAGGTAGCCGGAACAGTTACGCGACCCAAGTTACAGCGCTTTAACAAAAATGCAAATGTCACCTAATTTTTACTGTAGGTAGAAAGTTTATGGTGAAAGTATTTGACTTTGAAATACATAGGAACTGTTTGTTTTACCCTTAGGTACTGTTCCCGCAGTTTAGTGCCATTCAAACGATCGTAAAATCTATAAAAGGTGAAGTTCTTGTTCGTTTTATGGGCACAGTATGATATATTGTGACAAGATGTAATAGACAAGTCTTCTTTAAGAATTTGCAACTTAATTTTTGAAGAAGTCTATCATAGTTTGTACGAGTACACCTTTTTGTTATAAATTAAGCCTCAGTCAAGCATCTTTTGTCAAAGTTTTAAATAATGCCACCTCAACTGAAGCTCCCGAAGCCCCGACATCACACCGGCTTCATAATCTTCTTTTGTGTTAAAAATGCCCGAGTTTTTGAGAAAACACTTCTTGTTACAAAATTAAATCTCATTGGGCGTTGTCTGACCGATCTTACCGAGCTGTAAAAGATTATGCATTATTTCTTGATTAAATAAGAGTAGTACAAGAATATACATCACTTTTGCCATCTCAGTTAATATATCAAAAGTAAAATAAACACATTAAAAGGTGGCAGGAGCCGCGAGACTGGCTAATTGCAGTTGATATGACTCGTAAAGTCAATTATGGCGCTCATGAAAACGTCCAGAATTAAAATTTACGTTTACGCTTAAAAGCCCTATGTACACATAAACTGTTCTTTATATTATTTTTATGGGTTTTTTCAATGCTTAATGTCAAATAGGTGAGACCACACGCAGGTAGAAGTTAAAAATAAACAGCCTATACTTAAGAAGAACGGGTTTAGTCTTTTTTTTTTTCTAAAAGGCGGCACGAGTAAGTTGTGTCATTATTGACGGAATCGATTTTTAAATAATTTTTTTAGTAGCATCGCATAAAATATATCAAAAGTATGAAAATAAGGAACTTATAAAATGCAATTCCCTGCAAAAACCACGTCAGTAGAGTTTTGTTTTAATTTATTATCCTTAATGCAACACGGAAAAGGTTCTGCGTGGACAAAAGTGAAAATTTATAGCTTTCAACGTGCACAGAATTTTCCAATTATCCAGACTCCTGGCCGTCGGCTGCCGACATTATTGATTTTCACTTTTTATGCGACCGCTTGTCCGCAGACAGCTTTTATGGTTTGTTTTAAAAATACACCGGCTTATTAAAATAATGCTTCGTTCGTTAAATACGAACACGATCACTCATTCTGATAACAGTTAAACAAAAACCCTCTACAAAGTATACAAAGCAGAGACAACGTTTTTTACTTTTTAACCAAACCATTTTATGGATACAATTTTCATTACTGATTCTTACCTTAACGAATGCATGAATATTAAAGCGTTTACTTAAGAAGTCACGGTTTGGAAATGTATTAACAAATATTAAATGCGTAGCGGTAGCGCAACATTTTGTAAATTAAAACGCGTCGACCATGAATACCGCCCTCAATGAATGTTAATTCTATTTAGCGCTGTGAATGGGGAAATAATATATTGTGGTTTCAGCGTAGTCGAACGATTTGTATTTCCTAGTAGCGTGTAGAGGTTATCTATGCGCGGCCAGATGCGTGGGCCACGTGTTTTTATTTACAACACTATCAAACATCGAGCCGGCATAACGCACGATCGGCACGAGCTCAATGAATCGAGGCCAGCTAGCGAGACTGACCTAAATTTTTATTCACTACGCATAACACCGACCAACGTGTCGTCACATGGCAACATTGGCCACTAACACTAACAGGCCGCATACCCCACGTGAAACTACTGTTTCAAATTTAGAACGCAATCAGCCGACATGTTTTTCTCTTTAAACCAAGCCTCGTTTGACAACGGTCAAAGGTCACATGAAGAACATCGTAATAATATTCTATTAAAAATGGGCGAATCAGAAACCGGGACATGAGATAAGCCATATCTAAAATACACATACACAATCTAAATCGACTATGTTGTGTAAACTTTACATCACGATAAGAGATAAAGGAGAACTATGAATCAGGCGAAGTATTTGTTGACAAGAACGAAATATTCTCAGTTTAATGGATATTTTTTTATCTTATCTCTATTTTACAGACTTAACTCAGTTTATTTCAGTGCTTTGGCTGTTCTGTAATTGTTTTTGCTGATTCATTTTCTAGTTAGACGCGGAAAAGTAAACAGGCGTTGTATTTTAGAACGGAAATGCCTTGAACAAAGCTTCGAAGCGTTTTTAAATATGATGGAGTGCGTACGTGACGAATGGCAGGAGATGTACGAATAGACGGAAATGCGTAAAATTATAGAGATAAGGATGAATATATTCATAAATAACTCGATGAATCATTTTGGGTTTGAGAAGAATGGTTTGTTGTTTATTTGAACATTTCTAAAGATAAATTTTGTATTAAAAAAAAAACTCTGTCAGTGTGAGTGACCACATGACCACATTAGGTCTTTTACTAAAGTTGAAAACTTTTTCTTTAATCATGGATCATGTAAAATTCTTGAAAATATTTTCAGTTTAGGAAACAAGGAATTTCTAGAAATGTAGAATCGATAAGCTGAACTAAATGTAAAACTCTCTACGGTACGATTTAGCATTTTTACTCAAAACAATAGGAAGCTGCGAAGGTCTCCTAAAAAACATTTATGTTGCTCAGATACGCATTATTTGATTAATTTATAACGCACATAAATTCCCGTGACCTTCCTCAAGATTTTAATGAAGCATTTTATTGGCTGTAAATCAAAAAAAGCGTTACATCAAGAATTCAAGGTACATTTCGTTGAAAATGAAAAATAAATGTGTAGAGTCGTAAAAATAAATGGAATGAGTTACTTTTTGTGAGTAAAAGATACATTAAATTTTTATTAGTAGTGAAAAATCCTTCTGAAAGGATTTTTTTTTCTTATTTTCTCATTAAAACAGTTCAAATAAATAGTTAACTAAAATAGCAAAGCAACGTGGATTGCAAATTACCTAAATTGACATTTCTGATAAAATCTTATTTAGTGAGATAGGTATTACAAAAATAAAGAATATGATAATTTTATTTATTATTTACGACTAAATAATAAAATAATTTGGACCCAATTTACCTGCTGCTAACTACAAGTATAAATAATAAAAAAAACTAAATATTTTTTTAGATTTTTCGTTTAGAAATTATAAAGATTAGACAATGATGTCACTTCGGGTTTCGGGTACCCATTTCAATCTGGTTAAAATTTATAAAATCATGGACATCTTTTGATGTTTCCACCCTAAAGTTATGATACTATTTTGAAATTAGAATAATTATGTGTCTACAACTCGCAAATAAAATTAAATATGAAGGTTAGTTAATTAACAAATTATTATCTACTACAAACTTTTTTTTTAAACATCTCCAGTAAAATAAAAATACTAAAACTTATCAGTAAACAACATGTCGAACGTTAATTAAATTAGTTATTTACTTCCATAACTGTAATTAGAAGTAATTGCTTAAATAACCATAACTTATTAAGACTAATTAAAACTTAACAAAGGTACATACTGAGTGAGTCAATGACTCAATAATTAAATGTAAATTCTGTCGATGGAACAAAATGATACGAGGAAGAAGAATAAGAATAGATATTTTAATTTATTTTTATGTTTTCGATGTTATGTTGATCTGTGCACGTTTGTCTGTCTGTCTGTCCGTCCGTCCGTGCGTCCGTCCGTCATGCTGTGATCAACTCCAGCCATCGCTGAGCACGGCTGACGGCGGAGCATCGCTCCACATTCATCGTTGCGTCTTGCTCGCGTGCCACCGGGAGTATTGACCTTTTAACTAAAGCGATTTAGCGCAATCGAACCGGTTCCATTTTCCCATCATAGATTTATTCGTTACAACTAACCATAAAACAATACAGCAAACTTAAAACTTAAACCCACCTCAAAACTCTTCCGAGAGCGAAGCTCGACAGAAAAATCCAAGGCCTCGTCACAAAAATAAAAGAAAGCACAACACACGCGACGCGACGAAAAAATCCAAAATTAAATTTGCGCGGGAAAACGAGTTATAGTGATGTGCATCGGCCGATCGGCGATCGATAGCTGCAGCGGGAATCGATATGTTACGTAAAGCGCGTGGAGAGCCGGCGTCGTCGCACGTGACTGCTGGCCGTGTGACGGAACGAGCGGCAAGCGACCGCCCCCCGCGCCCCGCGACTTGCGCCCCGCAACACACACCTATACGTATACACCAGACGTTTGATAAACAAATTACAAATTTTAGATATACGCCGAGATGAGCTGAGCTTTAATAGCTTGTTTTACAAGTCTTTTATAAAAAAAGAAAAGTGGCGCTTATGAAAATTCTCTAACATCGTTATTAAACTTGTAATGAAGTTTTGTGAGAAAGTAAAAGTTTGGTAATAGTATTTTATGGTAAAGATTATGCGGCTGCTGAACAGATTGAATTGAATAATTTAGTTATCTTCCAACTTCAATAATGCGTTGACTTATGAATATTTTTTTCGAAAGCGATATAGGTTCTACTCTACATTGACTGTGCAGTTATCTATTTTCTTCATCTATAGCTAACCTATATTTTGATAAATCTATCCTTATCTATCATACGAGTAACGAGTAATAACTGCTTACTATCTTATGATACGAGAATCTTCGGCTATCTCACTAAGAAAGGCGTACCTTTAAAGCTCACTAAGCTTAGTGAAAACTCAGTGAACACTAAAGTTATCGCTCGATTGTGACGGTCGGATGCATTTTAAACTCACATATTATAAAATTACGAAAATATGAACACATGTGTAGGTTTAGCTCACTTACGTCGATATTTGGAGATATGAAATTTCGAATCTGGGCAGGGATATGAATACAGGAAATAGGAATAATATTATGATACCGGTATCAGATACGGTTATGGATATGAAATTATTTCGGATTATCCGCTAGTTTTGGTTATGGATATTATTATTATTATTTTTAATTATAAAAGTAAAATACAAATAGTAAGATTTGACTTTTATTTCTACTCTAGATTATCATTTGTTTGGCCGGGTAAAATAAAGAAAGCCCTATGGGTAATCTGTAATTTAGAAGTGCCTCCATCCGAAACTTTTATATCGGTTACGGTTACTGATATACTTTTATTTCTCATAACTGATAGTTTCGGAAACGGTAACTGTATAACATCACTGTTTCGTACTAGCTTTTGCTAGGCTTCGCCCGCGCGAAAATTATCCTATGGGAATATTCTACCTAGACAAAGAAGTTTCCCATGTCCTAATCCAGTTCATATTCCACTTGTGTCATTGAGGCATGATTGTTTAATAAATATCTAAACGTCCCTAGTAGATACGATAATGATAGCGTGATGGGTGACAGGACAGAATAACACGGGACAAGGGATGAAAGAAAAAGAAGAGAAAATACGATACTGGGAAGCATAGTCTTATTTACTAACGATAAATTGTATTTACTCTATAAATGTTAGTCTGTAAGGTATGTGTCTATGGGGTAAGATGCCTGATAATAAATGATTTATTATTATTGCATTATAGCATAAGGTTTTTATTTGGCTTCGCACCGTTGTGCATATAGCCAGTGTCAAGTTTAGAAAGCATTTAATTTTTGATACTGAATATAGTTACTTTATTCGGCAACCAAAGTATCGAGTCAGCCTCTCGGCAAGCTTCAGTGAGGTAGTCAATACTACAATAAAATTCACAGCTCGTTCATTTTACCGAGATCGCACCTGTTTCAATGATTCTACATAATTATTGTCCAGTTGTGTAAATACTTGAAGCACAAAACTACACTTTTTATATTACAATAACCACTAGAAATCTATTTGCGATATTAAAACAGACACTGTATATCCTATAAAAAAACTGTCCACGCGCAATAATGTTTTACAATGCATCCTACTAGGTATCTCTCACCTCTTTTCACTTTTCGCTTTTTTAAAATAAAATGTTAAAACCGTTATCTCATCGCGACAATACTGGCCAATTTATCACTTCAGTATCGATACCTAATCTACTGATTAACGCAAAAAAAAAACATAATAAAAAACGTGTAAAGGTTCCTCTCGCAGATGTAAAATCAATTCTTTAAAACACGTTGTCGCATTTTCACGACGTGACGCTTATTTGCGGGACAGGTTTAAAGCTTCAATACTTCATAAGTTGGTGAGATACAAACTCTTAATTTTTATGGCAAGTGATTTTAATTAATTAATTAATTACCATTAAGCGCCAAGTCATCACCATCATCATTATTTCAGCCGAAAGACGTCCACTGTCGAAAAAAACCAAAAAAACCTCCCCCAAGTGTCGCCATAAAGACCGGTCCTGTGCGTCTCACATCGTCTCATCAGGTGACCGGTTCACCTCGTGGGAGGCCTTTCAACACTGCGTTTTCAGGTACGCGGTCACCACTCCAGAATTTATCAGTCCCACGCTGTCCACTGCCATTTAATATATAAGTAGTCATAAGTTTTCGTTGCCAAATATATATAGATATTATTACTAAATATGTTTTCAATTATCAAATCTACTATTAACAAAAAACCGCATTGTCACCGTGACAACAAGCTTAAAAAATCTTTTGATTAAATCAGCTTCAAGAATTTTATCAACACAACGCCTTCCACATTTTCATTAAAATCGTAAATCGTGAACGAATTTTCCAAAACCGTCGCGTCATGTTTCCGTGTCGTTATGCGTCGGATCTTTAATGCTGCATACATAAGTACGTATTATGCTGATTAATGAAGGTACTACCTATACTTACTAGGTATCTATGTATTCCTATATTGCTATCGATTCTCACTCCGGCCTCGATAATATTCCAGCGGTGTACTTACGGAGTGCGAATTTGGTGGGTCAAGGCGAAATTTTAATGTGTATTTTAGGAATACTCAGTGCTGAAGAATCATATATTCATTTTTTAAGTGAACGAAGTGAACTATGACATTTTCCCGACGTAGCTACGGAATAAATTCCATTTTCTTGAAAGTTAACCGTAAATTGAATCCGTAATAACAAATTGTTACAACATTCATTAACTAAAATTGGAGTCAAATTTATTGTGTACCAAAATTATATTTTACATTTATACGACAAATTTGTTTTCATAAGCGTCACAGTTAATGAGCAATTAGATCGCTACGAGTTCCGGCGTAGCACATCGTAGAACCGTTTCACTGGAGTTTCGCCGCGGTGCTTATGCAAAAGAGGCCAATATTTCATCGCTCCTCCGTCTATTGCAGCCCGCATTATCATAACAATCGCTTACACTATGTACAAGTGTTTCTCATATAGCAATAATGCTCGTATTTACTTACTGCTACAGTGCTACGCCGTAGCAATACCATTCGATTAATTTTCTTCAAACGATTGTGTCAACATCGATTTGAAATTGAAATTACAAACGATATAATCAATTTTTATCGATTATTTGTCTAATGTAGATGTAATCGTTACAATTAAAACGAAATACGGACACCATCACTAACATGGCAGTCGGATGATTCCGTTTTCAAAAATTTCTTTTTTCAAATGGTGTTGCCTAACGGCCAGTGTTGGTTTTTTTTTCAATGTTGTATGTGGTTAAAAACCTGATGAAAACTCAATCTTATTAGTGTAAAATAGCATTATGTATAATACTATAGTAAAGTTGAGAACTTTGGACAGACGCAGACGTGGCTATATCTATGTGGTCGACAGAATTATTCAGCTGAATATGCAATTAAACGAGGGCAGTTTGAGCGGTGCAGTGCGTGCGAGGGAGACAGAGCACCCCACTCGATATTATATTGAACAAGTTTATAACTACGTGTATTAGACGAACGAGTTCCTACAACGTTTTCTCATTTCCCGAGACGAAACTTTTCTAATATTATAGTTTCATTCATATTGTCGGTAGTTTCGCGGAGTTTTCTTTCGTGGAAAATGAAAGACTATTTCCATAACTATTATTTCGCTTTTATAGCTTTGTTAGTTTCTTTCGCTTCAAATAGATTTGTTAAAGTTTTCTACTTTATCGCTCGGAAGTAATGTTTGTTCTTCGGAAGTGTTAAGCTGTAGTATTTCTTGTAGGCCGGAAGGAATATTGATCGATATCTTTATTACAATATTTTTGTTGACAATAAAACGGGCTCTGCAGGTTAAAGTTCTATCGTATTTGACCCGTTTATCTAATTCAGAGCCGAATGCATTATGCAATGCACTTTTCTATTCATGGTTAATATGTATTAGTGAAGATTCAAGGGTCTGCCTGAGATGCACGTCGAAGACCGCATTCATAAAACAAAAATATGTTTAGTAAGTAGGTACCTATACGAAACCTGATTTTAAATATCAAGATACTTAAACCTTAAATACATTTACACTGCAAGTAACCGCCAGTTTGTGAACAAAGAGGTTTATATGTCAAAATCGGCAGACGGTGATGAAATTCTGTATGGACTGTCATTCTTTTTTTAAATTATACTTGTTTTAGCAAAATAAGCATGTGTGATCTATATCTATTATAATCTAAAAAAGAAGAAAAAGACTGATTGACACATCAACGCACAGCCGAAATTACTGGCGTAGGCGAGAACCAAGAAAGCATTTTCCAAAATTCACCCCCTAAGGGGATGTAACGGGGTTCCAAAGTACGGAGGAAATCTACTTTCACGAAGCCGCTGGCAGAAGCTAGAGAAAAATAAAAATTTCTAATATTAGTAGTATTTTTACCATTTAGGATGTAATTTCTACCATTTTGGTAGTAAGTTTTCAACCCGTTATTGGCAAATCGCTCAGCTCTGTTTATGCCATTACTTCGATTAGAAGTACTAAATAAATTGCTGGTATTAGCTCCCTCGTTCACAAAAGGCATTATTTATACTGATTATCGGATTTTTGCTCTTGCGTTTACTATAGGTACCTTTATAAGATTCTTGTAAGATCAAGTAAGTTTCCTTTATTTGTTCCAAGTCCTGGCAACAAAAGCCTCATGACAGAATATGTTATTGAAATAACGAATAAAATAAAATATATTAAAATGATTAAATTTCGCGGTTTAATCATTTTAATATACTCTTATCTCAATATAATATTTATAATTAACTTTTGTTTTCTTATAATAAATTAAAATATCACGATACTCAACACGATTAGGCACAGCCTACTTACTTTTAAATAATTACATTTAAATACATAATCCGTCATCCTAGCCTTTTCCCGACTATGTTGAGGCCAACTTCCAGTTTTTGCAGATGCAGTTGACAGATACAGTTGACAAATACAGCAGACCTGTAATTTACATGGATTGCCTGCCTATACCAACCCGCACTGGGCCCGCGTGGTGGATTACGGCCCATTCCCTCTCCTAGAGAGAGGAGGCCTGAGTCCCAGCAGTGGGAACATTAAAAGGCTGATTATGCTATGCTATGCCTGCCTATATGAACTCCTCAAACCAGTAACCACGTAAGGTTGAAGACTGGCGATCATACTTTCAGATCATTCTGTCATCATCTTCACCTTTTAAGCCGGAAGACGTCCACTGCTGGACTTAGACCGCCCCTAAGTGAAGCTACAAAAACCAGTCTTGTGCGTCTCGCATCCATTAGATTCCAGCGACCCTCACCAGGTCATCGGTCCACATTCTGGGCGTTCTTTTTTTTTAATTTCATTTTTTTTTCGGTGGGGAAATCATCCAATGACATCCCCAGTCAGACTTTTACTGACTAAAAACTTTCTCCTGTTCCTTCGTTGTCTTTCTTATTAGGGCCGAGTCTTCCTTTCAGAATCAGACCCTTGGCCCCAGTAGGTGTCAACCCTGCTAGGCCCCTACGGTTGCTGACATCTCCTTGAGGCGCGCGTGGAACACTACGCGCCGTCGACGACTTGGGCTCGGTCCGGACGGTTACCGGACGGTCGGACGGCGAGCTACCCATTTTTCGCCGTCCGCAAGCCCGCGCCTACGGTGGCCGGAAATTGGGATCGGAATCCCGGCGGCTGGGGCGCAGGGGCCATTGCCGCGCACGTGCACGTGCACGTGTGGCCAACTCCTTTGTTAGCATTACTGCTTCGCAAAAGGGGGCGACCGTCTGCCTCTCCTCCTTGCTCCGGACTATGACCTGTACTAAGGCCCGGCGCGAGAGATCTCTGCCGCCAATCGCCCTCACGAGGACACGTCGGTATTCTACCCAGGCACACCTCTACCGTATGCTCCACCGTGTCCTCCAGGTGGTCCACACAATGGTGGCACCCGGGCGTTTCTTCCGCACGAATCCAGTGCAGGAACTTGCGTCATGCGGAAGGTAAGGACGCCATGTTGCCTTTCCAGCCACTCCTCAAAGAGAGGACTTACCGCCATAATTATGGCGTGCCCATTCTATTCCATTTAGTAATTATATTATATAAAAACCAATCCATTACGTCAAAATTATTTCTGAAGAACAAACAGTGACGTAAGAAAACAACATGGAGTAACGTTACTCAGACGAAGCAGCGAAGATCGAAATTGAATGTAAATGTTGATTTTTAATTATGTGGAGCTCTGCAATTTATGCACAACCGTGTCTCAGTTTTCTCTGTAAACACACGAACAAGCTCAATTTGTGTTCGGAAATGTGCAGCTAACGAACCAAATTCAGGGTCCAATGTTTTAACAGAAGTTACGTAATATGATTGAAGTTTTGTGTTTTCTTGAGATTTTTGTAAGAGGTTGTACGTGGAAAATTGAACTTTGAAAATGGCATCGATTTTTGGAAAAAAACACATTGATTGTGGTGATTACAGCTGTGATGTGAAAGCTACAAGTGTTACATAATCTTTTGACATTTGGGAAGAATAAAAAACAAAAAGAAGATTTTTTTCATTGACTAGAGAAAGGATCTTCAGGCTAAGACAAATGACTTTTTTCTTAGCGTTCCCGCAAAACATTAAATATGAAATGTATGGTAATGACATTACCTGTGGAGAAGTCACGAGACAAGTGACGTGTCAGGTACTGTCATTGCCAAACATTTTGTACTTGGCGTTTAGCGTGAACGCTAACAGAAAAATCTTTTGTCTAGCACAGAAAATACTGATGTAAAACGAAAGATCCACGGCGTAACAGGAAAACATCTGTGAAATATAGAAATATTCTATTAAGGAATTCCATTTAAGGGTAAAATTGCAGGGAAGAGATATTATTTGAAGGCAAGAATGAGCGGCAGATACAATTAGTACAAAAAAAAAAAAATAGAAACGCATGAAACTAAAGAGGTTCTTACCTATGTCCAGAAAGTCGGCAATGAAGCAAATTAAGGTCAAAATAAGAAAAAGACGTCCGTGACTGCACCTCATTTAGAAAACAAAAAGCCCATCCACCTAGATTTCTATTTAAACAAAAACTAACTAGACCAACAAGTACCTCAGTAATAACGCCACCACTGGCCAAAGTTTCATTAGAAAAAGTTCTTTTGTCGTCGACTTAAACTTAGTTCACAATGCTCGTAATTAAAAGTTGGCGGCAATGCGCTGGTGACAGCGGCAATCCGCCATAATCCCGCCGCCAGAGGGCGCGCAAAAAGGGCGCCAAACACCCACAGATAAACAAGTTCCCGCGTTTTGTTGCATTCACTTTGATGTGGTCTAATGCAGCGGCTTGTTTTAATGGAGTTTGTTGAATGCTGATATGTTGGCATTGTCTTTTGGTGAGCTTCTCGTAGCTTCACTTTTAAGGAATCGTATTCTTTTTTGTATTGATAGCAAAGGATATTTATACGGGTTAGCTTGATTTTACGTTTTGTTTTCTTGTTAGGAAAAAAATATCTTTACTTTGACTTTCCATTTCAAGGTTTCCTAATAAGTTACAACTTATTGGACCGAATGCCAATTATAAATGCGAAAGTACCTAACTCTGTCTGTCTATTACCTCTTCAGTCTTCGTGTCATAACGACTGAACGGATTTGGATGCAACTTGGCACAAAGGTAGACTGAAATAGGACACTTTTTACCCAGAAGTATGTTTCCTTGGGATAGTTTTTAACTTACAGAATTATAAACAGGCAAATCCACTAGCAGAACCTATTACATAAACTGAACACGGGTACATAAATTACCGATACACATACACACATAAATGTATAAACCAAATATCACTTTACAAATTAATGACCATACGATACGGAAATTAAGCGCCGTGCAGGCGGGGGTTGGGGGGAGAGGGGGTTTGTCTGCCCCCTCCCCCAGACGTAGTGGGGGTTAGAATAGCAATCTAGGGAGCCTGAATAGTCTGGGCGGTTGAATGAAATATCTAGCGTTGCCGACTGCCCATCAGGCCTACGAAAATGCATTAGGTTGGGTAGATGAGCCTTGCGTTTAACGCACGCTGAAATAGACCGTGCGGTTGGTAGTATTGATCGCCGAATAGCTGTCGTTAGGAAATATGATGTACATCCTGATTTGTCTTTGTGATGGCTAGCCAAGATCGTGTCTTGCGTGGGGTTTCAGACATTTAAATGATTGATTAGATTTTGAAGGTACCTATTTTACCTTGTATTTTATGGGCGGCTTATATTATTGGCGATTATTTAGGTCTACCAAACACGAAATCTTTGTATTTTCGTCTCAACATGTACTATACTAGTTTTCTTTTTCAGCACATTTTGGAACCAGTTCTCCTAATATTATTTTCACCTAACCTAACATAACTTTATGAAATTCTAACTTCGCAATAACTTACGTCTTCATTGTTCAAAGAGATGCGCAATTATAATGTTCTGCGTAACATATCTCTCGCGAATCTAATAAGAATTCAAATGGATTCTAGAACAAACATTATTCCATTATTAGCTGACGGACGACGTGATATATTATCAAGTTAAAATTAAATTAATTTCATCCCCTCTCCTTCTCTAGATTGGCGCAGGGCTGCCAACATCCGAAAATTATGGGAAACATTTTATGATGTTGTATTTTTTTTTGTGGTGACTTCCACCTTATGTTCGATAAAAAATTTAAATCTTTAAGTAAGTACCAATTGAGATTTGACCCCGACAAAGATCCTATTATCATATTATATTAAGATATAGGTAGGACTATGCGGGTCTCTTTAGCAAAGGCATCTAAAGCAGAAACGTGATTACAGAGCTTCGCAGCTTTCGTTACTTCCTCAATTTTTCTACCACTACAGTATGTACCTATAACCTAGGTATGTGTGTATATCTTTATTCTCCAAAAATAGAATTTCTTTCTATTAAAGATTATACTGAACATTACATAGAATAACCGAGTCAGCATCTGATCTTTTGCCAGACTCCTGTTCCTCGAGAACCGTTGACATCTGTTCGCACAACCCTACCCGGCCGCTATCTGCCTGATATATTGAGGATGTTTAATTAAAATATCTTTAAGTGATTTACGACACTATCGATAATGTTAGGTTCAAGGCTGATTTATCGGAGCCAAGATTTATACGTGTCCGAGGAGATAGTCTTTATGATTCACTTGTTTGTGACACTTTGTACTATGATGTTTGTTTTAAGTTACGTCCTTTAATGTGCTTATACTAGAATCTATCTAATTAGGCCATTTGAGAGCAGTGGTGGCCGAGTAGTAACGGCTCCGACTTACGAGACAGGTCGCGGGTTCAAACCCAGCCAGGCGCATTACTTTGTGTAATTTATTTCATCACCACTGCTCTCAAAACGGTGAAGGAAAACATCGTGAGGAAACCGGTATGTCCTAGAACCAAAAATTCGAAGACATATGACATTCACCAACCCGCACTGGGCCCGCTTGGTGGATTACGGCCCATTCCCTCTCCTAGAGAGAGGACGCCTGAGTCCCAGCAGTGGGAACATTAAACCCAATTTCCCAATGATAGAGTACAAACTTTTTGTACAGTAAAGTCATCTTTATATTTATGGCATTCCACTTTGACTATTTAACAATGATGTAAACAATTTTTGCAGACACTTGAAGCAATGCATAAGGTATAAGCTTTTACCTAATTCACTCAGTAATAAAATAGCAATCTAGTGATGAAAAAACTTTTGAAATCGATCCAGCAGTTGTTGAGTTTATTAATTACAAACAAAAAACCCAGTTTTTAAATGTTTAGTATCAAGGATCACGAACCAAAACTGGGCAAGTGCGAGTCGGACTCGCGCACTGAGGGTTCCGTACAAACTTACTAATGAAAACAGTTCAATTCCTGAATTGAGTTACGAAGATTTTTCCCAATCGCAAAACTGTTTTTTTTTTGGGACGTAACTACAAATTGACAGTTTTCAGATTTTTTCCTATACTTGTGCTATGAGACCTTGCTTCGTGCCAAATTTCAGGATTCTAGGTCAACGGGAAGTACCTTATGAATTTTGATTTCCTTAAGGGTGTCGAAATACACGTCTTCACGCGTTCTAGAGATAAAGAGTCTTGACAGACAGACAGACAGACAGACAGACGGACAACAAAGTGATCCTATAACAGTTTCGACTTTTTCCTTTTGTGGTAAGGAACCCTAAACGATGTATCAGCTACAAAGTCCATTAAAAAGTGTGCAGATGTCTGGGAAAAATCTTGTAGCTCTTTCCCATATCTCAGTTGTAGATTGTAAACAGTTTGAAGTAAACGAAACGCGTTTTGTTAACATCTTTGTTTGCTGGTTTTGCAGATTGTTATGTTACCGCAGTCATGTTACCGTTGTTTGGTAATATCTTGACTAATATGTAAGCGAAGATTTTGTTCATTTTTGTAAGATGTTAATTTGTGCAATTATACTCATATACAAACAAAAAAAAAACAACAAAATAAGCAGAGATATGTAATAATCACACTGTGTTTGAGCTTTTTGAAATGGTCTTGATGAGTACTTATCTTGATGAGTAACGCACAATAAAAGCTTGTTAGAAAAAAATAATAATATTGAAAAAAAATTCAATTTTAAAAGCATTTTGTTATGAATTTAATAAAAACTTTGCGGTACACACAGAAGAAAGAAAACCATTAACAAAAATCTATGGCCAGCACAGTTAAATTCTAAATCAAATCGCGAAGCCAAAATAAAGCTTGCTAATGATATTTTTCATATAATATCAGAGACTCATCATTTTTATTAGCCGCTACCAACAATGGGTATTTATAAGAGTTTTATCGGGAAAATTCGATTCATTGCAGTACCGTCGTGCCCCGGGATACCAATTTCCCGAGAAAATTAAATTTTCCGTTCACCCGGAAAAAGTTAAGGCCGTGAACGGTGACTTGTAGCTACGTTTTTATGTTTCGTTCGTCCGTTGTAGACCGGGTTTACAACTATCGTAATATAATATAGAATGTTCTATTTGAAGATACATTCCTTTTCACCGTTTTGAGAAGCGTAATAAAAATTGACAGGTTCGAATTTTGAATTTTAGTTTTGTTTTGAAATGTTTTTTTTTTGTAATGTGGCACTACTTGTATTTTGAAGTGTTTCATACCTTTTATACAATTGTTCCATTTTTAAACGTTTCAAGATTTTTAAAACGCGTGTCCCAAAAATATTAAAGTAAAAAGTGGCCATTTAAAGTCACTTTATACCTCATTTTCACATTACCTATTTCGTACTTTACGTTGACATATCCCACAAGCCTCAATTATAAAATAATTTTACGATCAACGTAGGCAAAGTTATGTCCTGAAATCCAAAGGATTACCAAAATAACCCAGGACAATTTGTTAACATAAATATTGAAAACGGCAGTAAAATGCACGGTCGGATTTTACGTTATACGGAAATATAAGCCGGTAATAAAACAGATTTTGGAGCGTACCCGGGTAATCCACGATATATTAAAAGTCGTCTGTTAAGCCTCTTACGATACACGTGCCATATAGGCACAGAATAAATACCGAAGATCAATTTGTCTATGAATTAGATGATAGGGATGTGACTTTTATAAAGAAAACCATAGAAGAGTTTATAGGAAACCTCATTTGTGTTTAAGATGGTTCTCGTTCTTTAAAATTTTTTGGTTATTCCTTTTTTAAATAAAAAGAAGACATTTCGAAATTGCCATTGCTATAAAAAACATTCTAATTACTGGGTTTTTGCTGAAACATTTTGAACAAAGTGTGGACTTTTTAACTTTTTCATTTTTACGTTGTGTACTCATTGTAACAGATGCTACTGTATAAAAAAACGTTGCAATAACCTACCGTTCGTACGGTGGACAAAGTTTTTTCTGTTGCGGTTAATATTTAAATTAAACATAAGTTTTTTTTTCACGTAGACCAGAGATAACATGTTAATGTCGTAAAACTTTCTGGATATCGACATGTGTCATGAATTATTCACAGACGAGGTATGTAAATACATTAAGTACGTACATTTTGTTATGTAGAACAAAGGCCGATTATAAAATATGTTCTAATGCGTTTTTTTGGTAAACTTTAGGTACCTACTATTTTGAGTCAAGCAGTTCATATTTTTATTTAAAAAAAGTTTATAAGCACGAAAGGTTTTGGAATGGTGACTGCATAGGCTTCCGATAAGGTGGACCGATGCTGACCTGGTGAGAGTCGCGGGAATGCGGTGGATGCGAAACGCACAGGACCGTTCGTTGTGCCGACACTTGGGGGATGCCTATGTCCAACAGTGGACGTCTTTCGGCTGAAATGATGATGATGATGATTGTATAACAGTATCATAAGTCAGTCATACTACCGCAAATTAAACAAAGTCTGAGAAATAATAATGATTGTGAAACTGGGAAATTTCACTATCATTTGACTACCTAAACTGAACTGTTAAAGGAATGGAACTATATAGGTAGGGTGACTGGTAATTAGCGACCAATACTTAAACACGTGATTGTACTCATGATTACAAACAACTTTTCCAAAGAAACTTTTTTATATACTCACTAGTTTGTAGGTACTCATTCACTGATTAGGTACTACCTATGGGTTTGCAAGCTGCGCGGGTGTTCTATCACTATTGTAGGTACGACGGCGTCACGCGGCTAACAGCTGAGTGGTCGCCGGTCGCAGGCACGCGCGCGTTTTTAAACAGCTGTTTTATTATTGTGTTAAAACTAATGAGAATATAAAAAAAGTTTCTTTGGGAAAGTTGTTTGTAATCATGAGTACAATCATGTGTTTAAGTATTGGTCACTAATTACCAGTCACCCTATATAGGGTTTATGGCTGCTTTTCCACCGGAGATGTGCTATGCAGCTTTGCTGCGAGGATATAATATCTAAGCTGTGAAACTATGTGACCGTTTCCACTGATACTAAGCTATGTAGCGGTACGAGTAAGATGTGATAAGAAGATGCACCGCTGCAAAGTAGCTGCACGAGGAAGATGCGCAGCTCGAGCTATGCGAGGTATCGATAGTAGGGAAGAGGCGTAGCACGCATCCATACCACGCATCCATAGCACGCATCCATAGCACACATCCATAGCACGTGTCCATAGCACGCATCCTTCCATATAAAAAACATATCTTAGTTGAATCCGTTTTAACCAGTGCTAAGCTATGTGCAGCAATGAATATGATTGGTGGATATCAAACGCATCCATAGCAACGTAGCATAGCACATCTCTGGTGGAAAAGCTCCCTGAAGCGCCATCCCTCTTTCTCGCTTGCACCCTTGATATTTTAATACGCCATGGCAAACGAAAGAAAGAAGAGAAAGAAAGAAAGAAAAAGAGTTTATTTACGTCAAACATATACCTTAAAAATAAAACAAATAACAAATGCCTATTCTGTGATATTATCGACGACTCACTTACCATACTTCAAAACCATTTAAAAAATAAATATCTCGTCGACTAAATCACTTAATAGACGAGACAGTGGCAGTGGAAAGTTTAAAGGAAATCTAAAAGAGTTCTGAGTATACATGTGGATGGATTGAGAGGGAGAGGGAGACAAAGAAAAGATGGATGGATTGTGAGAGGAGTGATATGAAAGAAAAGGGAGTTAGTGATAGTGTGACGGGTGGCACGACAGAATGGAAGAAAAAAAACGTGTTGCGCCGACCCCAAGTAATAGGGGATAAGGGCAAGAAGATGAGACGAGTGGCACTTGAGAAATTTGCTAGTTGCAGATTTCATTCAATTTCAAAATCTGTAATTTTGATCAATTGGACAACATACAAGTATTGAAAACCCTCTCATTCATTCAGAATTCTTTCATTTACAAAATGTATGAAAACACATTACCTAATCTCCATAATTTCCCCAATTCAAAGCCTAATAATAACTCAGCACATCCCATAACGATGAAATTATTCCCTAAGCATTCATGCTGCATGCAATTTCGATGGGACGCGGGACTCAATCGATTTGCATTAGAAAACGTTCCCGCGTACGTGACACGGGGTACATCACTAGCGCTACGTCATCGAATATGTCGTCCAATTTATGGTTCTACTTGTTGCTCAGATTCTTTCACGACAAATCGTACGTTGCGGTTTGTATGTCACACGGACTCACACGTACTCGACGTAGTGCGAAGATCGCTTCTCAGCTTTATTGTTCGGCAATGCTCGATGATGGCGCGAAAATCTTGTAAGGATGTGGGATTTCTCAACTCTGATGTAAATAATATTAGTCAAGACAGTCAGATTCTAAGGTTCCTTTTGTGTTTCAGTTATCTCGGCTAGTCTGTTGTCTAGCACAAAATTGACGATAGTTAAAATATTTGAGATATGATTGAAAAGTTATAATTGCTATATTAGGCTAGGAGATTGTTCGAAAGAGTTACCGCGGTCGTTTCTGCAACTGAAGGGTTGGGTTTTAGTCAGTAAAAGTCAGACTCTTTCTCTCTGTACCCAGAGCAGGAGAGCTATTTGACAATTTCACACATAAAAAAAGCTATTTTAGGAACAAACATTGATCTTTCGAAGCCATTACTGAACATTGTTCAACATGGCCCCAACTTACATTTTAAACTTCGACTGATATCTCTCTCTCACCACGAACAAGCCACAAATCACTTCCAATGCCAAACGGTTCATTTGGCGCCTTCTTTAACCGTCAGCCACAGCCCTAATCGCCTCCCTAGGGTTGTCAGCCGTGTCTTATTAGCAGTGGGCTCAAAAGTCACATCGATTCACTTGTTGCACACCTCTAGTGCTAACGTTTCACGGTGGCTTGCGTCCCGGGACGTGACAACCCGCGGGATTCCCGGGATCCCGGGGTAAGCGGTTGCGGGATTGTACTGTGCGACTGTGGTAAGCATTAAGGTAAATGGCCCAGTAACCGTGAAGTTATGAACTTCCCTGACTTTGCATGCACGCTGGGCTAAAACTAGTAGACTCATAAAAATAATTTTTATATGACTAGTTAGATAATTTAATATACTTTTAGTATATTATACTTCTATTAAATTTGTGTAAATGTTAAATAACAATAAAATAAAAAAAATACAAAAAGGGCTAATTGTACCAGTACCCGGTAGAGTTGTACTAGTTAACGTTAAATTGTCCCGGAATCCGGTAATTTTAAACGCGAATTTGAACTCTATTGCTTTACGTTAAAGTTCACAGAAATAAAATATTTTCAAATAAAAAGAGTAGTGAAAATAATTAGGGTCTGTATTTAGCAAACAAAAACATGATTCGTTATAACTTTCTTTAATGTATGTTATACAAATTATAGGTTAACACTAGTAATATTTTAGTTTCATCTTGAGTAACCTTTGGTAAAAAAAAATATCACTAACTTAAATTTTTACATCTTTATATTAGAAAAAAACAAACAAGTTTTTATTTTAGCCTCAATATCAAAAATATACCTAGGTAACTAGTCAATCAGTCATTATAAATAGGTAAAGCCAGGAACCTAAGAGTTCACATAAGGTTTTCAATTATCACGATTTACAATGTATGCTCTAAATGCTTAATAAACTCTTTTGAATAGGCTTACCTGCCCAGGTAAGCACAAGCAAAGATTTATAAAAAATTAACAGTTTTAAAAGCAATAATACAAATCAGCTCCAGCTGTTATTCCAGCATTTGTTGTAATATTTTTGAGAGAAGTGATGTATATAGGGTTCGAACCTATTGTCCGGATCACTTGTCCTGATAAATGAGGTCTTTTTCGTGTCTCATTTTCAGGGCAAAATAAGTCTTCTTTGACAAAGTTTGTCAGTGAAGCCTCATTAGTTGGAACTTCAACGTCTATAATTTTCATCAGCGTCCCGTCGACATTTTCGTACACTTCTATTTTTCCTGTAAAGCTTTCATTTTCAGCCATTAAGTCACTGAAATCGTGTGAGTTCAGATTTGAGTCCAAGATGTCAGTCAGACCTGTGAAGGTATCAAATAAAGTTTCTTGAGCCGGTAGGCTTGAAGGTAAATTATTTTGCGACTTTATTTGCCTCCAGACATGGAATAGCCCTTCTAAGGATTTATGCCCTTTCCAAATTGGACCTTCGTTGCTGTAAAAAGCTTCGAGTTTTTCAGGAATTATCTGAGATTCAAAGAATTCAAAAAAATTCCCAACGGCATCTATTATATACTTCTGGGTATTTGGCTGTCATTATATGCTTTGGCTGGTTTCTTGGGATGACTTGTTACACACTTGGAATAATCGACGTTGTTTGCATCAAAAGGTGACAACCCACATTTGCGAAATCCATTTTTGATCGAGTTAGGGTCCAATTGCATAAGAGATTTATGTAGCAGCGGGCAAAAATGTTCTTTGCGAAGTTTAGCAAAGTGGTTGTCATTTCGCCACTCATAAACTGCTTTCTTCCATAGCATCTTAAGAGGCCGAAAAACAGCCACATCCATTGGTTGTATTAAATGAGTCGCATTATGATATAATGCGATCAGTTGGAAGTTTTTATCCCGACAGAAATTACTTAGTGGCAGGGTCGTATGTGAGCAAAGTCCATCTAAGAAAAACATAATTGGAAATTCAATATAAAGAAAAAAGAAAGAAAGAAAGAAAAACTGTTTATTCGCGCGAAATGACGCAATCTAACAGTAATATCAGTTTTTTCTATCCAAGGATAGAAGACATTGGTCATGTACTCATAAAATGATTCTCCTGTCATCCAACCTTTTGGCGTGAATCCTAAGCCCCAGTCCTTTGGTGCAGTTTTTGAAATTTTAAATGGTATTGATTTCAGTTTAAACAACACCATTGGAGGTGCCAATTCACGTGCTGCATTTGCCGTGACTAAGACTGTCACGCACTCTTTTTCACTACTGGGAATAATGTTATAAACATTTTTGACACCTCGTTTTGCTAAAACTCTGTTATTTGTTGGTGACAAAAAGAAAGTGCTTTCATCACAGTTAAATATCCTTCTTGGATCTTTAATTGCTTCTTCAAGGTGTGCCATAATAAAATAGTCTTGCACTTCTTTAAACCACGCACTTAAACTGCTTTCCTGAACTAAAGCACGGGTTTGCGTCAGATTTTGGGCCACTCGCTGGCCTACTTCAGGGTGCCGCTTTATGAAGGCTTCAAACCAGTGACGACCTGGTCTGCCATTTTTAAAAGGGTTTTCTCGCTTCAATTTTTTAATAAGTAAACTTACGCTATCCAACAATTGCGCCTTAGTTACAGGAAAACCACTATCTGCCATAAAAATTAACCATCTTCTTAAATGATCTTCTTCTTTTGACAAAACTGTAGCAGGTCCTTTGGAACATTCAATAGAATAGCGGCCGCGTATTTTGTCGTCCAACGTTGACCGTGGAATATTGTACTGCCTGGCTGCAGCTGAAATTGAGGCTCCTTTTCTAACTGCCTCTATGGCCTTTAATATGGCCTTCTGTTTGTCAGTCATGGCTAACTGAAAGAAAATTAACACGTTATTTGCTAATTTCTGATTTCGAATAGGTATAAAAAAGTAAAAATACAAACTTTCAAAACATATTTAGTAAAAGTTTTGTGGTAATTCAATCATTTAAAAACAAACAACACCAAGCTTTTTCTCCCTTTTCTCAATTTCAGCTGATGCCAAGCAGTAGTCATTTCCTGTAACTAAAACGCAGATGTTGCATAGTGTCAAAAATAGAGCAAGAAAACCCATTAATAAATGACAGACCAGGTTGTCACTGCTTTGAAGCAATCATAAAGCAACACCCAGAAATAGGCCAAAGATTGGCCCAAAATTAAACACAAACCCATGCTTTAGTTCAGGACAGCAGGAGTACTTTATTATGGCACAACTCAAGCAAGCAAGCATCTCAAAGCTTTTTACGGCACCAGAAGTCCAACTTGGAAAGGTATAGATCCCTCAAAAAATTATTCAAGGTTTAGAGGCAGATAAATGCGCAAAATAATTTACCTTTAGACAGATTCAATCATGGCTCTACGATTTTGAGACAATTTTTAGTATCTATCAACGATTTTTTATCACCTGGATAACTTCACAGGTCTGACTGACATCTTGCACCCAAATCTGAACTCACGTGAGTTCAGTGACTAAATGAATGAAAATGAAAGCCGTGCAAGAAACATGGGAAAGTATAGGCGTATGAAAATGTCGACGGGAGTTCCAACTAATGAGGCATATTTATCTAGAAAATTTTGTCAAAGAAGACAAAACTTGTACTGAAAATGACACACAAAAGGCACCAGGTCAAGTGTCACCATTTGTCAAGACTCGAACTGCAAAGCATAATTATATTACTTAAGTAAATGAAATAGCCAATGGCTTTTTCGCCCTTGCCTCAATTTCAGCTACTATAACTAGAACCCCAAAACCATGTTTAAATAATTGAATCACCATTGACTTGCGAAACCAATTTTTCACATTTTAGTCGAATTGGTTTTTTTTTTAAATACATTATTTTTTTAAATATATTATTATTATATATATTTTATATAATGGCTAACTCAAGAAAAGCTTACATGATAGTGAAACAGACAGGCCAGCGTGGTGACAAGAACAAGTGTATTTAGTAAAAATATCTACGCGAGTAAAACAAATAGGTAACACACAGTTCACATCACGTAAGATTGTCGCTCTGAAGTACGCTACAAAATATTGCCCAGGGGTCAATATTCATATTAATGTACTAAAACTGCGCCCCATAGTAACCGAATCAAAAAAACTGGTTTTAGAGCAGCAGAGCTGTAATGCAAACTGTACAAAAATTGGGAAATCATACAGATAATCGCAAGAGCAACCAAATGCCCGTGGTAACAAAATAAACAAGATGCTTATAATTAACTACATTCTATTGAGTCAACGGAAAATAATACTTAACTCAAGGCAATAAGAATCGTGACGGATTTAAATGCAACTGTTAATGCATGTCCCAGTATCCGGCAGAAAATATTTAATATAAACTACAGTTTCAAAGAAAAATGAGACCTATTTCAAAGCAATAAGGATACAATAACGGGTTTCGGTGCAAGGTATGTTACCGGGTTGATAGTGTACCAGTATCCGGTAAAAAACATACGAATTTACCGGGTACTAGGTCAAGTAGGGGTTTGTGAGTACCAATAGATGTAACATGCAAAAACATTTACTTTTCGATGAGATTTACCTTAATTTATAAGCTAAATCGTTAGATAATACACATAATATTTTATAAAGATTAACACTCTTACCTTAATTTTATCCGTCGAAGTATAGCTAGATGATGTCTGCGACGGGGTGGTCTCGTAGTTCACTGACAGAACTTTGAAGTTACAGATAATTTTATTTAGATGTATTTTTAAGTTTGCACAGTTTTGACGCCATTAAACTTTTTGGTGAGTGTTGCCATTAAAATTGTATAAAATAGTACAAAGAATAAATTGCCATTTGCAAACTTTAATTTGATTTTGGTAGAAAGACGCAAAAAATAAAAAACTGACTACTTAACGGGTACTGGGACATTAACGGGAATACATACTTCTACCTTATTTCAATTTGGTTGGCGCGAAATACTGTTTTATTTGGAGTTTTCGTGGATATTTTTGTTTTAATAGATATGCTGGGGGAATGTTCAAGAGTTACCGTAGCCTTGAGAAGTAAAGGGCAACTGAGGGAACACAGGTGGACTTTAGTCAGTAAAAGTCTGATACGCCCTCTCGTTCCACCTAGAGTGGAAGAAAAAAATTGATGATTCCCCACCAAAAACTCGTCAGAGACTCGTCATTCAGCCACTATTTCCATCTATGTGAAAATAACTTTGCCTACAAGGCCTAGAAACTATTTCATAAGAAAACATTAATTTAAATAATTGCTAAGTAACTTACGAAATTAACAGAAAATAGGTATAGGTCTAGACCCAAACTAAATATTAGTAAAAGCTCCAGCTCCTTCGTTTCAATACACTCATAATATAATCAAAACGAATAACTTAAAATTCAAATTATTTTACGAATTTTACTTAATTTATGCCTATAACTGAGGAGAATGAGGCCATTATTAAATTAAATTTACGTAGAGAATGAAATTTCCATATTTCTCAGAGGCTAGGCATATGTTCGGAGTAATTTGACTGATTTTATTTGCGAACAAGGTTATTCGATTACGTAACGCAGTGGAACGATCTCGGAAATAGAGAATTAAGTTGATTGAGTTAATTAAAACTTTAATCATATTTTCCTTTTGTTATTTATTATTCGGGGTCTGTATGGTTGTGTTTTGGTTTACATTTATCTATATATATAAAAGCGAAATAGCACTCACTGATTAATCACGAAAACTCAAAAACTATAACGCCTACAAACTTAAAATTTGGCAGGTCCTTATAGGGTAGAGACTTCCGCTAGGAATGGATTTTACGAAACTCCACCCCTAAGGGGGTAAAACGGGGGTTGGAAGTTTGTATGGAGAAACCTATATTCACGCGGGCGAAGCCGCTGGCAGAAGCTAGTCTGTATATATAAAAGACGAAGTCCTTCACTTACCGACTCATCAACGCCAAACCCAAACTTTTGATCCTGAAATCTAGAACGTTAAACGAACGGAACGTCAACTAACAGAAAAAGGATGCAGAAACTGAAATGTGACGTCACCGCCAATAAGTTTCCCATCGTACAAAAGAGACCTCGCTCCCACTCAACATTCCAATTTTTGAAATGCTAACTGCTGCTTTATTTAATAACCAATATTGATGCTGTTTTCAGAACAGATTTTTTATTACTGTTATTTGTTGTTTATTATAAAATATTATACAAAAATGAACAGAAAATATACAATTAGTCCTGAAAAATTATAGTGTGTGGAACAAACACTTCTAAGTGTAAGAAATAAAAACCAAAACCAAACAACAACCAACCCAAAGGTTGACTGGTAGAGAATGCCTATGCTTCATGTACTGTCAGTAGTGGTCTACTGTACATGAAGTTTAAATAAATAAATAAATCATAAGTGCATATTTTTTTTAAATGGGAAAATCATCCAATGACATCTCCCGTTCTTGGGCGGAGCGAAAGGGTGTGTCAGACTTTTACTAACTAAAAACCCACTCTCCTTCTTTGCCTATCATATCAGTGTCGGGTTTTCCTTTCAGAAGCGAATCCAGAAGATAAAAAGCAAAGACCTGACTCACTCACGGACTCATTAACACCCAACCCAAAACCTTAGACCTAGAACCCTGAAATTTTGCACAGAGGTTCCTTCTATGATGTATGCAAAGAGCAAAAAATCTAATCATCTACAAGTTCGTGATAAGGCCTGTCTTACTGTACGGATGAAAAAAGATTGCACGTAGCGGAGATGAGAATGTTGAGATGGATGTGTGGTGTGAAAAAATGGATAAAGTGAGAAATGAGTACCTATATTAGAGGAAGTTTGAAAGTGGCGCCAGTGACTGAAAAGTTGAATGGGAATCGTTTGTCTTGGTATGGTCATGTGAAGAGGAGTGATGAAACGCATGTTACTAAAAGAGTTATGAGTTTACATGTGGATGGATGGAGAGGGAGAGCGAGACCAAAGAAAAGATGGATGGATTGTGTGAGAAGTGATATGAAAGAAAAGGGAGTTAGTAATAGCGTGGTGAGTGACAGGACAGAATAGAAGAAAAAAACGTGTTGCGCTGTCCCCAAATAAAACGGGACAAGGGCAGGAAGATGATGACAAAGAACAAGAAATGATTATCCAAAATTCACCCCCTAAGGGATAAAAGGGGTGTCTAAAATTTGTATGAACAAACCTATATACACGTGCGCGAACTGGCAGAAGTTAGTCTCACTATAAAAATCACACGAATGCAAAAAGTAATGCAGACACCTATAACCAGGGGCCTTAGGTACTATGATGTGTTGAAATATCAGGCGTGCGAGCGAGAACGAAGGTTGGAGCGATTCACCTTATACAATATTATTTTTATTTTATATGTGAAACCCGAAACACCTGTCTATAATTTTTATGCAAAGAATCTATCTACAAAATTTCATGACTGTGCTGTGAAAGATCACAAAGTTATAAGCTTGTTTTGTTACCTGGTTGTCCGCACACATACATGGTCACCGGGCCATCCGGGCGATGAGCATGACCTCCCGTGACTTGTGTTGTGCTTAGTGTCGGTGGTGTCCAACTTGTGACCTTTTTTAAATATTTTTGGGAAAAATATACTTAACATTGTAAAAAATTATTGGAATCGATTCAGTTACTGATTCTGAACACATTACATTCAGGTTTCGCATATACTAAAAATTATGATGTATAGCTCAATCCCTTTAAAATTTCAATATAGGTTGTCAAATGGATCGTGTTATAAGCTCGTGGTAGGGCCTCAGACTAACAAACCATGCAACGTGACAGTTGCAAAAAAATACAACCTGACGTTGTAACTACGTATTGCTGTCAAAAATAAAAGCCAAAAATAGCAGAAAAATGTACAAAAAAAGTGTTATTTGGGAAGTATAATGAGCAACGTACAATTATGGACGTGTGCCAATATTCTTTCAATACGCGACAGCCGGCGCTGAAAGCTATCGTATCATGGCCGACAAGAGCCATGAAGTGATCTTTCTTTATTAATTATCCTAATTAGTATTATATTTTTTTATTTATGTTCAGTTTCTGGACTGAACGAGTCTTTAGGTATTACTACTAAAAAATAACGTACCAATTTCAATTAATTTTCGTCAACAATTCTACTGTTTTCAGAAGACCATTTTTGAGGTAAATGTCAGGTTAGAAACAAACAAGTTTGCGGGATTAACTGAAGGTACTCAGGTGGGTTTTAGTCAGTAAAAGTCTGACACTTCCGCTCTACACAGAAGGGGAAAAGTTATTTGATGATTTGCCACCGAAAAAAAAGGCTACAGACAAAGATATTTAACTCTCGTTGAAATTTATGAAACATGCAGAAAATGTCGGATGTCGTAAACAATAATTATGTAAACAATAATTAAAATCTTCGTATAACCGATATCTACCAACTTATCGTTTCCGAACGAACGTAAGTAATATATATACCTATATCTTATATTAATTGAAGAAAAACCATT
Organism: Mythimna impura; assembly: GCA_905147345.3. Classification (NCBI taxonomy): domain Eukaryota; kingdom Metazoa; phylum Arthropoda; class Insecta; order Lepidoptera; family Noctuidae; genus Mythimna; species Mythimna impura. Next base: position 27,329,455 of record LR990343.1, on the reverse strand, counting down.
CCATTCGGATAACATTCAAAAATTGGCCGATTGAACGGAAGCAGGTTGCGGAGCGAAATACCTTTTCTTGAAAACGGCGCAATAAAAATGTAATAGCGTGTTCTATCGGATTTTTCCAATTCAAAGGCACTTTAAAAAAGTATCCAATGCAAGCTTTTGACCGTGGCATCGTTTTGTTGGGCTAAAGGCCAATAGCGTTGGTCCTTTATTAAAATAAACTGTTCACTCTTCCTTTGTTATAACACATATGTTTCAAACAAAATCTCCAATCTACTAGAAAATTAAGCTAAACTAAAAAAAAACTTTAAACTTTTAAGAAATTCTCAGTTTCACTTTAGTTTTTAAAGATAGGTAAGTTTGAAAGGCTGTCTTCAGACGAAAGCATCAGCATATTGGCTCGTTAGTTAGACAGACGAGAATGCGCGCCATCCAGCCAGTAGCATAGCTAAAGCCTTTGTGATCGTTTCGTACATGCACCCGTGTGTGAGTGTAGACACAGGGTTACAATAGACCATTGTTGGCTGCAGTAGTTTTTTTTTAACTCCCGTAAGTTGGCAGCCTTGACTTAATTGACGGCGGAAAATTGGTAGACAGGGATATTTTTTCTTAAGATTTGAATAAGGAAATATATTTTAGGCCTTTACAACTATTTCACGTATCATTGTTATGAAGTAAGTCCTGAATATAATTTATTTTAAGTGTGAGTGTTTGTTGATGTTTGCTATAAATGAGAAGGTAAATATAAATGGAAAGTAATGTGTTTTTGATGCAAATATAATTAAACATAGTTGTTTAATTTTCATTACATTTCAGGAAAACTTTAAAAGTCAAGGTTTCCATTACAAAATTAAAAATATCGACACGATCTCCTCATACAAATCAACTCTGTAACATTGTAAAATAAAAAGAAAAAGGTTTTTCATTGAAAAGAAAAAAATCTTGGTAATGTTCTTTTTATGCTCTATTAATAACCCCTTTCAAGTATTTCCGAGTCCGTAAAACAGTTGACGTAACGCAGTGGACGTCACTAAGTTGACGTTATACATTCACGAAATCAATTGTAGGTAATGGTACCATTGTATCCCGGAGGCTGTAATCAAAAGGAGCAATTTCGCAACAACTGCGGCCCAAATAAAATATTTAACGACTCTTTACAACATTGAAACAGCATGAAAAGTTATGAAATTTTCAAATATCACCCGGATATTACGCGCGCACGCTAAATATTATATAAGTGCGTAACACATTTCACGCCCGAATTACATTGAGAGAACATTTATTCTACAAGTCTTTTAAATCCTCTCTTATACGTGAATTATTCATATTTTTCGGCAGTGATTACAGCGTTAATTATTACATAAATTGCGTTCCTAAATCGCCGTCCATATTTATATTTCCAACGTTTAAAATAAATACTTCACATTCTTTTGTAACTTTAACATAGAATTACGCATTTCACAAAGCAATAGAATACCGAATATTGCATAAACGAGGTAATAGAATGCATTAATGAAAGTTTCAGGCAATAGTTTAGAGTAACTATCCAATAGGAGCGGGCGGAGCCACCCCTGGCACCTCCCCGTCTTGCCGACACTATTCATAATAAAAAATATATTCCCAACCATTTTCAACGAAATTCTGAAATTCGCAAATTGTATTTTCAAAAATGTAACCTCACTTTTGGCGTTTTGGCGCGCAAACTGTTATTGTATTAAGAAAAAACAATAATAAAGTCTTGGCGTATTGATCGCCTTATGGCGCATGCGCTCAGTTAGGAAATTTGCAATTACAAAGTGCTCTGTGCAAATTTCGCCCGAGTTTATAATTCGAAGGCGGACTCTAGCGTCGATATTCGTGCTCGCGGACTCGCCGACGAAAAAAGAAGGAGATAGTTCGAAATAAATTTAAGTTAGCTACGGAATTTTTTAAATTCGGAACAATGTTTTTGTAAAAAAAAAAGAAGTTTGGTTGTCAATCGAGAGACTATCGTGCAAACGTCAAAATGAATTTAAAATTTTCCTTTTTTGTCTATAGTCATAAAAATACATTGCGTAATTTAGTTACTTTACGGTTTGGCGCAAAGAAAACCTAACCTAATTTTACGGGTTATTTAGCTTTTATTGTTTCAATTTAGTTTTCCAGACGTTTTATGTTTACAGCGCTCTTGGTCACGGGCAGACACGGCGTTCGCAACTTTCCGTAACTATAAGTTTTATTACAGACTTGAAATATCGGAAAACGTGGTTATAAACTTTGATTTGTGAACTTTTTGCAATTGATAAATTGTTTATGCTTTAAAAATAAAAACTTTGGTAAAGATGAAGAAGGTATCGTTGTTTTTGCTTGCGTTTGCATATCTGAATTTTCCGTGGCAGAATTTCTCGTTCGTTGATTTTTACGACTAGTCATATAACCAGCTGGTTGTTATACTTGAGGCTTCTCTACCATATTTGAATGAAAAGAAAAGGTTTAAGTGTTTCAGTTATCTTTTATTCAATGTGATATTTTTATTTATTTTTCTCATTAACGTCTACGCTGTTTGAAATCGAAACAGATGTTTCGTCTTTAAATACGGTTACAACTATTATTGAACGGTTATAACGTAACCAAAAGAAGTATTCGCACTTATTTCCTAAAATATTGACAGCCGAGATTTTCGGAAGTACAAAACTAGCAAAAAATCTTAAATAACTCGCGCTTTTCCTGAAAAAAGTCCTGTACAAAATTACTAGCGACATTTCTAGTGACTACCCCCAACATTTTAGGGCCCGTAGACGCATCGTCACCACCTTCCCCATACCTATTTATGCCTTGTTAATAGCAAAACATGGAACGCACGAGACACTCGACCGCCATCCTTCCGTTTTGTCTGGCTTTGCAATCATAGCTGAATTATTTGTTGATTCAACGGACAGATTGAAATGTTAGGAAGATCCCTACCTATATTTTGCAACAGTCATTCACAAGAAGGGAAATGTGGAATGATCATAGCATCCATAACACTGTTTTATTATTGATTTCTGTCCATGCAAAGAGCATAGGAAACATTTGAAAAAAAAAAAATTGGTTAAAGAAGGATGCTAGCAAAAAACGTTTCATCCCGGAAAATGAACATTTACATTCCGTCTTTGGCTATGGCTTAGTTAGAAGTTTGTAGGTAGGCATACCCATACCCATAGAGTGTTTAACACATATGTATTTTAAGCCTAAAAATGACAGCAGATAACATTTTTAGATGCGGGAATCCCCTGGATGGTAAAACCACAGCCCCCCTAGCCAAGTTGCAAACGATAAACGTGAACGCTTAGTAATCTCCAATAGATTTTCAACTTTATACCTAAGAGCATAAAATTGAAAATCTATTAAAGACTACTGAGCGTTAGCGACCGGAACGAACGAAAACACTATGTAATCTTCAATAGATTTTCAACTTTATATCCAATAACATAAAGTTGAAAATCTATTAAAGACTACTGAGAGTTTACGTTTATCGTTTGTGACTTGGCTAGGGGGGCAGGATCGTTTGGGGGAAGCCTATGTCCAATAATCGACATCTTTAAACTGACATGATGATGCAATATTGTGCCAGAATAGTACCTGTTAAATATACCTAGTATTCGTTCCTGTTAAATATACCTAGTACTAGTATCTGTTAAATATACCCAGTACTAAATATACCTATGGTTAGGTAACAAAGTTGAAAAGCGTCCGGAAAATGGCCAATAATGAGCCTGAATTTTCCAATAGTCTACTTAAGAAAACGCCCAGGTCGCCGGTATTGCCACAGACTACTTGGAAATTTAAAACTACCTAAATGAAAAACTGGGCGAAGTAAACGCTTTTAAAAGTCCTATTGAATTTTCTTGGAATAAAAAAAAACTTTTTATTATTATTTCTTTATTGTCAGGTAACAAACAAATTAATAAACTAGTACTTATTAAAATATGTGTGTGTTCTGAGAATAATGAATATTTGGAAATCAATGAATAAAAGGAAAATCTAATCAGTCTTGTACACTGAATTATTCATAACTGCTTTCGCAGGGCAGCAGTGGTGGGTACTGGCCCACAACTGGGTGACGGCCCTGACTTACGAGTTGTTAAAACCTAACCATTACTTTGTGTAATTTATTTCATCACCATTGCTCTCAAAAAGGTGAAGGAAAACATCGTGAGGAAACCGGCATGTCTTGAGAACTAAAAATTCGAAGACATGTGACATCCACCAACCCGCACTGGGCCCGTGTGGTGGATTACGGCCCGTTCCCTCTCTTAGAGAGGAGGCCTGAGTCCCAACTTACAGTAGGACCTTAAAAGGCTTATTATGCTATACTTATGTTACTTTCTTACTACGGTTTATAATTAATGTCCTAAGCGTTTTTTGAAGCAACTCAAAACTGTCTTAAAATAATTATATTAGTGTCAAAAAAAACTCAAAGCAAACTATAAAAAAAATGCATGACACGCCATGACAGAGTATTTTTAGACCATAAAGTGCAAGGTCGTTCCGATATAGGCAAGCGATCAAGGTGAGGAAAATGTAGAAAATTGATAGGCGAAAATGTTTCGTGTTCTACAGCCAGAAAGCCGATAACCGTATGTATGTTCTATTATCGATAGATTGCGATAGAGATAATAATTTGAATTATTGCGACTAAAAATACGGGGATTCCCCTCAGATACCAGAATCTGGTAAAGGTGTCGTCTTAATCTTATCTTGTAAAATAGGTAGCTATATTTGTATATTTTAAGAATATTTTTGTTCGAACCTGTTCTTGAGAAAGAACTTGCAGATAAATTAAATTAAATACATACAACTAATACATTAATATGCTTATCTTAACTTAAACTAATTAAAACAAACTTACAATATAAAAATAAAAGCCTTAAAGAACTAAAAAAGCAATCTAAAGTACGGCGTCGAAAAACTCCTCCGCATCGCTGTCGACTAGTAATACTTATACCCAAAAGACTGGCGGCATTATTGGATATTGTCCAAAGTATTATACAAAACCCATTTTTTTTGAGGTGGTAAATCATCAAATAACCCAGTGTATGTGGAGCGAGAGGGTGCGTTAGTCTTTTACTGACTAAAACCCTTCTTGTGTTCCTTTAGTTGCCCTTTGCGTTCCAGAGTTGCGGTGACTCTTTCGAACGATTTCCACAGAACATTCTAGTTTTAAAACCATCAACAATACTTCCGCAAAAACATCTAAAATGTCTATTCACCAAACTATAGGCCATGCTCTAGCAGTATACGAACTTCTACACATAGCCTAGTCTAGCCTTTAGGAAGTGCAACGCAAGTGCAGGGGGAGCGGGGGGGGGGGGCTAGGGGGGCACAGTCTCGTTGCCATGGCAACGCCAAGATGGCGCCCGCGAAATTAGTCCGTCTGCAGCCTTTATGCGCCCGTCTTCATTATGTAGGATTTCAATTTATTTCCGAAATGAACGGTAGGATTAGATTTTGTGTTCGCTAGTGTGGGTAGTTTTGAATGTGATTGGTTTGGTATAAGTAGGTATTAAGTTAGTCGTTTCAGAAAATATGCTACGTAGTTTCTTAGTTGCTATTTCCTTCTGATCTGTTTACAAACAAAAAATTAAAATCTTTATTACAAAAATAAATATACAGAAAATCTAACATATATTGATAGGATCAAATGTGCACTTTAGTGGTTTGGCATTTGTACTAGCATTACCCTGTATTGTGAATTCCGTCACCTTGCTTCAGACCCCCTTTTTTATCCCAGATTTTACTTTCAATTACTATTTATTTATCTAATATTTAATTCTAAATATTTAAGTCTAGACTGCTTGTCTACGAACCTGGAGTACACAGTCAAAGAATGGTATCCCTTACCTCTATGTTCCGGGTTATCACAACTACAGGGTATTCAAATCGAGTGAACCAGAATTCCTTTTCTATTTTTACAAAATTTCACCCCTAGAGGTGTCAAACGGGGTGTTGAAGGTTGTATTCGAATGTAGTAACGGGCAACAGTTTGGTATTGTGCAGAGGCGTAGCGTGGACTAATTTAGACGTGGGTGAAGGCACATCAGCGAGGCCTTTTTCTTTCATAAATTCGAAAACGAGACGGCGACTGTCGCAACCCAGTGTTCGACAACATCGTCGCTTACCATCAGGGGCAATAGTGGTTAAACGCAAGCCTATCAATTATAAAAAATATAAAACCCTCGTTCTTAAAGAGCCCTCGCTTGTGCGAGGCCCCTTTGGGTGCGAGGGCCCACTTCGCCCACGCCTAACTACGCCACTGGTATAGTGTAAAACCTCCTGCATTTACAGTTCTTTTTTCCACATTTCATATGGCAACAATAGAGAACAAGAGGGTAATTTTCATAATTTTCTTTGAAAGTATTATTGCAAGTAGGCCTGTGTTTTTTTCTAAACATCTTTATTTCTGCCCACTCATGCGGTCATGCCGAGTAGCTTTATGATTTCTAAAGTCGTTATTCTTCCTAGTTAAGTAAGACATTAAAACTACTGTTTTCAAGGAAATACGGAGTAGATTTTCTGTACAGGCAAAATACGCAGATACTATAATTTTTCATGAACTTAACAATGCTCTACCATTTTCTTAGTTTGTATTGATAATGATGCAGTTTTAACTTATTACTTTCAATTATTACTTCTAATTAGAAAAAAAGTACAACGTTACGAAAGACGGCGCGCAATTCTCTGTGTCCCGGTTGTCAAAGATGCTAGTGCGGGGCGATGGGACGCTGTGGCGTAGGGATGCGCTCACTCATCGACTTTTAGTCTAACAGTATATATATATATAGTGAAAATGCGTACCTAATCAGACGATAAGCCTGACTCCTGCCTAAAGGATAGACTAGATGTAAGGACAGAGAAAAGTAAAAAAAAGGAGGAGGTGTGGAGCTGTAGGGGGATACAACAGAATCTTAATAATTCTGTAGGAATATCTACTACATCTATTACAACATCCCAGGTAGTTTTACAAAAACCTTTATCACATAATTAAGTTTTTAATTTAGAAAAAACAACGGCAAACATTTTTTTAGAAGTTTCAGCTCGAATCGCTCGGATCGCTCGCTTTGAGCATATTCACGCAGGTGAAGACTGCAAGCGTTTTGTTCGTGACGGAACTGATTTTGTATGTAGTCCTACATCTTACATAATAGTAGCGACAAGAAACATGTAACCGTGATATTTGTAATACACCCCATGATTGAAAAGAGTGTCCATGGAGTTTCTTGCACATTCTTTTCCTTACAGATCTACGCTTTGGAATGTGCTATTAGCATCATTTTTCTGACTGACTTCTTGACAATTCAAAAGTGCCTGTAAATGTTTTATTTAAAACAATTGCTTAGAATTTGCTTAGACTTAGCCAGAGCCAGAGACATAGGAGATAAGCTTGATTAAGATCGCACTAATATACATGATGTATATTGTATGATATTTATGGCTTATTAGTATATATTTTCTTGTACCTATTCGCCTTTTCTCTCTCTTTTATTGCACCTACCACTATTTATCTCTGCATCACCCTAAGGTTGACTGGTAGAAAATGCCTAAGGCATTAAGTCCGCCGCTGTACGTTTGTGCATAAAGAATTTAATAAATAAATAAATAAATAATATTATTTAGTCGAAAGTTTATATTATGTATGTGTATTTGTTTGTTACTCTCACACTCAAAGCGCTGAAGGGATTTGGACCATGTCTTGGAACAGCATTTAGTATACTTTTTAGCAACATTGGACGAGACCCACCTGGGGCTCAAGTCTGCTATTTTTATAAATTCGTCATTCCAACACGATCTCATTGTCATTTTGCAAAAAGTTCGTAATCTGCTAATTCATAATGATCGATCACTGATCGGTCAATGGTTTCGTAAGAGAGTTGTGGTTAAATGACAATATCGAGCTGTCTCGTAACAAATTAAAAGCAATGAGTGCACAATGACGTTCTAATGGTAGGTCAAAAGAACTGTCAAAATTTTAGCAGATTACCACATAAGTTAAACATTAAATTGTCATTATGTACGAGATTACCATTCTGTGCCATTTCTTTCAATGGAGTGTCAGTGGTTGACCATTGGAAAGTCATAATGACGCCATTATATTAGTAGATTACCAAACTTGTCAAAAGTGACAATATTATGAAATCAATGACAGACCATTCGGCTGATGACAATCACGGTCGCAAGTTTGTACAAAGAGTAACCGCGACCCTAGAACGGAAAGGCCCTTAAAGGAACACAGGTGGGTTTCAGCCAGTAAAAGTCTGACCCTCTCTTTCGCTATACCCAGAGCGAGAGAAGTCATCTACTCCCAAACCTTTTAGACCTTCGACCATCTGTTCTGCGAGCAACATGTCCTGCCCATTGCCACTTAAGTTTGTTCCGATGTTTGCGATCCTTCGGGCTATAATGGTAATCCTGTTTCTCAACATTGCTTATCTTTTTCAAATTGATTGGCATGTAACTAAAAAGAACCTAAGCCTCTATTTTAATGCCTTAGCCCCTATCCTTCGTTTCTTGCTGGAACCCGCAAGAGCATTACAGACAGGAAGGCGAAGCGAGCTTTTGGCAAAGATATATTATTTTTTTTAGATGCGGAATCATCCAATGACTTCTCTCGCTCTTGGGCGGAGCGAAATGGTGTGTCAGACTTTAACTGACTAAAACTCACTCCTGTGTTTCTTCTTTGCCTTCGTTCTAGGGCCCCGGGGTTCTCTTTCCACAACCCATGGCCCCAGTAGGCTTCGACCCTGCTGGGCCCCTACGGTTTTGCTGACATCTTTTTGAGGCGTACGTGGAACACTACGCGAAGTCGATGACTCGACTTCGGTCCTGACGGTTACCAGGCGGCCAGACAGCGGGTTACCCATTGCTCGCCGTCAGAAAGCCCACGCCTACGGAGCAAAGATCTATCTAGAAATCTAATAGGAACTTCATACCCTATTTATCATTTCTCCCTAAACGTTCACCTACGACTAATATCATAGACAGAAATATAAATAACGACTCAATTACCGTCAACGACAACCCGCCCCCCTAACTGACCACTACACCCCCTACACCAAATGCCTTGCATTGTTTAGACGGCGGCAACGGACTAATAGATGACTTCAAATTGACGGCGACTGACGTAGGGGGGAGGCGACGTCAGCCTATGATTAATGAGGGGTGACCATTACAATGATATTCGCTTTTTATTATGTTGGTAAGGTGGCTTGTGACCGCGGCTTTTCGCGCTTGGAGTCGCTGGACATAAGTATTTATTTCAGTTTCCCATCGTGGTGAAAGGATTTGACAAAAGTTGATTTCTCAGAGTGTGCGGGATGTTTTTTTTTTAATTTTAGCAGGCTCGTGCTTGACCAGTATCTCACCTGATGGTAAGTGATTGTGTGGTCAACGGTGGTGAACGCTTGCCTTGCTAGTAACTCATTCACTCTTGACTTAAAGACCCTAGGTTGTAGCTTTCAGGAAACTAAGACTCCGGCAGGGAGTGCCACTCATCAGTTGTACGCACAATGTTCCCAAAACCTTTTGTGCGTATGGGTGAGCTGTCCACCATATACCGGTTGCGCATCGCCGTACGTCTGGTGGTCCGATGGTGGAACGGGTTAAGCGGATTTAAGCTATGCAATATAACGGGCGTAACAGAAGGCTAAATTAACGTCGCTTGGGGGAGGGAGATCCTTTCATCACACAAAGGATTTAATTAAGAAAATTTACTATTTTTGCTATTGACATGCTAAGAAGAATACTTTTTAGGTGTTTCGAGAAACCAATAGGTATGTACGTGTAAAAATTTTTGCTGGCTAAGGGATATTTTAACCAATGCAGTCAATCAACCAACTCACTGCATATGTAATCGAGACATTTGTAATACATAACATGATTTAAAAGAGTGTCCATGGAGTTTTTTCCAGATTCATCTATAGAGATGTACACACCAAATTGAATAAAATTTACTCATAAACAACGTGAGTATTATCGATATGTTAGTGTTTTAATTCTTCCATTTACGCGTTACCACGACATACGGCTGTGTGGAACTAGCTTTATAATAACTAAATTATGAAGTTTTTTTTTATGATATAAACTAGTAGGTACTTGACTGTGCTCCCACCTGATGGTAAGCAGTGATACAATCGTTGGCGATGAAGCGCACTAGTTCATTAAGAGACTGTTCACTCTAGCCTTGAAGACACCTAAATTATAATCGGATGGGAAGACTGTAGTAAGCAAATTGTTCCAGTCCTTTGATGTACGCGGTAGGCGAAACGCATATTTGTACTGTGAAAGTAAAATAAAGCCTTGAGTATTGTGGTGCCAAGTACAAAAGGTCAGTGAATGAAAAGGAAAATATCGTCGCGCTTGAATCACAAGATGTATAAACGTGGAAGAAGCCAAAGGATTTGTATGGATCCGAGTTCACGACAGTTTGTAGCTCTTTAAGTTGTTATGGAAGAAAGTGTGACTTTATGTTCATTTGTCAAAGTTGTTGTTAAAAAAACGGAACCCTTATAGCATCACTTTGTTGTCCGTCTGTCAGTCTGTCTGTCAAGACCCTTTATTCGGGAACGCGTAGAAGTATCGAGTTGAAATTAAAACTATATATTCAAGTCTGCGGTCCCTTGAAGCTGTACAAAAATCAAACTTCTGAGTTAACGAAAAAAAAAGATTAATTAAACTGTTTTCACAGGTAAGTTTGTACGGAACCCTCAGTACGCGAGTCCGACTCGCACTTGCCCGGTTTTTTTATTATTACTCGACTGCACCAGAATATGGTTTATGTTTTTTATCCGACTGTTTGATGTGTGTTTATGTATGTAAGTACATATATTTCTTTTGGTACACCCTTAAGACTAAACGCCTTTCTTTGAGGCGCTCATGGAACACTACGCGCCGTCGAAGACTCGGGCACGCTATATAGGACGGGCGGTCAGCGAGCTACCCATTGCTCGTCGTCCGCAACAAGCCCGCGCTTACGGTGTCCGGAGATCGCTCTGCGAGGCATCTCCTGTCGCGGCGGCTGGGGCTTAGCTGTACGCCGACAGACAGTGCTAATGACAATCCATTAGCACTGTCTGTCGGCTGTTGTTATTTTAACCACAACCTTCTCTACTGAAGCCTATCCTCCTGCCCTTGTCCCATGTTATTTGGAGTCGGCGCAACACCTTTCTTCAATTATGTCCTATTACCATTCACGCTATCACTCCCTTTTCTTTTATATCACTCCTCACACAATCCATCCATCTTTTCTTTGGCCTCCCTCTCCTTCTCCCTCTCCATCTACCTACCCATTCTATTCTAACAATACTAAAACCTAAATCTCTAAATTTAAAATCGTCTAACTTTAAAATCCTTTTCGTACCCGTCTCTTCAAACGAATAGCAAACAGAGAGATCTTAAAATAAAGATAAGTAGTGGATTCGTAAGTTCTTTGTAGTTTCCTAAGAGTGCATTAGCTAATCAAATGTAGTGTTGTTGGCTTTAAAATGGACTTTAAAAGTAGAAACGAGTTATGTCGGCGACGGTTAGTATCTACTTTTAACAGTTTTTTTAAGGCAATCATTTAATGACTTCTTCCATTCTAGGGCGGAGCTGACTGACTAAAACCACACCTGTGTTCCTTTAGTTGCCCTTTTGCGTTCCAGGACTACGAGTAACCCTTTCAGAAGTCGACCCATGGCCCCAGTAGGCTTCGGCCCTGCTGGGCCTCTACGGTTTTGCAGACATCCCTTTGAGGCGTGCGGGAAACACTACGACTCGGGCTTGGTTCGGACAGTTACCGGACGGCAGTACTTTTGTGTAATAGCAGTGAGATAGAAATATTAAATGGACCTCTCAAATGTAGCAGGAACCACTTAGGTTCATAAGCAAATAATAGGTATAATTTACCTAAAGTTTGTGGAAGTAAGTAACATGGAGTTGATAATACCTTCTCTAAAATCCCGGAATCATAAAGCGTAAACACGTGTCTAGTATTTTTATGTAAAGAATCTATGTACAAAATTTCATAACTGTATCATGGAAAATCATAAAGTTATCAGCTTGTTATGTTACCTGATTGTCCGCACAAATACATGGTCACCGGACCATCCGGGTGACTGAGGGGTTGTTTTGCTCCAGCACCCAGCTGTGCACTGGCACCTAATGCCCGCTATGACCTGCCGTGACCTGTGTTGTACTTAGTGTTGGTGATGTCCAACTTGCGACCTTTTTTTAAATATTTTTAGGAAAAATTCTAGCATGGTGTAAATATTATTGGAATGGATTCAGTTACTGATTCTGAACATACTATATTCAGGTTTCGCATATACTAAAAATAATATTGTATATTTATTTTCGAGTATAATCTCTACTATCTACCGTTTTCCGTAGCAATGACGTAACTGGTCGTCGAAAATACTATCCAAGTAGGTAGCACAAACAATTTGATAATCGATATATATATATATATAAAAAAAAGTCGTGTTAGTTACACTATTTATAACTCAAGAACGGCTGAACCGATTTGGCTGAAAGTTGGTGGGGAGGTAGCTTAGAACCAGGAGACGGACATAGGATACTTTTTTTTTTGAGTAGGGTAGAGTAGGGAAGAGTAGGGTAGAGTAGGGTAGAGTAGGGTAGAGTAGGGTAGACTAGGATATAGTAGTCAGATGACGGGAGCGAAGCCGCGGGCAAAAGCTGTATGATAAAAAATACTTTTCTAAGTATGGTTATATTTTCTTTTTGGATAGAAAAGGTTATTGCTACGGTTTTCGTAGCACTCTGCGTAGCGGGTCTACGAAATAACTATTTCTAATAGAACGAAAGATTGAGATGAAAATAATCATAGCCAGACATTCTAGCCATAGTAATTACAGTTACAAGGCATCATTGAAGTTAAATCTATATATATATATATATAAAAGCGAAATACCACTCACTGATTAATCACGGAATCTCAGAAACTACACTTACAAACTTAAAATTTGGCAGGTAGGTTCCAGGGTGTAGACATCTGCTAACAACGGATTTTACGAAACTCTATCCCTAAGGGGGTAAAACGGGGGCTGGAAGTTTGTATGGAGAAACCTATTTTCACGCGGGCGAAGCCGCTGGTAGAAGCTAGTTATATATATATGTTTTTTATTATTATTATTGATAGCCACGCGTTTAGCCGCTATGTTACCTGGTGGGAAGCGATAATTTTTTTTTTTGGTGGGAAATCATCTAATGACATCTCCCGACCCTGGGCGGAGCGAGAGGGCATGTCAGACTTTAACTGACTAAAACTCACTCGTTTGTTCCTTCTTTGGCTTGAGTTCCAGGGCCCCGGGGTTCATTTTCACTTAACCCACGGTGTCAAGCGATGATGTGGTTGACTTCAGGGTATGCTTTAATAGAAGTAATCTACTCACTTATGACTAAAATATCTGATCATAGACCTTACTTACAATAAACGCCAGAAAATATAAGCAAAAGCTCAGCTTATCCCACCACGGATAACAGCCGTAACATTAACGCCAAAGCGTTCGTGTTCACAAAAAGGCCAACGGCACACAACCAAAACAAGACTGGGTCAACGAAAGCTTAACCTACAATAAATTTTAATAAAATAGTATCGCATGAAACAATGTCACAGAACAAACAAATAAAATAGGTGAACGACACCGAAGGACCTTGCTGAATAATCTTTCAATTAATTTACAATTCGCCCACTCGATTCACTGAATGAACAGGTGGCTACGGGCAAGCGGAAAAATATCCTACAAAACCCATCACTATAACACTACAAAATTTTATAAAACGACATACATTGCGCGCTAGATTTGCAGATGAACATTGAGTCACAGTACAGAGCGGGTAATGTATACGAGACTTGCAAAATCCCCGTGTTTCGTCCGTGTTAATCTCCCTGAATGGGGTTTGTTTACGAATGCTGAGTGGCCATGAACCGGGGTTACACTTTATTCCTCTATATTCGGATATTTCGCTTCGAAAGCGAGAGTGGCCTGGTTTTTGTTTCATGTTTGATTTATTGCCGTTGTGTAAGCGTGGCGGTCACGTTGTCATTGACGGGTTGACGCCTGTGTCAATGATCGACCTTTCGTTGTGTACGGATTTTGTTTATGGAATGTTGGAAAATTGAAAATCTTTTTACTCAACATTTACTAGAGCTCGCTGTGATCGTGGACTTGCCTATTGTCTTTCCTCTCTATGGTTTACTTTTGTACAAATTCTAAGTTATGAAAACGCTGACACAGACCTTTTGGTATCGAAAATGTTTAAAAAAAAGAATTATGATGCCCTTATGTACAAAATTAAATTTGTAACTGAGTGTTAAATTGTAAATAAACAAAAAACGAATTATGAAATTAAATTATTATAGTTACTGATTTAAGGCACAAATTCGATGTGATGATTAAATGTTCAAAAATATAGATTTTTGAATAGCGAATAGAAATATGTTCGCGAATAGAATACATATATACGCAATACCTCTCTGATTTCCGTTAAATTATCTTTAAATTGTTAATTATGATAATGTTAATCATTAGTCACCAAAGTAAAGGAATACACATGACATGAAAGAATAAGAACAAAAAATAAACAACAAAAAGAAAAGGTAAGAAAATTAGTTTATGGTACTCACGGGTGTGGTACTCGAGCGCCCTCTGCCGCGTCCTCTCCGAGACTCGCTCTTCACCGTCTGCAAGGTCCCGTCCGGAGCCAAAATAAGCTATAACAACACAGACACACCACGGACTTAACATAAAGCAAAAATAAAGTAAGTAAAAACAAAGGAGAAACGTTAACACAAAAAAAGGGAAAAATGAATAGACAAACATGCAATGGAGGTAAGGTTAGATGGCGACAGATTAGTGGTTTAGTATGAAAATTTTGTTTGTGTTTGCTTTAAAGTACCTACCTATATTAATACTAATACAAACATTTTAAAATCAAGATGTTTTAACTAAAATTTAAAACTTTCTGCAATGCCAAGTAAGCGCCATCTATGTTCAGTTGTTTGAAACCAAACAAACGTAAACCGTCACGTCGCTTGAGCTTATAGTAGTTCCGCTACTCTACGCTAGATGGCGTGTTCTGTAATTAAACTCCCGAAAAGTTTATGTGAGTAAAATTTATTAAAAATAGTTTTATTGATAAAAAAAAATTGTCGTGAAACGTTATTTGATTTTTTAAGCATCACCTTTTATAATTACGTCTATTTTATTATTTGTTTTATTTGCCTGCCCGGTTTTTTTTTATCCAGCTATTACTCTACTCTTATAAACTTTAAAACAAGAAACAGGCATCAAAATATTTATATTAAAATAACAAGTTTTAGTTTTTTTTTTTCAAGTATTTTACAGATGATTCGGTGATTTTGTTACGATAGAACAATATTCATCAAGCGCTAAAATCCTCATTCACAATAAATGATTTAGCAATCCGAAATTCTAATATCAGAAAAAATCATTGATGACATGCTCAACTGTCACGTTAACGACGGCTGTCATTGTCAAACCTAACGAGCTTTTTCGTTTTCTAGCCACACACTAATTAAATAGGTTACTCCAACTGAGGCCACGAATAAATAAATAGTTTCTGTTACTGAGCACATGGCATCGCCTCACACCTGGCGTTTTAGTTCGTTACTCCTGTTTTTGTGTTAGACGCGAACGACATTTGTTCTATCGCCGTCTCTCTCTATTTATCTATCTCTTTCTACCTCTATCTATTCTTATTCAAATCGCAGGATTTGTAATTATCCCTGTGAACAGGTCCGGGACTTAATTTTCGTTCGCTAGAGAGATTTTAATAAGATGAATAAACATTAGGAAGGTCTTTATGGGAAACAGCTGCATTATTGCCTTTTCGTACGTTTGTCACGGGTCTGAGATTGTACAAGAAATCATGTGACCATTTTTATTTGTAGTTCTAGTTTTATTATTCCATGTCATCAGAACTTAGTTATTGTAAGATATCGAATGTTAAAATTTATCCGATACATCATGGTTTTTGCACGTAGCCTGGCATATAATCGTTTAATACTTGTCATATTTTTGTTTTAATTGTTATAAAAATATATTTTAGAACCATGATTTTAAAATTCACAATATTAAATTATTGTAACCAAAAATTCTTAGTTAATTTAAACTACACAGAAAAACGTTAAAACCGGGACTTCCTTCAATTTATGACTCGCAACATTGTGACATACTTTAAAAATGTTAGGGGAATGTTACAAACATGACTACCGTTATTTAAATATTAATTATCAAGAAGCATCATTGTCATACATTGCATTAATAAACCAGTTTGTAAATTAGAATTAGTACACCTTGGTACAACCATCTGTCCGTACTTATTAAAATTATTAATGTTTCTAATTAATATTTTCGTTTTTTAGTAACACCTTTGAAAGCACATTGATATTGCGTGTGATTGGCTCTGCTTTTAATGTGTTATTTCATAATTTTATGGGGTTCGAAACCCGAGTATCGATTTAAATTATTGAATGGTTATGAAGTTCTTTTAATGATCAAATTGTGTCATGTTATTAATATAAAGTTTCTAAGCAGAGTTAAACACAGAATTTAAGTTTTCAGTAAGTTTTGCGTTATCATTTTCTTGAAGTTTATATGAGAGACTATGAAGAGGACCGTCGATCGTTAAACCTACTAACATGTACAATTTTAATCCTCCTACAAGTTACAAATCTTAAAAGGCCCCTTGTATCCGCAATTTCTCACTAAAACTTGGTCCTTCGTTCCGCGGCACGCCTCCTCACGTGTATTCGTAAACAAATTACTTACTCTCGGGAGATCATACAGTAGCACTCGTACGTAATACTGCTCGTATTCTCGTGTCGTGGGTGCGTGTTGCGTGGGTTTGTTGAGGCAGGTCGTGTCCGTCACGCAAAGCTCTTGATTGCCTCATTGACTAGTGAGACATGTCCATTTGTATTGGACCTTAATTTTAAAGGCATGTGACGCGGTTACTATCGCTGGAAGGCGACTTGTGGTCGAGAGACAGATCTTTTTGGGACAGAATTACAATAAATTACTTTACTTCGTTTATTTTGTAGACAGTTATACTGTAAAGAGTTTCAGAAGCGTAACTAAGATAGTCTACATATAGATTAACGGTTTTTACAACGACATTAGCAATAGTACCTATTGGCTGTAGGTTAACTGATAATTAAGTTGTCATGAATGACACGAATGTATGATATTTAAGGCTAGAATTACGTGGGAAGTTCTTGTTGCATTACAAAATCTTGCGTCGCTTGAAATTCGTAGCTCACACGAGGGTTCAAATTGGGATAGCTCCTGTATCTTAGTTTAACATATTAGAAATAAGTGCTTCGATAAAAAGTTACCATTGTTCTCAATAAATAGAAGTCTATGAAAATAACTTAGTACACTAGTCTTGCAGACGACTTTAATAGCCTAACTTAAAATATAAGGTTCCACGAAATCGTTTGTTTCTATCGCCTATAATTCACTTTAAGTGAGACAGTTGCCATAAAAGTAAAGTAACATGTAACCTAATTATATTTAATGTTAAATATAATTCATCAAGACAACCTTCCATTGAAATTGTACCACCATGATGGATTGAAATGGCAGTTATTTAAAATCGGTTAAAAAGGCAGGTGCATCGCATCGCCGAAGATAATAAAGGCAGAAGATAATCTCGAACGTTAATCTGTACAGTAAAAGTAACGAGGTTAATTGGAATATGTTTTGTTTCGTTTTGGTATGCCTGTTTTTTTGCGGACCGTTAGTAAATTACAATGGGCCCGTGTTTAGTGCCGCTACTCGACGACAGATGGCATGCAAACTAATTTGCGGAACTGCGCTCCCATAAATTTGGTTTCGATACTTTATTTAAAGACTTTATGATGTATTGTGTGGTATTTTAGGATACAGTAAATGCAAAGAAAATAGTACATTCAAGTTTCTTAAATTGTTTATAATGATGTACAAACAAAATATGCAGCCGAATCTAAAACGCTTAGTACGAAACTGAAAAGTCGAAAATTCGAGGTAAAATAAAGCAAGTCGACGGCAAACGAGCCTTAAGTGAATCTGAAATTGACGATATTCGTCCCAAAGTGCCGATTCGACGTGTCTGTGCGATTCAGCGGTTTTGTTTGAATGAGAGTGCGATTCGCGACAATATCGAGTGCGTAGTAGGTACGGTTGGCAAGCAATGCCTTGTGGCATGGCTGGCAAATAGTTTCAAAATAAAGATTGCTTTTTCTATTGGCTTCTAAGATTTTATATTGGAAAGTAATTACATTGAATAGTGTCAAACGATTTTCGGATTGAATGTTGCGCAAAAGCTGAATTTGTTGGGTCGATCTTTAAGCTTTGGAGTTGATATTGAATGTATGATTAAATAAAAACTAAACAAACACAACTGGTTTAGTTTTTGAATGATAAATGATAAATGATATTTATTTTGTAAATAGGTTTAAAAAAACACTTTTACACGTCAATTTTTTTTTCGTCATTTTTAAACTAGATGAGGCCGGTGTTTCCTAGCTGACTACCCTGAGAAGAAACACCGAAACAAACTCAGGGGTCAAAGTCTCTTTTAAAGTCCATACAGTAAATATGTAATGGTTAAATCACATGAGAACCATGCAGATTTGTCTGAAATGGTCTTTTGAAGAAAGAACCTTACAGATTTGAGTGGACCTGTCCAGTCAGTGCAAGCATTTGTCAGTATTCGTAAAGCTCAACTCAGGACTACTAAGGAGCTCAACTACTTGACGAACAATACCAAGGAAAGGACATTTGGGTAGGCCGCAGAAAATACTCAAATTGCCAGACATACGTTAAAATTACTGAAAAGGAAAAAAAAAGCAATCAACATAGTCCTCACGTTCACAATAATAAAAAGAAAAATATTGTTTACAATACTAAGTAAACATTGATGTCAAAAATTAATAGAGAAAGAGAAAAAAAAAAGTCAAATTGCAAAATAAAAATAATCTACAATATCAAATTGTAATAAATAATAAAAAGCAAAATTGAAATTAAAAACAAAAGAAAAAAAAATAATAAGACAACAGTTGCAGTGCGTACTGGAGCAGGTCAATCCCAAGCCTTTTGGTCCTCAACATAGTCCTTTATAGTGTAAAAAGCCTTTTGGCAAAGTTTTCGCTTTACAAATAATTTGAATTTATTAAGGCTTAGTTGTTGAATATGACTAGGAAGTTTATTATAGAAGTGTATGCATTGGCATCTAAATGAGCCCCCTATTTTTTTCAGCCTGGTTGTAGGAACCACAAATTTGTGTTTGTTCCTAGTATTAAAATTATGAATATCACTGTATTTTTTAAAACATGTTTAGTCATACATTCAATATCAAATCTTTCGACTATCATGAGCCTCGACGGATGCAAAAAGAACTAAAAAAAATCTGCAATTTTGCGATAATTGCAATAACCTAAAAAAATATCAGATTCCACAACTTCCACAACATGGCAACTTTTTTTTACAGATTTCACCTTATTATATTTAGTACAGAATATTTGTCGTGCTTTGGAATATGATATTTTTTGTAAGTTACTACGATAACTTTTTTACTATACACCCGTCGACCTAATTAGCTACTACCAAAAGGACACAAATCACAGCATTTAGCTATCCACAGCCTTTCCGTTCAAAACTTCAACAACTTAAATTACAAACACAAATCACAAAGTTTATTAGCATTAAACTCTAAAACTATTATCTTGAGACTGCTGACTTTGGCTTTTCCTTTCAGAGTATTCTTTCGAGAATGTTTGCGAACAATAGAATAAGTTTATATTGTAGCAAACAATTACACCGTACAAGAAAGTTAACCTATAAATTATTGTGTGAATGTCGGGACGTCTACAGACTAATTTTACACTCGAGTACGTTTAATCTACAACAATATTCTAGAAATGTACGGTCAGTCTTGGTGCCTAAAAAGATAATTTATGAGGACTTGTACAAGAATATTTTTTTGTAAAGAGATATTGTGACATTTGACAAAGGAATTTTTGAACTGGTAAAATATATTCGTAGATAAATGGCGAATGCATTATTAAAACTGGCATTGTGTTTAAGATATGAGGAGAACAAGAAAACCTACATAAAACCAAAAGCATTTATTTCAATGCCATTTTGGTTTCATACAAACGACGTTTAGACATTCGATCAAAAATTAAAGTTAGTAATCATTTATTGCGCAAAGAGATTCAGTGGCTATTTCACACAAATAAGACCACTGTCCTACGAACTAGGAAACAATCCTGTATATTGAAGAATACATTTTCCATTGAACAATGGGCTAGTCGATCAACACATTACATATTTAATTCACTTTATTTGATATTTTATTTTATCTCAACATTATTTTCGTGGAGGTAATTTTCACTTCCAATCAATCTCTAAACGGTAGCTAACAGGTTTTTAGTCACATATACCTGGGGTCGTCAGTAGCTTCACCGCCGTAGGCGTCGGCTGGGGTCGGCTGGGGTCGGATAGGGTAACAAATTGGTCAGAAACACCCTCCCCAGTGTTTAAACAGATATCTGCACATCAATGCGTGTTAGCCACTAAATGTATTAAGAGATTATTCTGCTTTCGTACTGTTAAAAGCGCGTGACTGTGTAATAGGGTAAAAAAGTTAGGAAACATACGGAAGAGTGCTTTCAGGTTTACTAATTTGATAATAGGTACCGTTAGCTTATTAATTGAAACTGGCGTTGAAAAGGGTCATTCTAATAGTACGTAAATATACGTATGTAGATGCGAGACGCACAGGACCGGTCATTATGGCGACACTTGGGGGAGGCCTATGTCGAACAGTGGATGTCTTTCGGCTTAAGTGATGATGATGACGAATAGTACGTAATGCTTTTGCTTCGCCCGCGTGCAAGTCGGTTTTTCCATAAAACTTTTGATCCTCATTTCATTGGGTTTGAAAAGTTCTTTTTTATT
Organism: Mythimna impura; assembly: GCA_905147345.3. Classification (NCBI taxonomy): domain Eukaryota; kingdom Metazoa; phylum Arthropoda; class Insecta; order Lepidoptera; family Noctuidae; genus Mythimna; species Mythimna impura. The sequence continues at coordinate 27,308,477 of LR990343.1, read as the reverse complement.
CTTTATAAATATCGCAAAAGGAACCTTATGAAAAATTTCAGTGTTCTAAGTCTAAGTTTTGGTTGATGAGTCAGTGAGGGAGTCAGGACTTTGTCTTTTATATATATATATAAAATAATAGCCATCTCAGTCGACACACCCCAGCCTCAGAGAGGTGTTAGAAATTTTTAAAATTCTCGGCTTTTTTCTACCCACTCTGTCTATTGGTGAACCGCATTTCGCAAAACTTATGAAAGTCTGATCAGTAGCTTTTGAGTTTATTGCGAGATTTATACTAAGTCCTACATCAACTGTAACAAAACTAGAATAATATACATCACAAGCATCGTAAATGTCTTTCTTACAAAATAAATCGGTGCATTAATATCTACATAACATGATTTAAAAGAGTGTCGGTGGAGTTTCTTGCACATTTTTCTCCATAGAGATCTACGCTTTGGAACGTGCAATAAGCATCATTTTTCTGACTTAACTGACTTCTTGACAATTCAAGAGTGCCTGTAAATGGTTTATTTAAAATAAATGCTTTGAATCCATCTTAACAAATCGACCAGCATGGTGTATCGAGCGACCGTGGACGTGGCAAGTCGACAAAGGCAGCAGTGGTCCGACAATTCAATCAGGCTGCAATCAAATTGACTCGGCTCGACGCGACACCGCGCCGTAAGCAACTGAACACACTAAAAGTGAAGCGACATGACAAGGGATGCTGAACTCGAGTTTTTGGCGGTAGGGTTTCAATACACTTAGGTACTCGAAAACTCGCTTCAATTTACTTTTTTCCGCACTAAGGTGGAAAAGTGTGTAAGCTCATATCGGGCTGGTCGGCACACAGCCCCTACTAGTCGTCAGGCAGCCCCCGTTTATTTAGTTCTTCGTAAGTGTTTTTCACTGCAGCACTCGAAATTTTACTTCGGTCGCAATGACAAACTATCTCCACTTGTATCAAAGTTTACTACACCTATGGGGTTTGTTTTAAAAAGATTTTTAGAAATCTGTCAATGTTTGATACCTACCTACTTTTCTCAAGAGCTGCAATATACAAGTAAACTCTTCTTTATGCCTAAAATATATGTCTGTATGTATTTCTATTTAAAAAAACACGGCAAACTATACAACCTTTCTATAAAGGAGAAAATTGGCAGACGCTATCTACTAAATTCAAAGAGTTTTCCTGAGTACCAATTAAATCAGACACAAAAAGACTAAAGTTCACGTGCAACAACGGTCAGCCAGACTCGATCGATGCGACCAAATCACTTAAATATTTAAGTTGGTCGCGTCTTGTCGCGCGACGCTCAGTGTGTGCGCCTCCTAAAGCTCCACACAACGCAATTGGCTATTGTTTAATGTCGCCGAGGACACGGCCGGGTTTTTTTATCCTGTCGACGACGGAAGCACAATTCAGTGCAATCACGACTCGGTGACGCGGGACGCGATATAGTTGCGCGTGTAGACGGTGGCGCTGTAGGCGGCGAGTAGCGGAACTAAAAACTTTGAACGGAAGATTATTTTTAATTTAATTGAATTATGTCGTGTATTGTAGCTATAGAATGAATTATATTATTATTGAAACTAGATTATATTAAGCACGTAATTTTTATGGATCCTTAATTCCTTTTTGTTTGAAAGACTTATCTTTTTTATAAATGAGTGATTAAATTTTATAGAGCGTGAGAAAGAAACCACGAAAATTCCCGTCCTACATATCGGGCGAGTGAATCTGTGCATAGCGTGGAGTTTAATTTAACAAATTGAACCGCCATCCGGCCGCGGCGGCCAAGTGGCGGATATGTCATGATGCCGCCAGCCGCTCTCATGACGCACGTCAGCGGCAAACGTGTCGAAACACAGAAATTACCCAAAGAACGCTACGAAAATTTTTCTGGAATTAAAATGAAAAATTTGAAAACTATACCTATTCTATAAAAAAGAAAAATTTATAACCTTTTCAATCATAATAAAAAAAAAACCGGGCAAGTGCGAATCGGACTCACGCACTGAGGGTTCCGTACAAACTTATATCTATGAAAACAGTACAATTCCCGAATCGAGTTATGGAGATTTTACGAATCGCATTTTTTTTTTATTGTGACGAAACTATATATTTACAGTTTGTATCATTTTTCCTATACTTGTGCTATGAGACCTTGATTCATGCCAAATTACAGGATTCTAGGTCAACGGGAAATACCCTATGAATTTTGATTCCGTTGAGAGCGTAGTCGAAATACACGTTTTTTGCGACATAAACGGCCGTATTTTTTTGGGACCGCAGACCTGAGTATATGGTTTTAATTTCAACTCGATACCTCCACTCGTTCCAGAAATAAAGAGTCTTGACAGACAGACAGTCCGACGGACCACAAAGTGATCCTATAAGGATTCCGTTTTTTTCTTTTGAGGTACGGAACCCTAAAAAAAGGACTTATTGGATTATGTACGTAATCCAATAAGTACTTTTATTTCTGCTGTTATTTTTTATTCTTGATAGGGTTGCGCTTGACCACTATCTCACCTGATGGAAAGCGACGATGTGGTCGATGATGGAGCACGCTTGCCTATAACATAATCACTCTTGACTTCGTACTCGTACCGAAAGAATTGATATTTTGATTTAGTCGTGGTTATTGTTATCTATATAAAAGGAAATACTGACTGACTGACATATTAACGCACAGCCGAAACTGTTGGGACTAGGAGCGTGAAATTATGCACAAGGTTTCTTTTTATGATTTTAATATTGTTTTTGATAGTGAACTGGTAATGGTCAATGATGTCACAACCGTCAGGCTTACGAATAAAATAGTTGAACTCGAACGCTGCTTTTGTATGTTGCAAAGTACTCTGTGTATAATCACCTGACGACTGGTAAAGTCTGTAGACAGTGTATAACAACAAGTTCTTCTTAATAAGACAAGAATATCTCTTAAACATGAATTTGCAAAACACGAGTATTTGTTTATCAATATTAATTTGCATTATTTTGCAAAACGTCACGAGACGAGCACAAAGAGCGCGGGAATTCGAATGATTTAAATTTGGAATCGGTGTAAAGCTCACATTGATTGGCGGGTGAGTCAGTATGCATTGTCCCATGGTGAGCTGAGTCATGGCTCACAATGTAACGCTTTAGCCTGAACTAAACAATAAAATTATCGACATTATGCTAATTTGTGAAAACAAAAACTAAAAGGGTGAGAGGGAAAATAATTGTGATACCTACGGACAAAGTCTTAGACTGTTTAACCCCTTAACCACTTACGTCGGGTATATATGACAACCACTCTCGCTTTTATTTTGCCAGGGTCGCACATCCACGACCAAATACTCCATCTCATCAGCTCTTCTTTCACCTATGGGGATTAAAGGAGCTAAACGAGATGGAGTACCCAGTCACAAACATACGACTTTGTATGAATAGTTTATTTGTTTACTATAAGAGTATGAAAGAGAGAGAGAGTATGAGAGTGTGTGGATGCATTCTAATGTTTTTTTTTAGTATTTGGCAGTAAATGTATGAAGACAAACGGAGCACAAATAAAAAATAAAACATATTCAATTATGGAATAGAACGCAGTCACAAACTGCGCCGCGCAACAAAAAAAAAAGTTACAACGAATCCCACACAGTTTTCTCTTTCAATGAAAATCCTTTTTTCACGTAATACTAAAATGGTATGTTTGTAAACAAACCATATCTGTTTCAGTGAAGTTCAAGGACCCAGGTCTCGGTCAGGGGTATACCCGGGTACTTTGTGACCGTTTACACCCGGGACGAGGGTCCAAGGGTTTTCCTTGTACGACCTCCTTATTTTACGATAGGACTGGCTTTAAATATATTATCTATGGATGTTGTTGTTTTCGAATTTGGAATATCGTGTTTGGCTTTATAATTTTTTGTTTGAAATTGATGCGATGGAATAGTTTGTTTGCGGTGTCATAGCCCTGAAATGGGTCCATCTGTTGTTGTTTTATGTTTAAAATGCACTTATCTAATTTACGATTATCGATTATATACGTAGGTATATGTTAAAGGATATCTTATCGGTAGGTATAGTTTACTCAAAAGAATTTCAATGTCATGAATGAATGAATCATTTGAATTTTTTATTCTCTCTTCTTGATCCTGCAATCTGTCGATTCGACATTGATCGGGAAATTAAGTAGTTTATTTGGTCGTGCAGTGAACAATATCCATTGATATGCCTACATAATTATCTATTATGGCATTAAATCGATATAATAAAACTAATACTAAGTATAAACTAAGATATAAAGAAAACTAAAACTAGGCGTTCTTGCAAAGGTCCGACGGTACTTCACACCGGGACAGCTTCTAATGTTATACAAAGCACAGGTCCGATCGTGTGTGGAGTACTGCAGTCACATATGGGCTGGTGCTGCAAAATGCCATCTAGCAGCTTTGGACTCAGTGGAAAGGCGTGCGAAGAGGCTAATTGGGGATCCAGATTTGGTTAAGTCCAATCTACAAAGCCTCGAGCACAGGCGCAGGGTAGCCAGCCTATCGGTATTTTACAGGTTGCATTTTGGAGAGTGTGCGCGGGAATTGCATGACTTGATTCCGCCAACTCCTTTCTACCATCGGACAACCCGACGTACGGCGAGTATCCACCCTTACGTTGTTGAAACTTCAACGGTCCGGACTAAGCGTTTCGCTTCGTCGTTTATACCGCGTACATCGAAGGACTGGAACAATTTGCCTGCTGCGATCTTCCCGTCCAACTATAATTTAGGTGTCTTCAAGGCTAGAGTGAATAGGCTCTTAATAAACTAGTGCGCCTCACCATCAATGATTGCATCACTGCTTACCATCAGGTGGGATCGCAGTCAAGCGCTGGTTTATATCAATTAAAATTTTTTTTTTTTTTTTTAATTGATTTAAAATCAATTAAAAAAAAAAAAAAAAAAATAAGATCCTGTGGTGCTCTTTTTAAAGTTTTTTCATCAAATTATTATTTGGCAGGCGGTATGGATTAATTAAATTAGCATATGCTTTTTGTAAGTTTTGAGAAAATCTAATACTTAATTTTTAACGGTTTTTTATTCTATATTATTTTATATATATTTAATTCTTATATTCGTTATGCACAACGGTGCATCAGTTACCATGCGCAGAACTTTTGATTACAAGTGTTGGAGAATTTCTAAATTGGAGTTAGCAGCAGTGCCCCACAAATTTATTCCTGTATTATTTTGTTATTTGAAAATTAAGAAAATAAACAGGTTTTTGTTCCGTGTTTATACGGGTTCAGGTCGCGTGGGTAGCTTTTTATTTCATTGTCTGTAGTTCAGGGTTATTGAGAAGGAAGTTGAGCAACTTACAAGAATCAGGAGTAAAGCAGCTTTTGTATTAAAATGAACTTTTTATTAAAATACATTTCGTAAGACAACTCATTTTCCGGTTTCGCGGTCACGGGTTTAAAACTTCTGAAACGTGAGTTTGGGAAATACTTAGAATTAAATTACAAAGGTTTCTTTTTTATTGAATTGCGTTTACATTTTCATTAAAATTAAGTAAGAATGTAAATGTGAACGTAATTAAGTAAGAGTGTAATGTATGAGAGTAATGGAGGATGTCTTCAAGGTTTTGGAATGGAGAGGGCTAGGCATTAATGTCAATGGCGAGTACATCACTCACCTTCGGTTTGCCGACGACATAGTAGTCATGGCTGAGACTACGGAGGAGCTCAGTATAATGCTTGGTGACCTCAGTAGAGCTTCCGAAAGAGTGGGACTTAAAATGAACATGGACAAAACCAAAGTCATGGTAAACAGCCATGTAGCACCCACTCCTATCAAGGTCGGGGACTCTACACTCGAAGTTGTAGACGAATACGTTTACCTGGGACAGACGGTCCAGTTGGGAAGGTCTAACTTCGAGAAAGAGATCAATCGTCGAATCCGACTCGGCTGGGCAGCGTTCGGGAAGCTGCGCGGTGTCTTCTCGTCCAATATACCACAGTGTCTCAAGACGAAAGTCTATGACCAGTGCGTGTTGCCAGTGATGACATATGGCTCCGAAACGTGGTCGCTTACAATGGGCCTCATTAGAAGGCTTAAAGTCACCCAAAGGGCAATGGAGAGGGCTATGCTCGGAGTTTCCTTGCGTGATCGAATCAGGAATGAGGATATCCGCAGGAGAACCAAGGTTGCCGACATAGCACGAAGAATCGCCAAACTAAAGTGGCAATGGGCAGGGCACATTGCTCGCAGAACAGATGGCCGTTGGGGCCGAAAGGTTCTGGAATGGCGACCACGTACCGGAAGACGTAGCGTTGGAAGGCCTCCTACAAGGTGGACCGATGACTTGGTGACGATTGCGGGAGTCCGATGGATGCGAGACGCACAGGACCGTTCGTTGTGGCGACGCTTGGGGGAGGCCTATGTCCAGCAGTGGACGTCTTTCGGCTGAAATGATGATGATGATGATGAAGTAAGAAACCTTTGCGACGTTTCCATTCTAAAACATTGGGGAGAATTATTTGTTTTGAAAAATGTATTGACTCTGGCCAAGCATTTTATGGATCGGTTCTTCATAATTCATAGTCACCCGACACTGACAATACAGCTAAACGTTGGACGTGGTTTTTTAGAACGTATCACCACCACGATTCGGCTGAACGTGAGGTAACCGCATTACATTCCAGCGACGTTTTTCAATTCGGTGCGCCAACTTGTAATACGGCGTGTTGCTGCGACATATAATAAATATGTATCATTGATGATAAAGGCAAGCCTAGATTTTTTAGGCCCTTTTAGGCATGTCGAACCAAGTATTGAAAATGTTCACTGGAAGAAAATGCATTGTATCAGTTGTGTTTAACCAAAGAAACAAAAAAGTTTAAAGAAGAACTTCGCTTTTAATTTTTCTTCCAGTATTTTTGTCATCGCCAAACTTAAGTGGCAGTGGGCAGGGCACATTGCTCGTAGAACGGATGGTCGATGGAGACGAAACGTTCTAGAGTGGCGACCGCGCACCGGAAGACACAGCGTTGGAAGGCCTCCCACAAGGTGGACCGACGACCTGGTGAGAGTCGCGGGAATGCGGTGGATGCGAGACGCACAGGATCGGTCATTGTGGTGACGCTAGGGGGAGACCTATATCCAAAAGTGGATGATGATGATTTTTGTCATTAAAAAAAAAACATTTTCTTACTGGTCTTGTCTTACTTTTCTAATCAAAAGGAGCTGCATCATATTATAATTGATTTTGATAATTCTTATGAGCCATAAAAAATCAAAAAACCTGATGCTGAATAAGACTCTTCTGAATATTTTATAGAAATAATTATAACAAACTAGATGACACGGCAAACGTTGTTCTGCCATATAAATCATCAAATAAAAACTGGGGGGTTGAGGTAGGAGGGTAAAAAATAGCCTACAGCCTATTCTCAGATCTACTAAATATTCACAAAAAAATTCATAAAAATCTGTCAAGCCGTTTTGGATCATTTCCTTAATAAGCACTGTGACGCAAGATTTTTGTATATGTATCATAAAATTTGAATATACTCCATTTTTAATGTTGGAAATGATAAAATAATTTCTCCTGTTCTGGATGGAGCGAAAGGGTGTGAAGCCACCTGTGTTCCTTTAGTTGCCTTTTGCGTTCCAGGGCCACGGTAAGTCTTTCGAACTTTTCCGCAATCCTATCAAGCAGCGGCCTTAGTAGGCCTCGTCATTCTACTGATATTTCTTTGGCCGGACAGCGAGCTACCCATTGCGCGCCGTCCGCAATACGAATAGGGTAATTGTTAGTTAAATTTTCCTTTTTAATAGTAGTGTTACATTGAAATAAGTATGATTACTTTTCTAACTTACTTATACACACTTTGTCTACATCTCTCATCCAACTCTCCTGTCGCAGGTCTGCTGGAAGAAATTTCATTTGAAATAAGCTGCACCTTTGAGCTCTACTATCTCTATTTGTTCTTTTCGCTTTTAAGTGTGTATGTGTGTGTACATAAATAAAATAATAATTATTCTTAAAGAAGAAATTAGACTTTATACAGGCGACTTTTAAAAAAAGCTCTCGTTTTTATATTAACACTAGATTTTAGCACAAAAGCCGCGGCATATCACTAGTTAACAACATTTGCAAAACAGAGATTTAAGTTGGAATTTAATATTAAACTTTGACAATGGATACTGTTCTGTTATTATGTAAGTAACAACAATAGGAGTTCTCTAACTTTTGGATTAGTAACGTAAATTAACAGTTATCCCCTAAGTTTGTAAGTTAATTGTTTAACTTTTTTATTTATATTTTTTATTAATGTTGATGTTTTTAATGTTATTTTTCGTAGCCCGGGATTGTTCAAATTATGTTTTATTTCTTTTTTTATTTAGTTTTATATTTTATTATAAATGTATTTGTTATATACCTAAGCTTATCTCCTATTTGTACGTAAGTTGGCATATTAAAAAAAAACCGGCCAAGTGCGAGTCAGACCCGCGGAAAAAGAAACGCGTTTATTGTATGGGGGCCCCACTTAAATATTTATTTTTTTCGGTTTTTAGTATTTATTGTTATAGCGGCAACAGAAATACATCATCTATGAAAATTTCAACTGTCTAACTTTCACAGTTCTTGAGATACAGCCTGGTGACCATACTGGTGACAGACAGGCGGACAGCTGAGGAATAGGGTCCCGTTTTAAAGTAGCTTCTGCTAGCAGAACCGCCTGCATGAAAATAAAATATCCCAAGGGAAACTTACTCCCGAGACAAAATGTATACTATGCGTTATTACAGGGTTTACCCGTGTGACAAAATTCACCCAAATCCGTTCAGCTATTATAGAGTGTGAAGGAGTAATAAACTCACAAAAAAAATTCGCCTTCATAATATTACTGTGAATAAGTATACATATGTAATGTATATGTGTAAATTAGAGGAAGTTTGAAAGTGGCGCCAGTGACTGAAAAGTTGAAAGAAAATCAGTTGTCTTGGTATGATCATGTGAAGAAGAGGGATGAAGCGCATTTTACTAAAAAGAGTTCTGAGTATACATGTAGATGGATGGAGAACTTGGTATTTCCTTCATGATGGAGAAGGAGAGGGAGGCCAAAGAAAGATGGATGGATTGTTTGAGAAGTCATATGAAAGAAAAGGGAATTTGTGATAGTTTGATGGGTGACAGGACAGAATGGAAGAAAAAAACGTGTTGCGCTGACCTCAAGTAATATGGGATAAGGGCAGGAAGAAGAAGAAGAATGTCAGTGTGAATAAGTATATCATATCATACATGTATACATCCCGTACATGTGTTAATTTACATCTATGTTTACAGGTTCATCAGTACAATAATGTACACGTTGTGGTTTCAAGAGAATGCTCCGAATACATATGTACGTACTACCTCAGTAGTATATCATATAGTTAGGTATTACATTCTTCAATGACAAATATGCCAGGGGTGAGATCAGCAGAAATGGAGTAGGGTCAGAAGCTGAATATGAAATAAAGATTATTATATTTTTTTATACTTTGAATTTGTTTTATTGCATATTAGAAGGTCCTAGAACAATCATTGAAAAAATTAGCAATAAGTGTGTGTAGCATTTTAATTTAATATGTATATGTCATCGGAAAATTGTAGACTCTGTATGTAATAAATCTTTATTAGATTATAATTTCTCGATATGTTATGAAAAAAATGTTTTGTATATGATAAATCAAATCAAATCATCTTTATTGTGGGTCATAGGTAATTGTACATAATACAGATGGTGTTAATTAATTTCTACGAACGGCTATGTCCCACCCTTAGGGCGTACAATACAATGTAGGTAAGTACCTATAGTGAAATTACATGCATGTCAACAATATCAAAACACATTCAAAATTATTACATTGTTGGAGCAACATATTTCAACAAACAAACAGTTTACAAATTAAAGGAGCCTCTCGTACACAAAACGCATCATGACCCAGGCAGATTATATTTTAAAAGTGATTTGTCGGCAAAGAAGTCTTTCATAGAGTAATAGCATTTGTTCACTAACAGTTCATGGAGTTTCTTTTTAAATTATTTTATTTCAGTAATTGCTCTTATAGGCCTTGGAATATTATTGAATATACGCGGAGCCGAGCAGAAAATACTTTTGCGCAAGAAATGAGTCTTACAGGAACTATATCTAGCTTGTCCTGATGCCGTAAATCATAACCAAATTCATTGGTTTTTCATAACCGTGTCTTAAAAATAAAATAGTTTACAATTTCTTGCGATATTTTAGAATCTTACAGTGTTTGCAATTTGTGTATACATCATGTAACTGAAATAATGCACCCCAATTAGAAAGTTATGTTAAAATCATAATTCAAGCACTGAAATTTTATTTGAATGCACTTTGGTAGTGTTTTTTTTAATGAGTTTTTTTCTAATTGTAAACAAATAATATGGGAATCCACGTACTTCATTGGTAGCGCATCGGTATTTGTACCTATCTACACATGCACAAACATTCTAGAGACGCAATCAAGATTGATCAAAATAGGTATTTTTTTTAAACCTAAAATAATCTAGAATAAAAAAAATACCTACGTTAAAAATAGATGTAATCGATTCAGCAGCCGTTTCTGAACATACCAACTACTTTCTGGATGTACATTTATTATGTTACATGTTGTATATATATCTAAAGAATTTAAAGGATAAAAAATCGGCCAAGTGCGAATCGCCATTATCTATATAACATTAGACACTATTAACCTTTTTTTAGTATTTGTTTTTATAGCGGCAACAGAAACACATAATTTATGAAAATGTCAACTATCTAGCTATCACGGTTCATGTAGTAATAGGGTCCCATTTTTATCCTTTGGGTACGGAACCCTAAAAACAACAAACAGAACAATATACGTGGCGTGTACAACAAGAACCACAATCGGCTGAAACACTACCATCGTCACTTTAAAACTCAAATAATCACATAAAACCGCCATAACTCAAAGGGTTGCACCACACTCCAATACCACTCCATTACGGCACCACAGTCCAAAGTTAAGCTATACACCAATAACGCGAGAATGCGCCCTAACATTGAACCTTTATTAAAGGGGATAGCAAACTTATAACACCCGTGCCAGTACCTACACAATTCACACACATCAATCCGTTTTTTTAGGTGGAAAATCGTCCGATGACTCTTCCCGCTCAAGGGCTCCATGAGACTTTTACCGACTAAAACCACACCTGTGTCCTTCAGTCGCCCTTTACGTTCTAGGACTACAAGATTTCTTTTCAGAAATTCCTCGTGGCTCTAGCGGGCATCAACCCTGCTGATTAGGCCCCTATGGTTTTTTGATGTGACAACGTCTTATAATTCGATGGAGCCGGCTGCACGCACGAAAAAGTATGACGCATGCGGCGTTACCTCGCTCTGAGGCGTTCCATTTAAGGCTTGAAGTGCAAGCGAGAGCGCGTTCGGCCTCCGCGTTCGGCAGTGTTCGACATCTGTCTCTCTCCTACTTGATTGAGCGATGCGTCTGCGTCGTGACAACTGCTATAGAATAATACATTTACATGTTTTCGTCAAGTATAAAGTGCAGTGAAAAGTGAATGTCGTGTTAATTGTTTATTTGTATTTATGCGTACAATTAAATGTAACACGTTGTCACGTTCAACTATCGTCAGTAAACCGACTTTACAGACAACCGATTTTTTTTGGGGTGCGCGCGGACGGCTACTACGCGCCGTCGTAAACTGGGGCTGTTTAGCTGTTTGAGCGTAAAGAAGTAACAAACAAACACTCACAAGCTTCGCCTTTATAATATTAAGTGTGATACTTAATGTTCCCATCGCTGTGATACAGGCTTCTTTGTGAGAAGAAATGGGGTACAAGTCTTTTACGATACATCATGGCCATTTTTTTTAAGGTTCCGTAACTCAAAAGGAAAAAACGGAACCCTTATAGGATAAGATTGTTGTCCGTCTGTCTGTCTGTCAAGATCCTTTTATCTTGGAAACGCGTGGAAGTATCGAATTGAAATTAAAACCATATACTTAGGTCTGTGGTTAATTGAAGCTGCGAAAAAAATCAAACTTCTAAGTTAACAAAAAAAAGATACGGCCATTTATGTCGCAAAAAACTTATATTCGACACTCTCAAGGGAATCAAAATTTATAGGGTACTTCCCGTTGACCCAGAATCCTGAAATTTTGCATAAAGCAAGGTCTTATAGCACAAATATAGGAATAAATCTGAAAACAGTAAATTTGTTGTTACGTCACAAAAAAAAAATTGAGATTCGGAAAAAAATTCGAGACTCCATTCGGGAATTGAACTAGTTACATAGGTAAGTTTGTACGGGACCCTCAGTGCGCGAGTCCGACTCACACTTGCCCAGTTTGTTTGAATAAAAATCACACCAACTCCAATCAAGGTCCATGATCCCTGCTCTATGATAGACCACGAATATCCCAAATTATATACCGTGAATATCCCAAATAATATACCGTGCTATATCCCAAATGCACACCGAAACCCTCCCTTGATTAAAAATGCCGAATATTTACACAAGTCTCGCTTTTCTCTAATAAAAGCGAGGTGTGAATAGTTAAAAGCACTCTGTGGGAGATGAAAACTGAAGTGAAAAGCTGTTGTTTAACAGTATACACTAGATATAGGCGTTTTCTAAGATTTGTGTACTGTGGGATTTGGGAAAAAAGGGAGAGTTGTCTATCGTCTCTCGTCTGTGAAGGAAATATTGTGGACTGTAGAAACTAAATGTGTCAAGAATTGATTTTTAAGAACAATTGTTTGTTATATGATGATGATGGCAGAATCTTACTTACTTAAACTTCATGTACAGTAGTGGTACATAGGCGGACTTAATGCAACAAGGCATTCTCTACCAGTCAACCTTTGAGTAAAAAAGACAACACTATGATAGGTGTGCAAAATAAATAGATAACAGAATCTTGGAGGTTTTTAGTCAATAGCACATCTTCTGTAATGATTTCCCCGATAGACTCTGTACGCGATACAATTAATGATAATTGCCTTTTTATATCCTATGAACTTAGCTTACTGCTAGTGGTGGCCCAGTGGTAACGGCACCGACTTGCGGAGTTGTAGGTCGTGGGTTCAAACCCAGCCAGGCGCATTACTTTGTGTAATTTATTTTATCACTACTGCTCTCAAAACGGCGATGGCAAACATTGTGAGGAATCTGAATGTGTGAAAATATCCTAGAGCCAAAAAATCGAAGATATTGTTACATCCACGAACCCGTTTAGAGCTCGCGTGGTTTATCACAGCCCATACCTTCTCATAGAGAGGAGGTCTGAGTCCCAGCAGTGGAAATATTAAAAGACTGATTGTTTTATGTTGTAAGGTTTAAGAACTTTACTCTTATTTTCTGTAGTAACTCTCGTCACATAAAAATAGAGTAGGAAAGTATCTTCAAATTTCTATTTTCTCGGGCGAATAAAATCCTAGCATCCAAGTGATTTCCCGCATCACAGATTGACACCGGGGGTTGCTCCGTCGTCGGTGGAGCGGGGACGAGGTCTGACAATTTGTGCTTTCACCCTATATATTACTCGTACGTAGAATATGTTTCGATCAGGTTACTGGTACATTTTTAGGATAGGTTTAGTTTTGATGAGTAAATGACGAGAATGACTGTTGAAGTTACTACTAATCAATTAATGTGGAAGAAGAAAACAAAATGCTCTGATTTCAAATGAATTGGAATAAATAAAATAATTAAGACGATGATTGAATTAAATAAAACCTATTTTTGCATGAGTTAAATCAATAGCCAAACTTAAGTGGCAGTGGGCAGGGCACTTTGCCTGCAGAATAGATGGTCGATGGAGTGGAAAGGTTGTGGAGTGGTGACCGCGGGGCATGACACAGCACTGAAAGGCCTTCCACAAGGTGGAACGATAAACTTGGTGAGAGTCGTGGGAATCTAATAGATGCACAGGACTCGGTCGTTGTAGCAACATTCGGTGGAGGATAATGTCCAGATATGGTCTTTCGGGTGAAATCACGATGATGACGTCCAGCCAAAGTTGATTGGTCAGTTATGGACATAAGAAATACATTAATCTGTTAATGATTAAAAATTCCTAAATGTTCATACATGTTTCTATATTCTTTTGTGTACCGAAACAATCGACCCCCGTGACATTTACAAATTGTGCGAAAAATGTATGCTTCGAAAATGTATTCCCCAATTTCAAGCTCAATAACTTTCCATCTGTCAAGTCAAAAGATTTGCATGCCCCTTGTCTCAATCTTGAACCTGACCTCCAAAAGTAAGGATTACATTACGAGGCACCCCATAGCGCTCGCTTACAGTAATCCTTAATCACAACACACGGGAAAGTCAACTCAAACCAGTGAAATAAGGATGTATGAGATTTAAATCGTAGTTAGTCTTGTTATCAAAGAAAATATAAATATAAACAAAGATGTGAGAGAAAATAATATAAACACTTTAAATGATTTAGAAGAAAGTGAAGATAATGATTTTAACTTAGTTGCAGAAATTGGTGAACATATCTATATTGCAAAAGAAAACAATATTGACCAATGAAATGATTTAAGCATATCAGAAGTAGTCAATCATTTTAACCTAGAAGCAGATGTTGATGATGACATTGCTCGTGCATTAATGTATGAAAAGACACTTTCGACTAAAAAAAAATATACATCAAATGAAAACCTTAAATGATGGTGCAAAACAATAATTTAAAGAGATGCTCAAAAAGAAAACTAAAAGAGAATCGACATATGCAAAAAAAAGTAATATCAAAAAACAAAACAATGTCGTGTGTATCATGGAACAGTAATCTTGATCATGACCCGGGGGATGCCGCCGTCCCGAGTTTACTGTAATCTGTACAGCCAGACGCCTGCACAGACGAACCCCAATGCGTTTGAGGAATTTGAATTTTTAACGATATTGACAGATGCTTTGGATACATTATCTTTATCTTCGGTGTGTAAATGTATTCGCAATTGAAGTGTCTCAAGTTGAATTGCGAATCCATCCTTTTGATTTTCAGTCGGATAAGACTGTTTTTAAATTAAAAATATAATCATCATCATCATAATTACCTATCCCTGTCCAATGTTACTTAGGGTCAAATCTGATATTTTATTGTGGAGTATCACAATAAAATATCAGATTTGACCTCTTTCCTTATTTTTATAATTGATTGATTCAACATTATATTGTCAATTGTCTTTGGTACTTTTTATTAAGTCATCCAATCACACCACCACAACCACCACAAGTTTGTTGTTTTGTTTGTTAGCTTATTCTGTCCCACTCCTTCCATCTGTCGTAGATGCTGGCGCTTCCTCCTTCCACTTCCAACCATAACACCCTTACTTATCTTTAATTTTGGCTCAAATTAAACCTCTAATTATGGTCTCCAGTTACAATATCAATTTCCGTAAGCATCTCATATTTGTAAATCAAGACGTAACATTAGGACCACGTGTGTGGGTGAAATTCCTTGAACCTGACCTCTGGGAGGACTGGGGTGCCGGAGGGTCCGAATATAATCTGTACAAAGAGGGAATCGTGACATGATTGTTTATTTCAACATTATCGGGTCTTGTAATGCTTTGGATACAGAAAGATTTTTGTGGTGTGGCTTTTCTTTGTCTATTGGTATAAATGGTTGCATAGCAATAGAAACCTTTATAGAAACACTAGATTCTGCCAGCGGCTTCACCCGCGTGAAATTTGGTTTCTCCATACACACTTTGGACCCCCGTTTTACCCCCTTAGGGGTGGGATTTCGTAAAATCAGTATATAGCGGATGTATCCCCTATAAGGAACCTACTTGCCAAATTTTAAGTTTGTAGGTGTTATAGTTTCTGAGATTTTGTGACTAATTTGTTTAAGTAAGTGGTATTTTGCCGTCTTTAAAAAATTACAACTTTTTTGACCATATATGTAGTTTAAAATTTTAATGACAATATTCACGGGATTCATATTTGACAATCCATTGACTGTAATAGTCACTAGACTACCAGAAACACTTGATTTTGATACGATGTGAATCTAATCTGCTATTCCCGAGAACGTTATTTAGATTCATTGTTACATTGATCCAGAAAAACCGCCAAACGACTTCATTTCCAAAAGGACCATCTTCAAAAAACATGTCCCTATTTATTCCCAATCGGGACCATCAATGCCTTCCTCAGAGTCTCATAAAACGTACCCCTAAAAATAAATGGTCATTATTCCGCCACACTTGTTGCCTTCAATGTTGTCGTCATGTCCCATCCTTGGCTAGGGTTGGCAGATGAATGGTGAGCCTTTCAGTATGTGTATGTCTCTATGTCGTGTGTGTGAGAGGATCCGAGGTAAGTTATATGGGTGAGCTTTGGATAAGGACGTGCTGATTTGGGCATTTGCATGTGGTTTTGTGAAATGAATTTTATTTGTGTGCTATTGTTTTTTAAATTTTCGAGATCTATAATTACCTCTTTGTCGTTGGATTTAGACTTAAAGGACGAAAGGAAAAGAAAGAACTTAGGATTTGGTTTAGGTCAATAAAGTCTTCTCGCTCCGTCCTAAAGTGGGAGATATCATTGAATGACTTTCCCACCTAAAAAAGATAGTCACTAGCCAGTTGAATAATTCAATATGTTTAAATCCTCAAAATTATTAAATATCCATCTGGACAGTTCCAAAACACAGTCATCGTATCCCAAAAGCCAGTATCCGCACTCCTTATTCCACCAAAATCATTCAAATTCCCGAACCAAGAGCAGGAACCTTTCGAAGTTTTAAAATATGTATCTTGTAAACCCGGGGTAACCCTACGGGTATGAATATGGCGGTATCAGTGACCGGTCCGGGACCGTCTGGCGCGCGTCTGCCCGGGGTATCGAGATTAATGCCTCCTGTGGTTACTCGCCCAAGGTCACGTTTACGTACGTTTGTTTTTGTCGTCGCTGGTCCTTTTTGGTCCTTTTGCTATATTAGCACCGTTTTTAAAGGGTTAAGGGGACGGACCTTTGTTACGAAGTTGTGCGAACGAAGATTGGGTTATCTGTTTTCGGATTGGAGAGATGCTACCGGTATGTCTTTTTTTAGTTGGGAAATCTTCCAATGGCTTTTCCCACTCTTGGGCGGAGCGCGAGGGCGTTTCAGACTTGTACTGACTAAAATCCTTTCCTATGTTCCTTCTTTTCCTTCATTCCAGGGCCCCAAGGTTTTAAGCTACCGGTACGTCTTAGATATTGCTTTGTCATATTAATTAAAGATAGAATACAAAACTTCTGTTCATTACAAGTAAGCACAAAGCAAAATAAAATACTCATTAATATATAAATATTTTCTTATTACATTTCTTCATAGCAGCAGACATAAAATCGAGTACCAGTCTTCAAACGTATGTGTGTGTGAACAGCAATGGTATAGAATATTATTCTCATAAAAGAAAATAAAGAAAAAGATAAAGCGTATACGGTCGGAAGTATTTAATAGAGGCGATGTTTCGTAGCCGGCGGCGTAGCAGTGCTACGCTTCGTAGGCGTGCTACGACAAGTCTACGCAGACTGCGTAGATAGTAATGGCTGTAATTGTGTTTTCTTACGGGATTTTTATACTAGATATTCTTTTATGAGTAGTGAGGAATAAAATTGTAATTATCCATAAAGACTTTTGGGAAAAATCAGGAATGTGAATACGAGGACTGAGAGCGTATTTTGCTCATTTCTTTCGTGGATATAAAGAAATCCAAACAAAATGAATGACGTAACTGACCTGTTGTTCTAGTGGTTAGTGGCCCTGACTATTATGCCGAAGGTCGTGGGTTTGATTCCTACCCAAGAAAAATGTGTGTGTGATGAGCACTATCATTTGTTCTGTGTCTGGGTGTAATTTATCTATAATGTGTATGTATTTAGATATATATAAGTATGTTTACTCATAACACAAGCTCTGCTTAGTTTGAGACTAGATGACGTTGTGTGAAAGTTGTGGAATATTATTACTCCGTTTATTAATTAATATTTACGTATACATTATATTTTTAAATATTTCAAAACAAAATAAAAAAAAACATTTAAAAATAGTATCCCACCGGTATTGGGAACAGGTTTCAAGCTACCGGCGGTCAGGGCTCCAGAGAAAGGAACCTGCTAACAATACGAGCCGTGCCCAGTAGTACCGCTTTCTGAATCAAGCCCTATTATTATTATGATTACAAAACAGTTTTAGAACTGATTTTAAAATAAAAATGCGTTTATTTCAAAGTGTTATCAGAGTACCTAAAACAGCCTGTCACTCCCCAACTTCGGAGGCTTTGTCAACTCAATTCTAAATCAATTATGTACGCTTCCCGAATCATTCGCAAGCAGATTTTCTTTAGTACTAGTTTTTATTTAAGACCCAAAAAACAGATAATAACAAGGTTTTTATTCCTTCCAAAATATGTATCGTACGGAGTTTATCTCTCGACAGTCAAACACAGCCTTAATTTTATGTATTTCCAATCGATTTTATTTTTTATGTCAATGGTTTTATAGTATGATATATGCTTTCATAAAATTTATAGCCATATAAACTTGTTGGTCCATAACAGTAAAAATGTATCATTAGTTATGTTTTCCTGTAACTCCAAGAATTACAGACCCGATTCATGTCTGTAGATAAAATTTATTTTAAAAGTTTTTTACTGTTTGCAATACTATTTTGTTATAGGTTATAAAATAGGAGATGAATGAAAAGAAGAATATTTGACGGCCTTCCAAATCATTGCAAAGGGAAATCTAATAAAAACCGGTTGGTGGATAACAAAATTTAGAATATCAATGTGAGTATAACAAATAATATAATGACATTAGTAATTTTAGTCAATTGTGCCATTTCTAAACTGTACATCGATAATGTTTTCGAACGAAGGTTAGGGGCATAGATTTAGGGAAAAAAGAATGATCAAAGGTGAAAGTTGTGCGAAATACAGAATTTTAAAATTTAGTAAAAAAAATTGTTTCTTTCTACCATCCCACGAATTCTTCCATCGCACATTAATCCTAAAAAAAGTAAACTGATACCTTTTCCCGCCGAAATTAACGTCAAACGCCACAGATCTCGAACTGTCACTCGCAATTCCATGGTCAATCAGAAACAAATGAACACGTTCGAAAATTCGAAATTCGAAATTCACCAAATAGATCGCGGAAGGTTAGCACGGGGTGCGAGGGGACACTTTCACCCTCGCGTCAAGGTCACACGGACATTGCAGCGAGGCACATGACTCGCGTTTGTGTGGGTGCATGTATTCCGAATTCGGGCGTGTTTACGTTTTAACATAGGGCCGTTAGTTGTGGTAATGGAATGGGAATTATATTGTTCCGTGTGTGCGTAAGTCTTTATGGCGTCTGTGGCCAGTAAATGGTTCCAGACTTTATCTTTACCAAGGCGCAAGTTATTTATCGTTTATTTTGGAATAGGCTGCCCTAAAGTTTTCCTAATCAACTTTTTACTATCTATAGGCTGAATAAAATGTTTCCCTAGCATAATTTAATTATTTCGTCTCTGTTATTAGTTGTTCCTTAATCCACCGCTAGTAATTTGTTTTGATTAGATATCAATGTAGCTGCTCATCCATCTACACAGAGATTTTATTTGAGTTAAAAAAAAAAACACATAATAAAGCTAATTTTTCAGATACTGCCATAAATCTAATACACAGGTGAATGCTCCTTGAAGAACTGATAGAATTTACCTATTGTACCAGAGGTCGTGAACAGTAGACCGAAAAACACTCGATTATAGACTAGACGCGTTCGCAATTTGTCGACTCTGCGTAATTTGGGCGGGAAATTGATTTTTTATGCCATTAAAGGCGGGTGAGAGGGTGAGGTTAGGGACGCGGGGGGGAGGGGGGGCACGAAAGTTATCGGATTTTCGCGCCTCGAGCAGTAAGCCCCCGCACAATCGTCGGCATGAAGGTTAACAGCTTTATTCAATGTTGCCAGTATTATAAATACAATAACTACGTCGTAACGTTTGAGTGTACTTGTGTAAAGTTAGGTTGTAAAGATCTGGAGTCGGTGGAGTGCGGACGGTGGGACATGATTGTTGTCTGTGTTAGTACTTTGATTAGATTCTCAAAATTACATACCTACTCGTAGTTGATAAAATTTAACTTGTTTTGTTAAAGAAGTTTGAATAAAGGAGTCTGCCTATTGCATCGTACCGTACCATGATCATTTTTTGAAAAGTACGGGACTATCGCCGTTGCAGGTCATGCAGGGAGCATGTCGTAAGCCCAAACCTTTAAGCACAGTTATTGAAACGGTGAACATACGGGTTACAACCACGTATGATGACCGTTCAAGTGGTCGTAGTAGTTTAAGTCATGTGTCTTTCTGTGCTTGATACGTTCCTAATACGGTCACGGTACGATACGATGCATTGGGCAGATTCAAAGTACTCTTCCACATCGCTGGCATCCGGAAATGTGGCCAGTACACTGGCAGCATTGCCACGTGGAATGACAATGCTAATTCCTTGAGTAAGGAATTAGTTAGCCCTCTGGTTGCGCGAAGTGCCGATCAGTCGATGAGAAATTTGCACTAAAGGGAAGGTGCACTTGGACCCCAAGGCCCAAGCGTTTCGACTCCAAACTGTTCAAACTGTAAAAAAACTGTAATTACCAATAAGGTTACAGTATTTGTTTTGTTTGAGGGTTTCAGCAGATGCATTTTCAGCGCCAGCATAGCTTGCCATACTTGGAATATGGGTGCTGTAAGGGTGTCGATATAGGTTGTGTCCCACATCAGTGACCTACCCACCTTCCATGGTACCATAACCGATAACGTAATCAGTTCTTTATGTACAAAATATAATGAAGAAAACTTCTTTAAAACACAGTTTTTTAAACGTTCTATTTCAAAATTAATGGTACCTAAAGAATTAGCATAAACGGCGACTCTACTTTCTCAGTCTAGGAATTTTAAATAACTAGGTTATTTCCAAGGAATAACTTGGCAAAGGGAATATCATCGCGATTATTCGACTTAATTAAAAAGGTCAAGAGTCTTGGAGTGAAAAGTTTTTGGTCGCTGTCGAATTTCGTTAGGTGTTCTATGGTTTTAAGTTTGATTTTTATTTAGGAAGAATATTTTAAAATATTATTTATGATCATTTGACTTTGTTTTAAGGTACCTTGGTAGGGTACACTGTGGTCCAGAAATGCAAAGGGCAAATAAGGACACAGATAGGTTCCAGTCAGTAAAAGTCTAACACACTTTCTCGTTCCACCCTAGACCGAAAGACGTCAATGGATGATTTCCCACCTCAGATAGAAAAAAATCACAACACATCTTTCCAAAACACCCATATTGAATTTTAGATTAAACTTGACAAAAAAATTATCAATACAATTTAAATTTCATCAAATATTTTTCTCGCTCTGGGCGGAGCGAGAGGGTTTGTCAGGATTTTACTGACTAAAACCCACCTTTGTTCTTTCAGTTGCCCTTTGCGTTCCAGGACCATTGTAACTCTTTCGAACATTCCCGTAACCCAGTAGGTACAAATAAAAGAATTACAAAGTTTAAAAAAAAAACATAACCTAACCTAATTCCCAACTTACACAAAGACCTACAAATCAAGCTAAAACCAAATCTGTATCAGACATTTTACCCGCTTTAAATTAACTAAGTAAACTGTCTTCCTAAAATCGATTACTCATTTATAAACGTAACTATACCATTCTAAGTTTGAACAGTTCTAACCCTACCCCAGTGAAGTTACGATCTCCATGGCGGCATGGTGTAGGAACAGATTGTGGTAATGGAGAGTGACGTCATCGTTCCCCCTTGGTATAACGGTGTAGAGGTCTGACCATGGTACTATTGTACATGAAGATGGTCAATTGGTATCGATTTGGTGGAGAATTTGCGTTAATTTATCTTTGGAATAAGTCTGAGCTAGTTTTTTTTTAAAGATAAACATGTATACGAATGAAAAAACGATTATTTAGTTTTGTAACATTTTTAGAATGTGACAGAAATCGCTACATTTAAAAGCCTTTAATTTAGAAACTGTATAAAAATAAATTCTCTCATTTTTACTGTAAGAAAGGAAGACAGAACAAAATAAATAACGAAAATATTTCACTAAGAACAATTTCTAAAAAGAAATTTTCCTCTAGCTATTCTTTTAATAACTTTAATTGTTCAGAATCACGACTCGAAGTCGGCGTCTACGAAAGTCGATCGAACACGGAAGCGTAGTTCGCTGCGTAGTGTAGCTATACTGCAACGTTCATACAAATTCGTCTGACGCACACACTCACAAACCAGTGTATAATATTCATCAAAACAAACGCACACAGGCGAAAAGCGTCTGCCGAATTAAACCCACACAGACATAAGTTACGAGGAGTGAACTATCCTGTAAGTGTGGTCGGTGTGTGTGTGAATGAGAGAGAGAGTGTGACGAAATTTCACTTTCCGTTTTGGCAACGTCGCCCGACGACCGACGCGCCTCCCCGTTCGTCGACATTTCAACAGGGGTGGGTGCACGGCTAGTTCGTTCCGTAAGCCGACATTTTCATTTTTAATATTGGCATCGTGGTTGTAATTGAGAACGAGGCATTCCAATTTAAAAGAAAACTCTTTCGAACTTATTTCGCTGTATTTTTGGAAATTATCGAATCGATTTATTATAACTTGTTTAAAAGTTCGTTCTCAATAGAATGATAATGATGTCTATTCAAAGACACTACGGTTGAACGAACCGTTCAAAAGTTTGTGCAAATTCGCCTAGAAAATAAAAGGGGAGTAGTTTAGACAAAAGATTGAGAGACGCGCAGAAAAAAAAAACGCAAAGTGAGTTGTAGTAATATAACGGTACTGTGTGTGGGGCATTTCAAATACTTCAAAAGCTCAGACGATTCTCGGAAGTGTCATCCTCTAATGTGTGAGTGAGACGGCACGACGTTGCTTGCTCCTTCTCACGACTATCGACTCACAAAGGGACGCGAGTTGAATATTTTTCGTGCATTTTACACTTTAATATAATTCATTCGGTGTAATGTTTAAATTGAAACTGTATTAGGAATAATGTTGCATACAATTTTTTTTAATTAAATAACGTACAATTTAGAAATAGTTTTGTTAGTTACATTAAATACTTTTTGGAAATACGTATACGTAGGTAGTGCTTGATTTTTAGGGTTTTCTTTTCCGGGTGTAAAGCTAATCACACTATTTTGAAGGCGAAAGTTTGTGGTTGTGTGCGTATATATGTTTGTTACTGCTTCACGCTCGAACGGCTGAATGAATTTGGATGAAATTTGGAACGCGGGTAGACCATAACCTAGAATATCATAAAGAATACTTTGTATCCCGAGAGTATGTTTAATTGGGACAATTTATTTCATAATTAAACATATTTCGGATTCACTACGGCGAAACCCATTTAGGGACGAAATATAAATTGAGAAGTACCAATCACAAACGAAGAAAGGGTAAATATAATCGACTGTTTACATTTTCCCTATTGATTGAGTTGAAACAAAAACGTCCCTCAAAGCAACAAAAAAACCGTTCGCAAAAAACAAAACAATACCGCATTCGGAATTCGGAAAAGCAAAAACGATCGAAATAAATATTTAAAGGACCGTTTCACACTTCATTTAATTCATCAATTGATTTGCATGTGAATATTTTATCTACTATGGTAGTGTTGAATCCATTACTATAATGCCAAGGTCTCAGCCTGGTTTACGACGTATATCTCGCTTTATTTTCCATGCATTTGACAAAAATACTCCGGTTATAATACTTGCGTTAAAGGGCCAATTACACTACGCGTTATTCAGACAGTCTTAGTCGATGTCGCGTAGTGTAATAAGGGTTAGACCGGTCTTACTCGGAACAAAAAATAAGAATCTGAATATCGTGTGCTGAATATCGCGTAGTGTAATAGGCCCTTAAGAACTGAGTCTTCGAACCATATTTTATTGTATAGCGTTCTTTCAGAATTCTTTAATTTTTATTGACAAATGTTTTTATTATTTATCATATATTCTGTGTGCTTCCAACACTTTCCAATCCTCTATCTTTCGTGCCAGTCTAGTCCAGGTTTTGATCAAATCATCTTCCCATCTCTTGAATGGTCTCCCAGCCGAACCCGATTTCCAGTCACCTTAGGCGTGGGCTTGCGGACGACGAGTAATGGGTAGCTCGCCGTCCGGCCGTCCGGCACGCGTAGTGTTCGCGCGCCTCAAAGAGATGTCAGCAAAACCGTAGCCCGTAGGGGCCCAGCAGGACCGAAGCCTACTAGGACCATGACTTCTCCTGCTCTGCCCTAGAGCGGGAGAAGTCATTAGATTATTTTCCACATTAAAAAAAACATTTTGAATAGTTTTCCTTTCTTTCTCTTTGTCCTCTCTTGGTTATCATAGTGTAACTACTTTGTTCCATTTCTCTTCTCCCCTATTTATATGGCCAGCCCTTTTCCACTTTAGTGTTCTTAATTTGAACACCAAATGGGCTTTCCTGATTATTCGAAACATAAATAATTGTTATATTCTGTCTCGCTCGCACTCATGGAGCTTTTATGAGCAGACAGCAAATTATCGATGAGATGGAAGACGTTGCACATTGCTATTGCTACTGATATTTATGACCCGATGAGTAAGTTCGTCACGCGAGAACTTTAGTCGTTTAAGGTGAATTTGCTTTGGACGTTAGAGTGGCTTTCGATAGGGTTCTGGTTTCAGGTCAAGTTTAGTGAAGGGTACTTCAGGGTTCAGTTGGCGCTCTAACTGGGACTTGGGACACATTTACTGTCCCTGTTTTTGTCGCAATATGCTTTAAAAACAGTTCGTGTTTTTCCAAATTTGCTATGGTTTTAAAAGAACCTAGTTTTGAGGCATTTTTTTTTTAATTGGATGTTTTCGAGTTCCGTAAATAACTTCTCCCATTCTGAGTAGAACGAAAGGTAGTGACAGACTTTTCCTGACTAAAACCCACCAGTGTTCCTTCAGTTGCTTAGGAACATCTTCATAACCCTAGCAGGCATCGGCCCTACGCCCTAGTAGGCCTCATCCATTTGGCTGACATCTCTTTCATGCGTGTGTGGTACACAACATGCTGTCCAGTAAGGACTGGACGGCCGGACGGCGAGATATCTATTGCTCACCATCCGCAAGCTCACATAACGGTTGTTAGCAATCGCTCTGCGACTGTTCACGCCGTTCTGATGCAAGCGTTTATATTTTGTCAATTTATTCAGCTTTGATTGAGCTCTTCGATCGAGCTCTGAGAGCGGAGTCTTAGTAATAGGGTCCCGTTTTACCCTTTGGGTACGGAACCCTAAAAAGTGGGCACCTCTACCATTCTTTTTTTTTTTCATTTGCTCGAGGCTGACGTAATTTTTTTTTTTCGATTTATCGATCGAATCGAATTGTTCCAAAATGTATTTATTGCGTTAAAAGTTTTCGGGCTCAACGTTGTATGTTCACGCTCGTCTTGCAAATCGATTGGCTAAGGCTGTGCCGCAGGCTGCGCAGGAGTCGGATTACGGCCGGATGCGGCTGCGGAAGTGGCATGGCCGGCGGACGCGCGCCATCTTGTTTTTGCTCTGTGCGCTTGCGCACCTCACGAGGATGTCTTTTTATTGTTTTTTGTTCTCTTTTGTTTTTCAAGTGCACGAGCCAGTTTGTTTTTTAGATCGCTGTAATGGGCAATCGTTTTTACTTGGACATGCTTCCTTAGGTTTTGTAAATTCATTTAAGTTTTTATTCAGCTTGAAGGTTTAATGCAACGTTTATCTGTTTAATTTAATGGTTTATTTACAAATTATTCGTTCAAGCATAATGTCATTGGATTTAAGAATCGCACAAAGGACAAAATGTATGGGACAATCGATTCAAATCCTGTCACAAGTGAGAAAATTTTCTTTAGCGACAATAAATTCTCAGCTGATATTCTTTCACATCTCTATCTAACACCGCAGAAATATGAACTCTACTACGTTAAAAATAAAGTAGGTAATCTTCTAAGACTTTATTGTTGACATTTGACAGTTCTGCTGTGAATAAAATCTCATTGTAGTCGGGTTCGAAAAAAAAATATACAAAAGCAGGTAAAAGGAGCTTTTGTTGTATGCTGCGTTTGCGCAAGTTTCGTAACAAAAGCTTGCGAGTCCGATGCGCGGACGCACAATAGCTGATAAATTATTTGCTAATTTAGTGTGCGAAGATTGCACCTGGTGATAGTGAGGTCGAAAATGGTTTTATCTTATTACTTTCTGTTGATTTTTTAAAATACGACTGTTACACGGATTTGGTATGTGACCTTTTGAATGTTTAAAAGAAATAGTTTTGGTTTTGGCCAAATCCATACTTCGATACTAATATGTATTATAAATGTGAAAGTGACTCGGTCTATCTCTTACGCTTTCACAGATAAAGTGCTGAACTGATTTTGATGAAATTTGGTACGGAGTAAGCTTGAACCCTAAGGAAGGAGATAGTCTACTTATTATCTCAATAATTATTATAATAATTATTATTTATTTTAATTCAGTTCTTTCATCATTAACCCACCTTTTTGTATTTTTCTTTTTTTCTTTGAAATTGTGTAACATATAATATGTATATATATAATATTCATGAGTTTATTTTCTGTCTTTTATATATAACAGCTATATAATATAATTTCACATCTACGTATAGTCTAATTTATATTTTTAAAGTAAAATTTAATTTGCAGTACACCGCAGACTACCCCCTTTTTATGTTAAGTTCTTACTGTCCATCCTAAGGTTGTCTGGTAGATATCGCTGTTAGCGATAAGACCGCCATTGTATCCATAGATTAAGTTAGTTTAAAAGTTTTGTTGGTTTTTTGGTATACAATAAAGTTTTATTCTCTTCTATCAGACTTCGACTTCGCGTCCGCTATAACTGACAATCACGCTGATAAAGCCACTAACGAAAGCAACAACGCCCGTTTATGCATTTCTTCGTAAGTGTGTTGAAAAACGTCGTTTGATGCCCGTGGAAATTTGTCATTGCAGCACTCGGCTCCATAACACGATCACAAACTTTCTCCACTTGTATCAGAATGTATTATTCCAACACTTTGTTGCATTTCCATTAGTACGTGGTCTAATTTTAGAAATATAATTAAAGAAAGAACAAAAAGAACAAGAAAGAAGTAATCATTCGCATTTTACTAAGTTTTTATTAAGTCTGATCCGAATCGACTAGACTTTGCCGTTCAGACGTGACTCGCCTGGGTATGATGCTCAACAGTAATAAAATTAGTCGTAATATTTAAAGACAATACTAATTAATGAAGTACCTACTTTGAATACCTTCTTCATATTTTTTTATTTGAGTCTTCATTTAACGATCGCGTCTAGAATTTGTATTTTTAAGAACTCATTTATTATTTAAAAAGCTTAAGTTCTGATGTTCTTAAAATGATAAATTTATTTTGTATTTAAACTAAAAGGTATTCACGGCTGGAGTGAATAGGCTCTTAAACTTACTAGTTTGTTCATCATCGATTGCATCACTGCTTACCATCAGGTTGGATCGCAGTCAAGCACTAGTTTATATAATATATTAAGAGGTTCTAGCAAAAAATAGAGTAGGTACTTTTGATATCGACGAGAAAAAGAATGCATAGTGCAGATTAACATCGAAATTCGAATCACAAAAAAGAACTAATTATACGTTGAAAAAAGAGAAAATCGTTGGCGCGGTGGCGTAATTAAAGAAACGGCAACAGAGCATTTCGCGTAGGACCGAGAAAAATGCAACGTCGCGTTTTCACCCTCGATCGTTTTCCTTTCCCCCGCGTCGCACCCCCGCAGTGACTCATTCAACCTTTTCGAGTTTTGGAACGTGTGTACTGTAGGACTGGCCGTTAGGATTCCTTTTACTTCATCTCTAGTTTATGGTTAGACTATTTTATGGTTTTTGAATTTGAATATAGAAGGACTAATGCTTTAGATTTTTGTGTTACCTATTTGTATGGCTTTTTTAGAAAGTGGTTTTTCATCTGTTACGAGTAATAATAATTTAACTACAGTAAAAGGTCGACTTGCTACGCCGTAGCCGCGTAGCAAACTAGCAACCGACTACAATGAGTTTTTAATCTAAATATGTTTTTTTTTTTACGACAAACGCATTAAGTTTTTATTTTATTCTTGCATATTATGCTGGATTCTAAATACACTACAGTCAATTTTGAATTAAGAACCTGCGAACCAGTGCTTAAATAATCTTTTGTTTTTTTTATATATAACATAATTAATGTGTATTTTATTTTGACAAAGATGCTATCATAGTACATAGATTATTTCGTAAATAAGCACGTTTTTCGTAAAGCATTTATTTATATTAAATGTTATCATTTTTATAAAACTGTGGTAATTTAAGTGTTGATATCGAAAAGTTGCTATAAAAAATACTACATAAAGTAAGTACGTTCTTCTAAAAGTTTTACCTCATAGTTGGTCGCCAACCTGCCCCTGCATGTCTGATGCTTCTGAAATAGACTGAGCGCCACTTACCTGAAACAATGTCAAATTAACTTAATTTACATACTTACATAAATAAAATATCTACAATAACAATGTATTGAAACTACTCGCTTCTGCCTGAGATATCGCCCATTTGAAATAATACATTTTGATACAAGTGGAGAAAGTTTGTCATTGCAACCCAGGAGCAATGCGCCCAAGCTGCAGGCCAGGGTGAAAAAAAGCTCCAAAAAATGAATCAACGGGGGTTGACCGGTGACTATTAGGGGTCGCTTAGCACCCAGCCTGATACGTTAAATACAATGAACTGTGGTGGGGGACAAGCTCGCGTACTTTTCCACACTAGTGCGGAAAATAATAAACTGCGTGCCTAAAAGTGGTAGGACTAAGAGCAGGTTTTCGAACAAGTGTATAGAAAACTATTTTATTATACCTCAGGAAAGTAATGACAACATACAAAGTTTTCTTATTTTGTGGCTTCTCCTGTTCTGGTCGGAGCGAGAGGGAGTGTTTTACTGACTGACTTTTACTGGCTAAAGCCCACCCGTCTTCTTAAATTTGCCCTTTGCGTTCCAGGGTCCGCGGTAAACATTCTGTGGGAAGCATTGCCCTTAGCAGCTCCCGTCAATTAAGCTGACATTTCTTTGAGACATTCGAGAAACGCAACGCGCTTGGACCTGGTCCTTATCGCGGTCTTGCGGACAGCGAGCAATGGGTAACTCGCCATACGCAAGCCTACGACAACGGTGGCTGGGAATCACCCTGCGACTTCCAACGCGAAGGGATTCTCCTGGGGCGGCTAGGGCAAGAAGGATTGTCTCTTCCTTACGTTTTAGTTTATATTTTGCAATTTCCGTAGCTAGCCGTATTGATATAGTGTAATAGTATGATCAGCTTTATAATGTTCCCACTACTGGGACTCAGGCCTCTACTCTAGGCTTAGATTATATAATACCCCTAGATGTAAGGTGAGAAGCATATATACGAAATAAGTAAGAAAATTGAGACAAAACATAACATGCTCTGTCTCATTCAACGTGGCCGCTTTATTGCTTGGCGCACTTTGAAAAGTTAGACAAAGGCCTGTCACTGTTACTGAGAGGTCGACTTGAGTCACTTTTTATGTTTTTAGAATAATTTCGGCAATTAAAGTAATAGTTTTAGTATATGTATAGTTAAGTTTTTAGTGTATTTCAGTAGTCATATTTAAGGAAAAGTTTACGTAATAACCTCATTGAAGTGATATAGTGCTGTCTCATGTGCGGCCATGAGGTGGCTACATCTGGAGGTACCTATTCAATCTAAGACTCTAGGAGAGAGAGTGGGCCGTAATGTACCACGCGGGCCCAGTGCGGATCGGTGGATGTCACATGTCATTGTGTAATTTATTTCATCACCACTGCTCTCAAAACGGCGAAGGAAAACATCATGAGGAAACCGACATGTCCTAGAGCCGTATTGATATTTCACTATCATTTAAATTTCTTCTCTCTTTTCCAGTACATATTAAATAATAGTATTTGCCAGTAGCCTCGTCCGTTTGAAGTGTAGTGGACATATTATCCTAAGAGAGTATACAACCAGCCTATTTCAGGACATTGTCTATCCGTGTCCTTTAAGTCGTGACCAGCTATGGATATATGTATCAATGATTGACCGAATATGAAGAGGTTGTTAAATTTTATTTTGCTAAAGTTGTTTATGACCTTAAAGAAAACTAAAATACTAAATACTCTACACCACTTTGGTTTTTTAAATCTTTTGTGATATGCTTTATTTTTTATAATTGTCAAAATGCGACATTTTCATACATCTTATCATGATTAATCGCTTATAATGGAACAATGCGATAAATCCATCGTCGGTATGTCGTGCAGCTGACGAACGAACCTAGCTGGCATATGGTTCATTGCTGAGCTCATACATCTGTCAGAAATCTGCACTCGACTATCGACCTTAGCTGTGTTAAAATACAGGGCATTATTCCATCAATGTTTCCGGGATAGTGTTGTACTTCCTGATAGGTCGTTACCTGCGCGCAGCTGCTTCCCTGGCTCGTGCGCACTCTGATAAAAGGTTACGTTGAAAGACACGAATAGGTCAGTCAATAAACTGTGTTTTTAGATGGTTTTCTTCTCAAAGAAACATCACATAAGAACTTTTTTCGCAAGATAAAAGTACATAATATCAGTTATGTCACTTTTGAAATTCGAACAATGGTGTTATTCGAATTTCAAAAGTGACAGATAGATTCGTTACCACAAAAGTTCAGTTTCTTTGACAGTTTTTAAATGGATAGGTATTTTAAATAATAAATTAAGCTGTTAAAATTCCAATTAAATAAATTGCACTTGTTGGACAATAAAATCATGTTTTAATGGCTTAAACATCTGGACAATGAAGTCACGCTTACTTAAATTTTTGCTAAATGTTTTTAAAGGCACGTGCAAAGTTTGGTTCAGATCGGACATATGGTGGATTTAATACGGAGTTTTTATGAACAGATAGGGGCTTATTAAAGCCGTCTCGAATCGTGATCCTGCAGATATAATCCTAGATCATCTGTAATGATAGACAGCCTTCTAATGAGCTAGAATTTGTAAGTTTACATGGATGTAATCTACGAAACTACTGAACCGGTGGTGATCTCACCAGTAGAACGCCACTTTATCACTGCCTAAGATAGGCATATATTTTCTATTTATACGCGGGCGAAGCCGCTGGTAGAAGGTAGTGTAGGTATTATAAAAGCGATATATTATAATGTTATATTACTCAGATTACTGCTCAATAGTTCTTTTCGCAATGTATCTTGTTAACACTCCTAAACTTTAGATTAGTACAAGTTAAAGTATGAAATTATATTTAGCTGTTCAGGAATGAAAAATGGGTATGATCTAAGCAAAATTTGTACTCTTTTAGGGTTCGGTACCTCAAAAGGAAAAAACGGAACCCTTTTATCACTATGTGGTCCGTCTGTCTGTCGGTCTGACGGTCTGTCTGTCTGTCTATCAAGACCCTTTATTTTAGGAACACGTGGAGGAATCGAGTTGAAATTAAACCCATATACTCAAGTATGTGGTCCCTTGAAGCTGTGCAAAAATCAAACTTCCAAGTTAACGAATAAAAAAGATACGGCCGTTTAGGTTGCAAAAAACGTAAATATCGATATTCTCAAAGGAATCAAAATTCATAGGGTACTTCCCCTTGATCCAGAATCCAGAAATTTGTCATAAAGCAAGGTCTTATAGCACAGGTATAGGAATAAATCTGAAAATAGTAAATTTGTTGTTATCTACCTCACAAATTTTTTTTTTTGCAATTCGAAAAAATCTTCGATTGTATTTGCAATTCGGGAATTGTAGTTTGAGTAGTACGGAACCCTCAGTGCCCGAGTCCAACTCGCACTTGCCGAGTTTTTTTTAGCAATAAGACACACGAACAAACCAATAAGAAAACCCCGATATTGATGACTCAAATTCAACAAGAAATTACCAAAAGGGAATTCCAGTTCACATCACGAAATTATGAATGAAACGTAAATTCACCTGAGGACATATAAGGACACGTTTCTTTTTACGCATTCGAGTTCCATTGCTGGTTTTGAAGCACATTTTCTGTTTATGGATTAAGGCAAACACGCAATGGTTTAGTGGTATTGAGAATGTTGATTATCGTTTCTTAAGGTGGTGTTTAACCTATGATAGTAATAAAGGGTAATTAAGTCATCAGCTTAACGAAGACGTGCTAAAGACGGTGTACTAGAGAGTACACTCTAACCAGAGGGTTATAGTTTAAGTTTGTGACATTTGGAATTGTCAAAGACTTTTGGACCTTAACTGTTATATTTCTTAAGTATATTTTTGTGTTTTTCAAATAATTGTAGTTTGATAAAAAAGCTACATAATATGTCTATATATACATAGAAGATTATTTTATTGTAGAACATACTTTTGAAGCTTTCACCTTGTTAGTTTTTTATTTATTCTGTCGCTTTATGATCTTAATAAATTCCTTAGATTCTGAATTTCAACGTAGCGATAGCAAACAATTTGCTACAGGCAATGGCACGGAAAATGTAAAAAATAGCTTCTGAAATAGGCGCAGAAAACCTACAAAGTATGTAATTTTGATACTGATTGAATGTAGTTTTTATACCGACTGTTACTTATTTACTTAAACTTCATTTACAGTAGAGACACATAGGCGAACTAAATAGAAAAAGGCATTCTTTATCAAACAACGGGTTGAAAAATATAACAGATATTATTGGTCTCCTTTCATACATAAACTTAAAACTGTTCACATGGAAAGAGATCCATCACAATCAATTTTAATTTAAAATTCCAAAAGCAATCCAGATCAAGGAGCTTCATTCCCACAAACATAAAACATTATAATATTAACAATGTGCATCATGAGATCAACAAAGTTTTGGCCCAAACCTTTTCTATGGTTCTACCTGGAATCGTAAAAAAGGGGTCAACGAACTCCCGACAACAGCTGCTCCAATTCAAGATGGCGGGAGTTTATGTCAAAAATTAATAAATGCAAGCCTGTTTTCGTTATGATGGATTGAGTAGAACGATTTACTTGGGCCGTAGGTTTTATATGCACTGAATATCTTGTCGTTAATATTATGAAATAGTGGCGACGGTTTTTGTGCGATTGTTATTTGAATTATTATTTTTTTTAATTTGGATGCGGTAAATTTAGCTATAATTAGAGTTATTCGAGGTTTTAGCGGAATTTCTTCGAGTAAGTTTAGTGTCTGTTTTAAATTTGTATATTATGATGTAAAATTGGTGTAGTTTTATAATTCAAGTGTCTGTGCAATTGAACAATATGGAATCATTGAAACAGGCGCGATCTTTGTAAAATAGAGCTGAGAATTTTATTGTAGTGTTGACTACATCAGCCAAATACTACTAAAACATAACAATTTGTACATCCATATTCTAATGTAAACAAATTAAATATTCATACAAAGACTTGGCTTAAAGAACTTGGTATCCAAGCAAAAAAAAAATAGATTTATTCTGTTTTTTTTAATGTTTTGTTTTTACATTTGAACTTAGAATCAAAACTTTTTTTTCTCCCATTCCATTTGACAGGAGAATATGGAATCAAAACTTGAAAATAAATAAATACTAATGTTGGTAGTTTTGAACACATTGATATCTATTTATGTAACTCATAGAAAAAACTGTCACCTGCTTCCTG
Source organism: Mythimna impura (assembly GCA_905147345.3). NCBI lineage: Eukaryota > Metazoa > Arthropoda > Insecta > Lepidoptera > Noctuidae > Mythimna > Mythimna impura. The sequence goes on along the minus strand of LR990343.1, from coordinate 27,274,719 downwards.
TATGTATAAGTATGGAACTTGTAGCGAAGACTTAGGACGCGAAGTTGGATTTTAAAACTAAAATTCTAGTTGCATGTTATTTTATTCAAGTATCTAGGTATTTTTTGTGCGATTGAGATAGGTAGATGTTGCTACAAAATTATTTAAAAAATGTGATGTTTCACGTTTTTATTAAAAATTAGCTGTCAAGTCCGTTTCTGCTCTGATCTCGTGGGTCGTAGCGTGATATTATTTATAGCTTATAAGCTTTCCTCGATAAATGGGGTACCCAACACTAAAAAAATTTTGCAATCCGAATCAATTGTTCCTGAGAAATGCGCGTTCAAACATACAAGCCACCAATCAATCTCTCCAGCTTTATAACACAAAAAATTATAGATTGATCTACACAACATAAATTCATACTTTAATTATTTATATTTCGATACCGGCCATCCATATATAATATTTATAAACAAAAAAACCGTAGACAATAGACGACAGATGCGTGTCAAATGTCTCTGGTCGGTTCGCTGTAATTACTCGTTATGCTTCCGATGTGAAAATAGGCAGGTACAATGGTTAAACGCCATATGTTTTTGACGCTATTACAGAATAAGGTTATAGAACTATGGCATATTCGCTGTCGATATTACAACCGTTTTTCGAAACAATGTGTGTATTTTTTTTTTAGGTAAAAATCATTAGAAATCAAAAACGTTTATTTCAAACCGACCCTTTACAGGCACATTTGAATTGTCAAAATGTTGGTCAGTCAAAAAAGTGAAGCTTAATTGCACGTTCCAAAGCGTAGATCTTTATGGAGAAGAACGTGCAAGATCAAATAATTCTTCCTGTTCTGGGTGGAGTGAGAGGGAGTGTCAGACTAGACAAACTATCACTTTTACCACTTTTTTTAAAAGAGTAATCATGGAGTTTCTTGCCGGTTCTTCTCCATAGGAAAAGACCAATTTAGAACCGTGCACTAGCTTCTGACGTTTTGTAAGTGCCCATAGAGGCCTATGTGAAATAAAAACAATTGAATTTTTTCTTTTTGAATTTTTTGATTTTGAGCACGTATCCAAACTAAGGTTAGCTTCCACGAACCGCCTTGTATTATCAGCCTTATAATTTTAGTTACGGTGTTCCCTTTCCAAGGTGTTATTATGTTTATTTATTACTTAAAGACACGGCTGATTGACTCAAACATATAATTTACATGCAGTGGACGGATAAAAATCAACACTCACTTGTAAAAAAAATATTCAAAATAAAGTTTGTAATAACTGATGATGGTCATGGTTTATCAATTAAAAGGGAAAACATTGCCTGAGGAATATCAATACACCTTTTTGTTTTTAGTAAACTGTGGAAAAAATGCGTTGGAATTCTCTTTGCATACTACCGATATTAAAAAAAAAAAACCGTTTTGGGAACACATTCTTTGTGCGTATAGCTGAAGGAGTGGTATTCCCTGCCGGAGTCTGTATTTCCTAATAGCTACAACCTTTCTAGCTCATCATAAGGCTTAAAGTCACCCAAAGGGCAATGGAAAGGGCTACGCTCGGAGTTTCCTTGCGTGATCGAATCAGAAATGAAGATATCCGCAGGAGAACCAAGGTTGCCGACATAGCACGAAGAATCGCCAAACTTAAGTGGCAATGGGCAAGGCACATTGCTCGCAGAACAGATGGCATTTGGGGCCGAAAGGTTCTGGAGGCGAGCGAGAGGAGCGTTGGATGGCCACTCTCCCACGCCACGTCGGAGAGTGGCCATCCAACGCTACGTCTTTCGGTACGCGATCTCCATTCCAAAACCTTTCCCCATCGAATTCAATTCAAAGTAGCAATATAAATAGTCCTCTCAACCTTAGTTCGGTCTTCGTCAGAATTATTACTAAGTTCTCTTAATGATTTGATATTTTTAATAGTATTTATTAGTTTATAATTTTAGCATTTAAATGTACTTTATTATTATAAATAACTAATTATTTTTCTGATTGTAGTATCTGTAATTTTGTGCAAACCTACCACAGTGTTGTCTTTTTTAACCCAAAGGTTGACAGGTAGAGAATGCCTTGTTGCATTAAGTCCGCCTATGTACCACTACTGTACATGAAGTTTAAATAAATAAATATAATAATAATAATAACGACGTCTAGTCCCAAGCTAAGCAGAGCTTGTGTTATGAGTACTAGACAACTGATAAACATACTTAAATATTTCTAAATACATACATATTATAGATAAATTACACCCAGACACAGAACAAATGATTGTACTCATTACACAAACATTTGTCCTGGGTGGGAATCGAACCCACGACCTCTGGCATAGCAGTCAGGGCCACTAACCACTAGACCAACAGGCCAGTCAAATAAATATATATTTCTACAGAAACGGCTAAGTTTGAAAAATGTGCTACTTCGTTGGTTTTTTTTTCCAAAACACAAGTTATGACATTTCCGAGGCAAAGCGAAATATCTCGTCTATTTTATGATCGATAGCCAATGACATCATATTTATTCAAATAAATGCATAATTATAACCAAGCAGCTGTCTGTACATCAGTACTTTTTATTATCAAGTAAAGAAGCGACGAGGACATTTTATAAATCATCGGTTCAGACATTTTCAATGAAACGATAAGTAACTCATGTTACCAACATGTTGCTGCCAAGTGTTTCCCAAGCCTTCCTGATGAAAAAAAAAAATAAAAGCATAAATCAAATAAAGGTGCGTTCGTGTTGCGTTACAATGTTTGAACGCGGCGCGGCGGAAGCGAACGCGACGTTCGAAAACCGGAGCTAAATCATAAATTACACTTTACAGTTCCCGCCGGGATCACGTTACGCGTTGTCACGTAATTATACTTCGGGATGTTTCGATTCTTATCGATATTTGGTGTCAATTCGATCGTTGATTTCGGTTAGAAAATCGGTGCAACTCTGCATGAGTACACGCACAAGTTATTTAAAGTTAGGTTATCAGACGTCTCAAAATGTTGACAAAGAACCATACATTAAAGAAATTAACTCCAACATGTACACTTACAAAATCCGGTAGCCTAATGACGTGGTAATTGCATATTGAACGATGCAAATTTTACTTTTTACGCAAAAAAAAACTCGACCAAAGCCTTCATCGCGATAATGGCAATAATTATCGTCATTCATCAACACGTATCTGCGAGCCATCTTTAAAAGCACACTGTTTACCTCAATTACACATACACCCTATCTCCCTTACCCTAGTGATGCATAAAAAACTGCAATTTGCCTATCAGTGCTTGGGTCACACAATAAACTTGGCTTAGACCCTCGCCAGCATACTTAGACCTACCCCGCTTCCCTTCCAGCTCAGATACCTAAGTCTGAAAGGGGGAAAAGTGCGAGTTCTGAGCGGTCATCCGAACCCGGTTGGATCTGAAAGGGCATGGAAGGCTTGAAGCTGCGAGGTCGTTAGCCTGGCGTTGATTGTTCGATGAGTGGTGCAATGACTCACTTGTGTATGTAAATATACGGGAAAATATGTAGGGAAGATGAAGAGGTCATGATGGAGCTTATTAAATTTATGGAGGCTGTTCGAAAGGAATCGGTGCGTACTACGCAGGTTTTGTGCGATTAAAAAATAAAGACCTCATGGCTTCACAATCATTTTAAAATTGAACTTTTAATAGTCGTAAGTGCCGCATTCGTTGAATTTTAACTATGATTCTCAATTCAAATCGGACAGATTTCATAGACACAAATCTCTCTATAAATTTACTTTTAAATTGTGATTAATGACGCATTCAAATCGTTCTAGAATAAAGACTTAGAAAACACCGCTACAGCCTGTCAGTGTCACGCGAGTTCGCTTCTAACAAGAAAAATACTTTACTATTTTTCTTCCAAGGAAATATTACCCAAGCTTGTTTCTCGGAAGCATCTCGAAACTTATTAAGCTTATTATTTCAACAGCTTTGACAGTTTCTAATCAATCTATGTTAGTACTTATACTGTTATTTCGTTTTAGGCTTTAGTATTCAATGTGGGATATTGTTCAATTGGTTCAAATTGCTTTACTTAAGTAGATATCTGAGAACCAGGGTACCACGTCTACGTAAACAGTGTGTAGAAAAAAAAAACTTTTTACAAAAATAAAATAAGTAACCGACTTCGGTTATTTTTCCGAATCGCAAGTTTTTTTTTGTGACGTAACTACAAATTCACAGTTTTCAGATTTTTTCCTATACTTGTGCTATGAAACCTTGCTTCATGCTAAATTTCAGGATTCTAGGTCAACGGGAAGTACCCTATGAATTTTGATTCCCTTGAGAGTGTCGAAATATACGTTTTTGCAGACCTGAGTATATGGTTTTAATTTCAACTCGATACCTCCACGTGTTCCCGAGATAAAGGGTCTTGACAGCCAGACAGACGAACGGACAACAAGTGATCTTATAAGGGTTCCATTGTTTCCTTGTGAGGTACGGAACCCTAAAAAACAACCGAATTGAGAACCTTCTCCTTTTTCTAAAGTTGGTTAAAAAGATAACATTTATCTTGAATTTACGTTTATTATGTAAATAGCAAAATAAATCAAGTATTAAAATAAACTCTAATACAAGGCCTTATCAGGGCCCATCTTTCTAACTAGCAAAACAATCACACGTGGAACACGAGAAACCATTAGCAGAAATGATATAAAACTCCAACATAAAACCTCATTTCTCAAAAAAAAAACAATCTCATTCCCCTGTCAGATTCGAAAGTCGAATAAATTTTCTTTGGTTCTATAGCGGTATCTGTATTCCATTGCAATTACCTTACAATAGTTCTTTTCCCGATAGCTAAGTGGGGAGTGCGTTCACTAGGTTACGCGTCCTCCCCCTTCCTCTAGGTGGGCTCAACCCTTTATGTGAAACATACAAACATACTAGCTAGGTTATGTATAAAGATTTATGTAGAACGCGGTAAAGTCAAATGTTGTTTCAGTAGTGATGGGACTGAGGGAAATGTATAGGGTTGGGAAAGTTATAGATTATTTATAATAAAATAGATTTTTTTTGTGATTAAATCTGGTTTTGGAGACCTAAGTGACTGAGAATGTTTACTAAAACCAATTCTATTAGTCATGAAGCTAGAGTCAGAAAGGTTTTTTGAACCTCATATCTCAGAATTTTATCCAATCTGGGTCATAACTTATAAAAAGCAGAAATAATTGCAATTTATAAAACTGATCAATAAAATTGATGGGTGCTATACAATGTCCTACTTTGGCAACACTTCAAAATCGCTCTATCCTTACACAAAAGGTCCATCAAAGTAGTCAGTAATCCATCAAAGGACATTGAATTGTTGAGATATCGGCCATTGTAGTAGTCCCTAAATAAAATGGAGTTAAAAATGGAGTCTCTGAAAAGGTTACCAATTCAAATATATCAATGATATTTTTGAGTATAGAACAGTACATACGTGTATCTTAACAATTAAAAGAAAAAGTCAAGTCTCAATTTTGAAAAATTCAAATTTAGAAGGTAAAACGAACACTGCTTTGCCAATTACCACATTTAAAAAAAAAACGTCAATGAGGCACACATTAATTAATTAATGAAAGTTTTAAATATGTAAGTTGTTTCTACATTACATGCAACGTGGGCACCCGTTAGGAGAGCAGATTTGTAGGTTACGCGTGCAGGTGGCTTGCCCCACAGAGGGCGGAGCGCCACTTATCATATAAACCTATGTGCCTCACACACGCACAAATGAAAATCTCGACCTCTGTGCCTTGGTGGGAAATGTGGGAATTGCGGAAAGTGCGTAACTATGTTGATTCTTTATACAAAGTCATCCTTTTATTTTTAGTTGTTTTATAAGGTTAAGCTTAGGAAGTGCCACTTCAACTGCTGTTATGTCAGTAATGATTGTTCTGTATTTTTTGGTCAAAACCTTGTGGATATAGAGAGAAGAATTAAATTCTTAGTCGAAAGTTTTAACGTGTTCAAAAACTTCTCTGAAAAACTAGATAGGTAAGTCTTCTTAACTCTTGTTGTGTCAAATCGTATTCTACTTGAGCTGCATTCTAAAAAGAACTTAAAAACTTAACTTTGTTTTTTTTTTGTCGTTTTAAAATTCGAACATTTTAAAATTGATTGAAAAATAAATCTTTTTTATAAACAATTCCAAATTCAAAACCAGAGTATTCTAAGTTAGAACGTTGCGTTGCCTACGTATTCGAGCGCGTGCAGAATTAGATCCCTCTGGTCATAGGGATGGGGGAGGGGGCAGGGGTCTAGTAAGGGTGGTTTCACGCTGCATGCTCGCCGCGTGTTAGTGGGGAAGTCTCTAATGAACTGTATGAACTAGTGTACCTAGATGATGCGTAGCTAAAACTATATAGGTTAGAGTGTGGTTATGGGGAGATGGTGTTGAAGTAATGGGGTAAGGTAGTGAAGACAGGAATTGGGGACATAAGTTTTTTTTTTAGTAATGATAGTAAATTGATCAATCAGAACATTTTTGTTCAACTGTCACTACATACAAAAACTGCTAGGTTGAGCCCAATATATCGTCAATTTTCGATGGACTGGACTGGATTAAATTTGAACGTTCTCGAAGCTCGTAAACCTCCTGAACCGTAAGAAACTTAATTTCAATAGCAAACACCTCACAATATATAACGATGGCACCTCGCCTGCATAATACAAACCGTTATTTACTTCGCGATAAGAATCTCAGGAACACCAACCTTATTTCTACTCTACGTATATTTTCCTCGACCTCATTACAAGTCCAAGAAAAACATTTGCAATCTTATATTTTTTTTAAAATATGTGTTAAAAGCTCTTCAAGTCACCGCGCGGGGATGTGTTGAAGCAGTGGGTGTGTGTTAAAGCACTGGGTATGCGTGAGCACGCGCGAGTTAACCGCCACATTGCGTCTGAACGCACCCTTACTTGCGTTAGCATACGTCATTATAGTGCCAGGGTGAATGTTGTTGCCTTTAAAATAAGTTTTTTTTTTTAAATTTCTGAATTTATAATTTTCTGTTATTTTAGTTCGATCAAAAATTTAAGAAAAGAAATGTTTTTTTTTTGTTTTTGTTAATGATATGGTTCGCCATAGACAGAAAGAATACAGATTTTGCAGATTTTAAAAGAGATCATGCTTCGTGCTTCTTTTTTTAAATAGTGACTTTGAAAATCATTAAACCTATTATTTTCTAACATTAGATAGACGACGTGATTGTGAATATTACAATAGCTATAATAAGTTATAATACCATTAATTAATTAAAATATACCCATACCAATTTTTTGTCCATAAACGAGCCAGTCTAGTGCGCAAAGTGTTGATCAGTCGACGATAAATATCTTTAAAAGATGACGAGCAGTCAGACCCCATAATAACCAACCCTGTAATACCAACCAACCAACCAATAAGATTATGTACATACAATATTTGCGCTACTTGATGGTTTACAATTAAATACATTAAATCTACATAAAAATCTACTGAAAATGAAAGGCAACAATATAAAAATCTATAATGACAATAACTTCACTTTCATTCCTTACGATTTATTACTGAGCACGGCCATGAAATAACGAAATATCAATAAATAGTCCGACGTCCATAACTACAAAAACCTGATTTAATAATAATAAAACTTCATCTAGTAAATTCGAGTTTCTGTTTCGTGTTGGTAGATGCGTGGTAAGGGTGCATCGACGCACCCCTCACGCACACAAGCGGCCATGACACTTACCACGCGAAACTGGGCCGCGATTGGTCGGCACAACTTTCTATGTGTGCGTACCTGTTTGGATATACATGTACTTATTTATACTCTGTTCTAGGCTGTATGAATTAGTTGCGTGCATTGGGGTAGTCTTTGCTAGGAAAAAGTATTGATTTGTTGCATAGTAGTTGGGTTTAATGCGGAGTTTTGCAAGAGATGAAGATTTTTTGAAAATGTTGGGGCTTCGTGTCAGAATTTGGTTTTGATCCTACAAGTGTGTATATTGTTTATGTTGGCAGTACTTTGAGAATTATACTGACACTTGATATTTGAAAATAGAACTGTAGGTAAAAAAGAGGGAATCAAATTAAAAACTTAAAAAATAATTTGAATACGAAAAGTCTGATCAGATATAAAATGAAATGAACCGAAATAGGCAGCAAAAAGTGTTCTCTTTACCGAGTGTTATTTTAATAGATTATAATGCAGATGGGAAAACCGGTCTATAGCAAGCAACGGTCCTTTGTAAATATTTCATTGAGCACAGCTTTAATGTTTAAAGTTTTTATTATCAACCGACAATAAAGGTTTTATTCTTGATGCTAGTTTACGGCGGCCATTTTGAATCGTATTAGTCTGTGTGAAAAGATTTTGAATAACCATGAATAAAAAAATATATTGTCTAGCAATTTATTTCATTATTATTATAGGTATTTCTTTTTATTTAATTTTTGTTAAGCTAAGTATATTATTTAAACAATAACAAATAACAATCAATTATTATTACAAAAATACGTTATTTATTTATTTATTTTATAATTTATGTTTTTTTTTATATTACAGAAAATATAGATATTTTTTTTTTTAAACATACATTTAACATCATAAAAAATAGTACAATGGTAGGTACTGCTTATTTCAAAAGAAATTTCTTCCAGCAGACCTGCGTTTAATAAATGAGTAAGTAAATAGTTTACAAAAACATGGTAGATGTGCATTAGGTATAAAATATAAAAAAACACCTGTTTTTTACATTTCATAACCCAACTTCAAACATAAAACAAAGCTGAACTAATGCACTGTGTGTTAACGTAAGCGCAAACGTGGAAAAAAAAAACAAAATTGTAAATATTTGCTTTGACGTTTGCCGAGTGTTAGAATAGTAACAGAAATGCCTCATTATTATTGTTCTAGCTCATAACATGACAAAGGACTCATTTTTATTAGTATTCGACGGTTTCGTGACAATATTTTTAATACTAGTTTTATTTTTTATGTCTAACTTGTAGGACCATATTTTAGAGTGATTATTCAAGTCTGACCTTTTTTTTAATTTATCTATTATGAGATAAATAACTATTTTTTTTTCTATTATTTTTCGTTTCTTTTTTAAGAGAATATGTACCTTAACTTTAAGCCTTACTACTAGGTATTGTGAAATTTTGTATATTATCAATAACATGCACAAATAAAGATATGACAGTAAATTCTTTAACTTGGCCTAATTTCGCGCCAAAGCTTATATTATGGTGTCTACTTAAATGAAAAAAGGACGTTTTTGCGCAAGTTCAAACCTCAATACAGTTATGTTTATAAAGATAACTTTGACATAAACATGCGTCTGAGCTGCATCCTGTTTGTTTTTGTGAACAGCGTAATTTTGCTGTTAACAGAAAATCAACAAAAGTTTGTTAAACAAATTTGAACTTTAACACTTCACAATACGATGGAGGATTACTGGCAGAGGCTACATCCTAAGGAATTGGAGCGTTTGAATATTTTTGTGTTTTTCATTAGTGTTAGATGTATTTGGTGGATTGGAGTTCCAGTTAAAATCCTTAACTTTAAACTGCTTCTCAAAATATCATCTTTTACTCCAGATAACCATCCCACATAAGAAAAACGTGAAAAGGAACTCGTTTACAAGAATTCAAAAAAAGAATAAGAAAAAGAAAACAATTACGCAACACCGACTCCTGTTACACGTAATAGTTCGGAGCATGCAAGATGCATCATTAACAAGTCGATTCGTCCTGCCCGTTACATCAGCTGATAGCACAAAAAGCTCGACCTAACATCTGCCGGCCGAGAGGCCGTGAATCACCGGCCCTTGGCGCGTGCCGGCTTGAAAAAAAAGAGTAAAAAAAAAAACAAAAGTGTAAACTCCCGCCGACCGTTATAATCGCCTCGCCTGTGGGTGGACCGAGTTCGACCGACTTTAAAAATCGAACATTTAATTTTTTATGAAGATTTAATTCTTGATTATGGATAATGGTACTGTTGTGTCATTTAAATACGCACGCTTCAATTAGTTTTATTTCTTCATCCTTTAAGAATGTATCACATCATCAATAAAACATAAAAACTTGTTGTTTTGGGCACTGAAATTATAACAGCGCTATAAATTCATAAATATTCATTGTTTGTCAACCAATATTAGTTTTATATGAAACTAAATTACTAAGAGACAAAGTTTTCTCGTAAATCCTAAGCTTAATAAACTCAAGTTTTTCGATATTCTTATGATAAAACAGAAATTGCTTTCGCAGTAATAAATTTTCTTTAATTTCAAGATGGCGACGGGGACTTATTCTCGCGCTATTTAGTCTGAGAAAAAAGCTAGAGAAATAGGTAAAATTCGAAAACAAACAGGCCATTTAAATGTACGACAAAAACGGCTGTGATTTATTTGTAAGTTTCTTCGTAATGTTTATTGTATGTTTGTTTGCGAGAATTCAGAGGAAAACATTGTTATTCGATTAGCGGGGCCGTTTTGGCTACGAATTTACTGTTTCCACACACTATGGTGTGTATAATAAATGGTCATGCCATTATGAATAAAAAATTGTGAGACTTGTTTGACCAAATGCTGTATCGGAAGATGCATTATTTAGTGTAATTTAAAGGTAATATATAATATAAACCCAAAGGGCGATGGAAAGAGTTATGCTAGGAGTTTCCTTGAGTAATCGCATCAGAAATGGAGATATCCACAGGAGAACCAAGGTTACCGACATAGCCCGAAGAATCGCCAAACTTAAGTGGCAATGGGCGGGGCATATTGCTCGCAGAATAGAAAGTCTATGGCGATGAAAAGTTCCAGAGTGGCGACCACGTACCACAAGACGCAGCGTTGAAAGGCCTCCCACAAGGTGGACCGATGACCTGATCAGGGTCGCGAGAATCCTATGGATGCGAGACACACAGGGCCGGTCGTTATGGCGACACTTGGGGGAGGCCTATGTCTAATAGTGGACGTCTTTCGGCTGAAATGATGATGATGACTCAACAATTTATGTGGAAGAAATGCCTTTGCTCAGCAGTGGAAAACTTCGGGCTAGTAATAAATAACCTTATTGGTTTTATAGGATTTCCAGAATCACGTAAACAAAGACCAAAAGCCTCGAATGGTAACTTGATCTACTAGATAGGTATTATACAGACAATTTTCGTATACAAAAATAATAACTATGAAATAAAACGAAATAAGTCTCAATGACGTCTATTATTAATCTCAGCTAATTTGTTTGTCTACGGTAAAACAAAAATCTATTCAGAAAATACTTTATCATAAGTCAGACGTGCTTAATATGAAATATTATGAGCCAAATCGAATGAAAACTGTTTTAAGCGTTTTTCAAGGTCATTCAAGTTGTACAGACGTATTACAATCAGCACTCGAGGGGTTAAAGTTTTTCTTTTAATGCATTTTTTTTAGATTGTTCTTTTAGTATTTCGATAGCACTTGATTTTTTTTAGTGCTGTTGCTTCAGGTACGTTTTATTTTTTAGAAGTAAAAAATCATGACTTCTCGCGCTCAAGGGTGAAGCTGGAGAGCGTGTCAGATTTTTACTCACTAAAATCCACCTATGTAACCTGAAACCTGTACCTTTGAAATCTAGGACAAGGTTTCCTATTCAGAAATTCCCCCGTGGGGATTGTAAATACAGCATTTATATTTTTTAATCCATCATTGCATTAAAATCATTCGGAATCATTAGTTCAGCCAATCAACATCTTCTGACATGGTCTTCTGAGGTACCTATAGAAGCTAATTTCAATTTATGCGATCAGAGTATCTTAACCACGTTTAAGAGCTTTTAAAATCACGTTCAGGCAATATTATTGGTGACACGATTTAAAAGACATGATTTTAAAATCATTGGCAGTTCAAAGGAAGATATTACAGTATTTTCTTCATAAAAATATGGGGAGGAAAGAATAAACTTTTATTTTACACGACCATTTTATTTTATATGACAATTTAATTCTGTTCGATTTATTTTATTTTTTATTCTGTATGGTTAATTTGTTAACAAGTTTTATTGTATTTTTTTTGTGTACTAACTTGTAAGTGTTTTGGTTCTAGTACAGTTAATGTATCTCTAAACAAATCAATAAATTAGAATGTAAACTCTGTCCGACCCCTCAACCGCGAGACTCAAATTCCTTACAACAAAACGACCAATCAAAATGCATTCACGAAAATGCAGTCAAAAATTGCGCCCCCTTTTCCGAAGCGCGACGGTGTCATAAGAGGTGTCCGGAGCAATTATATCAGGTGCGATCACCAATCACCCGGATAAGCGGGCGATTATAACAATATACCGTTGCACCCCTTCCTAACATTATCTGTTGCAGTGGGGTGGTCAGTTGATATTTGGACTCGCGAGGTGTACTATATAGTGAGATTAATCGGGATTTAACTGAACTATGGATATGTATCTTTTGTTTATACGAGTACATGATCTTTAACTATTTAGATTTATTATGGATAGGCTCGCGTTTGACCACTATCTCACCTGATGGTAAGCGATAAATGTGCCGACGACGAAACACGCTTGCTTAGAAGTAACCTATTCACTCTTTGGCTTAAAGACTTTGGTAGGACCTATGTTGTAGTTATCAGGAAACACAGACCCGGCAGGGAATTCCACTCCTTAGCTGCATGCATAATTCCGCGGGAAATTTCTGAAGTGGAAACCAATAGTCCTAGAACGTAAAGGGCAACTGAAGGACACAGGTGTGCTTTTAGTCTGTAAAAGTCTGATACGCCCTCACGCTCTGCCCAAGGGCGGGAGATGTCATTGGATGATTTCCACAAGTAAAAAAAAAGCTGTTTGTACAATGAATGTACTTATTCATAAAATGCTTTGTACGTATGTGGGGGATATCCACCACGGGTGGCGCAACGCAATAAGTCTAGTGGTAGGATGATAGAACGGACTTGGCGGAATTAAAATAATACACACTCCCTATACAAAATGTAAACGATAGAAAACCGACAGGCTAGAAACTCTGCATGTCGATGCTCAAGATTTTTGTAGTTTTGACTCGACAAGTGCATCATAGTCGGTGATCTTCTGCCGAGTTTAGTAAAAGGCTGGAAAATTTATTGCGATTGAAGATGAATTAGGAAGAAATGGGCATTAAAGAGACTAAGAAAGGAGATAGGGAGGGGTCGGGGACGGGGTGAACTAAGAAAGGGTTTTAAAAACTTCATACTGAATTAAATGAGGGTTTAAGTTTGTATGCAAACTAATTATGGGCGTGCAACTGCTACTTAATTTTAAACTTTATACCAAGTAATAATTCCTGCAGTTCTTTATAAAAATATACAGCTCTTGTTACAATTCGAGCCGATAACAAATCCGTTGCACGAAGCAACACCTTTTACCCAACAATAGGCACAATCTGATAAAGGCAGAGGCGTTCCTGCGCAGGCGGCGCTCAGCGATTGGAGCGCACGGCGCATGCGCATCTGCTCCGCACGTTAACGCGTGCCAGATAATGTGTGCGACATATGAAGCCACACTATATAAATAATACCTTTAAGTTTTTCAGAAAGAAAATCGATCGATAGGTAAACAAATGTTAGGAACAGCTGAATTGATTTTTTTGAGGTTGCTGGCTTCTGTCACCTTCTGTTTGGAAAAGAAATCGATAGGGCATCAATGTTTGGCGTCGCTAAGAATCAGTGTTTCTGTACCCCTATTGCATTGGACAGTTAGTGACGATGGCTTTTTTTGTGTCAAACACCTTTCCTCTAACTAAGTACCTATAAGGATTATGCTATGCTATGATTCCGTCATATTTAGATTACTGACCAAAAAGGATCATCTTTCTCAGTGTAAACCCTTAATTTACCATGCACTTTTTAGTCACTAGTATTTTGCTATGATTTCCTCTCATAGACAGAGAGGAGGTCTGAGTCCAAGTAGTAGGATTTTTTGCAAGCTGGTAAATCATCTGATGACTTCTCCCGCTCTGAGGGTGCGAGAGGGTGTTTGACTTTTACTAATTAGAATCCACCTAAGTTCCATTTAGATTTCTAACCAACAAAGATCATCTTTTTCAGTGTAAAAGTACGTGGTAAATGAATATACCACGCACTCTTTAGTCACTGGTATAATATTTCGCTATGAATCTCTCTAATAGAAAGGATGCCTGAGTCCCAGCAGTAGGAATATTATAAGGCTTGATTATGCTATGTTACGATTCCGTCATATTTAGATTTCTGCCCCCCTAGCCAAGTTGCAACCGTTTCGTTTCGATTCTCTTTTCGTTGATCGCCTCGAGTTGGCCACGCCTCCTATTCCTTTGTTCTGACCACGTGACTGAGCGTTGAGATGACGTCAGAACAAAGGAATCGGAGGAGTGGCCTACTCGAGGCGATCGACGAAAAGAGAATCGAAACGGAACGGTTGTAACTTGGCTAGGGGGGCTGATCTTTCGCAGTGTAAAAGCTTCATATACCCACGTCCTTTTTAGTCACCTGTACAAAAATCATATTTTTTTCAATGTTGCGACCCAGGTGTCTTATTAAACTTGGCAATTAACTCCCAGAAGCTTAATGGAGCCTACATTTTTTATTAATTTTCCATTACAATATTACAAACTATAATTTTGTGCTATTAACTATCTTAATCAGGTGTTTATTAATTTTATTAATATGATAAAATGTATTTTCAAACCAAACAGGTTTAGTGAAAATAATAATTTATATAAATCTATATATATAAAAGGAGAAACTGACTGACTGACATATCAACGCACAGCCGAAACTACTGGGACTAGGAGCGTGAAATTTTGCACAAGGCTTCCTTTTGTGACGTAGGCGAGCACTAAGAGAGGATTTTTCAAAATTCACCCCCTAAGGGGATGAAATGGGGGTCCAAAGTTTGCAAAGTTTGCATGGAGAAATCAATTTTCACGCGAGCGAAGCCGCTGGGAGAAGCTAGTCTTCATATAAAACAGGAAGTAATTCACTAATCGTTATTAAGAGTTTATGGATGTAGATATGTTATGTTTTTTCGGTGAGAAATTGTCAAACAACCCTTTCCACTCTGGTTAGGATGAGAACACTCCCTGTTAGACTTTAACTAAATTTAAAATTCACTTGTGGTCCTTCAGTTGCCCTTTGCGTTCTAGGACCATGGCTACTGTTTCGATCAATCAGCCCTGACAAGCATCGGCCGTAGTGGGCTCCGTCCGTTTGCTGGCATGTCTTTGGTGCACGCGTGAGCATGCGGAACGAAAACTACACACACACAAGCACAGCATGCATGCATGCAGATGCTGGGTGCTTTCAGGTTAAGATCAGAAAGATTTTCATTTTCAAAAACCCATTCCTAACATCAACACCAATAATATTCGCAAAAGAGATGCAATCTGTAGCTGTATAATACCTACACCCACATTGAACCCGAACACCTCACCGATGAAGATATTAACACTTTGTTAGGTCACCTTTTCTAAGACAAAAGGCCTTTGTCTCCAAATTTTATCCAGCCAGGTCGCATCTTAATCATTAAGGTCCTCTAAAAAGGTTTTCTTCGAAGTAACCCTAGTACTTATTCAAAGTAAGCTTTAAATAAACGTAATTCCTGGACTCGAACAAAGGTGGGACCACCCATATCCCCCCCAAAAAGCTTTACGACTGCTTGTTTTAAAACTAATTTGCTAAAGTTACTTCGCAGCCGGTAACTTATAATCGTAAATTAAGTCAAGTACGTTTCTCGTTTCGCACTTTCTTTGGCAGAAAGTTTTTTCGGTTACCGTTGTTCGAAAAAAGTATTCGTGCGATTTTAGTACTTTCTTTATGTTGGTATAGCTTTTTAACTTTTGGAGTAGCGTAATTAGAGACACAATAGTAAGACAATGGCGCACGACCGCCGGCGTTCGTGCGGGGATCAACAGCTTAATAAGAAGATAAGATTGTGATGTTGACTTCTTTATTTATTTGGGTTGGTAACGAATTTTAATTTTTTTTTTTGAAAGTTGGTGCTTCATTGAAAGCTACGATAATGAAGGTAATTTTCTAGATAACCTCATACTTGATCTAGAATATTATAATGTGAACGAGAGTGTAATACAGGCTTTACTCATAAATAATTTGGTATACTATGGGTATATTGCATATACCCGCGACGCCCAAGTGCGGGAAGACGCAGTGTTGGAAAGCGTCCCACAAGGTGGGCCGATGGCCTGGTGAGGGTCGCGGGAATGCGATGTATGTGAGACGCACAAAATCGGTCGATATGGCGACTCTCGGGGAGGCCTATGTCCTCCGCCATCTCCTTTCTACCATCGGATAACCCGACGTACGGCGAGTATCCACCCTTACGTTGTTGAAACTTCAACGGTCCGGACTAAGCGTTTCGCTTCGTCGTTTATGCCGCGTACATCGAAGGACTGGAACAATTTGCCTGCTGCGGTCTTCCCGTCCAACTATATTTTAGGTGTCTTCAAGGCTAGAGTGAATAGGCTCTTAATAAACTAGTGCGCGTCACCATCATGGATTGCATCACTGCTTACCATCAGGTGGGATCGCAGTCAAGCACTGGTTTATATCAATTTAAAAAAAAAATGTATTTCGGCTGAAATGATGATGATGAAGCATAATCAGCCTCATAATGTTCCCACTGCTGGGACTCAGACCTCCTCTCTAGGAGAGGGAATGGGCCGTAATCCACCATGTGGCCCCAGTCTGGATTGGTGGATCTCACATATGTTCGTATTTTATATTCTAGGACATGCCAGTTTCCTCACGATTTTTTCCTTCACCGTTTTGAGAGCAGTGGTAATGAAATGAATTACACAAAGTAATGTGCCTGGCTGGGTTTTAACCCGCAACCGACTCGTAAGTCAGGGTAGTTACCACCGCTGACCACGGTCGGAGTCAAATTCAAAAGATTTTCTTATTCGCGCCGATTTGGAGAAAAAGATTAACGCAAATATCTGTTCTTATCGAAACCGTAATGTATAAAAATCTTAGCTTCTAAGAGACGTTTATTTTAGTAAGCTTTTGAATATATTCACTGTCTGGTGTTCCTGAGTCTGTCTGAAAGCTCAGGTCATCGTATTTTTCGTACTGTCTGGCTTTTTGCACCGTCCTGGCGATGACCTAAGCGAGATGAGTCTTACAAACGGTTTTATTTTAGATTTATTATTCCATTACCATTTGTATCGTTCTTAAATGTAATTTTTAGTAATGTAGTAGGTACTAGTAAGCCAAGTGATACCTACTTGAAAAATAATCGTGATTTCTGTCGTTTTGGGAACACATTCATTGTGCGTACAGCTAAGGAGTGGAATTCCTTGCTGTAGTCTGTATTTCCTGATAGTTACGACCTAGGGATCTTTAAGTCAAGAGTGAATAGGTTACTTCCAGGCAAGCGTGCTCCACCGTCGACCACATCATCAGTTACCATCAGGTGAGATAGTCGTCAAGCGCTAGCCTAACAATAAAAAAAAATGCAAGTTTTGTATTGTTGAACACGTGAACTTTCCAGAAAAAATCTCAAAATTATGTTTAAAATCGCATCAAATCCGTGGCGTAGAAAGGGACAATACGGACACGAAAATTAAAATGAATTTATGATTATTAGATACCATACAGTTTAACTTGGAGTTTATCCGTAGGACAACCAAGGTTACCAACATAGCCCGAAAAATCGCAAAATTTAAGTGGCTGGGCACATTGCTCGCAGAACAGATTGTCGATGGGGCCCAAAAAGGTTCTCGAGTAGCGACCGTGTATCTAACGGTAGACGCAGCGTTGAAAAGGTTCCCACAAGGTGGACCAATTACTTGGGGAATCGCGGGAATCCAATGAAACGCAGAGGATCGGTTGTTGTGGCAATACTTAAGGGAGACCTATGCCCAACAGTGGACGTTTTTCGACTGAAATAATGATGATGATGACACCGATTTTTAGGGTTCCGTACCTCAGAAGGTAAAAAACGGAACTTTATAGGATCACTTTGTTGTCCGTCTGTCTGTCTGTCTGTCTGTCAAGATCTCAGGAACGCGAGGAGGTATCGAGTTGATATTGAATTAAAACCATATACTCAAGTCTGCGGTCCCTTGAAGCTGTGAAAAAATCAAAGTTCTGAGTTAACGAACAAAAAAGATACGGCCTTTAAAAAAACGTATATTTCGACACTCTTAAGGGAATCAAAATTCATAGGGTACTTTCCGTTGACCTAGAATCCTGAAATTTGACATGAAGCAAGGTCTCATAACACAAGTATAGGAAAAAATCTGAAAACAGTAAATTTGTAGTTACGTCACATAAAAAAACTATTTTTGCGATTCGGAAAAATCTTCGTAAGCCAATTCGGGAATTGAACTGTTTTCACAGGTAAGTTTGTACGGAATCCTCAGTGCGCGAGTCCGACTCGCACTTGGTTTTTTTTACTGTTCATAGACTAGAGCTTGATCACTACCTCACCAGATGGAAATCGACGATGTTGTCGACGATAGAGCACGCTTGCCTAGAAGTTCAACATAATTTAAAGTTATTTAAATCAAATTCAGAATGAAACAAACATTGAAGGAAACTTTCGCTTTCACAAGAACCGCCGCGAGTCGTAGAAAAAGCTAAAAGGATATCCGTGATCTCCAGGAAGAGGAATTTTCTTCATTACTCCTCTGCGATATTTTACTTAGGTTTTATTTTAATAAAGACAGGACCTACTAAGATCCTAATTTGGGCTTTAAGCTCCAGACAACTACGCGAATGTTTGAAAGAATTACTCTGGCCCTGGAACGGAATGGGCAACTGTAGGAACACAGGTGGGTTTTAGACATACAGAGCTAACATTACGTCAGCGATGATGATTGACAAAAAGCCTAAAATATTGATATGGGAAAGTCATTGATTGATAAAGTGCTACAAAACCATTTTTTGAGGATGGAAAATCATTATATAACTTATCTTGCTCTAAGTGTAGCGAGAGGAAGTGTCGTGACACCATCAGACAATCTGTTCAAGTCTTCTCGTGTGCCAAGTATTGTACTGTTGAGCTTACAACATGGTAAGTGTTGCTTGTAGTGCGGTACAGTTGTCAAAAAATAAAAGGCCCGTTTTGACATCTGTCAAAACGAATACTTAAACACGCAAAAAGAATACTCGCAATATATTATATTATTATATTATTTAACGCGCCAAAAAATTTAGGTTTGTATTTTTTCAAAACACTTCATGTAATTAGTTATTATTTTATTGTTTCTTTCAGTTTCATCCCAAGTTTAAATCTAGGGTATTTCTTAAATGTCAAAACGGGGCTTTTATTTTTTAACGAGTTTAATTGTATGTTGACTTTTATTTAGAGTGGGAAATCTTATAACTCCTCCCGCTCTGTATATAGCGAGGAGTGTCAGACTTTTACTGACTAAAACCCACCTATGTCCCTTCAGTAGCCCTTTACGTTCCAGGGCTGTCGCGATAGAGCAATCAACTCCTTCATAGTTATTTTTTTTAAACTACTCAGAAGAGCATATTTTACTGCACAATTAGTATTTTTGATGGAACAAAACCATATTTTGTAGTAGAAAATAGTAATATATTGAGAATTCAGAAACTGTGGACTGGTGGACAATGTAACTATTATACGATATGATCAGCCATGTTATAACCACATCATGAAATAATCATGCGTTTAGCTGAAATAACATCATATTATGAAGTGATCAATTCTAAGATCTGGCCACAATATATACATACATGTCAATCAAATACCTGCCTATATTTTCGTCGTTAGTGCCATATAGAATTCCACATTTTCAAGATCCCATTATCATTAAAATAAAGCCCTTGAATATGCGACCTAATTAAAAAGACAGCTATCGTCATTGCGTAGACCGAAGTGTGCGAATGCTCTTTTCACGGCCTATTAATTTTGCTGTTATGTTTTTATCGGTATTTTATGCTAATGAGCTTATATCTCTGCTTTGTTTTGAATTGTTTCTCTTTTGTTTTTGATAAATTGGTGTTTGATGATGATTATTATTCTTAGGTACGTACAGCTTTTCACGTTTATTATTTCTTTTGGCAAAAATTTAGCGATACTTTTTGGTTTTGAAGGATGTAACTTCAAATTTCATTATTTTTGACAATTAGCAACAAACGAAAAAGTTTTGCGTAAAAGTTTTTCAGAGCTTTAAGGAAATTTTGGGCAGTAAAAACTGTTTATTTTTCAAGCCCAAATTATATTGATCGACAGAGCGAGGAAGTATGAGTAAAAGTGCACCAATAAGTTAATTTCCCCAAAATGGTATCTACGCCCTTTACTTAAACAAAAAATACGAGCAAAATTCATGACTATATTCTCATCACTATTTTTGCAGGCTACAAAAAAGTTACTAAAAATGGTTCAGAATTTTAATCGACTAAAATAAAAGTAAAAACAAATGTAATAACCCAAATTCGAATACAGGTTTGTCTTTACATTACAATAATTAAAATTGTATTATTTGTCTTTTCCGACGCGCCATTTACGTGTGGCATCACTTATCAAAGCGACCGCCATCTTGTCAAGCCCGCGTCACACAAGATGTCGGCCAACATACTCGATCGTATAAATTAATGCAAATGACATGACAAGGCGACAACGAGGTATTTGCGTCATTCGCAAATCGATTCAACACTTTTTTTTATGAAATTTATCAGAATCGATACGAATGTATAAAATATCGTATTGAAATCGAGAAGTAGCGCATATTTAAGAATTACATAAACTTTAATTTTGGCAGTTATGGTCATGGTGACCATAACTTATTGGAATGGGGTGATAGATTATAAAGAAATTAAGTGCCTGTGTAAAAGTCGACGTCAGTATCTTTATTTAAGTTTATGCCGAAACTAAATTGTGAACATGCTTTATTTTTGCCATTGCATGAAATTTATATTTACTTATGTGTTGTTAAGTACATTTTTTATTGGAGTAATGAGCTATATTCGCCATTTTAGGTTTAATATAAACATTTGATAATATAGTAATGTATAAAATACTGGCAGGTTGTTTTGTAAAGTATTTTCGATTTGTCGGTGTCAAAACTTGAAGAAACTGCATTATTCTTGGGAATTCTATTGTAATGTCGTGTCCTGGTTTTCTTTTGTATACAGTGGCTCCCAAATAACATCAAACTAATGCTATAACATTATAAAGGTACTTTTTTAGGGTTCCATACCTCAAAAGGTAAAAACGGAACCTTTATAGGATCACTTTGTTGTCCGTCTGTCTGTTAAGACCCTTCAGAACGCGTGGAGGTATCGAGTTGAAATTAAAACCATATACTCAAGTCTGCGGTCCTTTGTAGCTGTGAAAAAATCATACTTCTAAGTTAACGAAAATAAAAGATTCGGTCGTTTATATCGCAAAAAACTCTTAACGGAATCAAAATTCATAGGGTACTTCCCGTTGACCCAGAATCCTGAAATTTGGCATACAGCAAGGTCTTATAGCACAAGTATAGGAATAAATCTGAAAACAGTAAATTTGTTGTTACGTCACAAAAAAAAATCATGATATGGAAAAATCTTCGAGAATACATTCGGGAATTGAACTATTTATGTACATAGGTAAGTTTGTACGAAACCCTCAGCGTGATTATGAAATTCAGATTTAAAGAATCTGAGTAATTTTTAAATAATACCAGACTACTTCTATTACCTCTTCTGGCTGTGTTGTGATCAAAGCCATTTCTTCTAAAATATACGTAAAATACTTGCTTTAAGGCCCTAGCTTCCGACCAGTGCCATAATACAGTGGTTTTCTAAGCCTAGGTACTCCTCGGTAACGGCTTGGTCAATAGGTTTGAAAAAATATATATTTACTATAGATTCATATATAACAATAATAAAATATTTCTAAAAAAATTTTTTAACAATATGATATTTTATCGCTTGTTTCCCTACTCCTTTCAAACGGCTTTCATCTTTAGAAATATGTTTACACAAAAAAATTGCTGGTTAAGTGTTCTTCAGAATGTACATAGCATATGTAAATCAATCAATATTTCGCAAAGAAAATGAATTTAAAGGTCAGCGTGGCTCTATCCGGGCGCAGCTGGACGGAATTAAATGCACAGATACTTCACCGCCGCCTAGGCAGCAGTACGAGTATGTGTGCATTTAACTCTGACAGATTTTTAAGGGACTATACGCCTTAAGGCTGTATGGAATGTTCGAAAGAGTCAGTGCGGCCTTAAAACGCAAAGGGCAACTGAAGGATCACGGACGGGTTTTAGTCAGTAATTTTATTTTTATTTTACTAAATAGGAGCAACTAACAGTCACATTATAACATCTTACAACTAATTATAATAATTTAGACAAGTTTTGGCAATAATGCAACCCAAGACAAAATGTATAAAAACTATTATAATCGCTAGGGGTGTTAGTAAAAGTACATGCAGTTAGTAATAATATTATAGGGACAGTAAAAAAAGAATTGAGATTAGAGAAAAAATCTCAAGGACAATATACAAGGACATTATTTGAACAAAGAGCTGCAGATAAGTCTTTTAAATTTACTCATGGTACAGTTGAAAATATCAATATTATTAAAATCTTTATTGTAAGAGTCAACCATGCGGCGGACAGGTGACCGCTTGCCAGAATTAGTGCGTCATGCGTGTGTAGCGAAGAGTGTGACACTCCCTCTAGCTTCACCGTAACGGGAGAAGTGAGTAACGCTATAATCTTCAGAGGCCCACGAGCTCTTTACACGAACCATTTTACGACCTAAACTGAACTGTTAAAGGGATGGAGCTATTAAGGTGTATAGCTCCATCCCTCTTTAGCGCTCGCACGACTGACATTTTAACACGTCATGTTAAGGCCCCTGAAGTTGCATTTCCACATTCAAGAGAAATTTTATTCTTCAGCTTGTCAGTGATTGTGACAGCCATCCGGGCGTTTCCCTCTTTGGAGGTATGCGGAACAGAGAGTAAAGTCCCGCAAACCTCCGTTGAAAAGGGAGGATCCTCCGACCAGACAGGTGTTATGTCTGGTGGGCAACTGCCCGATAGATGGTTTCGGGCTGATCTAATTGCGCGATGCAGGATTAGTTCTTATGTGACGCCATAGATGTCGCTGCACCTCTAAAGTTAATCTGTGAAAATTAGTTATCCTAATTGTAGGTACGGGAATCGACGCAATATATTGGTAGCGCATCGGTGTCAGTACGCACGCACACACGCAAACACGCTAGTGAGTGACGTAATCAAGAATTTAGGTAATTTCTTTATCCTAAAATAAATCTTGATTATTTTGGGATAAAAAATTACCTATTTTAAAAATAGCAGTAATCGGTTCAGTAGGCGGTTCATTCATGTTGTTATTAAAAAAAAACATTATTCAGGACCTCGATTAAATGTGCTAAGTTTCTATAATTTTATATTTTCCTAACCTTTTTAATTTGTGAGTACATTATGAATGGCCATAGTTCACGCAAAATAGCAGGTTTTCAGAGGTAGTTTTAACTGGACTAGTTTTACACAAATTTATGATTTGATTTCAATAGAAACTTAGATAATATCCAGAAGATATCCGTGTTTCCAAAATATCTACAGAAATATGTGTAATAACGTCATAATCACGTAAAAGCGGTTGTATGAAAAATAATGAAAATGTATCTCGGGTTGGACGCTCTTAAGTTCTGAAGCTGACTTTCCACTCTTAAGAAAATGTATGCTTTAGGTACAGACCTTTCCAGTAATCGTCAGTTACTACGCCAACCAGACATTTATCAACTACGGAATTTTTATTGCATTTCAAAACGTTCATCAAATAAAATAAAGCTAGCCACTCACCTTCTTCTCGGTCAACTTCTCGCAACGCCGCTGCTTGCATATCTGATGCGACTTGTCGTTGCGACACGGTGCGCAGTCGCCGCAGTTGTCCTTGCGTTGGCAGCCGATGCATTCCCCGCAACGTTTCCGCTTCTTCTTCGTCTGCGATCGGTAATACTGATTTATTATTAAAACAAGTATCATTATAGGCGTTACTTGATATGTTTAACAAATTAAGTGAAAGTTTTGTTAACCAAGACTCGTTTCGACTTCGCTATTTTTTATTTGACATGTACCACTTAGCATTTTTAATTATTTTATAAAGAGGTCGCTTATTCAAAAATTGCCGAAAACACGAAAATTATAATTTTCAATTTATCGGACGATGAAACGAAGCCAGTTTAAATTTTTAATTCGCATTTTGCTTCAAACTCTTCATTAAGTCATATTATACTGTTACTGCAGTCGTATCTGATCGCATTCCCGTTGGTTGCGTGTGCGATTCATTCAGGAACCCAAGGAAAAAGTTGGCCAAACACTCAAATATTTGGCAAACCTCTAACTTCACATGATTTTATGTGTGATAGAAAGGGAGGAAGTCATGGCCAATGTTGGTCGAATTTGCGACCAATTTAAAGGAACGTTGCAATTACTGGCCAGACAACAATATCGAAGTATTCCGCGCTCATTATTATGTCTCGGTCCTGCGCCAGCGCATTAAATTGAAGCGATCTCATTTACTCTCATTAGGACTACGTAATTCAGTAACCTTAGTAGCAATCGATAAAATTAACGTCTTTAAAATTTATTAATATTTTATGACCATCAATTAATTAATTGGCAATACCACTTCTATATCTATGGTATTGCTAGGCTCACTTAGGTATTCCTATATTGCATACACAGATAACTAATTGAAATATGTACCTACTTCAATGTTGCAAAGCAAATTAATTCCCTACAATAAAAACAAGCAACAGCTGTGATACGGTAAGAAGAAGTCCGCCATATTCGGTGCAATTTCATTCGTGCAACGTTCGTACTTATCTCGGCTGTAATCGGAACCAACCGATTGTGGAACCGACAAACAGCTGACGATTATTTAAATACGGAATTCTATTCAAATTTGTGCTTCGAACGCTTGTTTTAGTTAGACGGTTGAACTTATGCTTGCGATAAGACAAAGGTAAAAAGAAAAAAATTGAAGCATAGACCAGCAAACAAAAAAAAAATGTTTAGAGTTTTTTTTCCAAGATAATTACAGTATCTAATCGTTCAAAATTGATATTCCTATTCCTATTAGCACCTAAGAAATATTCTAATCATCCTCTTATCCTGCAGATGCTAGGTTTTTTTTTCTTTTAATTAAGCCGACTGGCATTACAGTACATGCCTTTACTTTGTAAAAAATAACCTTTAGTCTATTACATGCAACCGAACAGATGTGACATGAAGCTAATTTTAAGGTAAATACTTATTTTAGACTGTGTTTCTGTCGGTAACCTCTTTAAGTCTTAACTGTAGGACGGGTTTGGTAGAAACTTGGCATACAGGTAGGACATGTTCTGGAATAAGGCTCAAGCCACACTGGGACGCCATGGCGGTGTTGCCGTGGTTTGGCGTTCAGCTCTATGGTGTGTACCTCACTTGGCCACTGTTGGTTACGCAGTGAAGTAAACATTTTTTTGACGTCATGACGTGGCTACGCCGCCATGGCGTCCCAGTGAGGCGCGCCCTTAAGACATATAGGATATTTTTTATTCCAAAATTATGTGTACTTTCGTGATACACTAGTGACCCGCTCCGGCTTCGCATGGTTGCAAATTATGTGCACAAACCTCACATTTATCGCTCTTTATATTAGTGCAAACCTTATTAAAATCCATCACGTGGTTTAAGAGTTCGTAGATAAACAGAAAGACGCGGAAAATTACTTTATTTTATACATGTACTAATTCTTGGTTTCACCCGCGTGTAAGTCGAAAATTATCCTAAGGAAATACTCCTGAGATAAAAAGTGATCTTATGGGATATTCCAGGATATCGTCTACTCTTCTACCAAATTTCATCGAAATCCGTTTAGCCGTTCGATCGTAATGAAGTAACAAACATAACACACACACAATGTTCCGACTGGTGCAAAGTATAAAAAGTTATCTACAACTTTACGATTTTCTGTTATCTTCATTGAATTAGTAATAATAAGCAATTATTTAGTATTTTTTATTTTTTCATAAATATTATTTAAAAACAAACTATTATTTCCTCATTTTTGACACTTAAAAGAATACGAAAAAGAATATGAGAATCGAGTATGTAGAATAATTATGATTTTTTAGTAAATGCGAAAAGCGTAAAATTAACATGCAAATAACTTTTTTTACTTAGCATCCGTCGATTTATAATATTAACTGTGATGATGAGTTTCTTGTTGAATTTATATTATTTAAATATTTAACTTTATTTTGAAAGCTCATGAGTGACCTTCAATTCTAATAGAACCTTTTTTTTGCGAGTAGGTACATTACACTTGACCCTAATCTATCAGAAAAAAAGCAAATCATGTAGTCACATTATTGTCTATATCCAAGTGTTTCGTCACTAAAATATAGCTCACTTCCGCTTTTCCTAATGTTTTGTCCACATTTCTAGGAAACTTTGGATTTTCCCCGTTTGACTCACTCCATTCGCATAATGAGTAATAACTATAGCAAGACAAAGGAAAATGTAATCTATCATAGGGTAATAGAGAATAAATCTGAATGATGCTACTGTAGGATTTTTATTTTAGCTTGTACTAACGGCGGAAAAGTTTTTTTCGATTCGAAATTAATGTTGTGGAATGCTTAAGTTGAATTTTTATACGCACATTTTGGGTAGTTAAGTAGGTATATATTGCACATAATTTCATACTACACTTTCAGATAGCTTTTTCATAAGAAACAGTGTAAATAATTGCAGAGAATATTTTATATTTATTTGCACAAAATGCAAGTAATATATAATTAAGTAAAGTGCAGTATTTATTTGATATAGTGAGCTTCACGATCAACGTTGTTAAAGGAATAATGCTATAAAGCATAATTCTATAAAGTATTCGATTACAATCAGTATTAACTCAACGGCAGCTGAACATCGATAAATTAAATCGTCAAACACTTTAGTCGAGTCATCGCACCAATTAAGAATTAGTCGATTTTAAATCGATCACTCTAGTAACTATCTTACCGAGTTCGAAAAAATACTGAATAGAATTTGTAATTACAATTAATATTAACCGTCAATATATCGATAAAAGGTGTCGTTTAGTCGAAAAAAACTAAACATGTGTGAAATTCACTCACGTTGAGTTCGCTGCATTTATTCGAATTCACTGTATCCGTCCAATTAAGACACGCTATTGTGACTAATGATCGTTAGAGCTTACATTTGAAGCATTATAATTGAAATTAAATAAATAGAAACGATTATTTGTAACTATCACTACAAATATTATTTAAATCGATAGTTTTTACAGCATTACAAAATTTTGATATCTCATTTAAGTACATTATAACACTAATGTTTTACTACTCATCAAAATAATGAACTTAAACAACACTCAATCATACTGATTACCAATCACTAAATATATAGCATCGACTAATCGAGGTGCATCTCTAATAATTACTGTCTATTGTAGAGGCAGCTGCTGCCAAGGTGTTCATTATTAGACTAGGAAACGCTGACATTTATTGTGTAAAGAATGTCGTCAAGTCTGGACCTTTCCTAGCAGGTCCTACAGTTAGATAAGTTTTTCTTACCGGCCAGTTCAATTATAACAAATTGCTGGAGCATATTCTCATCTGTTGGACTGTAGAATTGTCTATGGCATTAGAATAGTTTTATGCTGTTTAAATTGATTAAGAACAGTCATGCGTGTTTGTAAATGTTTTCTTAATTATTGTTTTGTAGTGCATTCTGTTAAAGAATATTGCTGTAATTAAAATGAACTTAGACATTTCTATATTTCTATGCAACTAGCACTTGCTAGCGGCTTCGTCCGAGTGGGTAGGTTTCTCTATACAAAATTTGGACGATCGTTTCTCCCTGTAAGGGAGTCAATTTTGGAAAAAAAATCTTGATATGTGCCAACGTCATCGTCATAATAAATGTCTGCTTAGTGCTTACCAATCAGCGCAATCTGTCCAATGTAGTTTGAGCTGTGTGTAACGGTTGTCTTTTATACATATAGATAGATTTAATTCAACCTTGTTTCTTTTTTAGCGATCGATGACTTCAAAAAACAAACGTCAATGAAGTTTGTCATTCCAAAAAGATGTCCAAAACAGACGTCATATTTCTTAAAATGTACATATTGACTTAATGATAGACTAAACAGATACTCTAAAAGTTCTAACTCCGTACTTGAACCACAATTAAAACGTACTAACTCCTTTAACATCGAAGGCTTTTCAAAACTGCCAACTAATTGCATTCGCTGTTAAATTTCAAAGTCATAAAATTTTCTAAGCAGGACACGCATAAATCGCCCGACTTTAATTTGTGTTTTAAACGAGAGAGGAAGTTAATTTATTGGTGGAGCAAGAGAATCGGCTAACTATTAAATTTATAGCCGCGAAGACAAGGACTTCGGCCATTTCGAAACTCAACTCCGGGAATAAAAACTGCTCGGAGAATAATAAAAGGTGAAATTACGGTGGAAGTTTCTCTTTTTCGGGCTCTCTCGAATATCCACTTTCGGCGGGCGTGTAGCTGAATGAAAATTCTGAGAATTCTTATATCTTACGTCGAATATACAGTCGGCTTTTCGCGATTCCCCGGTGTCTTGTTTACGCAATTCGCCAATTCGTGGGAAAGGAGATTAGTTGTCGTTCCCGATTTTATTGTGTTGCGTTTCAACTTTCCTATATTCGTGTATGAATCATTTGGTTTACAATGTTCCGTCATATAATATATCAGCGGCTAATGACTGCGATATGGTACAATTAACGACTGAACGGCGAAGTCGAAACGAAACTGTCAGTAATAGGTTTTTCAGTTACATCAGAAGTATCAAATGGTATTATCAAGTTTATTTTTGTATATTCAAAATTAACTGAACTTTTCAATTTGAACCAGCTCGAATTATAAGTCATCATACTCTATTTCTTTTGAACTTTGTATTTCATGTACTGCGAAATTGTATCAATTTACTGCATAAACAATGATTACTTGCAGTTTAGATAACTAAGCTACTTTAAAAATATGAAAATTCTCACCTGTTTTTCACTGGTTATGTCATCCATTTCCATAGGTCCCGTCGCCATGGGAGGTGCCCCATGCATGGGTGACTTGAACCCTGCAGTGGAAGACACCGCCGCGACCTGACCACTGCTCTCAGACCCGACTTCCATGTTAGACCCGTCCGACTCTGTACTATTCGCGCGCATTTTCCGTCGCTCTTTCTTCCTAAAATCCGATCTTGTTGGTGACGAACCGGTCCCGAAACCATTCGTCTTTTTCTCATAACCGTTATCAATCATCATCGGATTCTGGAAATTACTGTGGTGTAGTCCATTCGGTGTATATTTCTCTTGTAGCGCTTTCACATCAAACGGCTCGTTTTTCAACACATGAACTACGGTTGGACTTTGTATGTTCTGTATTAAGCTCCCGTTTTGATGGAGGAGCGTTCCGTTTTGGTGTAGGATGCCATTTTGAGTCGGATAGGCATTGATTGTAGCTATGTTTGGTTGGTACAGTTGTATGTGTCTGTCATCGATGTACGCCTGTCCGGCCGGGGCCAGTTCCCTCGCCTGCAAGGGCGCTGGCACGATGGGGAAGCTGCGCGCGTTCACAGCTGTTAGTGTATGGAATGTTGTCGCGTTGACAGGTGACAGTGTCGTCAAGGTGGTCGATAGGGGCGTCATCTGCGCTAGCGTAGTTAGATGCGCAGGCGACGATGGCGTGGTGAGTTGCGTGAGCTGGGTTAACTGACTAGGGCTCGCGCTCGGTGTCGGGCTTGCCGTGACCGGCACCGGGGTCACGCTAGGCAGACCCGTCTCCGGTATCACCGACGTTTCAGGAAACGTTTGGAACTGGCTTTGGAAGGACGGCAGCTTGTTTGTGATGGGCTGCAGAGTGACGGGCTGGTAGTCCAAAGCCGCTGAGAAGCCAGCCCGTAGGAATGAATCTTTGGAGTGTACCGTGATGGGCATGGACTCCCAGGGGCGGTACTGCGGCTGGCTGGCGATGACGGAGACGGTGTCCCCGGTGCGCTCGTAGTACTCCCAGGCGGGGTCGAGCAGCCGGGTGTCGGCTGTGAGGATCCGCTGCTCGTTCTCCATGTCGCCGAAGGAGGAGAACGAGGGTAGCGCGCTGTCTGCGCTGGCGTCGCTGCTGAGCGCCTCGCTCATGACGCTTTGCCTCGACGCTGCCTCATCGCGTCGGGCACCATAAACCCTTACAAAAATAAGCTCTAAGTCTATTGTAGTACTGAACACTCGGAACTGCACTGGAACTTACAATTTGTACTCTTGACGTGGCTCCGCTAATTTGTTAATGTTCGGTATCTAAGTAGCACTTAATGTTACGGTTATACGGCACACTGGTTTACACTAGAACTAATCACAATATCTTCGTTATCAACTAAGGAACAAATATAAACGTCCTTAATAAGAGGCAGTTGAACTTACACGTACTCTTACAGTCTAAGGGCTTATAAAAATCTTTGGCTGAATTTTTACAAAATGCTCGAGGGTTCGTATTATAATGTTAACGATCGATAAAATATTTTGTGCACTCGTTTAACGATTTCTATTATTTTGGAACGTTTAAATACTGGTCGTTGGTTGATTAACTTTGCTCGTTCAAGGCTTTTTTTTATTGTAAATACCGATCACTTCAGACTTAAATTAATTTGTACTGTTTGGGAGTTAGCGTATACTATTTACGATTTAGATTTATCGTTAAAAGGTTAAAAAATAGTGCTTATATTTAGATTTTCGAAACGAAAGATATGACTGGAGGCTTTGGTTTGAGGATTTCGTGGCTTTTGGTTGATCGTGTTTCAATGGCGGCGCGTGAGGCGTCGTCTGGGCCGGTTATCCGTACGGCCGGCACCAATCTGAGGACAAAAATATGTACATTAAGTATTGCCAACTTGTAACACAAAGAAAATTTATCGAAATATTCAACAGGGCTGTTGGTCTATTGGTTAGTGGCCCTCACTGCTATGCCGGAGGTCGTGGGTTTGATTCCCACCCAGGATCGTGCTCATCACACAACAAATGTTTGTGTGATGAGCACGATCATTTGTTCTGTTTCTGGGTGTAATTTATCTATAATATGTATGTATGTATTTAGAAATATATAAGTATGTTTATCAGTTGTCTAGTACTCATACCACAAGCTCTGCTTAGTTTGGGACTAGATGGCGTTGTGTGAAAGTTGTACAATATTATTATTATTATTTAAAAAAACTTGTGGATTTTTTTCAGCATTTGGAACGCTGTAAATTGTGAAGAAGGAAGAATAGAGGAGGTAAGAAAATTCACAAGTTATGGGCAGGCCTCGACATGTTTACGGCGATGTCGGGCCGCGCATGCGCGCGCCTCTGTTTTGAATAGGGCGCGAATCGATGCAATGGCGCGAATAACCTATACTTGCGAACTTTCTGAGGAAATTGGTAACAATCAGCTGTTGTTTATTGTCTTCACTGTAATAGCTTTATGATACTCGAAGTAAGATTATTATTTTGAATATCTTGGCTTTGAATTATTGGTTTGTTTTTGGAGTAAACGATTCAGAGAAGTTTTGTAAATCAAATTCAATTACATTGAGTAGAAGTTTACGTTAAGTTATTTTAATTAAAATAACTTTACATTGAAACTAAAAACATCAAGCGTAAAACTTACATCTATAGATACTTACAAAACAAACATAATAAGCCTTTTCAGGGAAAACATTGTAAGCGAAAATTTGCTTTTTTGGCAGAAATGGATTTTCTCTATTAAACATTATTTATAAAGATATGTTAATAACCACTATTATATTATATCAGCAGTTATATAAAAAAAACTAAAAAAAAACAATTTTTTTTTTTAGATTTTTTTTTATCACATTTTAATTAATTATCAAAAGAACACCCTTCCTGTACTGATATTTATACTATTGTTTGCTGCCAAATACTACAAAAAAATATTAGAATGTGTACATCCATATTCTATTGGTAAACCAATTAACTATTTATACGAAGACATGGCTTAAAGGACTTAGTATCCAAGCCAAAAACATTAACAAAAAAAAATCAAACTATTGACATGCACAATGGCAAATATGAACCTTAACTTGCAAATCCTAAAAAAAGACTTGAAGACATGTTCACCACAAAAATTCACTTCATAATCTAGTGCAAACCATGGCCAAGTACCAAAATCATCTCAAAAGATTACCAACCTCACCGTATCAAACTAACATTAGCAAATCGTTCGGCGTTAATGTGCGTTGATAAAACCGGCGGGGCACGATAATCACGTTGTCATATGCCGGTAACATTTCGCAGAGTGACGTCAGAACCCCCACACCCCTACCGCCTGACCCCAATAGCGTGCGTGCAAGCTCGTGCAAGAAAAGCGAAGGAAATTATCACTGGCCAGTATTTTTTTAAATATTTTTTTTTTGTTCTGATCTGTGGGCAACATTGGGGCGAAGGGATATTTTTTTTTGGAAGGTGGGAAATTATCTAATGACTTTTCCCGTCTAGGTTGAAGTGAGAGGGTGTGCCAGATTTTTACTGACTAAAACCCATCTATGTCTCTTCAGTTGCCCTTTGCGTTCTAGGACCACGGGTTTCCTTTCCAGAATAGTGTAGTGCGAAGTGACTCGACTGCTGTTTGTTTCTAAAATTCCGTAGTAATTGATTTGTTTTTCAGAGATGTCACTGCCGTTTTATTTTTCAATGGCTGTTACAAGGATGAGACTCAGACAGGGATAGAAGTATCTACTAAATGCAGTCCATCTAAGTATGTAACTTAGTGTGCGTAGGGGGTAAGAGTAAAAAAAATATTTTTATAATCACTCTTGCTATTTTTCTACTTTTTGCCCACATTCTCAATAAAAAGACTTAAAGATGACCAACATTAAAAACATACCTAACACTAAAAAACTAAAGAAAACACGCGGGAAATCACTAATATAAATTGCCATTTGTATCCGTTTCCCGGCTGTTTACAAACTAACAAGTATCTATTCTTTGTACTTCGGACAACATAATATTATGAGCACTACCAAATGTCTATGAAACAACAATAAAATGCGGGCTTTTTGTTATACGACCAATTTCAGGAGACGCTCCAACGAATCTTGTCTAAGAACTTCTTAGATGCCACCTTATTTGGTAGTATTATCACGTGGAGTAAACAAATTCTATTAATAGAAGGGGACGGCAATAGTGCCTAATGCTACGCTCTATTTCTGTCTCACTATTTTAAGGGCGTACTATTTTTGAAATGTTTCAATTTAAAACTGTCTATTTCCACTGATCGAGATTCGATGCGACGACATTTTTAGAAAATTTATTTACAGCTCGTTTATTTTTAAGATTTATTCAAATCGGTTTTCCTATTAAAATTAGATTGACACCATTTTAATAATTTTTCATCAACCGCTTTTTGTTTTCAATTTTATTTAGATTGACGTAGTAATTCTACGTTCTGGTACATATTTACGAGTATTCCGAAAAGTTTTCATTTCATTAGTTACGAATTTGAATATTTCCAACTATACTACGTTTCAAATTCAAAATTATTGTTCAAACCGCCTCATCTACAAAAGGGTAGTCACGTGTATATTTAAATATGGAACGAAGAACTTTCGCGCGGGGAGGCATCGAGATCGATTAGCACTTCATTTGCAGTATTGATGACGTCAGAGCTCTTTTATTATTAAAACTGGGATTATTTGTGTCCATTAATTAATCTATGAATAGAGACAATGTCACGTGATTGGACAGAATTGGATTCTATTTTTGAATTGGGAGGCTGGTTATGGCATTCAACATTTTGTTTTGTTTGATATAGGTTGACCTGATTATAAAAATACTTCGATAGTTATTTTTATTATTAAATACCTGTAGCCAAACCAATCCTTAGGTATGTGTCGAAACTATTAAAAGGTACAATGTATAGTTCCAAAAAAATGTATGTATTACAAAAGCTCACAAAATATGGACTCCAAATAAAAACCACTAATTCCTTATAGATGAAATTCTCTCATTATAAAAGTTTCGCCAATCGTAGCTATAACTAAGGCTTCCAAAGGATACGCATCAAAAGAAATGTCTTTTGTTTCCATCACAAAGAGGGAGTAAATTGCAACTTGCTTGTTTCGAATTTTTCGCTTTCCCTCAAGTACTCTGCCGTATTTTCCTGAGGGACTTAGGAGATTTTTCTGTTCCGTTACCCTATCTACATGAAATTAGTGTAGCTTTGTGGCTTCGAGCATAATGCTGTGTTGGACAAAGTCAAACTTAACTGTCTAATGATGGATGAGTGGTTTGATGGATCTCTTTAAGTACTATGGGTTCTACAGATGGATCGACATGGGATGTGTTGTATGACGTTATAATGTAGTAACTTTTCTACTTTGAAGGCGTTCTGCGGTTTATTTTCGATCAAGGCGTACTTATACATATATACAGTTATGACATCATGTCTCACTATTTCCACATCGAATAAATTCAAACCATTATTTGTGATTCCACATTCAAATCTCGCGTCAACGTTCGAAAAATCATTCCGCATTACATCACCATCACTCCAAACGTCCCGACTAGTAATCACAGGGCAAAACTCTTTGTAGGAGCGCACAAAGAGCGTTCCTCGAAAAAAAAATAAAAAGCTCACTTCAGAACGCAACCGCGTCGCATGTGTGTATGTGAAGCGAGCGTGTGTTGCAAGGATTCATAGGGTGTCGGAGTGTGGGTGTGTGTGATCGTGTGGGTGTGTGTGAACGCGATAGTATCTGGGTCTGGGTTGTCAAGGGCAACCGTACAACCGCTGCAGCGAAAGCATTGCGCTTTCAGCGTTGAGCTGCAATTATACGGAATATTTTTAGCGTCGGATGTTGTCGCTTTTTTGTAGCGACGCGCAAACTCCACCGAACTGCGTTTGGATGTTCGAAAATCATTGAGTCTTGTTGTAAAGAATGTGGGTAGTGTGTTCGTGGTGTATGGTTGTTTTACTAGATTGTTGTTACATGTGGGCAGATTCTTACAACCTTGGACTGAACACAGGTTCTAGATGTGTTGCTGTAGTAGAATATGTAATCGAGACAAGTGTAAAGCTTTTTGAAATAATTGCAGTGACAACAGACTGATAATAATTTACTCTCGGAAAATATGGATAGAGCACCCCTCTATAGGGGTCATAATCATAGTATAACGCCTTCAAAGATATCTATCTTACTTCATATCTTACTAATTAATAGGGTAATAAGATAAGTCTTCATTCTAGAAATATTTGTACACCATAGTATGGCAGAGTATGCTGGAACCAATATTGTAACATCTATTGTACCATATTCTGAAAAATAAACATGTTTTGATTTTGATTTGATTTAAAATAATATCAAACATCTATCAAACAGTAATAACAAAACATTCGGCAAAAATATGCCTAAAGACAGTTTATTGCAAAACAATTACAACGCTCAATAAAATACTCAGCCAACTATTTACTACAAAATATTAAAACCTATTTGAACATTTTTTCTTTACCAGCTGTGTACTGTAACATCCGCTTAAGCATAATACCTGCACAGGAAACCGATATCTCAGTATAAGTGATCATTCGTTGATGATAATCTGCTGATAACACATCGATGGTTACTGTAAGTAGTTCGTACATTCTTATCGTCGGATCAGCACCTTCGTTTTGTTAAAAAGATGTTATAAAACCATTAAGAAGGTGCAAGTTTAATTTTTTACAATCTATGGTCAAGACGTCAATACTTTTTGTGTTTTTTTTTTTTGCTTCATCATTCTTATTTCAAACTCTGACGTTCAGTTTTTTAAATTCATTCAATTTATACTTTGTCTAGTCAACCAGTGTTTATCAGTTTCTTTTTTCTTTTTAATTGCTGTATAATTATTATCGATTTGTAAATCCCCTATGATCAACTGGTGGTTGGTGCAAGCAGTTGCAATCCTTTTGCAACGGATTTCATAACCAACTGTTGATGTTTCGTCAATGGACCCCAATTAATCAGATCGACCAATCGGAAATATGTAGGCGAGGATCATACAATAACTGCTATGTTTACTTGTAGGTCTTCTTCTATTATTCTTTACTAGAGCGTATTTATTTGAGGGGATTTCCGAAATACTCTCTGTAATATTTGTAGTTCGTAGTGGCGAGATTAGTGAATTATGCTTTTGATCTTGTCTTTCTTTTTGATTTCGTATTCTGCTTCTAAAAAACTCATACATAAGCTTGTACCTGAAGTAATAATGAAAATAATATTTATTTTTATTTTTAATAGAGAAATATACTCGTTATTAAAAAAAATTAAGTAACTGTCCTATACTGGCGACCCGCTCCAGCTTCACAGGAGTGTTATAGATATTTGAAATTATTGGTTTTTCTATACTAAGCATGTATTATACATTTAAACCTTCCTCATGAATCACTTTGTCTATTGGTAAAAACTGAATGACAATCTGTTCTGTAGTTTTTAAGTTTATCGCGTTCATTCAGATAGACAGAGACTTTGTTTTATATGTAAGGATAGTACTTAAAACAAAAACTTCCTCTGCATCGTTGGAAGTGTGCCCAAAAGACTGGCACTTGTATGGCAATGCTTAATCTTTTACCGAGGTAAAAGTCAACAAGGTATGGTAAGCTTATTGACAATGTCTGCTTATAGTTTTATGATCTTGCTTTACATAATTGTTATCCTAGGGATTACCTATACGCTAAATTGTATGATTGGCCACGTATCATTCCTTTGTATCTTGTTCCTCCTTTTCGACATACATTATATTACTAATCTGCTCAATGCTCAAGAGACATCCACATCTTTTGTCAATTATTGTTAAGTTTCGCCTTTTGTTATTTCATCATCATAAGCTAATATTTTGTCATAACTGATTTATAGTATTCTCAGCCTATACCAGCAACTGGTGTATTCCTGTTATAACTACCAGTAGCTTGATGTACGCATTAATTTCTGTCTTGTATCTCCTTTTCAGCGTATAATCTAATCTGCCTAATGCTCTGGAGTCATCCGCATCTTTTGTCAATTATTGTTAAATTTCTCCTCTACTTATTCTTATTTCATCATCATAACGCAATACTTAGTCATCACAGGTTTATAGTATTCTCAGCCTAGTCACAGCAACTGGTGTATTTCTGTTATAACTACCAGTAGCTTTATGTACTCATTCATTTCTGTCTTGTATCTCCTTTTCAGCGTACATTATATCTAATCTATCCAATGCTTAGGATTCATCCACATCTTTTGATAATTTATTGTTAAAATTGCCTTCAGTTATTGTTATTTCATCATCATTATGTAATACTTAGTCATTATAGGTCTATAGTATTTTCAACCTAGTCACAGCAACTGGTGTAATCTTGTTATAACCAGTAGCTTGGTGTACTCATTCATTTCTAGCAAAAAATGATTCAAGTTTTTCTAGATTGGGAATTGGAGCACCGAAAGGACTATTCGATACAGTTATATTTTTTCTCATTCATAGTTTCTCACACAAATACATCTATAAATCTGGATGTAATGACACAGCGGGCAGGATACGTACATCAGTCTGATTGCCGCCGAGCGATGCGGATTCAATTCTCGCTCTATTATTTTATACGAGCAACATTCAACGACGAATTGTCGTTATTAAGTGTTATTTCGTTTATTGTTTCTGTTTTCGTGGTAGAATTTTCTTTTTTTTTTCATTGTTTTTGTTTAGTAATCACAGCGATATGTTTCACTTCGTCGTTCTCATTCTTTTTGTTTTTTGATTTCGAAAAATAACTGTTTTGGCCCATTGGTGATGGCCCCGACTTCCAGTCGTGAGTTCAAACCCAGCCAGGCGCAATAATTTGTGTAATTTATTTCATCACCACTGCTCGCAAAACGGCGAAGGAAAACATTGTAAGGAAACCGGCATGTCCAAGAACAAAAAATTTGAAGACATGTAGTGACATACAATATCTTGCTGGCTAAAAGATTGGAGAATAAAAGCCAACGAAATAAAATCTGTGCATGTTACATTTAGTTTGCGGCGCGATACTTGTCCAGAAGTCGAGCTCAATGAGGTCAAAATACCACAATCTGATGAAGTACGATACTTGGGCGTATACCTTGACCGAAGACTGACGTGGAGAAAGCATATCCAAACAAAAAGAAAAGCACTTGATCTGAAACTCCATAATCTGCAATGGCTAATGGGTCGAAAGTCACAACTAAATCTTGAAAACAAGCTTCTTCTCTATAAAAGTATAATAAAGCCTATTTGGACCTATGGCATTCAGCTGTGGGGAACAGCATCCTTATCTAACATAGAAATTTTGCAGCGATTCCAATCAAAGACCCTGCGAATGATAACTGGAGCACCCTGGTTCATAACAAACAAGCGTCTTCACAAAGACCTGAAAGTCGACTCTATCAAGGAGGAAATAAAAAACAGTCTCCAAACATATTCAAAAAGACTAAATCACCACCCAAACTTCCTGGCTAGGGAGCTGATGAGTATAGAGCCAAACTCCACCTTCAAAAGGCTGAAAAGACGTGCTCCTCAAGACCTGATTGCATGAGGAGCTAGCACCAATTTTGGACGTATCGCTGGATACTGTGCCATACACGCCCATTACTTCAATTATTTAAAATCCAGCTCAATGTCGAAGAGACAGATTGCAGGACTAAATACAACAAAAAAAAAAAAAAAAAAATGTAGTGACATCCACCAATACGCACTGTACCCGCGTGGTGGAGTGCGGCCCATTCCCTTTCCTAGAGAGGAGGCCTGAGTCCCAGCAATGGGAACATTAAAAAAGGTTGATTATGCTATGCTATGATGTCCAAAATCTCTGCGATTTTGGTAGCCAGCGTTGACACGCTACATTGTACAGTAATTAATTTACTATATATAGACTGCTGCTAAATTCAAAAGGGTCGTTGGCGAGACGATTTTGTAAGTGGTAAACAAAAATCAACTTAGCGTCAAGAAGTTGGAGCAGATGCTTTACGTTTCATAAAACACACAGTCTGGACGAGAAAGTCTATCCGTATTATTTTTGTAGACAAAAATTGGAAGTGAATATTCGCAAAACTGTACGGTACGGGTTTTTGCTCTCCTCATTTATAGTAATAAAAAGCTTGTAATGGTTAGACTCTTGAAAATTTTTGTAAAAAATTTAAAACAATCGGTTATGTAATTCGAAGATATGCAAAATAAATACTTTAATCTGTAACGATTACCTAAAAAATGCATTAAAAACTCAATAAAATCTATAAACATGCCAACATGATATCAAACTCCATCAAATTTAAAACACATTAGAATGATAAGGCCTCAGCGATATAGAGTTACCGTCCCATCCCATTCAGCCACTCGAATCCAGTTGAATAGAAACGCAGATGTTTAGTTTTTTACGACAATCTTTCCCACACTACCACTTTTTCTGATGCCTTAATACCTCAGCAAACTTATTGTTGCATTATCTCGGCATCTAACACATTCAAATTTAATCTCTAACAACAACGCCATAGAGCGATTTTTGGATTTATGTAATTTCGTTTTTAAAGTTGGTCGATACAGTTTTGTAAAGAATTTTTTGTGGGCACGTCTGTCTTTGCTATCGGATGCGACATCGGAAATTGAGCGTTTTTTGTACTTACACCTATGAGATGGACTTGTTTGAAGGAAGTCACATGTGTATGACGATGATTGTATGATTTAGTATTGTTTCCTCTACATATTCTCGGTACTTTAATATTTGAAATCTCTCAAAAGTTATCCTCAATTGTTGCATCCGCAATTTAATACAAAGTAGGTACGATTGGGAGTAGTGTTTCTTTTCCAATATTTGTTTTGTTTATTAACCTTCATATTAACATCTCATCAATAAACTGTATAAACATCAGCTAT
Organism: Mythimna impura; assembly: GCA_905147345.3. Taxonomy (NCBI): domain Eukaryota; kingdom Metazoa; phylum Arthropoda; class Insecta; order Lepidoptera; family Noctuidae; genus Mythimna; species Mythimna impura. Next base: position 27,234,796 of record LR990343.1, on the reverse strand, counting down.
CCGAAAAGCATCTTTATTTAATACATGTAACCAAAATAGAAAAGTAATTTCAATATAAAACGAACAATGTCTACGATCCTTATTTGCATCGATTCAAATAATTCAGTAGCAACTTGAAGAACTTCCAATAAATAAAGACTGAAACTATAAAAATTTAATATTAACTTCGAATGTTAGCGACTCTCTAAACTTAAAACTGAATTCTCATTGAAAAGCGAACGTTCACCGTCGAGACTGCCGCCCTTACCCAAATAAAATATCCGCCACAATTACATTTCCAACAAAGTTTTCACTACATCGATGTTTAAACTTTTACCTAGACGGTTTGTACACATACTGAAGACGCTATGTATAGGTTCCAAATCGTAAGCGTCGCTTTGCTCGGGAGCAATAAGAGGAGGATTATCCCACAGAGAAAGTATGAATCAACTTATGATATTACTTGTGGCAATAATCGGGATATTTGAGACTACAGACGAATGAGGACGCTTCATTTGAACCTTTAGAGGTGATATTGGTATTTCAGAATTTAGAATGTAAACGGTTGTTGACTTTGACAGCTTAATCTTGAGGACTTAAGTTTCGATTGTGCCGCAACTATGCAATCATCAATATAAACGAATATAATATCATCCATTCTTCTAATGAGTAAGCTAATACAAATAAAAATCTATAAGCAGTTTAAAACATTATAAGTAACAACACCAAGCTATTTGTATTAAAAACAGTAAAGAAAAATAATCATAAAAACATGATGAGGAGTCAAAGAATTAAATCCTTTAGAGAACTCTTAACTATAGGATATGAAAGGACAGGCTAATTTCAACCAAGATGGTTGAAATTAGCCCAAAACTAATAAAATCAGACGAAGCAGAACGATAAATAGTGACTCTCTATTACCCCAATCACAAAATTTATATGCTCAAAACAATCCAAAACTAGATCCAAAGGAAACATAACTCGCTTGTTCAACTAAAAAGGAAGCACAGAGCATTGCACAATCCGTTGCGTTGCTCTCATCTGTCCCAGCAGTAAGTACCAACTGTTAGCTCCGGCGAAATTGGCCAATTTGTTTATTTGTTTTCATTGGCCTCACTGAACTTGACTCTCTATTATCGCATTCGCGGGAGGAAGACGTATTATTTATTCGATTATTCCGTGGGACCGGAATCTCCGACGAAGTTCAGTGCTTAAAAGTATTAATCTCCGATATTCCAATATCCGATTGCGGAGTTGGAAGTTTTTGGCTCGACGACTCTTAAGAGAATTTTAAATTTGGTGTAGCCATTTGAAATGGTATTACCGAAGAAACGATGGATAGGCAATGTGAATGCTAATACCTGGAGGGAGAATGACTGCTGAGACGATGACTACTAGAGAAGAATGGTAGAAGATAATGTTTCACCAACCCTAAATGAATTGAGATAGGGGCAGGAGAATGACAATTTGATATGCTACCGATTTTATGACTGTAACACGCTAATATTACAAAGGCAAAAGTTTGTGTGTATATACGTGTATATTTGTTGCTCATTCACGTTTAAACCACTGAGGGTAAACCATGTCCTGGAATAGCAAATAGGATACTTTTCATTCCAGGAGTATGTTTCTTTGGGATAATTATCTACTTTTAGCGACCAAAGTCGCTAGCAGAGGCTGGTATTGCAATTTTACTTAAAAAGCTTAATTAAAATGCTAAGTATGAGATAAGTAGTCGCACTTTTGAACACGTTAGCAATGCAGTCTTGCCCGAAGCAAAAGTTGAACGTGTGGTTGTTTCGAACATACAGTCGTCCATATGAACTTTGGAGAGCAATGATACAAATCAGATAACATTAATTTTGACAAATGGAATACTGATGCTCAACATTGAAAAAGCTCCGTTATTTTTAAGATCTTCAAGAAAACGAGAAAGAAATCTAAAAGCTGAAAGATTAAGAAACACAAACATCTAAATTATGCCTAATAGTCCAAGAGGCAGTCTCAATTATAGAACCATTACAAGAGGACTAAAAGTAATATCAATCTTTTGTTGGAAACAAAAACTGAAAGCTGTTGTGGAAATGTAAAAGCTTTCTTGAAATAAGTAGCATTTAGTTTGGTTTCTAAATGAATCATTACAATATTTTTGTTGTTTACAATGTTGAGACTGGACATCTGGTCTACGATGCATTTAAACTGCTGCTCGGAGTCATAAGGCAGGTAAGGTTATTTTAAAGCAACTTGATCCTGAAAATTGACCATTTGCATGGAAGGATCTAATTGATTATATTCCTCAGGCTTCTTGAGTACTATTCACAATGGATAATATGCATATACTATACGAACAGGCAAAACAGTCCAGTCTCAACGTACATACTTTGAAGAAGGAAAGTGGCTTAAAGATTAGTAAAAGTTCAATACCCAGTCATTGGAACAAGTAGATAAGTCAATTCAGGAAAGTTAAGAAGATTCGTTAGTTAAACTTTTAGATGAGTCAATCAACATTGTTCGGCTCGGAATGAGGTCTATTTCAAGTTTTTGATTGGTTTGACCCCCGTTTTTTGAACATTAAACATACCTACTGTAATTGACTTTTCTCAAAACCACGCTTCACGTGGGTTTCAACAACAAAACAATGCATTAGCCAACCAAGCTTGTAAGTTCTCTTCAGAGATCTTTGGAATTCCACTCTTTGAACTTGCTAACTGCAATAAAGTAGATAAAAATCGTTCCCGCTCCAATTTCGCTCGTTGCAATTAAGCTTTAAATTATGTGACATCATGCACATCAGACAATGACAGCCGATGCGTCACCACAACGAGTCTCCGGATGCTATCACCGTATCCCTGACGCGTAACTTTGCAACTCTCACACACTTTGTTAGAAACCGTCGTGTCGTCTTTTGAAAACTACCAACATGATCACATCCAATTAGCTTCAGATAAGCGTGAGAGAATGCAGCCTTGATGTGTTCCGACGGTTCTTAGAGATACAGTTTACCAATTGTCTGCTACAACAACAAACACCAAGCAGGAAAACGGGGATCGATTCGCAAAAGCACACAACGAAAGCTCTGGCGGAAGCACGCGAACGCGCACCGGACCTGGCTTCACGGTCTGCTGCCACCGAGCTCTACATACGAGTACCTCTAACTAAACAATCCACAAAAACCAAAAGCTTCTATTCCACTACTTGGACACACTTGCACATTTGCCACAAAACTTTTGTGTAAGACGCGAACTCTGTACCTTCTCTCGCTCGATCCATCCGCGCCTCCTTTTTTTCTTCGTCTCGGTGCCTCGGAAACAAAACGGTCCGAAGGACGCAAGCGAAAAATAAACAAAAAGGGAATCGGAGTTCGCGATCGCGTCAGTTGTGCGCGTGTCGCGTCGCGCGGGGGCGAACAGCGTGCATGTGTTCGCGGCGAGGGTCGGCGGCGGACTGGCGCGAGCGGCGAGCGGGCGCAGCTGCCGCGCGGCCAATGGCGCGCGGTCACGTGACGCGCCCCGCGCCCGCACGCTCGCGCTTGTTTACAAATAATAATAATACGCCGCCCGGTGGCGCCGCCTCTACTCCGCGAGGCTCCGCTACGCACAGCTGTCGTTGCATTTGGCGGGATTCGATTCGGAGTTCGCTCAAAGCTTCGATCTGTTTACTTGGAGCTTTCGCGTTGGCGTGCTATCGATCGGTACAAGTTCGGTGCCGCGTTGTGGATGCGTTACACCAACTTACAACAATTCATGTTTTTAATGGATATTATAATATTTTTGCTGTTTTATTTTTTCCTGTAGGTATTTGTAGCACATAACACATAAAACTTTTTTGGTATTATCAAATTGGAGGTTAGAATTTGGGAAAAGGGTTAATAAAATTATTACGCAATTTGGCTAACAGGGTGCGACATTCGTCCCCATTTGGCGACAGGTTGATGTTTCCGATTGTTTTGCGTTCAGAACGTAAGGTGCGTGAGGGCTGAACCCCAGTGCATGTGGCCGGGGCTGGTGGTTCAGTACTACACTCCCCTCGGTCTAAATCTGAGCTGAGGTGCCCCGTGGTCTCGTGCTAAGGGATGGGACACTTGACGAACTCATTCTAATTGATCCCCTCATCTTTAACGCATAAAAAAAGTGATAGTTTGTCCCCAATATTTTGGATAATTATAATTTACTAAGTATACTTAAGGTAAACAAATCAACAAAACGACCTTATTCTACCATTATATCATGTAGTATAAAATGTGACATAATCTTATTTAATTAGTATTCCATGAAAGCAAGCATTTTTTTTTTTGCTTTCCCTCTCCTAGAGAGAGGAGGCTTGAGTCCCAGCAGTGGGAATATTAAAAGGCTGATTATGCTATGCTAAGCATTTTAAAAGAAATAAAGAAAAAAAGAAAGTAAATTGCGTTGCAAAACTGTCTTGAATAGCTAATATGTATATCATCTCAGCTCAGTCATATAATCACAATCACAATTACACTATCATATAATCGCGCTAATAAAATTATAAACGCGAACGTTTAAAGTGTGTATGTTAGCTACTTCATTACGCTTAAACGGCTGAGCGGATTTTGATGTAATTTGGCACACGGGTACAACATGTCCTAGAATAGCACATAGAATACTTTTATCCTGGGAGTATGTTGCCATAGGATAGATTTCTGCTTTCGAGCAGGCGAAGCCGTTGGCAGGATCTAGTATCTAAATAATTAAGCAGTTCAACCAAATCAAAATCATTTATTTACGTAAATAAGGTACAGAATTGTTTTCTTATTCTGCTCATGATTTCGGCGTACAAATAATAAAAATAAAACAAAGAAATTTACATTAATTTATTAAAAATATTTAGTATCAAAAATATTTTTTTCCAATATTGCAAATAGGAATATTTTTCATCCTTTCATATCTGGTGGAAGGGGAACTGTCAAGTAATAGAAAAAGGATATACTTAAAAAATATATAGTATCACTCAGCGTTAAAATAGCATTCTACAGGTAAAAGAATTTTTAAAATCCATTCAGTAGTTTTGGAGTTTAATTATTACAAACAAAAGTTCAAAAATAAAAATCTTTTATTTTTAATTTTATTATTATTTTTTATAAACTAGTGCTTGACTGCGATCCCACTTGATGGTCAGTAGTGATGCAATCGTTGACGGTAAGGCGCATTAGTTTATTACGAGCCTATTCACTCTAGCCTTGAAGACACCTAAATTATAATAATCGGACGGGAAGACCGCAGCAAGCAAGTTATTAAGTATAGATAGACAAAAAATAATTATATTTTTGTACATCAAAATTGATACCTCCATCACCTCTTTCTACCATCGGATAACCCGTCGTACGGCGAGTGTCACCCTTACGTTGTTAACACCTCTACGGCCCTGGACTAAGCATTTCGCCTCATCGTTTATAAATACCGCGTACATCGAAGGATTGGAGCAATTTGCCTGCTGCGGTCTGCCCATAGCATAGCATAGCATAGTCGGCCTTATAATGTTCCCACTGCTGGGACTCAGGCCTCCTCTCTACGAGAGGGAATGGGCTGTAATCCACCACGCGGGCCCAGTGCGGGTTGGTGGATGTCACATGTCTTCGAAGTTTTGGTTCTAGGACATGCCGGTTGCGGTCTGCCCGTCCCATTATAATTTAGGTGTCTTCAAGGCTAGAGTAAATAGGCTCGTAATAAACTTGTGCGATTCAACATTAACGATTGCGTCACTGCTTACCATCAGGTGGGATCGCAGTTAAGCACTGGTTTATACAATTTAAAAAATATATTAGCACAGCTATATGAGCTTAGCAGCATTAGGAGATTCACGTCGCTAGATGCATCGCAACGTCGCGAGATGCATCGCAACGTCGCGAGATGCATGGCAACGTCGCGAGGCGCATCGTAAAATCGTTGGTAGCACGACGCCTCGCTGCGCAGCGAGACGCCGCGCGATGCATCGGAACGTGTCTAGTATGTACCCAAATCCTTCTGTGTGATGTCTTCTTTTTATTTTTTATTTTATTTTTGTGTTCTTCTTTCTCTTAATAAGATTCCACAGTCTATTATTATAATTTTCACTCGAGCACTCGACTTCTCTAGAGGAAATGACCAATTGGAATCGTGCACTAGCTTCTGAAGTTTTATAAGTGGGCATGTAGGCCGTGTGTGGCCATGTAGGCCGTGTAGGCCGTTTCAAATAGAAATAAAAACATTTTGAATATTTGAATATTGAATTTTTAACTGCATCAATTCTTCACGAAGTCTGAACGTAAGGATAAGTCACCACGGCGCGCGGCACATGAGGCAACGCCTCGCGGCGCGCTTCGTGCGTTGCGTGTACCGGCGATGAACCGCCTGCGTCGGTCTACGCCGCGAAGCAACACAGTCAAGGCGCAGCGCTGCGTGGTACAACGTATTCTGAAATCTCACCATGAAATGTGTATCTTTTCATGTAGTAAATAAACTTATTTTGAGTCACTGTTTTAAAATGTGCACGCATCGCCACTTCGTGTCTCGTCTCAGTGTGAACTGACCCTTAGAGGTAAAGCTCACCGTAGGCGCGGGCTTGCGGACGGCGAGAAAACTACTACTGGAGCCAAGGGTTTTGTTTCTGAAAGGAAAACTCGGCCCTGGTATAAAAGGCAACGAAGGAACAGGAGTGGGTTTTTAGTCAGTACAAGTCAGACACACCCTCACGCGCGCAGGAGATGTCATTGGATGATTTTCCTATCTAAAAAAAAGGGATATGGCTCTATTTCCTTTATAAATGTGTGACAAATTCATAGCAGGCTGTAACGTGAAAAGATATGCAACTGTAACTGGAATAATGCACACCTTTATCCCCAATCAGACAATTTAGTTACAATCATAAATACAAACACTGAAATTTTACTTAAATGCACAATTAGGTAGTGTTTTTTTAAGAAATTGTTACTTATCCTATTTTTAGGCAAATATTATGAGAATCGAAGCACTACATTGGTTAAAGCGCATCGGTATCGAATTCGTATCTACGCACGCACACAAAACAAGTTCTATAGTCACGCAATCAAGGTTTATCAAGAATTTATCAAAATAGGTTTTTTTTGACCTAAAATAATCAAGAATTATTTCAGGATACAACAACCCAAAAACTCCGAAATATTTTATTCCGAATTTCAATGTTCCGATTTTCAAAAGTCGCACCTCCACAAGTAATGCTGCAATAACATAAAAAACTGGCTAATTGCGAGTCAGACTCGCGCACGTAGATATCCGTACCGTAAGTAACAAAAAACTGCAAAAAAAAACACGTTTGTTGTATGGGAGCCCCACTTAAATAATTATTTTATTCTGTTTTTAGTATTTGTTGTTATAGCAGCAACAGAAATACATCATCTGTGAAAATTTCAACTGTCTAACTATCACGGTTCATGAGATACAGCCTGGTGACAGACGTACAGACGGACGGACGACGTACCCTTTGGGTACGGAACCCTAAAAGTGATGACAACAGTGGTGTCACAGGTAAGTAAAATTAGCAAGTTCTCCAAAAAAATGAATCACGGACAGCAACAATATATTTGTACCTAAAATAGCAGATAACTACTTAAATACTTATTAAATACTTATTGAATACTTTGGAAGTCTAATCAACAATCTATTATTACACTCATAATTAATTAGAATAATTTACTAATCCACGAGCGAACGAAGCGAGCTCGGAATTTTAGGACATCCCGACATTAGTACATATTATTAAGATTTTTTATTTTTAACCTATATTGTGTCCCACTGTTGGGCAAAGACCTCCCCCTTCTCTTTCCAAATCTCTCTGCTTCTAACAATTTCTGGCCAAGTTTACACCGCGAATACGGTCAGATCGCCTCACCAGCTTCGTCTCGGTCCAACGCTGGGCACGCCATAATCAGGTCAAAAGTCCGCAAAATTAGTGGCTGGAGAGATGTCACGGCGTCCTCACTTTCCGCATAACACAGGTCCTCACCGGTCATGGTAATTTGCTGAGGTACCTGCATCGGATTCTGAAACTCCCGGTTATATGTCACAATTGTGCGAACCACCCAGACCTGCGTTCAAAAATGATGTTAGAGTTAACTCTAATGACGACATCAGGGTAGATACTCTACGCTCGCATTTTTGAACGGGAACGTAGAGATCAACTGTCAATGTCAAGCAAGTGTCATTTATGGCCGTTTACACCAACCTACCCTGCTCGCAGTTAGACTTAGTTGGGTTAACTCTAGGGTAGCTACTCGAGTTATAAAAGAACGACCCTGGGTTGCAACTCGAAGCATTTTTGAACGGTTGGAGTGGCGAATCTACTCTAGTTATTTTTGAACGCGGGGCTGAGGATATGGAGGACAAAGATAGGCAGTAGCTCCATGTAAAATACTGATATCCAGCTGCATCCAGTTTGCCACGGCTAACGACCACCGGCTATCGGACCTGCTGGGCCGATGGGTTGACTTCTGCAAAAGTTAGCCGTGCTCCTAGAACGCAAAGGGCAACTGAAGGAACATGGGTGTGGTTTTAGTCAATAAAAGTCCGCCCTAGGGCAGGAGAAGTTATTCGATGGTTTCCCACCTCAATAAAAAGCTGTATCCAGGTTGTCTCGAAGCCGATCCCAACACAGTTGGGAATGGGCTCGCCATAATCATGGCGGTAGGTCCCCTCTTTGAGGAATAGCTGGAAAGAAGTCACAGCGTCCTCACCTTAAGCATGTCGCAGGTTCTCACCGGATTCGTGCGGAAGAGACGCCCGAGTGTCATCATTTTGTGGACCGCCCAGAAGACACGGTGGAGGTGTGCCCAACTTGGGCGGAGCACCGCCGTGACCTCGTGGGGGCGATCGGCGGCGGCTAAATCTCGCGCCGAGCCCTGCTGCGAAGCAGTAATGCTAGCAAAGGAGGCGGCCGCACGCGTGAGGGAACGGACTTAATCACGCCGCAGCCGCCGAGATCCCGACCCCGATTTCCAGCCCCCGTAGCCGTGGGCTTGCGGACGACGAGAGCAATGGGTAGCTCGCCATCCGGCCGCCCGGTAACCGTCCAGACCGAGCCTGAGTCGTCAACGGCGCCCAGTGTACCACGCGCGCCACAAAGAGATGTTAGCAAAACCATAGGGGCCCAGCAGGGCCAAAGCCTATTAAGGCCATGGATTCGCTCCCAAAAGTTAAACCCGGAGACTTGGAACGCAAGGCAAAGAAGGAACAAAAGAGTGAGTGGGTTTTGGTTAGTAAAAGTCTGACACGCCTACTCGCTCCACCCTAAAGCGAAAGAAGTTATTGGATGATTTCCTACCTAAAAAAAAACAGTTGGGAAAAGGCTAGGTTTTTTTACATTTCACAGAAATGGCCACAAAATACATAAAACCTCTTACATGTTGCTCTATCATCCGTGTATCTTCCGAAGTAAGCCTTTAAATAACAAAGTTTGAGGGAGAGACAATTTAAGACAGTTTTTAATGCCCTAAGTTTCGAAAGCTTCGTTATATTTCAAACTTGTGTTTTAGTGAAAATATTAAGAGGATACTTTAGTCTGTGTGGAATCGCTGTTAGTTTTTGTAGGTAAATAATTGGTAGGTAGTGTAAGTCCTTCTGTCCACCGACGCGTAGCTTCCCAGATGCGTAGCTGCAGCGTCGTGCCGCTGTGTCATTGTCGCTTCGTCGACACAGTTTCATAGTTTTGTATGTGAGCTTCACACCGGCGTACATCAAGCGTATAATGACAAATACGCGTCTATGAAGTGTTCCACGCGCGCCTCAAGGAGATGTCAGCAACCGTAGGGGCCCAGCAGGGTCGAAGCATACTCGGGCCATGGGTGATACGAAAGAGATCCCGGGGCCCTGGAACAATGGCAAAGAAGGTACAGGCGAGGGTTTTTAGTCAGTAAAAGTCTGACACGTCCTCCCGCCCCGCCCAAGAGCGAGGGATGTCATTAGATGATTTACCCACCTAAATAAAATAAAAAAAGTATTGATCAATGGTAAAGGGCCTGGCATGGGCCTCTTAAATGAGAATACCAGTTCAAATATCTTGGGCATATAGTTACTGACAACCTTGGAGATGATGCAGACATGGAAAGGGAGATCAGAGCGTTGTCAGTCCGGGCGAACATGGTTAGCCTGCAGGTTTGCACGCCACCAAAAAACCAAAAAAATCATCACCAAAAAATTCATGATTAATCAGTGAGTGGTATTTCGCTTTTATATATAAAGAAGATTATAATTTAGTTGTCTTTAAGGCTAGAGTGAATAGGCTCTTAATATATTAGGCGATTCACCATCAACGATTGCATCACTGCTTACCATCAGGTAGGATCACAGTCAAGCACTGGTTTATATTATTTAAAAAAAATCCATCTGGATGGCCATGACCCATTCAGTTTGACGCTGAATGCTAGACCACCAGTCGCTTCCGCAGCGACGGCACTCCTTAAAGGACCATGGACCACACGATCCCCGCGTAGAGGCTCCGGCAGGAGGCGTCTGGACCTCCTAGATTGGCTAGGAACCACTTGAGAGGGCAACCCAGGCCCGTTCCAGTTTAGATCAAAATGTACCTACTATTATTTTTCAACGCAAATTGAAAGGCAATAGTTGGTACATTTTGAAAAACAATAGTTGATCAAAAAGTATGGTTTATCAATTTGCGTTATTACTAACGAAAATGTTCGCTCTCACCCCCTTAGATTTTCTATAGCTACGTCTTTGCCTCTATTCCACGGAACCGAGTATTTTTTCTAGAAAAAGAGTTTCTGTCACTCCGCGATAATAGATAGCGGATTAAAATAATTTTCATAATCAGATCTGTCATTTCAGTGAACGCCTTCCTTCTACGGTTCTCAAAAAGAAATTAACAATGTCATCTTATAAATTATTAATTACGTAAGTATTGGTAGAGTACCATAGTGAATTCTATATTTTAAAATAAAGCTTGATTTATTCACGAAAAACGTATGCTTCCAACTTCTTCGATATCTCACCATTATCATTTCAGCCGAAAGACATCCACTGATGGACATAGGCTCCCCAAGTGGTGCTACAATGAACGATCCTGTGCGTCTCGCATCCATTGGATTCCCAAGACCCCCACCAGCGGGGCTATTGCGTAACTCTGTTGACAGTTCAAGTGATGATCACTTGTTAACAATGTGCATCATTGAACTGTCAAACAGCTAGTTTCGTATTGCCTATCTTCAGTGACCAACTGCAGTGACGTCATTAGCCACTGGTGCCTTTGATAGCCACCGTAACACGTTTTGACAGATGTTATTGTATCGATACTTTTAAAATTGCGATTGTGTAAGCTTTTGAAGCTGTATAATAGGCGATAAAATTTTAGAGTGGTCACAATAGGCACCATAATTTTTTATAATTCACCACATTTCCACCGTAGTTTGTTAGTCACTTGTGTGATACGTATACGTAATACCAATTTTATGACATTGTCAGTTGACAACTAAGTTTAGTGTGCAACGAATGCTAGTTGTCAACTGTTATTGAAAAAGTTAGGCAATAGCCCCCCAGGTCTTCGGTCCAGATTTTAGAGGCCGCGCCAATGCTGTGTCTTCTGGTACATGGTTGCCACTCCAAAAACGCATTCCACGCTTCAATATCTATATACAGAAGAGTTGAATTGTTAATAATTTAACAATATTCAACCCTTCTGTAACATGAGACGTATATTTTTTACTAAAATTGCTATTGTTATACTTGATCTTAAAAATTGTGTCAGCCCAGAACTTGCGTTTTAATAGCGTCCACTAATTTTTCTAGCGCGAAGGTTAGGGCGCGAAGGTTAAGTCCCATCGTGCATCATAAGCTTGCTGAGTTTTCTACAGAGCTGAAAACCAGACTATTTTTTTTTAAATTTATTGTCAAAGCAAGAAATGTTTATTAAAACCAGTTTTCATAGAAACTGATCATAAATAAATTATTTGAATTCAAAGTAAAAACCGAGTCCAAACATTTATTGTTCTTCTGAGTACTTCATTACTGTTAGTAAATAAATACTCGTTCCAAAAATAATTTCCCGATGACTCGATAACGTGAATGACGGTTCACATTATTACGTTTCAGAGAACCGAAAACGTTTCGTTTCCGAGAATCGTATGAATTCGCCAGTTTCGACCACTATGACCCATTCCGAAGTGACTCATCAGAATTTCACCCCCACCCCTGTGTTACTCAGTTTCTGTGAAAACGTCATTATTTTCTATAACTCGCTTCATAATTCTAACATCTGGTAAACGTAGAATGTAATCGATTTTTTTTTCTCGATTTTATATGGCCGGTCTATGGTTTTCATTAAAAATTAAAAAGGTTTGTAATTAATTATGTTGTTTAGCATTTTTCTTTAAAACAATAATTAATAACTGTTATATTAATTGAAAGAGTAAAATAATGCTGAACTGAATGATCATGAAAATGTAACTTATCCGAAACAAGTCTACGTACAGTTGGTATGAGATCAAAAATTCAAAAGTAGTTGCACCGCGTGCAAACGTTTCTTGCATCGTGCCGCGCCAATTCCATTGCTACAAAAGTGCGTAATATCGATTACCGGATCCCTTACCCCATCTGCCCTCTCTTTCGCACGACGCACACTCCACTTCCGAAAACAATAAAAGCTTAAACGTGAACGCAGCGAACTTTGCGCGGGAAACATAACGGCCATTTTGTTATTTACGCGCGTGACATACGACGTTTTTTCTCGCTGCGCTCAGCCCCCGTCACGGTTGCCATGACAACGGATCTGTCACACGCATAGAACATAAAACGCAGGCATTGATTTTTTCCTCGCTTCCTCTTTTACTTTTACGCGTGTCGAGCGACTTTTTGCTTTTTTCTTTTTTTTTTCGAAAGCGACATCGCGTCAGTTTTAGCGCTTGCTAAGTGCTTGTAGATTTATAGTGGCAAATACTGTTTTTTTTTTTAATTTTTGGTATGAGGTTACATATTTTTGTCTTGCACTGTATAGTTTTTAGTGACAGTTGGTTGTTTTAGTTACTAAATACATATTTTTCTATAAATCGTCTTAAATAAAGTGAGAATTAGAAACATCGGGTGTAAAAATTCAGTTATTTTTTTTGAAACACAACGTGATTGACATGTTATTTGGTCTATTAAATAAAATAAGTCAAAATAATAATATAATAAATTATATCTCTGGTAAAAGTGTTCGTCAAAGAATTGACTGATTTACTACCTAAACTTTATAAAAATCTTATTAAAATGATTATAAATTCATATTTTTTTCTAAGAAGCAAAATAATATCAACCATATACAGTTACAGAGTCTTTTAAGCGGCGATAATTACAAAAAATCGGGACAAAAGATATTTTTCCTCAAAGTTTCCTTTTAATCAAGTTAAGAGTCACTTCAAAGAATTTCCTTTCCTTGATAAACAGTACATCGAGTTAAGCTTAAGGGAAAATTTGTTAAGGTAGGCTCAGCAACCCCGTGGAGGGGGGGTGAGGTCCAAGGGTTGAATTTTCCATCCCCTGCAGATGTGGCGATTCCACCCCTCGAATGTCTCGTTAACTCAATAAAAAGAAAAATATGTTAGCCCGTCCGGATCGCGAAAAATGTGTCTTAATCTTTACATGGACGAAAATATGGGAAATTGCGGTTCCTTTTTCTATTCATCTTTATTTTATGTAGGTCCACTTGTGTGTTCTGAAGGGGTCTCATACTGCTGCGATATTGGTCGACGATCCTGAGTAGTAATAAAAACTTGCTTGATATTTGCAGCCGATGTTCAAAGATTAATAAAAGCTAAGCTTTGTTTTTTCAAGAATCAAAGCATTTATTTCAAATAAACCATTTACTTTTGAAGTGTCAAGAAGTCAGTCAGTCAGAAAAAGGATGCTAATTGCACATTCCAAATCGTAGATCTCTATGGAGAGGAATATGCAAGAAACTCCATTGACACTCTTTTGAATCATGTTATGCATTACAAATAAGTCACTTTTCTAAACATTATAAAAGAAAGCAACATCTACATTTGAATAACTATTAATTGAACCTGTGACTTAAAAATACAAATAGACTTCATCACCTTTTTTAACCTATTCTGTTCCACTGTTGGACCTCTCCTTCCAAGTTTTGCGGCCCCACGCTTGTCTAGTTTATCCCGCTATCACATTTGTGGTCTGCCACGACCTCATCTCACTGCCAATATCAATGCCCAAAATGTATGAATGAATGTATCAATGCTTGCTCAATCTGCCAATACCTTTCCAATTTTGTAATACTTTTCCCACAGGTTGTCCAGCATGCGGCAGACATGTCCTTTCCTTCATCATCTTCATCTATCTCTATGGTATATAAATAAAAATGAATAATGTAGTGCTAAGCACAAAACTCAAGAACAGCTAAACTAACTTGAGTGAACTATTCTTTGAAGCCTCGTAGGTGAAATATGAAGAGGCAATTGCAAAACAAGCGTAAAAAACACATTTTTATTTATGACATCCTAACTGTCAATGTTAGGGTTAGCTGTCAACCCTAACTTTTTGACAGAACGACATCTGTTGGATCAGCTAGTACTTAATATAGAGCAGAAACGCACTGACCACCACGCTTTTGCACTTGGTCCGTTCTCATATCGATTTGTGGCCACTCGGTCCCGGTTCCCCCAAATTAATTTTAAAAATTCATGTGACATTGAAAAAGTCTAATTAGTCGTGCTCGAATTGAACTTGTTACATGATGTTCAAAAAGCTTGCCAACATTATTTATATACAACATGTTACTGGAATAATGCACACCCTTATACACCTTAATTATAAAATTAAGTTCATCGTTGATCATAATTAAAGCACTGAAATTTTACTGAAATGCATTTAGGTAGTGTTATTTTTAAGAATTTTTTATTCGAAATTGTACACTGATTGACTGTTGACTGGCCTGTTGGTTCGCTATGCCGGAGGTCGGAGGTTATGTGATGAGCATGATCATTTGTTCTGTGTCTGGGTGTAATTTATCTGTATGTGTATGTATTTAGAAATATATAAGTATGTTTATCAGTTGTCTAGTACTCAAAACACAAGCTCTGCTTAGCATGGGACTATACGGCGTTGCCGCGTTGTGTAATAGTTGAGGAATATTACACTGGTAGCGCATTGGTGTTGGTCAACACTCTAAAAATGCAATCAAGATCGGTCAAAAATTTATCACAATAGCCTAATTTACAAAAAAGAGAACTGAAATCGATGCCGGATACTACATCGATTTCAGTTTTTTATTTTTTTATTCTGAACTGAACTTTCTAATTTATTATATTACATGTTGTATAATAATAATACTTTATCGTTCTAAGTAAAAATAGTTTTACATTAATATGGGACACTAGATCCTGCACTAGGATACCCTGTATCGCAGGATCCAGTCTCTTTCGACAAAAATAAATTAAACTTAGGGGTAAGTAGGTAACCAGTATGAGTTTCAGCACCATTCACTAAGCCATGCTAAGACTAACAATATAACTTATCAGTGGGGTATCGGATTCCTAATCTGTAAGAGACCTTAAGGATTGCTCTTTGTGCACATTCTGTAGTAATGATACAACTTTTACCAGCTATACCCCACGATATTATGCAGTAACTTAGTATAGACTGACATAAAGCCAGGTAAGTCATCTTAAGAGTGTCTTTGTCAGCTATTGATCGAAGTTTTTTAAATATGTACAAAAGCTTCCTTACTCGCGTAGTAACCGATTGGATTTGCACTCTCCATGACAAGTGTTGGTCTATGTTAATACCAAGATATTTGATGCACTTGACTTGTTCAAAAACGGTGCAACTGCACCTACTCCCTAGGCTATAACTGCAACGGTGGAATTTTAGTACAAGTTGTTTAGGGACTGTTGTTTTTGTACTCACAGAGAAATTTACAACTTTAGTTTTGTTGACATATGTGTATAATGTGTATAATCGTATGCTATGTTAAACTACTTCCTACTAATCCTGTCCTACTAATCAATACACATAAGTATAAAAGTCTGTAATTTTTTTGGGTAATTGTACTTAAACAACACCAAGTGGACTGTCCATAGTTCCATACATGGTTCACTACTGTAATTTACATGTGCCGTGCTATACTTAATTTTATTTACTTAGTTTATGATTACTGGTACCTACTAACACTACATGAATTTTGCGGGAATTAAAACAAAATATTATTATTATGATATAAGTAAGCTTACATGGGCTCTTATAAATTGTCAGAAGCCAGTCATCATTTCAGCCGAAAGACGTCCACTGCTCGACATAGGCCTCCCCCAAGTGTCGCCACAATGAACGGTCCTGTGCGTCTCGCATCCATCGGACTCCGGCAACCGTTACCAAGTCATCGGTCCACCTTCTAACGCTACGTCTTCCGGTACGTGGCCGCCATTCCAGAATCTTTCGGCCCCAACGGCCATCTGTTCTGCGAGCAATGTGCCCTGCCCATTGCCAATTTAGTTTGGCGATTCTTCGTGCTATGTCGGTAACCTTGGTTCTCTTGCGGATATCCTCATTCCTGATTCGATTACGCAAGGAAACTCCGAGCATAGCCCTTTCCATTGCCCTTTGGGTGACTTTAAGTCTTCTGATGAGGCCCATTGTAAGCGACCACGTTTCGGAGCCATATGTCATCACTGGCAACACGCACTGGTCATAGACTTTCGTCTTGAGACACTGTGGTATATTGGACGAGAAGATACCGCGCAGCCTCCCGAACGCTGCCTAGCCGAGTCGGATTCGACGATTGATCTCTTTCTCGAAGTTAGAGCTTCCCAACTGGACCGTCTGTCCCGGGTAAGAAGCCAGAAGCCAGTGCACGGTTCTAATTGGTCGTTACCCACGGAAAAGAACTGGTACGAAACTCAATGAAACGAAACTCTTTTAAAAAAATATAATTGATTAAAAAATAAAATTATTTATTTCAATTTTACATTACAATGTTAATAGGTATGAGAGGACAGTGTAGACCGGTCAATATTGTACCCAAAAGGACAATACAAATAGTAATCCACGGAGTTTACAGTGTTCTCAAATGTGAGACGTTATAAACAATAGAGGCTATATAAAAATAAAAATAAACCTTTAAAAAAATCAGATGTTTACAACAAGAAATTACTAATTAACTTAAGATAGCTGTGGTTTAAATAGTATAAAAAAATATTGCAAAAATAGTGTTAAAAATATAATTGAATTAAAACAATGATGGAGCAGTTAAAAAAATGTAAATTATAAAAATATAAACTCCTTCTATAACCGAAATACACTCATATAATATATCCCCAAAAATCGATTCACTTGATCCTAAACACTTACTTACTAAAATCGTCCTTCCCATAAACGTTTGGCAGCCTTCAAACCTGTTGCTTTTGCCACGAGCCATTGGAAACCGAGCCCTTGGACGTCCGACCGTTTTGTTATCCTTTAGTAGGGGACTGCTAGCAACAGGGATATTTGGTGAAGTACCTACAGTAACACTGCTATATATATCACTATTGCCGTCACATTACAACTTTTCCAATGTTCCTGAACAGACTAGCATTTTTCTTGCGATGATAAGTAAAAAAGATAAAAGTATTATAATTCGTTTTAAATTTTCAATAATATTTTTTTTTATTGATATAAACTAGCGCTTGACTGCGATCCCACCTGATGGTAAGCAGTGATGCAATCGTTAATGGTGAGGCGCACTAGTTTACTAAGAGCCTATTCACTCTAGCCTTGAAGACACCTAAATTATAATCGGAAGGGAAGACCGCAACAGGCAAATCAAAAAACTAACTAATCTAGTCAAATCTTTTGAAAAAGTTCTAGTATGTTAACTAAAAAAAGTTTCAATCATCCTGCGATATGTTTTACTTGTATGAAAACAAATTATATACCATCTGTTTGAGAATCAAATAATTACTGTCTTGTGTGGACTTGAGCTATGAGATCACTAAGGCCTACTAGACCAAAATCCCAGAGCAGTCAGACATAACTTATTTTCACATAGATGAAACCTTAGGTTCTCAGTAGCGTCTCATGTGCTTTGAATACCTGTGTACTTGTGGAGCTCCCCCTTGGGGAACTTTGGCAGGTATGAGGTGAGAAAGGGAACTAAAAATAACGAGTTACTTAATGTTTTATGGCTGATTTTTATATATGTTTTGTAGAATATTATTCTAAAGTAGTATCATAAGTGTCAGACACTTTCCATGGATCAAAACTTCTGTCAGACACTTCAAAGCTCCAAAAAAAAAATGAACTTTACTTATCTTTACATGTCTGATTTTAAAATATGTTATTGTGGTAACTATTACAAAGTTATATTTCAGTAGTCAGACTAATTGTAGTGACCAAAAATCCCCTAAACACAAAAATTATTCAGCCGAGAGTATGAGCGTGCGAGCACGCATGCGTTTCAGAGCGAGTGAGACGATTTCATGCAGTGACTAAATGTTTGGTCACTACAATTTGTCTTAAATACAAATCTATGAAATTCTGTCGATGAAGCTGCAACGACGACGGAACGACGCTACCGCTCCGTGACGGATACCTACGCGTCTATGAAGCTACAATGCGTTACGAATAAGAACTGGATCGATTGTCATGTTGTGACGTCACGTCATACCGTCAAATCGCAAGAAATTGGGCAAAATTGAAGAACTCAGAGACGAGCAAAATTGAAGAACTGGATTCTGATTAAACTTTTTTCGTTCACAGTTTGTAAATAAAATAAATTTGAAATATTTCTTGTTTTGCTCACCATAATAGGTAATTCTTCGATTTGACAGTATAACGTGACGTCACAACATGGCAATCGATCCTATTCTTATTTGGAACGCATTGTTCGCTTCCGTAGGCCTTATAAAAACGTGCATTAACTGGAAATGTGCACACAAATGTGTGTGGTTCTTCTATCTTCAAAACACCACCTGCATAATCCTCATATGATAGACAGACCAAAACAATGTCAGGACTACAAATTGAGCTCTGAGTTTGTTTCTACACTGTGGTAAGTTACTAAGCTTTGCATTGCAAGTGAAGCGGCATCGAACACTTACGATGTGATTCGGCCTCAATTAACTTTCTTTCTTTATTATTTAAAAAAGTATTAGTCTTATATTATTTATTAAATATATACTTTGTTTTTTTTTTATTCGATGGTTATTGTTTTTTTTATTGATATTTAAACTAGCGCTTGACTGCGATCCCACCTGATGGTAAGCAGTGATGCAATCGTCGATGGTGAGGCACTAGTTTATTATGAGCCTATTCTATATTGTATATTTTAATTTAAATTAGGGGTGTCCAAATAAGTACAAAGGTATCAAGAAAATCTGTGGAATGGATAAATAAAAAATGTTGTAATACTCATATATTTTAATACAAACTAAAATAAAAGATAAATGTACAAAAGAGGAATAAATTAATCTTGCATCCACTTCATACATACTAGCATTATATTTAATGTCACCTGATTCTATAGTATTTTATAAATACTGACTTCGCAAACAGGAACACAGAAGAACATTTGACAATCGTATTCTGGATAATTACTTGCTGGCTTTTAATGTTAATTTCAATATAATTATGTAATAGCATTTTTTTATTTTACAATCTAGTTTTGGGTAAACATAATATAATTTGCTCAGATGGTGCCTGAGAGATCACAATCTTACGTATAATTTTACTGAAACGAGTGTGGACTGCAAATTGTGAGAAAAGTACAAAAATAGCCGTTACCGGAAGACGCAGCATTGGAAGGCCTCCTACAAGGTGGACCGATGACCTGGTAAGGGTCGCGGGAATCCGATGGATGCGAGACGCACAGGACCGTTCATTGTGGTGAACCTTGAGGGAGGCCATGTCCAACAGTGGACGTGACAAAAATTGTATAATAATAGAATTTAAAAGTTTTTGTGACCATAAAAACAAAAAAAATACTTTGTCTTAATTTACTTTTACTATATGTTTGAAAAGCAAGTGGCTTATATATTCATAGTTAATACCTATTTAAAATCAAAACATGGAAGTGCCCATTAAGAGTTTTCATGATAGTAAGTCATTTATTTCTATTTTGTAGATAATGCGAAATCTAAAACATTATTTTGCAAGAATTACACATAGGTCTGTGTAGTAGGTACGTACTTAATAATAATATGGACAAAAGCGTCATTTACAAGTCTGAATATTACATAAAAACATCTAAATAGCAGTTATCCTTTTTATACTTTAATAATATTTAATACTTTTTTAAATGTCATTTAATTACAATAATACTTTGCCTTCAAGATAAAAGCGATTTGTTGTAAAATGCTTTATTCGCATTGCTTCCTTAGGTATGTCATGATTTAAGAAAAATATAGTTTTGAAGGTAGTAAATATCTTACAAAGTCGCAAAACTTAATACAATAGCGATAATAGTGCCATCTAGTATCTGAAAGTAAAACTTCCAACAAAAAAGAAAGTTTCAACTTTTAAATAAATCACAAATGGTTTATTTAAAATCAATTCAATTGGCTGTAAATGTGCATTGGCAACAACTTGGTATCCAGAATACGTCAGTGTAGAGGTTTTGTCCGGTAGATTGAAGGGCTACCAAACGTTTTTGTATGTATTTTTGTTCACAGCGAGAAGTATATCCAGGTGGTACTGTACATAATCCGCTGCATGTTGTAGACCTGTAAAGCAATTAAATAATAGTTATGCTCAGTTAAAGCATAATATACCTCCTCTTTTACTCAGTTTACTATACAATATTATTAAGTTTAATACATTACTGCTACTCAATAATAGATGGCGCTGACTGCAAAAGATAAGTTACAGAGTAGATGTTACCAAAATGTCAAGATAGATGGCGCTAGTAAAAGAAAAGCATCTAATCGTTGGAAAATGTTGTGAAATAAAACATACGTGCAAATCTCAGCTCGCACCAGTTGCGACATACTATCGGGCATGTTGACGACGTATTTCCAGTTGCCTTTGTTGTTGAGTGCCGCTCGGGGGGTTATGAACTCTGTTCGGACAGAACACAGAGTTTGTGTGCCGGGCGCCTGGCGACGGTGACGCTCTGCTGATGTATCTTCACTGTGGAAATGAACATAATTATAACCTTTAAAAACTATATAAAAAAAAAAAACAATTTTTAAATGTAATTAATGAAGTTGACTGAATCATGGGTGCTGTACAACTTATTTTAGAGAGCTAGAGCTAGCGAAGTGAATTTGAACATTTTAAAACCTCGCCTCAAATAGATATGCTTAGGTATCCTAACAGAAAGCGTACGTATGGCAGGTACGGTACGGTATACCAGGTCCTTGTTGGACTATTGTGCGTGGGCCATGGCGCCCTTAATATCAATCAGCTCACCACTCTCCAAAAGCAGATGAGTCTTTTCAGTTTGCTCAGGGCGTCTCTCTTCTTCTTTCACTGATAGCTGTGCACTCGAGGAGCACGTTCGCAATGGTTTCCTCCGACTCCATGCATGCTCAGAACCGAGGACTGTTCGTGATACTCATTGTAAAGAAGTTTCTATTCAGTGAGTAGCGTCCGGTGATACTCTCCGTCACCAGGCGCAGACTGCCTCTGTCCAGTCTCAGAAGGCTACTGGTTAGAGTGCTATCTAGTTAGTTTTTTTATGAAATAAGAATCTCTTCGGCTGATTATACTTACTTGGCAAGTCCCAGGGCTATCCGAAGCGCCTCAGCCCCGGTTAGCTTACGTTTCTCTGCCGCCTGCACCAGCTCTGCGTTTCTCTTGCGTCGCTTCGCAGTTGACGTGCGTGTTGGGAACGTGACGGAGCGCTCTATCGTCACGTCCGAACGGGACGGCGATACATATCTGTAATTCAATATAATAAAATTGATTATTTTTGTCGTGCAACAATCGATAGGACTAAAGAGGACTAGGGTCCTATATAGATAGGACGAAATCCGGAGGAATGGAAAGAAGAAAAAGGGAGATTCTGCCCTGCAGGTAGACAGACAAGGCAGGATTAAAATCAATATTTTCTTGCTTCATATTTTGAAGATTGTCGAGGTTCAAATGTGAGTACGCATAAGATTGGGTTAGTAAGAAGATTTCTAGCTTATATCTCACAGATGTGTGTTCATTTCGTAAAGATTTCATATTCCCCTATACCGCGTATGCTATCGAATGCTCAACGCGCTCGTAGAGCCCAATCCTGGATTGGATTTGTTTGCTGATGAATGGAAGACAATATTATTAGAAAGTTTGCGATTTTGTGAGAAGACAGAGTGAAAAGATTAACATATTTTAGTATTACTGGCTATTTTGCTGTACCTACTAAATAAATATATAAATATACCTACTTAAACTTAAGAAAACCAGAACTGATCCTTTTGTCGTCAATTTATTAAGCTGACCTTGCTAAATAAAAATACGCCTATACTCATTATATGCCAATTTACAGTGACAGATATTTCCAATATTTAAAATAGCAAATACAGCATTATTATTCATATAATTTGTGATTTCTCTAGCAGCGGTGCAAGCGTAGATTAAAGCCACGACACCTGTTGAAAAGTATAATTAATTGATCACGCTAATAGCGTCTCGATGGAATGCAAGAAGTTTCTCCCAAACACATCGATCATACAACAAAAAAGTAAGGTGATAATAATTCTACGTTATATGTAAAGCTATAATTCTTTCTTTTTCCCACGTGTACTTTTTTGAACGAGGAACCTAGCGAAGATATCATAAACAATTTTTAATGACGTTCGTACAATCATAGGAAAAGAATGCGTGACATTGAATCGCCCTTGTAAGGTTGGAGACCGGTTAAGGAAATAACACTAAATGTATATAATACGACGAATTGCATGAAATTGTCTTTGGCAACAGTCGAAGGGAATTCCTATAACAATGAACGATTGTAGAAGTCGTAAGGCTCGAATTCAGAAAGAATTTAAAACGTGTACTGCTAGTAGCGATTAAATATTTAGTAAAACTCTCTAAGATTCAGGAACCATGCGACATGATGTGCTGCAGAAGACAGGGGACTCCGTGGGTGCTCGGGGGCTCGAGCACCCATGACAAATAAACAGTGGGTGCCGAGCACCCCAGAGAACGGACATCAAAAAACAGTTTAATTTAGTAATCGCCTTTTAGGTTACGTATAAATTACAATATTATTTCTTGATAATAAAAACTAGTTTCATTTTTATATAATGGCTTCATTTTATATTTTTATCAAACATAATTAGTAATTAAGTACGCAGTATGTAAGAAGGAAATTTATTTATTTATCGGTCAATTAGTGTGCTTTTCCCTTCTTAAGTGTAAGAAGAGAACGCCACTTTTTCGAGTCCATCAAATGAGCATGAGCACCCATGAGGTTTTCTAAATGCCGGCGCCCCTGGCAGAAGACATTCCCTAGTTGATATTTAAGAACGTAGAAGTACCTATAATATGATTTTTCTTCTATATACAAATTTTTAAGTCAAAGTCCCATGAAGACTGCTACATGTCTTCGAGACCACGACCCTAGAAAGCAAAATGCTACTGAAAGGAAGAAGGTGGTTTTAGTGAGTAAGTCTGACACTCCCTCTCGCTCCACCCTAGAGTGGGAGAAATTATTTGATAACTGAAGACCCCTAAAACAAAACAGCTATAATTAAAATTGCACATAGGTACACCACTAATTTTTAATTAGTACAATTAAAGGGCTTATTAGAAAAGGTCTTGTTATTATTATTATTTTTTATTATTGATAGGTTCGCGTTTGACCACTATCTCACCTGATGGTAAGCGATGATGTGGCCGACGATGGAGCACGCTTGCCTAGAAGTAATCTATTCACTCTTGACTTAAAGACCCCTAGGCTGTAGCTATCAGGAAACACAGACTCCGGCTGCGAATTCCGCTCCCTAACTGTTCACATTATGAATGTGTTCCCAAAACGCTTTGTACGTATGGGTGGGATGTCCACCATGTACCGATGACGCAACGCCGTACGTCTAGTGGTCCGATGATGGAACAGACTTGGACTTTAAGTAAAGTCTCAATAAATAATATTTATAAAAATTTATATTCCAGTAAAAACTGTAAAAAAATGTTTTACAAATGATACTCACTTCCACCATTCACTAGGATTATATTGTGAAACTCCACTCGAAGGTCGAAACCACTCATTGCTGTCATAGTTCGGGTAAAAATTCGACGTGTCAAAAAAATTCTGGTTTAAAGGGTTCGGTCTTAGAACCTTCTTGTCATAGTCTCCGAAGGTTCTAGTCGGGTTCCAGCCTCCGTAAGCATTGGGGGAGTAACCATGAAAGCCGAATTTTGAGAAGTTATTGGCTTGGTATGCGTTGATGTTGTATGTGGTGGGGTCGCTCGCTGTTGGCGGCTGTAGCGGTGTCTTCTGTCCGAATATGTCTGTGGAGAAATGAAAGATTGGTGATCAGTATTCAAGCAGTATCGGTAACTTATTATGCTTAGGAAAATACTTTACATTAACCCTTTTAACCACTTGCGTCAGATTTTTCTGTTAAGTGTTTTCGTGTCCTATTCGCCAGCACGGCACGAACACCTGGTTCACCCTATTTGTTTTTAGGGTTCCGTACCTCAAAAGAAAAAAACGGAACCGTTATAGGATCACTTTGTTGTCCGTCCGTTTGTCTGTCTTGTTGTCTGTCTGTCAAGACCCTTTATCTCGGGCACGCGTGTAGGTATCGAATTGAAATTTAAACTATATACTTAAGCCTGCGGTCCCTTGAAGCTTTGTTACGGCCATTTTACATTTATTACATCATCTTTTACAGGTTTAGAATGGTTTAGATCATGCATTGCATGACAGGCGATAAGAGTACATCATAAAATGCAGAGTGTAATGAAGTTTCATACTTATTTTATAGAAATAATTTAAAATGTTTTAATAACGTTGTTTGTTTCAATAAGGTTGTTCAAATAAATGTCCCTAATCCACCGATTTCAGTAATCTACCATTGGCAAATTTTTTGGAGTACTTAGTGTATTTTAAACTGCTATCTGTCAGCACCTTCACCCGCGTAATATAGTTGTAATACAGCCTATGTCACTCAGTAATGAAGTAGCAAGCGAGAGAATTTTTTTAATCAGTCCAGTAGTTTCAGAGATTACTACTAGAACGTAAAGGCAACTGAAAGAGACAGGTTGATTTTAGTCCATATAAGTCTATTTCTATATATAGTCTTTATCTCTTTATATTATAAGTATTTGGAGGTATGCGGAACAGAGTGTAAAGTCCCGCAAACCTCCGTTGAAAAGGGAGGATCCTCCGGCGAGACGGATGTTTTGTCTGGTGGGCCACTGACCGATAGATGATTTCGGGCTGTTCTATATGTTCTAATCGCGTGAAGAACTTTAATTGCGCGATGCAGGATTAGTTCTTTTGTGACGCCATAGATATCGCTACAAGTATATGTAGATATAACCGCAAATATATAGAGGTTTTTTTTAAGGTGAGATGTCGTCCAACGACTTCTTTCGCTCTAGGTTGGTGTGAGAAGGCGTGTCAGACTTTTACTGACTAAAACCACACCTATGTTCCTTCTTTGCCCTTTGCTTTCCAGGATCACGGGTTTCCCTTTCAGAAGTCAACACATGGCCCATTAATAGGCTTCGGCCCTGCTTGGCCCTTTACCGTTTTGCTGACATTTCTATACACCCTATATAGCTCTATATATTTCAGTGTCTCTAACAGTTCAGTTTAGGTTGTAAAATGGATCTCGTTAAGAGGTCGTAGGGTCTCTGTTCGTGTTGCGTCCGCAATCAAAATTCGGAATCGTGTGATATTTGGTCTTAGTGCCTCGAAATACCGTGTCATCGTGTGTGTTAAGCTGTGCCAAGGATTACCAGGTATTGTGCAGACCTTCCTTGTAATGGACGAGTTGTTTTGACCTATATTTCCTACGACATGTCAATGTCACACTCGTGCGACAACCAAATTTTTAATAGTTCGCAATCTTTCACCTGAACTGCGCAAACACTACTAGCTTAGGTACTCTACAGACGTTTTCTTGGCAAGTTTCATGTATCTCGAAGAAAATTTTTTCTTTGAAGATTTCCCTTGAACTTTTCATTACTTAGGAATCTCGAGATTCTTACTTTTTTCTTAAAATCCTTTTTTAAACTATTTACCTACCTATTACGAACATTTCGAAATAAAGAACTGTCCTATGAAATTTGAATATTATTAAAAAATAACAGGCAATGCAGACAATGCAGTACCCAAGTCCGGTCTACAGTGGGCAACACTGGCAGCTTCAATGTGGCTGTCGGCTTACATCAAGGGTTGGCCCTCAGCCCTTACCTCTTCCTGATGATAATGAACGCTCTGACGTCGGGCATCCAGGAAGAGGCTCCTGGTGTATGCTGTTTGCCGATGACGTTGTGCTGGTTGCCGAGAGTGGCCTAGAGGTCCAGAGCAAATTGGAGGTGTGGTGGCACAGACTGGAGAGTGTTGGCTTAAAATTGAGCAGAACGAAAACCGAGTACTTGTTCTGCGATTTCGGTGGTCTCTCCGGTCCTATGCCCTAAGCTCTCGCTGGAACGCCCATACCAATCTGCTCCGACTTTCGGTACCTCGGGTCGCTTATCCAAGGAGATGGCGAGGTAGACCGAGACGTATCAAATCGGATCAATTCAGGATGGATGAAATGGCGACAGGTCACTGGAACAATTTGTGACCCACGGATGCCCCCCAAGTTGAAGGGTAAAATCTACAAGTCCGTGATAAGACCTGTCATACTGTATGGATCAGAATGTTGGGCTGTGAAAAAGACGGATGAAAAAAGATTGCACGTAGCGGAGATGAGAATGTTGAGATGGATGTGTGGTGTGACGAGAATGGATAAAGTGAGAAATGAGTATATTAGAGGTAGTTTGAAAGTGGCGCCAGTGACTGAAAAGTTGAAAGGGAATCGTTTGTCTTGGTATGGTCATGTAAAGAGGAGAGATGAAACGCATGTTACTAAAAGAGTTATGAGTATACATGTGGAGAGGGAGAGGGAGGCCAAAGAAAAGATGGATGGATTGTGTGAACAGTGATATGAAAGAAAAGGAAGTTAGTGATAGCATGACGGTTGACAGGATAGAATGGAAGAAAAAAAACATGTTGTTCCGACCCCAAATAAGATGGGACAAGGGCAGGAAGATGATGATGATGATTAAAAAGATAACAGGCGAAAGTATGTGAGTGCCTTTTACTTCTTAACCATCGAACGGCTGAACGGATTTGAATGAAAGGCACCCAGGTAGACCATGTCCTGCCCTCCTAGCCAAGTAACGATCGTTTCGTTTCGATTCTCTTGCTTCGAACGCCTCGAGTAGGTCACGCCTCCGATTCCTTTGGAATAGCACATCGGATTCTATTTATCCCAGGAGTATGTTCCCTTGTCATAAATTTTCTACAATTAGGCGGGTGAAGCCGCGGGCGGCAGCTAGTAAAAGTAAAATTCGTTCCTTACTAAGTTACAAGGAACAGCGGTTGGATCAATTCAATTTATTCAATGGGAAAAAATTGGATGTTTTTTTTTATTATTGATAGGCTCGCGTTTGACCACTATCTCACCAGCCCCCCTAGCCAAGTTACAATCGTTTCGTTCGCGCCGAACGCCTCGAGTAGGCCACGCCTCCGATTCCATTGTTCTGTCCACATGACTGAGCGTTGAGATGACGTCAGAACAAAGGAATCGAAAGCGTGGCCTACTCGAGGCGTTCGGCGCGAACGATACGATTGTAACTTGGCTAGGGGGGCAGATGGTAAGCGATGATGTGGCCGACGATGGAGCACGCTTGCCTAGAAGTAACCTATTCACTTTTGACTCCGATTACCGATAAAAAGCTGTATTATTCCCGAGTGACATAGGCTCAGACCCCTAATTTTTAATTAGTACAAAAAAAATTGGGCTCTATCTGTACCCGTTACTAATCATATTTATGTAGTCAAAAGTAAATAAAACGAAATCCCAAAATTGTCCACGAAAATTTGTCATAATTGGTAAATTCATAATTGAATCAATTATTCATGACAATTGCTACTACAAAATACTACGCGCAATGTTTTTTCATTGTTTTTCATTCATAATCAGCCTGTATAATATTTCCTTAGATTAAGTGACATTTTGGCATATAAACAAACGCTAATAACTTTGCTGTTTATGAATATTATTTATTGAGACTTTACTCAAATAATAACAAGACCTTTTCTAATAAGCCCTTTAAGTATTTGTACTAATTAAAAACTAGTGGTGTATTGTATGTACGCGGGCGAAGCCACGGGCAAAAGCTAGTTAATTATTAAATGAAAAATGTTTACTTACCGTGATTATACCTCGTATGAAACTTCGTATTATAGTTCTTCTGGTAATGCGGGTCATTGACCAGGGAGATCTGGTCGACGTGGGGCAGCGAGTTAGGCCCGTAGTCATACGGATAGTCGTTTTTTTTCAACGAGAACTCATCTCGTGTCTCGTCTGACAGAAGAGTGCTGATGTCGTACTGTCCTGCTTCTATTAGCTGACGGATTATCTTTCTGGAACGTATAGAAAGCTCATATAAGTAATTGGAAAACATATTTGGGCATTCATTTGAAGGAAATATGGATGGATTGTGTGAAGAGTGATATGAAAGAAAAGGAAGATAGTGATAGCATGACGGGTGACAGGATAGAAGAAAAGAAAAAAACGTGTTGCGCCGACCCCAAATAAGACGGGACAAGGGCTGGAAGATGATGATGATTTGGGTATTCATTTATTATTTAATTCTTTATGCAAACAAAAGTAGAATAGAATGAATGCCTTTGCATTACTGCTGCTGATAGCTGGTACAGAGACAGACTTAATGTATTTGGTTTTGCCATTTGGCATTCTCTACCAGTCAACCTTTGGGTGATGCAGGAATAAATAGATGTTTTTATCATATCATCATTTCAGCCGAAAGATGTCCACTGTTGGACATAAGCCTCCCCCAAGCGTCGCCACAACGACCGATCCTGTGCGACTCGCATCCACCGCATTCCCGCGACTCTCACCAGGTCGCCGATAGATGTTTTGTTAAGAGAAAAATAATCGGATACGAAGACATACAAACAAAACATAAACATATTTACATAATTGTGCTACATAATTAATCGGATGAAAGACGTCGGAAAACTTATTTTTCCTTTAGCGAGCAAGTATGTGAGTCTAAACTTTGCACAAACAGTTCTGCCAAAGGGGAAGCTGTATCCATAACTTATCTATTATGTACTTACTCAGGATAAGGGTCCGGGTGTACACAGTATGTGAGGCCAGGCTGCGCACAGGGCGGTGTCTTGCCAGGCGGTGCGGGTTCTAGCACACAGTTGTGTCCATAGGGGCAGCTGTATCCATCTCCACTGTGTACTAATAACCAGAGTACCTGTAAAAACAGAAAAGCGCGAATGAGTACTGTTATCTTCTTTTTGTGGATAATTTTAGGAATAACTGAACCAGGATTGCCTTGTTGACAAGAATATTGATTTAATGAACTTTAGAATAACGTCACTTATTAAAATCTCTTTAAGAAGGAAGGGCTGCAATATCTATATATAAAAGGAAAAACTGACTGACTGACATATCAACGCACAGCCGAAATTACTGGGACTAGGAGCGTAAAATTTTGCACACGATTTCCTTTTATGACGTAGGTGAGCACCAAGAGAGGATTTCCCAAAATATACCCCCGAAGGGGATGAAACGTGGGTCCAAAGTTTGTATGGTGAAAACCCACATTCACGCGGATGAAGCCGGGGTCGTGAGGCTATTTGGACCGGGACCACGGTCCACAGTTCCACCTATAAAAATAAAACTACTAGTCCAAAGAGCCCCACGGCCCGAAGCCGCTAACAGAAGCTAGTTCTTTTATATATCAGTTACCAGTATAGCCTATTATAACGGTGAAGGAAAACATCGTAAAGAAACTGGCATGTCCTAGAACCAGGGGCGCCAGCTTTTAGAAAACCTCATGGGTGCTCATGCTCATTTGATGGACTCGAAAAAGTTGTTAAGTATGAGAAGAGAAATGCACACTGATCGACTGACAAATAAATAAATGTCCTACTTACATTCTGCGTACTTAATTACTAATTATGTTTGATAAAACAATATAAAAAATTAACTAGTTTTTGGTATCAAGAAATATTATAATTTATACGTAACCTAAAAGGCGATTACTGATCTGTTTCTTGATATCTATTCTCAGGGGTACTCAGCACCCACTGTTTATTTCTCATGGGTGCTCGAGCCCCCGAGCATCCACGGAGTCGGCGCCCCTGCCTAGAACCAAAAATTCTAAGACATCCAGCAACCTGCACTGGGCCTGCGTGGTGGATTACGACCCATTTCATTTCCTAGAGAAAGGCAGCCTGAGTTTTAGCTGTGGGAAAATTATAATGCTGATTATGCTATGGAATGTAGTCTAGTTCCTTTCTTTTGGGTTTAAAAGAAATTAAATTATAGATTGGATCAGATTGCGTAAAAGAGAAACGTTGCAGAATTATCATGTCATCGCCAGTTCATCATCATTATCGCTATGTCAATTGCTGACGGATGTAGGTATCTGTCAATATTCTCGGTTGAGAGCATGACACGCCCACTGGGTGGATCTTACTGACAACGGTGTCATTACTTTGTTAGCAAATTGACAGTATAATGACATAGAGATAGATGTTATCAGTTGTATCTGTTGCGACAACGCTATTGTCGACAGTATTTGTACAATTCCTTACAGTAAGCTGATTCGTTGATTTGTGTGTCAAGACGAGAAATTAGTCGATGATCTGTATCAGGAAGTTTTGCCTTGTAACGCAAAATCCTGGTGCAAACATTTTCATCATTATCATCATTTCAGCCGAAGGACGTCCACTGCTAGACATAAGTCTCCCCCAAGTGTCGCCACAACGAGCGGTCCTGTGCGTCTCGCATCCATCGCTTTCCCGCGACTCTCACCAGGTCATCGTTCCACCTTGTGGGAGGCCTTCCAACGCTTCGTCTTCCGGTGCGCGGTCGCCACGCCATTCTAGAACCCAGCCTTCGGCCTTTCGGCCCCATCGGCCATCCGTTCTATGAGCACTGCTTACCAGGTGGGATCGCTGTCAAGCACTGGTTTATATGAAATTAAAAAAAAAAAATGTGCCCTGCCTACTGCCACTTAAGCTTGGTGATTCTTCGTGCTATGTTGGCAACCTTGGTTCTCCTGCGGATATCCTCATTCCTGATACAATCACGCTAGGAAACTCCGAGCATAGCCCTTTCCATTGCCATTTGGGTAACTGTAAGCCAACATGGGGTGAAACATGTTCTTAATATTTTAATAATAATAAATAAAATATATTTTAATAATACGAGTCATTAAAAGGGAGAGGGGCAATGATAATTTTTTATTAGAATATTGAAGTTATCAAAGTTTGGTAGCGCGCCTACAATTCCATGGGTTCCGTGGATTCTTAGTTCGCCAAGCCCGAATCGTTGACGCGTTGTGTGGCACGCCCGTCTCCAAGAGATGTTTGCCCACTAGCGCTGATGCCTACTAAGGCTGCGACATTTTTCGAAATAGTTACCTACCCTGGCCTTTGTCGCAAAGGGCAACTGAAGGAACACATGTGAGTTTTAGTCAGGAAAAGTTTAACACTCCCTCTCGGTCCAACTAAAGCAGAAGGAGTTATCTGATGACTTTAAATAAATAAAAAATTGTTCAAAATATGGTTCCTTGCAGTTTTCTAAGACGCTTTTCATTTAGGTTTCAGTGCTATTGCATATGGTACCTACCTATCAAAAATGGTTTTTTTAACACGTTCAGGTCGGAACGAGGTCTAATAAGCCTCGTATGTGTCTTCCTTGCGCTGCGCTTAAGAAAAACATAGTCTTCTCTACCGTGCGGAGGCCGTAACTTCAATTCGGTTTAGTTTATGAAAGAGATGAATGCCCTAATGTATGATAAATGTACCTTAGATAGCCCCATTAAAACAGGATGCGGTGGTGTATCTACTTTAACACGGTCTCACTTTGACTTCGTACTTAACCAAAAAAAAGCTTTTAGTTTCTTAAAAGTTACGGGGTCTAATAAGCCCCTTACCGTCATAATTTCAATTTCCAAACGAGGTCTTAAACGCCCCGTACCGCAGTAATGGAAATAATAAAAGAATTAGTGCCGCTGTCAACGTGCTAACACCAGTATCCACAGGTACATGTACAATGTCCTACTTCAATTATATTAATCTCAATGCTGATTCAATGTTCAGTAATAGTAAGGAAGTAACTATTGAAGTTGAACTTTCACAAGTTAAACCGAATGCTCTTGCTCAGTCTAATGTGAAGGCCTGTTACTCAATCACATTTCTACAGGATGACGCCTAAGGAACGAATCAACTTTGTCGTAATAAAGAACGAGGCCCTACGAGGAGCTTCTAAGGCAAACCATTTGACGGCCTGAACTTAACTGTTAAAAGGATGGAACTATATAGGGTGTATAGCTCCATCCTGCTTTCTTGCTTGCACTCTTGACATTTTAATATGTCACGGTAAGGCCCCTGCAGGCCTAGCCAAGTTACGACCGTTTCGTTTCGAATCTCTTTCTACAGTCGGTAACGCCCCCGATTTCTTTGTTCTGACCACGTGACTTAATGTTGAGATAATGTCATTCCCATACATTTGAAGTTTTCTACTAGTGTTAATCTAATACTCTACTGTCGATTATCAACTTGGCTAAGCCTGCTGGTCATCCTGCCGCCACTTTCTGGGCCAGCGTCAGTAAAATAATTATTGTCCATCCGATTATGTATAATGTGCAGTCATAATTATAATTGAAAAAGCTTCATTTGAGATGAGAAACGAACTATTATAATTTATTTATGCTGCTCATACTAGTAATTTAGTGAGAGGATTGCGGTTAGCCGCAAGAAATGCAGATATTACAAGTTCAGACTAAGGCGTGTCTTCAAACATTTTATCAGAACCACCTATTTTGAAGTTACGTAAACTTAAAAAAAAATAGATACAGATAAAACCATGAAGAAACGGATGAAGTTGAAGAAGAAAGAAATAAACATGAGAGCACCAACGGTATCTTCTTTTATTCAAGTCAATGTTTAGTTCTTAGTCTCAACTTTAGCTCAAAGAGGCTAGTTTCGGTCTAGTCGAATATTCGACCACTTTCTGGGCGAAACCGAAACTTAAGCCGATACTAGGTTTTTGGCCTGATCTGACGGAAACCGAGCCTTCTGTCGGACATTAGGTAAGTACATACTCAATTCTTAGGTATTTAGAAATTTATAAGATTAATTAAAGTTTATGGCTTAGATACTAAGCTTTATCCTTTAAGCCATGTCTTTCTATGAATAGTTTATTTATTAACTATTAGAATATGGATGTAAATATTCTGATGTTTTTGTAGTAGTTGGCAGCAAATTAACCTTCTCGGCAAGCTTCGCCGAGGTATTAATACTTCCAAAAAAATTCAAAGCTCCATTTTACCGAGATCGCGCTGTTTCAATGATACATATTGTGCAGTTGTGCAGACACTTGAGATACAAAACTACATTAACTTTAAATCACAGTATCTACTAGGAATTAATTGGCAAATAATTAAAACAGTCACTGAACTTCCCTCGAGAAATAGTTCCGCCAAATACTCGTAGGAATTGAAAAGTATCTAGTAGAGACAAATAACATACTCATATGGGAGCATTAAGTTAGCATAATATTTTGGTGTCGGAAGTTAGTAAGCTTTTTATGTGAATATTTGTAACTATTGAAACCCTTACAGCAAAGCATTGGTTCGATTCCAGTTAGAAACCAATATTTGTAACTATTGAAACCCTTACAGCAGTGCATTGGTTCGATTCCAGTAAGAAACCAATATTTGTAACTATTGAAACCCTTACAGCAGTGCATTGGTTCGATTCCTGTAAGAAACAAATATTTGTAACTATTGAAACCCTTACAGCAGTGCATTGGTTCGATTCCTGTAAGAAACCAATATTAGTAACTATTGAAACCCTTACAGCAGTGCATTGGTTCGATTCCTGTAAGAAACCAATATTTGTAACTATTGAAACCCTTACAGCAGTGCATTGGTTCGATTCCTGTAAGAAACCAATATTAGTAACTATTGAAACCCTTATAGCAGTGCATTGGTTCGATTCCTGTAAGAAACCAATATTAGTAACTATTGAAACCCTTACAGCAGTGCATTGGTTCGATTCCAGTAAGAAACCAATATTTGTAACTATTGAAACCTTTACAGCAGAGCATTGGTTCGATTCCAGTAAGAAACAAATATAACTATTGAAACCCTTACAGCAGTGCATTGGTTCGATTCCAGTAAGGAACAAATATTTGTAACTATTGAAACCCCTATTGAACCCTTTTTAACCTATTGAACCTCTAGAATGAGGCATCAGCAGTCAAGTCCCAGCTTTCGAAGCCGTGAGAAGTTAATGGTTTATTCAAGAAGCGAGTTAGATTAACTCAAACGCTTTCGTTTACGCGATACGACTACGAGATGTGCGAGTCCAGATTAGTAACGCGGTGTTTTTGTTGTAGCAGGACTGAGGATGTATTTTTAACCTTAGTGTTGCTTACGTTTATCATTTACATGAATCTATTAGTTAATGTATCGTTCATAGGCAAAGTGTTTTCTCATACAGGGAAAGAGTGAGCATTGATTTCTATTTCTATGCTTGTTTATTGACTGAGTGACTTTGGAGATTCCTCGCGATGTTTATGCAAAAACAATAATTCTAAACAGTTTATGATGTATTTTATTAAGCTTAAAGTTTACAACTATAGTAGGAGCTCAGCATTATGTTCCAAAGACTGTCATAATAAAGCTATAGTCAGCCGCACTGACCTGTTGGTCTAGTGTTTAGTGGTTCTGACTGCTATGCCGGAGGTCGTGGGCTCGATTCCCAACCAGGACAAATGTTTGTGTAATGAGCACAATCATTTGTTCTGTGTCTGGCTGTAATTTATCTATAATATGTATGTATTTAGTAATATTTAAGATGTTTATCAGTTGTCTAGTACTCATAACACAAGCTCTGCTTAGCTTGGGACTAGACGGCATTGTGTGATAGTTGTTTGAATATTATATTATATTAAAACTCTCTCAGACGAACATTGCAGTCCAATTATTAGAATTTTGAAAACAGCTGCATTAAGTATTGTAAACCAGTTTGACACTAGGCCGAACTACTGCAGTCTAATCCCCGTGACTAAGAATGACATTGACATTTACATAAAAAAGTGGGCGGTCTTACAAGCTGCGCAGTCGCAGCCGAACGCACTTACATCATTATTTGTGAGAAGTCTGAATCATTATGCAAGTTGTTCGATAACACTTTTAATTGGAGCAAAGATACATGTATTATTTTGATTTAGCCATTCCCCAATCATGTTGGGGTCGGCCAGTCTAATCAAAGGTATGTGATACCGATATTTCACATGGAACTGCTGCAGTTACGGAGGTCAGATACGACGATACGATGATCTTCAACCGTAGGAACGGAACTTGCGTGACTGAATTTTGGGTCAGACATTATATTTATACATTTATATTCAATAAAAATAAAAATAAATGTTATCACATCACTACGAAGAAAATGATTTTGTCAAGCGTTATCTAACCATATCTCCTTTCGTTCATCAATTCACCATTTATTTAGTCTTCTCCACTTTTAAACCTAAAATACACATGCACACAAAAGCATGTAAGTATTATAGCTTGCATGCCGTTGTATCACCATAACAAGATCTGATTGCTGAAAGCGACTAGGCTATGCAAGCTACTTGTATTCTGTTGTGCGAATTACAGACATGTGTATTTTGGGTTTTAT
This sequence comes from Mythimna impura, assembly GCA_905147345.3. NCBI lineage: Eukaryota > Metazoa > Arthropoda > Insecta > Lepidoptera > Noctuidae > Mythimna > Mythimna impura. The sequence goes on along the minus strand of LR990343.1, from coordinate 27,198,973 downwards.
AGCCTGACTTTAGGTAGAAATCACCAAACAACTCATCCTACTCTAGGTGGAGTGAGTGGGAGTGTCAGACATTTACTAACTAAAATCCACCTGTGTTCCTTCAGTTGCCTTTTGCATTCCAAGGCCCCCGGAACTCCTCCGAATAATCCCAAAGCCTTACCAATCATCAGCCGTAGTGGATTGTGCTAACATCTCTTTGTAGCGCTGTCCCGGGCCTGGTTCTTATCGGAGAGCTAGAAGCTACCCGTTACTCACCGTCTGCACGTCCACGCCTACAGTGAGCGTCTCTGGCGGGTATAGAGGTGTGAGGATTGTTTCTTCACTCTACTTCCCATTCCCTTTCGTTGCGTACTATGGCCTGGACCAAGACCGGACACAAGAAGTCGCCACCGCCGATGGCCCCCACGAGGACACGGTGGTGCCCCGCCCAAATTAGGCACACCTCCACCGTCTTTATAGCCTTTGTAGCAATCATACTCAAAGTTATAGCTATACTTAACTGTTTGTTGTTACGTAATTCTAATGAAGAAGCTGCCACCAGAATTATTATTAAGATTGATATATTGACAGTTGTCAAGTCTTTATCATTTTACAAGCCTGTCTGTATTCCCATACAGCACCGCAAAAATTTACTTTACGCAGTAACACGATAATTCGCTTTCAACAAGGCATAGAATATGAATGTGAAGTATAGCATAGCATAGTATAATCAGCCTTATAATGTCCCCACTGCTGGGACTCAGACCTCCTCTCTAGGAAAGGGAATTGGCCGTAATCCACCACGTGAGTCCAGTGCGGATTGGTGGATGTCACGCATTTTCAAATTTTCGGTTCTAGGACATGCCCGTTTCCTCACGATATTTCCCTTCACCATTTTGAGAGCAGTAGTGAAGAAATAAATTACACAAAGTAATGTTCCTGACTGAATTTGGTCTCGTTTCGAGGGGATCGTTACCGCTAAGCCACGACTGCTCTCGAATGTGATGTACCCAGAGAAAACTCTGCTCTACTATAGTAGTTACAAATTACTTGACTGTGTAAATGCACAACAACTTAAATGCAACATTTTAATGAGGAAAGTGAGAGGAAACGTCCAATTGAAGTTAGAATACATGTTTACACTAATATAGGAAAACACTGAATAAATTGCAGTAAGGTTTTCCCTGTAGGTTTTCACAAGACTGAAGTGAAATGTTGTGCCAACAAATGTGATACATGATTTAGTATCTTATTGGATAATTGTCTTTCACTTTTATTGAAACGTTGCCACACTATGAATCGTTTCTGTATAGAAAATGCGTTCACAAACAGGTGAACTCACATAACCATCCAGACCCGGAACAACTATCTCACAAATATTTGTTTCTTATAGGAATCGAACCAATGCACTGCTGTAAGGGTTTCAATGGTTTCAATAGTTGCAAATATTTGTTTCTTACTAGAATCGAACCAATGCACTGCTGTAAGGGTTTCAATAGTTACAAATATTTGCTTCTTACTGGAATCGAACCAATGCACTGCTGTAAGGGTTTCAATGGTTTCAATGTGGTTTCAATAGTTGCAAATATTTGTTTCTTACTAGAATCGAACCAATGCACTGCTGTAAGGGTTTCAATGGTTTCAATAGTTGCAAATATTTGCTTCTTACTGGAATCGAACCAATGCACTGCTGTAAGGGTTTCAATGGTTTCAATAGTTGCAAATATTTGTTTCTTACTAGAATCGAACCAATGCACTGCTGTAAGGGTTTCAATAGTTACAAATATTTGTTTCTTACTAGAATCGAACCAATCCTCTGCTGTAAGGGTTTCTATAGTTACAAATGTTTGTTTCTTACTAGAATCGAACCAATCCTCTGCTGTAAGGGTTTCAATAGTTACAAATATTTGTTTCTTACAGGAGTCGAACCAATGCACTGCTGTAAGGGTTTCAATGGTTTCAATAGTTACAAATATTTGTTTCTTACAGGAATCGAACCAATGCACTGCTGTAAGGGTTTCAATAGTTACAAATATTTGTTTCTTACTAGAATCGAACCAATGCACTGCTGCAAGGGTTTCAATAGTTACAAATATTAGTTTCTTACAGGAATCGAACTAATGCACTGCTGCAAGGGTTTCAATAGTTACAAATATTTGCTTCTTACTGGAATCGAACCAATGCACTGCTGTAAGGGTTTCAATGGTTTCAATGTGGTTTCAATAGTTGCAAATATTTGTTTCTTACTAGAATCGAACCAATGCACTGCTGTAAGGGTTTCAATGGTTTCAATAGTTGCAAATATTTGCTTCTTACTGGAATCGAACCAATGCACTGCTGTAAGGGTTTCAATGGTTTCAATAGTTGCAAATATTTGTTTCTTACTAGAATCGAACCAATGCTCTGCTGTAAGGGTTTCAATAGTTACAAATATTTGTTTCTTACTAGAATCGAACCAATCCTCTGCTGTAAGGGTTTCTATAGTTACAAATGTTTGTTTCTTACTAGAATCGAACCAATCCTCTGCTGTAAGGGTTTCAATAGTTACAAATATTTGTTTCTTACAGGAGTCGAACCAATGCACTGCTGTAAGGGTTTCAATGGTTTCAATAGTTACAAATATTTGTTTCTTACAGGAATCGAACCAATGCTCTGCTGTAAGGGTTTCAATAGTTACAAATTTTAGTTTCTTACAGGAATCGAACTAATGCACTGCTGGAAGTCGCCTTTGAAGTGTATTACTTAGGTGGTAGTGCATTTGATGAGGTTATATCATCTGAAGTGATGTCAGGAGAGGAGAAAATAGATTTCTACGGAATGGATTGAGTTGTGGAGTTCCGCAAGGGTTAATGCTTGCGGAAGAAACGCAGGGCACCGCCGTGTCCTCGTGGAGGCGATCGGCGGCGGCGATTTCTCGCGCCGGGCCTTGATACAGGCCATGGTCGGGAGCGAGGAGGAGTGGCAGGCGGTCGCCTTCTTCTGCGAAGCAGTAATGTTAGCAAAGGAGGATGCAGCCGGGAGGAAATGGCCCTCGCGCCCCAGATTACGATCCCGATTAACGGCTCGGGCTCGCGGACGGCGAGCAATGGGTAGCTTGCCGTCCGACCATCCGGTAACCGTCCGGACCGAGCCCAAGTCATCGACACCTCAAGGAGATGTCAGCAACCGTAGGGGGCACAGCAGGGTCGAAGCCTACTGGGACCAAGGGTCTGATTCTGAAAGGAAGACTCGGCCCTTATATGAAAAGCAACGAAGGAACAGGAGTGGGTTGTTAGAGCGGGGGATGTCATTGGATGATTTTCCCACCGAAAAAAAGGGTTAATGCTTGGTTCTGTCTTGTAGAACCTCTGTTGTGTCCTACCGTCAATTGTGTCTAGAGATAAGGAGGTAAGGTGTAGGTTTCCCCTGGGCCAGACATTTGGCACTCTCCTGTTTCACTTCATATGGTGTGTTTAAAATTAGAAAAAGTCATGTAAGTTTCATAATACGAAACATGCCCATAATAGGGTAATATACCTACGAAACGTAAGTAGTAAACAGAGTAAATTACCTACGAAATTGTCCCTTGGTAAAATTTTTCAAATCATTATTTCCTCTCTAGGTGACAAACCTTTCGATTAGAACACAAATAATATATTTTTAATACTAATAATACATGTTACAAAGTGGAAAGATTTGTATTCCTTTTTGTTTAAAATGAATAACTCAAAAACTACAGGATCATTTTTTTAAATGTTCCCGCCAGTAGTACTGAGTGAATTTCCGGCCACCGTAGGCGCTGGCTTGCGGATGGCGAGTAATGGGTAGCTTGCCGTCAGGTAACCGTTTGGACCGAGCCCAAGTCGTCGACGCCACGCAGTGTTCCACGCGCGCCTCAAGGAGATGTCAGCAACCGTAGGGGCCCAGCAGGGTCGAAGCCTACTGGGGCCAAGGGTCTGATTCTTAAAGGACGACTCGGCCCTGGTATGAAGGGCAAGGAAGGAACAGGAGTGAGTTTTTAGTCAGTAAAAGTCCGTCACTATCTCGCGCTCCGCCCAAGAGATGTCTCCGGGGGATGTCATTGAACGATTTTCCAACTGAAAAAAAAAGTAGAACTGAACATAGGCGTAATTTCTATTTTCACGCGGGTGTAAACAAGCTAGCGTTTCATAAGTATGTGTATGTGTGTGTACTACACTTGGTATTTAAAGTTCTCCTAAATCATGATATCAAGTACCTTTCACAGCAATACCTAAGATAACATGTAATGGTAAGAGCCCACGATGTTTAAATGGATTTTAACGCGTAACATGCTCAATAGATGTGAGATTTGCCTTCACTTTGCAACCAAGTGTTGTAATTCGGTGATTCCTTTTGATGATAGGTACGTGAAAATTTGCCACTCGATGAATGGTAAAGTAAACATTGTTCTATTGGTGTGAATACGAAATACTTAGACACTACATTTTAGAAGACCTTGGTGACATTGTTAAGACATTGGATAGAAACTGTAAAACTGAGTTCTCTTTCATGTTTACGGGAATAGATGTATCCATTAAAATAAGTCCATGTAGAGCTAAATTTCAAAAAACAATTGTATCCATCTCTTTCTTTCTAATAATTAAAGGTTATAAGTTCGAAAAATATTTGACTGAATTTTATTTCATCTAAAAGTTTTCAACTATTATCGTTTCGTATTTTTTATTTCATCCAAGTCACGTCTGCCACTGTATCAGTTGACTTATTATCAATTCGATTTTTTTTTTGTTACTCCGACGTTTCATTTGGTCGAAAAACATTTCACCAATGCTACACTTAGCCGAAATAACATTTGTTTGAAGTATTATATTTCCAAACATTCAATAAACCACTGTTTTAATTACCATATTTTCCCAGTAGATTATGAAAAAAAGTGGTTTTAATTGGTCCCAGTTAGAAGCATGCAAAAAAAGGATGCTTGCTTTAAGCATGCGGCATGCAACATGGTAGCACATATGCAGCATGCAGCATGCAAGCAGGCATGCAGTGTGCGCCTGCTTGCATGCAGCATGGAAGCAGGCATTCAACATGGAAGCAAAAATGAAACATGTAGCAAGCATTGTTTCTGTCACGGCTCTACACACTAGGGAATTACACTCTAGGGGTAGGGCAGACAAGACTGTGTGAAGCACTAAATCTTGTAGCATAACATATTGAAATTTTATGCCACTATTTTAATTTAATGTTGAAAATGCTACTCAGTAACCGTCTATATATTTGTGAACAAAAATCCGTAAACTGTTGTTTCGGTGTGGTGAAAAAAAAAATCATTTGGCAAATGAAAAACGTTCAAAAGAGGCTTCGGCCAATAGCAAAAAGATATTTTGTAAATCGGCGAAATATAATTCGGTAAAATAATACATAAGACACATGATATATAAGAAAAAAGACATCGGTCAATAGTTTTCGATTTAAATGAAATTCGAACAAAAAAAAAATCTTAAAAGTGATCCGTTCCCGTATACGTTACTCCTATTGATTAAAGTACCGATATTATTATATTGAATATTGCTGTTTGTTATGCCCATAAAATAAAAAATAATAGCCAGAGATAACATAGTTACACCCTGGATGTAGGTACCGAATCTCAGAGACAGTTGAAGTTGATGCAGGCTTCATTCTAATTGAAGATTCCTTTAAGTAAACTAACCCAAAACGCAATCTCATCAGCGTGTACCTGACTTTCTAGATGATAATGCAAGTAATTTTTGTTGACTACTGAAATCTACGAGTATATATTGTGAATGGAAATCACACTGAATATATTTTTCTTAATTACTCAAAACAAAATGTATTGAAGCTGTCTTCGGTTGGGTTTTTAAATAATAATAATAATATTCCACAACTATCACACAACGCTGTCTAGTCCCAAGCTAAGCAGAGCTTGTGTTATGAGTCCTAGACAACTGATAAACATACTTATATATTTCTAAATACATACATATTACAGAGAAATTACACCCAGAACAAAATTATCATGCTCATAACACAAACATTTGTCCTGGGTGGGAATCGAACCCACGACCTCCGGCATAGCAGTCAGGGCCACTAACCACTAGACCAACAGGCCAGTCAAAGTAAAGTAATAAAGTAGTCATTTCTGATTATTTGTTGATTATATTTCTGATTGTAGTGGATGGATGGAGAGGGAGAGGAAGGCCAAAGAAAAGATGGATGATGAAGAGTGATATGAAAGCAAAGGGTAATGATAGCATAACGGGTGACAAAAATTTGATGCTCCGACCCCAAAAAACACGGGACAAGGACAGGAAGATGAGTACTTTCTGTTTATTTATTTTGCAACAGCATAATGATAGAAGGCAATAGCACATTTAACAATGATATTTGTAAGTAGAGCATTGTCATCTCCATATTAGCCTTTCCTATCAATCAGCTTCGAAGGTCTCATTAACCTTCGCAGTTTCTCAACCTAATGTGTCAGATTAGTCACTAATGTCACATCTCTACATTGTGACAGTTCTCATTGACTATTGTTGTGTATTGTTGTCAAATAACCTCTTTGTTTGATGATTAAATGAGCTATAATAGGTGTTGCATCAGTTTTAGCGATGAATCTTTCTTCATTGGCTTTTTTTAAGGTTGGAAATCATTAAATTACTTCTCTCGCACTAGAGTGGAGCGCGAGGGCGTGTCAGACTATTACTGACTAAAACCACACCTATGTTCCTTCAGTTGCCCTTTGCGTTCCAGGACCACGGGTCCCTATTTCAGAAGTCGACCGGTGACCCATGGCCCTGCAGCCTGCTAGGCCCCTACGGTTTTACTGACATCTTTTTGAGGCGCGCGTGGATCACTATGCGTCGTCGACGATTCGGGCTTGGTCCGGACGGTTACTGGACGGCCGGACGGCGAACTACAAATTGCTTGTCGTCTTGTTTATTAGCTGCGTATATATTACCATTGGTATCTTTAGCTTGGGGACTTATTATTTTTTTTTGCACTATTCATTTTACACATCGAACATAATGCTGTATAAAATAATAATGAGTCATAGAAATTATTACAAGTTCAATTCAATTCAATCAATTCTTGATAAAGTTATCTTATATTGGGCTGCCAGATTGTCCAACACGATGTGTCATGGCAAGACTGATGTCAGATTACCTGTCTTCTGAGTATCCATAACTATGAAACCTATATAATAAAAGGAGAAACTGACTGACTGACATATCAACGTACAGCCAAAACTACTGGGACTAGAAACCTGAAATTTTGCACAAGACTTCCTCGTATGACGTAGGCGAGCACTAAGAGAGGATTTTCCAAAATTCACCCCCTAAATGGATGAAACGGGGGTCCAAAGATTGTATGGCGAAACCTACTTTCACGCGGGCGAAGCCGCTGGCAGAAGCTAGTAGCTTATATAGGGTGACTGGCAATTAGTGTACGATACTTAAACACGTGATTGTGCTCATGATAACCAACAACTTTTACTACGGGAACAAACCTGAAATCGCGAAAAAAAATCAGCTGTTCAGTAAATTTATGTTTGCCTAATGTACTGAACAGCTGATATTTTTTTCGCGATTTCGGCTTTGCTCCCATAATAAAAATTGTTTGTTATCATGAGCACAATCACGTGTTTAAGTATCGTACACTAATTGCCAGTCACCCTATATAGAATAGGTACATCCTTAAAAAAATGCTATCTTCAATCGCAGTAATTAAGCTACTACACACAGTATGTGGTACTACAGTACTACGAGATAATTATCGTGTATTGCGTTAAACTGTCGTAATAGTAACGTAACAAACAAAGCGATCTCGTAGATCTTCCGATTTTTTACTAATATTAACATCGCTGTTGCATTGTTTGCGAAGCTTCCTATAACCCGGCCATGTTTCGGAGTACGTACGGTTAGAATACTTAATTGTGTTTTTAGAGATCCGCAGTAAAAAGCCAGCAGCTCTTTCATGTTTGTTTAACTTCTCAAGCCTGTCGTACAAAACAAAATGACTGACGTTTACGCTTACTTATGGGATCGGGTTTTATAATAGGTTAGTTGTTTCCAGTGGCTTCGCCCTCGTGAAAGCAGAAAATTGTCCCAAAGGAATATACTCCTGGGATAAAAAGTATCTTATGTGCTATTCCAGCACATGGTCTCTACTTGTGAACAAAATTTCATCCAAATCCGTCCAGCCATTCGAGTGTGAAGATGACACAAACATTCGCTTTTATTAATAGATACATTACCAACGTTAAGAATTAATTCTGTAGTGTCTGGGTGTCATGTGCATGTTAGGTTAAATGTTTGTGAACGTACAATGCGTTCCAAATAAGAATAGGATCGATTGCCAGGTAGTGACGTCACGTCATACTGTCAAATCGAAGAATTATTATGGTGAGCAAAACAAGATTTTTTTTAAATTTAATTTATTTACGAACTGTGAACGAAAATATGAATCAGAATCCAGTTCTTAAATTTTGCTCATCTCTGAGTTCTTCAATTTTGCCCAATTTCTTGCGATTTGACAGTATGACCTGACGTCACAACATGGCAATCGATCCTATTCTTATTTGGAACGCATTGTACCCACAAACAGGACACCCAGATTGGGAACCACTATATAAAGGCCATACAAATATTTGTACCGCGCGGGAATCGAACCCGCGACTTACAATACAGCAGTCAATCGCGATGTCAAAATATTGTAGTTTTAAAAACTAAAGTTAACCACGCGTTCACCGTACAAAAGAAACACTAGCACCACTTCTTTTAACTACGATTTGGCCTTGCGACGTGACCTTGTAAAGCGGCTGATATCATCGAGGTTTTAAAACAAAAACCTATAAAATTTTATCAATACGACCAACGCACCGCTTCAACGTTACGTCGCACAACTGGTAGGCGTGGCTAAGCCTGGATCCGTATTTGGTAAAGTACATGACTACTCCCGAAGATTACCGACAGCTCCCGAAGACTGCCGACAGGCGATACCTCCCGAAGATTGCACCAATTAGGTACATTTTTTAGGACAAAACAAAAACGTTCGGTTTACCCTGTCTTTACTATCGATGTGTCAATGTAGAAACACCATCTTTTCCCGCATCTTCGCTCCCGTGGCCTATTTCACTAGAATAATGCGGCGCCAAAAAATGTAGGAGGGTCAATGTTCTTTATTGTAAATTTATCCGACACCTACTATAGTAGCCTATCATTATTGACATACATACGAAATTTTTTTTCATGAGGGAAATCATCCAATGACTTCTCTCGCTCTAGGGCGGAATGGGAGTGGGTGTCAGACTTTTACTGACTAAAACCCGCTCCTATGTTTCTTCTTTGGCTTGCGTTTCAGAACCCTGGCTTTCCCCAATTCGGCCTTACTGGGCTCTTACGGTTTTGCTGATATCTATTTGGAACATTATGCGCTAGTGTTTCAACAGAACTCCGTTTCCGCTTCTGCTTCTGCAAAATTTATAACAGAACTCTAAACGGAAGAATACAGCGAGGAGCACGGGGGTGGGGGGCGCGTGGACGACTGGACACATTGGAAGAGGCGCGAGGGTGTGGAGGGGTACACAAACGTGTCGCAACGAGTTTCTCTATTATCATTTTTTTTTTGTTCATTCTGCACATCACTGCGCCTCATGACGTGATTACGACGTAAAGCTTCTGTTGTTTTAAAAAAATAAAATTGTGCTTTTTGTTCATAGTATTATGACTTCCGCCTCCGTTTCCGCTTCCACATCCGCAAAGATTTACTTTTGACATCTGTTTCCGTTTCCGCTTCCGTTAAGATACTTCCGTTGCATCACTACTACGCGCCGTACATACATACGACGTACGGAACCCTTGTTTCACGACCAAACGCACTTGGTACTTTTAATTGTTTATCTCAATTTCGTGGGGTAACATACATACGATTGTAACTTACATAATGTGCATTGAATAACAAATTACATAGCTGTAATTATATATCTCAGATGTATGTAACCCATAATTGTATGTAAACGTGTGTAAGTAAGAGTATATTTCTGAAGTTGTTTGAGAAACAGCTAGAATTGTTCACGGTTTTGTGGTGAGGAAAGTGATTATAAATTTTAAAAACATTTTAAATAGTAAATTACGATAGCAAGATAAATTTTGCATATAAAATGATTTAATTGGTGAATGTAGATATGTCACCTGTTTTTCTTTCTTTTAGTTTCGCTCACGCGAATGTAGGATATTATTCCAACGGAAAATTCATGGAATTCATGGGATAAAAAATATCACATGTCTTATCCCAGGATATGATCTAACCGTGGGTCAAATTTCATCCAAATCTCTTCAGCAGTTTCAACATGAAGGAGAAACAGACATACAAATATACACACTCACATACTTTCGCCTTTAGAATATTAGTGTAATTTTTGATGGGCTTACACTGAACGCTATGATATGCGACGCTAAATTTCTTTACCAGATTCATTATCATAATTCAATTGAAATTGTTATTATTGGTACATTTAATTCAAGGATAAAAAAAACTTAAGTGCCAATGGGTAGGGCACATTGCTCGCAGAACAGATGGTCGTTGGGGCCGAAAGGTTCTGGAGTGGCGACCACGTACTAGAAGACGCAGCGTTGCAAGAAGGTCCACAAGGTGCAGCGATGACCTTTACCAGGTGTAAAGGTTGCGGGAATCCAATGGATGCGAGACGCACAGGACCGTTCATTGTGGCGACACTTGGGGGAGGCCTATGTAAAACAGTGGACGTCTATCGGCTAAAATGATGATGATGATGATGATGAAAACAAGGGGCATAAACGGCATTATTTTTAGCTTACGTTGACTTAGAAGTTGGAGTCAAGTCCAGATGAAGAGAAGACTTGAGTCATGTACTCAAGTCCAGAAGACTTGAGTATTTGATTCCACGTATTCCTGAGAAAAAGGGTCTTGACAGCCGGACAACAAAGTGATCCTACAACGGTTCCCTTTTTCTGATTGAGGTACGGATCCCTAAAAATATATATTAGTTATAAGTTTAACTTAATCTTTTATAATTCGCCTAGCTTTAGGTATCATCATCATCATCATCATTTCAGCCGAAAGACGTCCACTGCTGGACTTAGGCCTCCCCCAAGTGTCGCCACAATGAACGGTCCCAGGTTAGGTATGCCCCATCATAAACTTACACCATTATGAAATGCATCAAACTGTACATCTTACACTCACAGTGTGTGTGTGGCATTGTCTACGAACCTCAATCTAGTTCAAGGGTGAGGCGCACCGCACATCCGCCATTACATAACAAATGGCTGTTTGCATTCGGGCTTGATCTAGTTTATGAAATGACGAAGAGTCGCGGAATTTCCCGAGTTTGCACGATGCTGACTACCTACTTGATCAGACTATAAACGTGAACAGTGCATCTGCGGTTACGCACGCACTTGTGCGCAACACTATCTCCAAAAGCGATGGCCTGTCTCCCGTTAGACTGGCTGCTGTGACCGAAATTCGGTTTGGAGGTTTTGATCGGTTGGAATTTAATTTGATTTAAATTATTGTTTTGTTTTAATTTAATTTTTTTTTTGATAGGCTCACGTTTGACCACTATCTCACCTGATGGTAAGCGATGATGTGGCCGACGATGGAGCACGCTTGCCTAGAAGTAACCTATTCACTCTAACCTATAAATTGTTTTGATTTATTTATTATGTAAAGACTGATTTTAATTAGTTTCTATTTTATTGTGATTTTACTATAATCTATTTCAGTTGCTTTGCCGTTATTTTAATTCATGATAAATTTTAAGATGCGCAGTGTTTTTGGGCCTCCCACACCAGGTTATCAGTCGCGGGAAACCGTTGGATGCGAGACGCACAGGACTGGTTGTTGTGGTAACAGTTGGAGGAGGTCTATGTCCAACAGTACCTAGACGTCTTTTGGTTGAAATGATGAAGATAATTATGAAATCATGATATTTCGTATGAAAGTATTCTTGGGTTTATTTTACCTGATTAAATATGATTATTATTATATACTTTGCTAGGTGCATTTAGTATGGACATAAGTATCCCAAAAGTTAGTCAGAATGCCTGTTACAACAATGACACATTCTATGTTTAATTAGAAAACCACGCTGAAGGATGACGAAAAGAGGTTATGCAATAGAAGTGTCCTCCTAGTAAATCATAGTAACAAACCAACCCACTGCAATAAAGAGTTTGTAACTTCAAATTTGGAGATTTTCCTTAAGAGCGCCCAACCCGGATATTTCCCATACAACCGCTCTTACGTGATTATTACACATCTTTCTCTAGATATTTTGGAAACATAGATATCTTGTGGTTATTTGTAGGTTTCTATTGACAACAAAACATACAGTTGTGCAAAACTAATCTAGTAAAAACGTCTGAAAATCAACTATTTAGCACTTTTATGTGAAATTTAGCCCTTCATAATATAGTTATAAATTAAAAAAGTAAAGAAAATATATTTATAGAAACCTTGCACATATCTAAATAGTGATTCTGAATGACGAAAATTGTTACCAAAAACTAGATTTTTAGAAAGTCGCGTATTTCCTGTAACATGTTTTGTGAAATATTCGAGTGAGGCGCTATCTCTCCTTTTGTCGCATTACTTCTTTTTAATCTTTGCTTTGGAACAACAAGCATATATCAACCATGCTCAGATTGACGGTAGACGGATCGGGAAGAGCTCTCTTAATGCTAAAAGCGGGCTACGAAATCTAATAGTAACAATCTTTTGAATGCTAATCGAATATTTTGCAATTGGACTTTTTTTTTCTATTAATTTTTGACAAAAATGTTTACTTTGCTAAAGTATTACATTTTGTAAACTATATTTTTCTTTTATTATTGTGAACGTGAGGACTATGTTGATTGTTTTTTTTTTTCCTTTTCAGTAATTTTAATGTATGTCTGGCAATTTGAGTATTTTCTGCGGCCTACCCAAATGTCCTTTCCTTGGTATTGTTCGTCAAGTCGTTGAGCTCCTTAGTAGTCCTGAGTTGAGCTTTACGAATACTGACAAATGCTTGCACTGACTGGACAGGTCCACTCAAATCTGTATGGTTCTTTCTTCAAAAGACCATTTCAGACAAATCTGCATGGTTCTCATGTGATTTGACCATTACATATTTACTGTATGGACTTTAAAAGAGACTTTGACCCCTGAGTTTGTTTCGGTGTTTCTTCTCAGGGTAGTCAGCTAGGAAACACCGGCCTCATCTAGTTTTAAAATGACGAAAAAAAAATTGACGTGTAAAAGTGTTTTTTAAACCTATTTACAAAATAAATATCATTTATCATTTAATAATGCCATGAAATGGACGAATCAACAACAAACGATTTTTTTTCGCAGTGCGTGGCTTCCAGTATATCTGTATTGTTCCCAGATTGGTTGATTATTAACCGTAAAGGTGTGTCCAGACCTGGTGAATGGTGATTTCATGTTCATACGAAGCCCCTGCACCGCTTGTTTGTTTCTATCTCTTCTAGTAAGATAGTCTTCTCTTTTCATTTTTAAAAGTTATCACACAGTTCATCCATCTTCTCTTTGATCTCCTCCTTTCTCTTTCCGCCAGCAAGAAAATTATAGGGATAACTTTATAAATCAGTTCTAATTACAAAGACAACACAACATAATAGCATACTTGAATTTTGTATGTCGGGCTGAGGTCCACCACTTCCCATCCAAATTCCGTATTTTGCATATAAATCTTTATATATAATTCTTCTGTACGATTGTTTATCACCTAACTTCTTCTAAACGGCTTGACCTATTTGAAAGTAATTTTGTGTGTGTATTTGAGTGGGTCCTTGATTGGTTTGAAAATACAGTTGGACTCGGTCGGTGCTCCAATCAGGTTCTTCATTTTTTTCAGACAAAATTCCACCTTAGAGGCAGGAAAACGTCTGCCGGGGCTGCTAATGTTATATAATGTGTTCATTTACATCAAACTAGAAACAAAACACACACGCAAATCCACCGTTCCAATTCTAGGAGTGTTGCCTAAAACACGAACAGTTAGAAAGTAGTCGTAACTCACTTTATAACAAAAAAAAACTGCAATAAACACAAATCGGAGTGAAATCCGGCAGATAACATCTGCAACAAGTTTGAATACCAAGTTACATCCTTGCTGTAGGCCTGTGGAAACACACGGTGGTCATTTTTGAAAGTATAAGTACTTACGTGAAGTTTTGTGGTCTTATAAAATTCGGTTCAAATTGCTTTTTAAGCGACTTCAAAAAAAGGAGGAGGGTATCAATTCAGTTGTCATGTTTTTTTATTTTTTTTTTTATTAAACAAACAATACCAAGAAACACCGATTTCCGAAATTAAAGTTGTTTTGATCCTTTTAGTGTTTTTTTAGTGAAGTCAGTTATTTTTTTTTTTGTAAAAAGTTTTTTTTATTAGAGATACTTACCAATACCTAATGATATTAGCAATCAGGACGTTTTTGCTGTGTGAATATTTTAACTAAAAGAAACTAATAAGTGCGCATAACGCCTTTGATTCGATCGTCTAAAAAAGACATTTCTAATCTATACTATCTTTACTTATATACTAATATTATGAAGAGCAAAAGTAACTTTGTATTTTTGTTTGTAACTCAAAAACTACTGGATTGATTTTAAAATTCTTTCACCAGTAGAATGTTACTTTATCACTAAAGGCATTAGTGGCAAAACTTACAATATACACCTAAAATCTTTTCTCAGATAAGACTTAACCTTTGCACTCGGACAAAACGCAGCGTAACCGCACTAAATTTTGCGCCGTACATTTCCACACGACAAACTCCTGCAAGTAAGATCACGTTTGACTTCGCTTTCTATGCCAACACTTTTCCGGAAATCTGACACTTGTCACATTTCATAGGATGTGTCAACATTACAGATGAGTCGCGCACTTAGGAAGATTTGTCATCTTGAGAGTTTGTGACCCGGCTCAAAATAGAAAGGTTAAAGGTTCAAATGGTGACTAGTTCGTGGTTTTGTTTTGCAAACATGATAGTTAAATAGATAGATAGATATATTCTATAATGTACACTAAAAATAAAAATTACATTAGGAACTTAAAATTAATAGGGTGTCACAATGGGCGGTCTTATCGCTAAAAGCGATTTTTTACAGAAAAGCCAAGACAATTTTAGCCGTCAAGACCGAGCCCGAGTCGTCGACGGCGCGTAACGTTCCACGCACTTCTCAAAGAGATGTCAGCAAAACCGTAGGGGCCCAGCAGGGCCGAAGACTACTGGGGCCATGGACCGTCCGAAAGGAAACAAGATTGATATGGTACATGGTGTTAATGACAAAATATAGAGTCACTATTAGCTGCCTTGCTGGGCATACAAATTATTATTTACCAGATAGTTTGAAACTGTGGCAGTTTGAAATATTACTTGTTAATAATCATACTTACGTAGAGATATTAATTAAATTTGACTTATATAATACTCGTATAACACATTTCAGAACATTTTTTTTAATAAAAGAACAATACTTCGCTTAAAACAATCCTTAGTAATTAAAATAGGCTGGTACTAAATAAATCGTCTGTGTTGAATAAACGTTTTTTATTGCAATCGACGATCTACGATAAAAAAAAAACCTTCACGGACCAGTTTTCGGTAGGCATCAACTATTTTAGGTAGGTAGGTGGTACATTAGATTAAATGGCAAAAAAATTGTTACCAAGAGGCTGTTGCTAAGCATACTTCTACTGTGGAACTAAACTCTGTACTTATTTTATTTGTACTTAGTATTTAGCAACGTCATCCCTTTCATAAGGTTCAAGGCAGTTTGAAAAAGATACGCCTTAAAATTGTCTTTTTAAATAACTGCGTAGTAAATAATGTAATCTGTAATCTGATTAGGAAGTAATTTGTAATTTTAACCTATTTAATTTTAATTTTATTTATTTATTTATTTTCCCTTCACAAAGTTTTCTTATGTTACCTTTTAACAATGCTTACAATTTAGAGCTAACTTTGTGAGGGACTGGTGCCTGATGTAGGTATGTACAACAACCTGTATTACAGGTCACCAGGACCCACCCTCCCGCGGCTAGTATGCTAGAAAGAGTAGTAGGTATGCATTTCGCAGCGAGCAAAAGTGGAAGCTAAGTTTTAAAAAAAGACAAAATTTATAAACTAAATCTTTAACAAACAATCTTAAATAATACATTTAAAAAAATATGCTTATCACATGGCCTAAGGACAAAGAAGGACAAACAGAGAAGGACCAAGAATTGGGTAGTTGACTCTCTTTTTTTAGTATTTGTATCATAAAGTACATTTTATTCAAACTCGCAAATAGAAAGAATTTTTCAAATCTGATAAACATTAAGTAAGTTAGAAACCTTTCAAATCTGGTGGAAGGGAAAACTGTCAAGTAACAGAATAAGGATGTAGACACTGAAATGTGACGTCACCGCCATTAGGTTACGCACGTACAATAGAGATAGTGCGATGTCCTCACCACGCGCCACTTTTCCTCAAAATTGTTTTTTATTATTCAAATTAATAACCTATTGTTATGCTGTTTTCAGGAAAAAAGAAAATTAGAAATTAGTTTTTTTTAGATTATTGGAAGATTTTTTAGTTTTATGAAATTTATTATTTAGTATACAATACTGTACTTAAATAAACACATAAAATTTAGATATTGGTTGCTTACGGATATATATGTTTGTTTACATATCTACTGAGCGTTGTACTTGAAGTAGGTATTTATTTTGCATTAAGTCCCTTCACCGTAACTCTGTGGTGTCCAAGATTATCTTAGAAAGTACATATTCGAGAACTGAAAAGGTCACGTTAAATACTAAATCGATTGAACTATCTTATTTTAAGTTAATTAGTCCAAATTTACACAGGTCCGGTTTTCGGAAGGTTCCGATCTTCGGTGTGTCTCAACAGACCATGCCCCTTGCAAACCTAGGGAATGTAATTCCCTGCCGGTTTCTGTGTTTCTTGATGGAAATTCAATTTAATTTAATATTATATAGGCTGGAGCACGCTTGCCTAAAAGTAACTTATTCAGTCTTGACTTAAAGACCCTCAGGTTTTAGCTGTCAGGAAACACATACTCCGGCAGGAAATTCCACTCCTTAGGTGTACGCACAATGAATGTGTTCCCAAAACGTTTTGTACTTATAGGTGGGATGTCCACCATGTAATGGAGCATTACATTGAAGGAGTAGAACAATTCAATAACTATTGAAAGAATGGTAAATTGGTAAAGAATGTTAGTTTAGGTAAACGAGACAAAATAGAGTGTTAAATTATGCAAATATATGGATATGTATTATAAACTTAGGTATTTCATTACGTCAGTTATCAAATCGTAAGTAATGTTTTACTATAATTTATTATGGTACTGGAGCATAATAATTGATATACATTGTCATTGTTTTTACAATCGAGTGCAGACGTAGTTGCAAATAACTTATACAATGATTTGTATAAAAATGACCATTCCTTTAACATATTTGTCAGATCCTTCTTCTGCCTGCGGTTTCACCTACGCGGCTACGTGAAAGTAAATATTTTTAGCATATATATGTATTTTATTATTATAAATAACTTATCTTTTTATTTTATTTTTTTCTATTTGAAGTATCTGTTATTTATTTATTGTGCAAACCTTCCACAGTATTGTCTTTTTAACCCAAAGGTTGACTGGTAGAGAATGCCTTGTTGCATTAAGTCCGCCTATGTACCACTACTGTACATGAAGTTTAAATAAATAAATTAATTAATCCAAGGAACGTACTCCCGGAATATATCCTATGTCCTGAAATAGGACATGGTCTATCCGTGTGCCAAAGAGTTGCTGACGATTCGGACACAATATATTCGGACACCACCAAATTTAGATAAAAAAAGTTTTAAATGTGCCAATTCACCAACTCACCTTTACAATATTAGTGTGACTAGATTTTTCCCACGACTGCTTTATTTCGCATGACCTATCCCATGGGTACATGGCATTTTCAAGGTTTTTATCCTCGAAAATGCCACGTAATGCCATGCTATGGCAGTCATGGCACTTTACGATACTGTGACATTCTGCCAGAAATTAAGTTTTAAAAACAATGTTCACATTCATTGTGCGTACAGCTAAACAGAGTTCCGTGCCGCATTCTGTGTTTCTAAAAGTTGTTTCACAATCTGGAAGTCTTGTGAAGAGTGAATAAGTTACTTCTAGTAGGCAAGCGTGCTCCATCATATCACCTCATCGCTTACCTTCAGGCGGCTTCAGGTGAGGTAATGGTAAATCGAGAGCCTATAAATTATAATTAAAAGTAGTTATCAGTTATTAAGCGGATGAAGTTTTTTACCTTAGGAAGGATATTGATCTCTTACACTAAATTAAATAAATAAATAAATTATTAAGTTTCTACACAATGCGCCAGATAAACTTAAAATAGAGTACATTGACCTTTTTCTAAATATCTCTGCGTAGGTACTCTAAAAACAAACAACGAACTGTTTTCGTTACTAGAAAATGTCAAGGATCGCGATAGATGTCGATTCAAGACAGTTTTTTGTCCTTATTTCCGTATTTTAAATAAAGAATTTCAATGAATGTAGGAGGGTCAATGACCGTTATTCTAAGTTAATCTGGTGCCTACCTTAGTACTTTCTATTTAAGTTAAAGTGCATTCTATTTGAGCATTTGATTTCCCACAAAATCTATTTATAAAAGAGAAACTGATTGACTGACATAATATCAATGCACAGACGAAACTACTGGGACTAGGAACGAGAAGCACAAGACTTCTTTTTATGACGTAGGCGAGTGCTAAGGCCCCTCGCCTACAGCGACTTTTTGTGGCCATGTTGTTGCGCGTTCGCATCGATACAGTCGCGATGCTGTAGCGCGTTCGTAGCGCGTTGGCATCTTTTCTATAGCGCTTGCAAATGCGACTAGCGCGCGTTAGTAGCGCTGTCGCGCGCCTACGAAACGCGCGACAGGATCGCTTCTAAAAGTCGCCGTGGGCGAGGGGCCTAAGAAGGGATTTTTGGAAATTCACTTCAAGGGGATGAAATGGGGGTCCAAAGTTTAAATACCTACTTTCACGAGTGAAGCCGCTGGTAGAAGCTAGTTTCTTATACCTTCTCATATTTTAGGCATCAGCAAGGCATGCCTATTATTATTATTAAGTTATAATTAAAAAAATATATTTCTCACTCTGAATTAACATTACTTACGAAAATTTTTAGATATTATTTTATTATTGTGATCCTTTGGGGGAAAAGCATCTTCTATCTGTTTGCAATTGCTTTTTTATGTCAATATTGTTCTAATATATGTGTCGCCGGAATATTACAAAGTAAGTAAGATTGTAAAATATCGCGAGAATTCGTTAAAGATTTTTTTTGTAAATAAGACAACCGTGTCTTATTTAGAAAAAATCGTAAACAATTTGTTCGTATTCAAAAAGATTTTCTCATAATATATCGGGTAATTATGATCTAATAAATATTTCTTACAATCATACAGATTCTGCAATTTACTGGTGACATAAAAGCACATGACCATACAACGGCTTTATTAAAACCGGACCAACAAAATAAATTCTCAAAACAGTTTTTGTTGTTAGACAGGAACAAATCGTTAAGCAACGCACACTAGCTTGCCGGAACACCCGGCCTCGCTCTACTTGCATAACATTAGAACGACAATAGTCCGCCTGTTTGCACAGCCAGCCTACAGACAGACGGACAGACAAAACACTGCCTACTCGCGCGCTTGTTCTTAACCGATTTCAAAAAAGTGAAATTGTGGGATGCGACATAGATTAGTGAGCGGTCGAAATAGTCTATTGTTGTTTTGATTGAACGATGTTTGTATACAATGTCAATTTATTTTATTATTTTTGAACACACAGAAAAACAGTAAAAACATGAAATATTTATTTGTTTATTAGGGACAAAAAACAGTTACATGCTCCAAAAAATACTTAAACTATGATTATGATTTTATTGACATTTATTTTTATATAAATTTAATATGAGCAGTGGTGGCCGAGTGGTAACGGCCCCGACTTACGAATTGTAGGTCGCGGGTTCAAACCCAGCCAGGCGCATTACTTTGTGTAATTTATTTCATCACCACTGCTCTCAAAACGGTGAAGGAAAACATCGTGAGGAAACCGGCATGTCCTAGAACCAAAAATTCGAAGACATGTGACATCCACCAACCCGCACTGGGCCCGCGTGGTGGATTACGGCCCATTCCCTCTCCTAGAGAGAGGAGGCCTGAGTCCCAGCAGTGGGAACATTAAAAAGGCTGAATATGCTATGCTATATGCTATTATTTAGATCTTTAAATATTTCTTAAATATTAAATTTTTAAATATAGATTATTATTATTTATTATTGTGTAGGCATTTAAGATTTATGTGAGCTTTATTTTAGACTACCCGCCATAGCTTTTATTTCATAATTTCAAAATTATGGTTTTCACAATTTTCTTGTCAGCCAAAAGACGCGTAGGTACTGCTGGACAAAACAGTGCTAACCTCGAAAAGATAGAATAAACTAAAATTATTATTTATCTTACTCATAAAACTTATGATTGACACATGACGATATTGTGTTAAGCAGTTTACAGGTATTTTGTAAGAGAAGCTACTATTGTAAATATACATAATAGTCACCGTAATATTTTTCGTAACACCAGACACAGTGGTCTTGTGCATTTGTGTTTTTCATAAATATACTCGAAGTTATCATTAACTATAGCTGCTTCCAGCGGATTCGCCTGCGCAATATTAGAAAATTATCCCAAGGTAACATACTCCCGGGTTAATGTATATCCTATGTGATATTCCAGGGCATGCGATCTACTCGGCCCTGGTATGAAAGGCAACGAAGGAACAGGAATGGGTTTTTAGTCAGTAAAAGTCTGACACCCTCTTGCTGCAAAAGTGGGGGATGTCATTGGATGAATTACCCAAAAAAAAAATAGCAGTACGATACTGTTACATTAGCAACACTACGATACTGTTACATTCTGCCAGAAATTTAGTTTTAAAAACAATGTTCACATTCATTATACGTACAGCTAAACAGTAGAATTCTCTGCCACAATCTGTGTTTCTAAAAGTTGTTTCACAATCAAGAGTGAATTAGTTACTTCTAGTAGGCAAGCGTGCTCCATTATTAGAAAATTATCCCAAGGAAACATACTCCCGGGTTAAAAAGTATATCCTATGTGCTATTCCAGGGCATGCGTTCTGTATACCAAATTTAATTTCAATCCGTTCAGTTATTTAAGCGTGAAGGAGTAAAACCTATACTCTAAGAGTAAAACACATACACGTAGCTTAGCATAATATAATTAGCCTTATAATATTCCCACAACTAGGACTCAGGCTTCCTAACTAGGTGAGGGAATGGACAGTAAGGGCCGACACTGCGTTACGCGGTCGCCCGCGCGATCCCATACAAAAGTGCCCCGCCGCGCCGCGTCGCGGGTAGTCGCGCCCCACGCCTATTTAATATTATATATATAATAATTGTTCTTCAATAGATTTTAATTTGAAAATTAAAATCTATTGAAGAACAACAGTTGAACTTATAGATTATAGTTCTCCATCGACACAACTACATGCACACCGTTAAAGTTGAACCAGCGACACTGCGCAGGTAATAATCCGGTTTCCGCAACGGGGACCGTCGCACACGACACACGCGCATAGTCACGCGATGGGTGCCCACGCGTGCGCCCGCTTAATGCAGCGTTGGGCCTAAAGCTAGAACTACATTGGACGCACACGTGTAACACGCCTGATTTGTACGTAGAACGACGTCGCGTGGCGCGGATCTAGTGTAGCTCTACAAGTCTAGTTTCCATATAAAATGCATGGAGAACGACGCGCACTGATCGGTGTACGTGGCACACGTGTGACGTGTGCTCAGTGTAGTTCTACCTTAATTCACCACACGTGCCCAGTGCGGGTTGGTCTTAGCACTTTTGGTTTTAGGACATGCCGGTTTCTTCACAATGTTTTCCTTCACCGCTTTTAGAGCAGTAGTGATGTAATAAATCATACAAAGTACAGCCTGGCTGGGTTTGAACCCGCGACCCACAACTCGTAAGTCGGGACCGTTATCACTGGGCTCCCACAGCTCTTTCAAAGACATACACACATTCATACAAACTTGCGCCTTTATCATATAAATGTTATAATGTAATTTTTATTTATTAGAAACGAAATAGAGCCAATTAGCGTTATTGGCTAAAATATGAGTGGAATTCATAGACAAGTAGGTACCTTTATTATTATGATACGAAGTAATTTATACATATGTATCAGTAGACTAGTGTTATGTTATGAATAATAATGAAACAATTAATTTATCATTTTACCTTCGTTTTAACATATTTACTGCAAGTAAACGGAGAATTCGCATATATCTGAGTTTTATGGTAATAATTAGCTCATCCCGCGGCTTTACCCACATTTTTGGTTACTGCTTCCGATCCTATTAGTTGTAGCATGATGTTATAGTCTATAGCCTTGATGAATGGGTTATTCAACACAACTTTTTCTTACATTTTTTAAACTGAGCTGTGACTTTACGACATGAAGACACAGGACATTTGATCAGAAATAATAGGGAACTCTTAATATGTAAAAAAAGTTTTTTTTTATTAACTTTCATGGTTATAAGAACTGCGATATTACAGAAAATACAAAACAAAGAATCCAATAAATACCTAATTTCGGAAAAAGAATAACGTACCTTTAATATAAAGTTTATTTGAACTTATAATTCCAAGTCAATCCAAAGATATAACACTTCAAAGCAACCCGTTTTAAAAAACGGCAATTTCATACTTTAACCCCTAATATTATCAATATTTCAATTAAACATCAATGATAAATGATATTTATTTTGCAAATAGGTTTTAATTCATTAAACCCCAAGCGAACGCCGCCGGCGTTCGCTCTCTCATTGTTTTTCTATTTATCTATTTTTCCGTCAGTTTAAACTACCCGCCATCAACGCATGCTATATTTACAGTTACAAATAAGCCATTTTGTCAGGCTCTTTGTGATTTCGTAGAATTATGTCATAGAAAAATAACATAGTGCATTTACTTATATACTTTGACATACATTTACAGATATATCTTGATATTCTCATTTAATACATGACATTTCAAATTTTAATTGAACTATTAACATTATTATTTGTCATAGTGAATTTACCAAATAACGCACGAATTTTTTTTTTGTATATTATTCTTACTTTGAAATTTATTCACAATTGTATCTTGACATTATTATTTAACAAATGACATTTTAAACTTCAATTATTCAAGTGACATTATTATCAACTTCATTTAGTATGTTTCTTTGTTATTTGCTAATTGCTACGGTGAAATGAATAAAACTAAATTGAAATATTAATTGTAAATATTTTTTTCAAGAAAATGTATTATTATAACAATAAATGTTGCGATTTGCATACCTCAAGGTGTAATATGGTTGGACTGTGATAAACTTTCAATAACTTTATATACCATATTAGCAAATAAATGATTATGAATTATAATTACATATATACAGCGTTGTGGACCTTATTTCAACCTAACCAATCGTATTACTAGAGATATTACAATTAGTTAATAATAAAACAAGTCTGTTGATTGACTGATTGATAACGTTCCTACAATGACTTGTTATTGTAAGTGCCTTATTAGTTAAACTTAACATTCATAACAATGTAGGCTGGTAGGCTTTATTAACCGACTTCAAAAGGAGGAGGTTATACGTTCGACTGTAGGTATGTATTTTTTTATGTATGTTCGCCGATCAATTGTGGACTGATTTTGAAAATTATTTTTTTGATTGAAAGATTTCACTCCCGAATTGGTAGCACAGAAATATTGTTATGATCCGATGCGGCACTTCAAAGATATGGAACGAAACTCCTCATAGGATCATAGCAGAACTGTCGTATAAAGTAAAATTGCTTTCTCTATTGTTAGCGATTTTTATGATTAGTTACATACACTATGATTGTTTTCTGTATTGGCAACATTAAAATGTATTTATTTTGCACTGACAACTGGAACGTTATGCGATTTGACAGCTCAGCGCTATGACAGTTGACAAGGTTATAAAATAACGCGCTGCGCTGTCCTGACACATTCCATTCCAGTTCTCGGGGTAAGCAACATCTCAGAGTAAGCGCTACTATATAATTATTATTATTTTAAATGGTATTGATTTATGATATTTGTAATAATTGTGTGCTGTCAAGGCAAAAGTATAGAGGGTGTGTTACCCGTTTTGGTCGTTTTATTTAAAACCTTCCCGCTACACTATATCTAGGTACACTAAATAAGTTTCTTATGCAATCTTTCTCTAAAGTTAACACATTAGCTAACAATTCAGAAGTGGGATAAACGAGTCGTTTATTTAAATGCATTCGTTTATCCCGCCCACAAGCGATTTTTTTCCTAAACTGCATCTTCTACTTTTGCTTTGAAAGTACCTACGTATGTAGGCACCGTTACAATGTTGTTGATAAAATAGTACCTATCTAAGCGGGCATAGTGATGTGTACTTTAGCCTTTTGAGTGCGTAATTAGAGACGCAATGGAGAGACGGTGGCGCGTGGGCGCCGGCGTTAATGCGGGGATCAACAGCTTAAAATGGTGAACTTTAAAATATTCAGGCTTATCGCTTTTGTTGTACTACCTAGTTCAATATGAGTTTCTTCTGACACCACCCGTGCCTTGCCAGGGCTACACTCTGGAGGTACTACCACACCACCACACGTGCCTTGCCAGGGCTACACCCTGGAGGTACTACCACACCACCACACGTGCCTTGCCAGGGCTACACCCTGGAGGTACTACCACACCACCACACGTGCCTTGCCAGGGCTACACTCTGGAGGTACTACCACACCACCACACGTGCCTTGCCAGGGCTACACCCTGGAGGTATTACCATACCACACGTATGTTAATCTATTGAGTACCTAAGGACAACTCAGGGTGTGTTCAGATGGATTAGGGACCGGTTTTGGGTCACTGTTAAATGACCGTAGCAAACATATCTACCAACTTATGAATCGTTGTTACCATGACCTGCGTTCTGAGCTTACTTATAAAGTAAATGAGCAGACCAGTAATACTTTTGATTAGGAATAATCTAAATGCAACTAAAGAGGACAGTTAATAGTATTGACACTTATTGAAATTAAAATTAAGTAAATTAATATTATATGGATTGCCTGTTGACAGATAGTCTGACATTTATTACATTTGCCTCCTAGCTTTTGCCCGCGGCATCGCCCGCGTACATATTAATATAGCCTAGGTCACTCAGGGATACAGTGGCTTTCTATGTGTGAATGCAATCGGACCATTGAGGGATCTGTTCAGGACCATTGAGAGGCCTGTTCAGGACCATTGAGAGGCCTGTTCAGGACCATTGAGAGGCCTGTTCAGGACCATTGAGAGGCCTGTTCAGGACCATTGAGAGGCCTGTTCAGGACCATTGAGAGGCCTGTTCAGGACCATTGAGAGGCCTGTTCAGGACCATTGAGGGGCCTGTTCAGAACCATTGAGGGGCCTGTTCAGGATAAACCAATTGGCTTTATCAGGCAATTGTTTATTAACTAATAATTGTTTTTCATTACAGGCAGGACATTTGAGGGACCTGTCTGTTTATATTAGAGGCAGGACATTTGAGAGGCCTGTTTGTTTTTCATTAGAGACAGGATATTTGAGGGGCCTGTTTGTTTTCCATTAGAGGCAGGACATTTGAGGAGCCTGTTTGTTTTTCATTAGAGGCAGGATATTTGAGGGGCCTGTACGTTTGTCATTACATGATAGCGACAAGAAATAAGTAACATAGATTTGTAACTTGACTTCTTGACATTTCAAAAGTGCCTGTAAATTGTTTATTTGAAATAAAATGCTTTGAATCTTTGAATCAGTAGAGGCAGGACATTTTAGAGACCTGTTTTTGAATGACTGTATAAAGAATAAGATAATGATTTGTAAGAATAATAATAATATATATTTATTGAGCAACAAAGTAAAATCATGTATACACAATTGCTTATAAGCTACTTTTACATAACAACTAAATAATGCAATCAATTGTGTCTAAATAGTAATTGGTAAATTGATAATTATGTTTAGTCTCGTTCCTAGGTACAGCAACCAGTGTATGAATAATCTAAAGTTTTATTCGCTACTGTAATAGATATCTGTTTGCTTTATTGCTGTTATTCTTTTTTTCTTCTCTCATTATTTTGTGTATAAAACCAATTTCTTTATTCTTTCACATACGAGGTCGTATTTGTAATACGGATGGCCGACTGTTAGCGATTTTTATGATTAGTTACATACACTATGATTGTTTTCTGTATTGGCAACATTAAAATGTATTTATTTTGCACTGACAACTGGAACGTTATGCGATTTGACAGCTCAGCGCTATGACAGTTGACAAGGTTATAAAATAACGCGCTGCGCTGTCCTGACACATTCCATTCCAGTTCTCGGGGTAAGCAACATCTCAGAGTAAGCGCTACTATATAATTATTATTATTTTAAATGGTATTGATTTATGATATTTGTAATAATTGTGTGCTGTCAAGGCAAAAGTATAGAGGGTGTGTTACCCGTTTTGGTCGTTTTATTTAAAACCTTCCCGCTACACTATATCTAGGTACACTAAATAAGTTTCTTATGCAATCTTTCTCTAAAGTTAACACATTAGCTAACACTATACATGTAGTTGATGACTGACTGAAGGAAGAGGGGGAGAGGATACATCGAACTGATCTGATGATGAAGCCTCGGTACTCTGTAATTAATCAACGTACCCTAGCCGTGTTTGGGATTTTTAGAATTGATTTATTGATAGGCTCGCTTTTGACCACCATCTTTACTGATGGTAAGGGATGATGTAGTAGATGATGGAGTACGCTTGCTTAGAATAGTGGCGTAGCTAGTCCCAAGGGGGCCCTGTATAAAAAATTATCGACGAAGTCACAATAGGCGATGATGGAGATGATGCTAGATTATCTCGGTAGGTTACGTCTAAACGGACATGTTACGAATTTTGTTAAAAAAATGTTTTCTAATGTGCGGGCGACCTATAAAGTTGGAACAACCTGTCATATGATCATCAATAAAAGAATTTAAGGTTGTGGATAACATGTTACGAATTTTTGCTCACGTCGGGGCCTTTGTAGCCCGGGGGCCCCGTACGTATCATAGATATGGATGATACTGTGGTAGCTGCGCCCCTGGTCTAGAAGTAACCTATTCATTCTTGACTTAAAGACAGATTGAAGCGGTCACGATCGTCGATATTTTTTTTTTGAGAATGGGAATTACCATATAACTTCTCTTCTAGCCTAGCCAAGTTACAACCGTTTCGTTTCGATTCTCTTTTCGTTGATCGCCTCGAGTCGGCCACGTCTCCTATTCCTTTGTTCTGACCACGTGACTGAGCTTTGAGATGACGTCAGAATAAAGGAATCGGAGGTGTGGCCTACTCGAAAAAATCGACGAAAAGAGAAATCGAAACGAAAAAAAAAGGTCATGTGATCGTTAGAACTTTTGTTATTATGTCAAATGGTACGCACCCTCGTACTGCCGCCTGCACCCGCGTAGAGCCCCGCTCACATTTAAAACCATTTTCTTTGCGAAATATTGATTGACTTACATATGCTATGTACATCCTGAAGATTTTTAAAGATCAAAGTCGTTTGAGTAGGGAAAACAAGCGAAAAAATATCTTGTTAATTTTTTTTAGGCAAAAGTACTAGACATATGAAAAAATCATATGTTGATAATGTTACATATGAATCTATGATAAATATTTTTTTTTCAAATCTATTAACCCAGCCGTTACCGAGGAGTAGCCTTCAGAAAGTCACTGTTTTATGGCACTGCTCGAGAGCTAGGGCCTTAATTTTCTCTTTCAAAACTAGCTGAGTGTCCGAATGTCAACGCAAGAATCCAGCAGGATATCAGCGTCAGGTATATTTGCCTGACATTTGCTGCATGCACACCGCACTATGGCACTCATCTATGTATTTTATTGTTTTTCTAAGTTGTTTGTTTTTGTGTAAGTGCTTGGTTTTTATAATTGTGATTTGGTGTATGTTTTTGTTTTGTATTGTGGCAAATAAATGATTTATCTATATATATGCAATGTAACAGAATTCCCATAGTGTGGACGCCTTGCGCGCGCGAACCGTGTACTACGCGCGCAAACCGTGCATACTACGCGCGCGTACAGTACCCTTATCATGAGTTACTATCGAAAAACTACACCATCTCACCGTAGTCGATATCGAATAAACGCGCATCGAATAGATTACTATTAAACTCGTACCATGAGTCAAACGGACTCGCTAGCGACAACTCGATAGTCTAAACGGTGTCGAGTGTTTACGTTGGTACAAAAACCGCATCGTATCTAACTTCACACTCAAGTTTGCTCTCTTTCTAACTACAGTAAAAGACAGAGTAAGGCAGATAGACCTACAAATCCTACCAAATTGAAACACCAATTCTCTAAGTATAACCCGGCCTATTGAAAATGAAATATTGTAGTTGTAGAAATATTTTGATGGTTCAGTGTTGTTGTGTTTGTGAATTATTGAATGGGAAAAAGAGAGATTTCATACGTAAAATAACAATGCGCATAGTGAAAAGTGGTATTTCTATTATGAAGTGCATGTATAAAAGTAAGTTATTATAACATTCTTATTTCTAATTTACCTTCGATTCAAGTGTTACTCTTTGTGTAAATTTCAAATCTGTATAAACCCTTAGCAGACCACACAAATACTCGAAAGCCCCTTTATTGAGCCTATATTCTTTGATGAAATTATTTTAACTAATATGTTCAAGTGCCTTTCGTTTAGTCGCTTGGAAATTTCCTTTGACGCGTCGTTCGTCTTCATAATATGCAGCCGTACCTAACATATTCTACGTTAAATAAGTTTTACCGGACATATTTATGCACAAATAAATAAAATATTGTTTTACACTACACGCTTTACATCATTTTCACCCTTCAATATG
Organism: Mythimna impura; assembly: GCA_905147345.3. Classification (NCBI taxonomy): domain Eukaryota; kingdom Metazoa; phylum Arthropoda; class Insecta; order Lepidoptera; family Noctuidae; genus Mythimna; species Mythimna impura. The sequence continues at coordinate 27,169,901 of LR990343.1, read as the reverse complement.
CTAGTGAGTTACTTTACTACTGTAGTAACGGTTTGCTTCGATAGCACCTGTCAAATTTGTTACTCATGGTACCGTTTTTCTATAGGAAACTACTAAAAACTTTAGTCGCTAGCGAGTTCTTATTCGATAGGTTTTGTACTTGATGACTCATACTACCGATTTTGGTTCTGCAAGTGACCGCTAGAGGCGCTGCAAAATTTGCCATACAAAATATTTACGGCGTCGATATCGAGTAGCGACGAATACTATTGCTTTAAACTCATGGTAGAGGTACAGAGCATTTCAGCCCCCGTAGCCAAGTTACGATCGTTTCGTTTGCGTCGAACGCCTCGAGTAGGCCACGCCTCCGATTCTTTTGTTCAGACCACGTGACTGAGCGTTGAGATGACGTCAGAACAAAGGAATCGGAGGCGCGGCCAACTCGCAGCGTTCGACGCAAACGAAACGATCGTAACTTGGCTAGGGGGGCAGCTATGTAAGTAGGTACATGTTCGTTTCGTGCGCGCGCTGCGTCCACACTTAAGAAATGCTCCTTGCATGTTACCTTACATGTTACATTACATCAATCTGTACACGGCTTTACAGAAAATGATCTACCCATGCGCCATGTGCCGTCCAAATCCGTTCGAGCGTGAAGAAGTAACAAAGATTCAATCATACACTACACTGACAAACTTTCGCTTTTATAATTACTACGGTGGTAACTAAACACAAAGCGGAGACAGGCTTTACATAAATTAGAAGGCCCAGATTTACACTGTCTTGTTAACTCAAGTTAATATTTATGGCAGCTAAAAATTCGCGTGGAATAATTTAGTTTAATCAATTCCGATCGAATCGAATTTGATCTTGTTGAATTCATAAATAACGTTCAGTGACATTATTATGTCAATTTATTTATAAATGTTGGAATTTCTTGATATTGATACAGTTCAATTTATTGTCATGTTGATGTAAATTGGAACCAATTAAAATGGATAAAGCCTTTAGATGTCAGTATAGCGTAGGATTCGATAGCATAGCATAGCATAGTCGGCCTTATAATGTTCCCACTGCTGGGACTCAGGCCTCCTCTCTAGGAGAGGGAATGGGCCGTAATCCATCACACGGGCCCAGTGCGGGTTGGTGGATGTCACATGTCTTCGAATTTTTGGTTCTAGGACATGCCGGTTTCCTCACGATGTTTTCCTTCACCGTTGTGAGAGCAGTGGTGATGAAATAAATTACACAAAGTAATGCGCCTGGCTGGGTTTGAACCCGCGACCTACAACTCGTAAGTCGGGGCCGTTACCACTCGGCCACCACTCCACTCGGCCACCGATAACAGTAAGGAAAATACTAAAATAAATACTCATTGCACCTATTATCCACCCGGTTTTCAAGTTATTGACGGCACGGCAGTGATTGAGCAATTGGCTGTTGCACTGCGTGTCGCGGGTTCGATTCCCTACAGATAGTTGTACCCAGGGACTAAAATAACGGTACGCGTTGCTCCGGTAACGATCCTATTCTATTCTATTTATGTTTGGTTTCCCTACTTAGTCCTATGTGGACCATTGTACGTGGGCCATGGTGGCCATAACCTTAGGTGAGCTTATTCCAACCAGCCCACCTCTCTCCAAAAAACAGATAAGGCCTTTTAGGTTTTTCGCTCCGGTAACGATATTTGGTACCGTTCCACCAGGATCGTACAAAATTCTTTCTTGGACTATAACGATACTAAGAAAAGGAACAAAATCTATTTTTATTTTTTTATTTTTTATTTGATATAAACCAGTGCTTGACTGCGATCCCACCTGATGGTAAGCAGTGATGCAATCATTGATGGTGAGGCGCACTAGTTTATTAAGAGCCTATTCACTCTAGCCTTGAATGCACCTAAATTATAGTTGGACGGGACGACCGCAGCAGGCAAATTGTTCCAGTCCTTCGATGTACGCGGTATAAACGAAGAAGCGAAACGCTTAGTCCGGACCGTTGAAGTTTCAACAACGTAAGGGTGGATACTCGCCGTACGTCGGGTTGTCCGATGGTAGAAAGGAGATGGCGGAATCAAGTCATGCAATTCCCGCGCACACTCTCCAAAATGCAACCTGTAAAATACCGATAGGCTGGCTACCCTGCGCCTGTGCTCGAGGCTTTGTAGATTAGATTTAATCAAATCTGGATCCCCAATTAGCCTCTTCGCACACCTTTCCACTGAGTCCAAAGCTGCTAGATGGCATTGGAGCATGCAGCACCAGCCCATATGTGACTGCAGTATTCCACACACGATCGGACCTGTGCTTTGTATAACATTAGAAGCTGTCCCGGTGTGAAGTACCATCGGACCTTTGCAAGAACGCCTAGTTTTCTAGCAGCTACTTTGGCTTTGGACTCAATGAATCGCCCAAAATTGAGGTCTGAAGAAATTTCGACTCCCAAGAGCTGTAGGCGGTCGGTGCACTCCAGGGATACATTCCAAAAAGCAGGAGCCAAGGTGAACGGGCTCCTTTTGGCGGTGAACAGACACGCTTGTGTTTTGGTGGCGTTGAATTCTACCAGATTGGTTTCAACCCACTTGGAAAGTGCCTGAAATTATATTCAATAACGTTATTTTAAAAATGACGTTATTCATATCTTTTGGCTTTAGTATCGTTACAAACTCTAAAACGTTATCAGATTTTACTGTAACAGAACGAAATTCATTTCGTTTTTAAGTCCCTGGTTGTACCGGCCTGGGTGTCTTGTTTATGTGAGTGAGTGCTCTACAATTGAATCGTAAGTATAACTAACGATTCAATTGTAGAGCATCGTAATTGAAAAACAGAAAAAAAATATCTATTTTAATAAAAGTGTCTTAAATAAACAACCTACTTACATGCCTAGCCATTTGTCAAACATTTCACCAATTTCCAATGTTAAAATAAGATAAACTCCTTATAACTCTGTTTACTGGGAGAAAACTCAACTTCGAAAGTTCGGTTATCAACTCTGTTATGAGTGTATGTCATAACTTGTTTTGGTGTACCAAAAGAATTAAAATAATAATTAAAAAAAAACTAGCAAATGATGCAGCACTTACCTACAATAAGTGCAACCATTTGGGAACACGTGGTTAACATTACATTGGAAATACGTGGTGCATACTGCCACCGGCCAGCTCCCGCACGTTTACCGTGCCGCAGCCGGCCGGTTGCAGTACGTTAGCAGTCCGACCAACAAGCGCCTAAATTGAAAACGTATCTGGCTGCCGTGCGTTTTCAACAATGATGTGCAGCAACGCACTATTCAACACTGAATTGAACACTTTTGCTTTTGACGTTGCCGTCCTGTTGTCAACCATTCGCGCACGGTTGCCGCACCGCGCGCTTTGTTTGAAAAATACGATCGTCCGTACGCAGTAAAAAAGCATAAAGTTTATTCTATTCTATGACTAACGCACCGCATCCGCACCGCAGCAGGCCGTCAAAAAATCCATAAAACGAAAGCGCCCTTAAAGTCATCCAAAGAGCATTGGAAAGGGCTATGCTCGGAGATCCTTTGCGTGATCACATTAGAAATGAAGATATCCGCAAGAGAACCAAGTTTACCGACATAGCTCGAAGAATCGCCAAACTTAAGTGGCAGTGGGCAGGGCACATTGCTCGCAGAACAGATGGTCGATGGAGACGAAAGGTTCTGGAGTGGCGACTACCTACCGGAACACGTAGCGTTGGAAGACTCGCGCCCTGAGGGTTCCGTACAAACTTACCAATGAAAACAGTTCAATTCCCAAATTGAGTTACGAAGATTTTTCCAAATCGCACGTAACATAAATTTACGGTTTTCAGATTTTTTCCTATACTTGTGCTATGAGACCTTGCTTCATACCAAATTTCAGGATTCTAGGTCAATGGGAAGTACCCTATGAATTTTGATTCCCTTGAGAGTACGAATACACGTTCTTTGCGACATAAACGGCCGTATCTTTTGTTTCGTTAACTCAGAAGTTTGATTTTTTCCAATTTTTTCACAGCTTCAAGGGACCGCTGACCTGAGTACCTATATGGTTTTAATTTCAACTCGATACCTCAACGCTTTCCCGATTTAAAGGGTCTAGACAGACAGACAGACGGACAACAAAGTGATCCTTTAAGGGTTCCATTTTTTCCTTTTGAGCTAAAAAGCCTAAAAAGAATAGAAATTTTACGTAGATAAAGTCTTAGTTAATCTATTATACAAGTAGTTCTGTACAAAATTAATCAACATATATAATTTATTGCGTGATCTTGATACGCGTGTCATATTTACGATTAAACATTATCTGATTATAAGTCTGTCTGTCTTGAACTAGTTACCGAGTAATCAAGTGCTGACCACGAGGAAATCCGTTTGTACCGGCAGTAAATTAAATAGTACAGTCGGGCGCACAAGTCATATAATTTTGATTAAGATCTATGTATATATAAAAGGAGAAACTGACTGATTGACATATCAAAGCACAGCCGAAACTCCTCGGACTAGGAGTGTGACACTTTGCACTAGGCTTTCTTTTATGACGTAGGCGAGCACTAAGAGCGGAATTGCCAAAATTCACACCCTGCAGGGTTTCTCCGTACAAACTTTGGCCCTCGTCACAACGCGTGCCGAAGTTTGTATGGAGATACATACAATTTTTAATTACTTATAAAGATTACAAAGGTTTTGTTTGTCATTATATTTGTACAGACAAATCCTACACTCATTCTTATTGTGTGAAAGTGTATTTAATTTTCTTTAAATTGTTATAATTACCTATCATGTCATTTTATGACATAAAAACTTAACACATATAAACTCTATTTATTTGGAGTTTGGAGTTAGATTGAAGATTTAAGATTGGAGAAGATTGAAGATTGGAGTTATAACTCCATGATAAGACCTGTCATACTGTATGGATCAGAATGTTGGATTGTGAAAAAGATGGATGAAAAAAGATTGCATGTAGGAGGAGGAGAATGTTGAGATGGATGAGTGGTGTGACGAAAATGGATAAAGTGAGGAATGAGTATATTATTAGAGGAAGTTTGAAAGTGGCGCCAGTGACTGAAAAGTTGAAAGGAAATCGGTTGTCTTGGTATTGTCATGTAAAGAGAAGGGATGAAGCACATATTACTAAAAGAGTTCTGAGTATACATGTAGATGGATGGAGAGGGAGAGGGAGGCCAAAGAAAGGATGGATGGATTTTGTGAGGAGTGATATGAAAGAAAAGGGAGATAGTGATAGTTTGACGGGTGACAGGACAAAATGAAAGAAAATAAACTTGTTGCGCTGACCCAAAGTAATATGAGTTAAGGGCAGAAAGAAGGAGATCACTTTATGACATACTCGATTAAAATGCATCCTCATATATACTTACATAAAATCGCACCTTCATAGGTCTATCGTACCAATATTTTTGTAACTTTCACTAAATGATTGATATGTCTACTAATTGACAGTTTTTTTTTATTTCGTATAATAAAAGGATTGATTGCAAACTCTCAATTTTTAATGACGAATGCGATTATGTGTTGAATCTTATTTTAAACTCGATTAATTTCTATGATTACCAAAACATTCGAATATAAAAAAAAAAAACTAGAACTGGTCAGGCAACTGTCACTACAGGGTACGTTTTATTGGTTTGTATAATAAATAAAAAGAGTGAGGATGTATTTTGAAGAGTGTGTGCGGGAATCGCATGACTTGATTCCGCCATCTCATTTCTACCATTGGACAACCCGACGCACGGCGAGTATCCACTTTTACGTTGTTGAAACCTCTACGGTCCAGACTAAGCGTTTCGCCTCGTCGTTTATACCGCGTACATCGAAGGACTAGAACAATTTGCCTGCTGCGGTCTTCCCGTCCGATTATAATTTATGTGTCTTCAAGGCTACAGTGAATACACTCATAATAAGTTAGTGCACCTCACCATCAACGATTGCATCACTGCTTACCATCAGGTGGGATCGCAGTCAAGCACTAGTTTATATCAATAAAAAAAACTGTAACGTAAAATAAAGACAGTAAACAAAGGTAGTAGCCAAACTAGCCTTAGGCTATTGTGAATAATCGTGACTTAGACACACGCGCCAAATCAATTCAACAAAAAATAATCATAACAAATAGTTTCTGTCACCAATACTTTTTGCTAATTATGAGACAAAGAACGGAACAGGAAGCAAAATAAAATTTCATAAAAATATTTTTAGGGTTCCGTACCCAAAGGGTTAAATCTGGACCCTATTACTAAGACTCCGCTATCCGTCCATCTGTCTGTCTCTCTGTCCGTCTGTCACCAGGCTGCATTTCATAAACCGTGATAGCTAGACAGTTGAAATTTTCACAGATGATGTATTTATGTTGCCGCTATAAGAACAAATACTAAAAAACAGAATAAACTAAACATTTAAGAGGCTCCCATACAACAAACGTGATTTTTTCGCCGTTTTTTTGCTACGAACGGAACGGAACCCGAGTTGTGTACGAGTCCGACTCGCATTTAGTCGGTTTTTTATTATTCACAATGATCAATAATAAAAAACAATTGTTCGCAGATGACTGTGCGTGACTGTACCACATCGTGATTATCCAATGGGGACAATATTAGTATTCAGATATTCCGTGTTATTGATTTATAATTAAACTGTAACAATATATACCACGCCCAAGTCCATTCGTGAGCGGGCTATGAAAATAATTATTAATGCCGCGTAATAAAATGACAAATGATATATTTTTGCAAGGCTAATCGTTGGAATATGCGGTTTATTACGATTTTTTTTCATTGCTATAGTTATGATTATGACACGCCCCGGGGCTAAATCCTGGAAGTGATTGACAGGCTGACCAAAGGATAGTTTAGTTAAATTGGTCACTTAGAAAAAAAAACACTTTGTTTATGATAAATACCTATACAGTCCAAATATTTAAATAACTCTGATTCGGCTCATTGTGTTTCGTAAACAATTATACTCCTTTGGCTTGAAGTTTGGTTTTTCAGGTAAATTTTGGTTCTAAAGTGGGTACTAATTATTACGGACTGGAACAATTTGCCTGTTGCGGTCTTCCCGTCCGATTATAATTTAGGTGTCTTCAAGGCTAAAGTGAATAGGCTCTTAATAAAATAGTGCACTTCACCATCAACGATTGCATCACTACCTAGCATCAAGTCGGATCGCAATCAAGCGCTAGTTTATTTCATTATTTTTTTTTTTAATATATTATATACACAATACAATGCGATCCAATTTTGGTTGAAAGTAAAAGTTACATGTCCGAGCGTAGACATGTTGATCATGATTGTACTCAAGCACTAAAGTAAGTTTAGGTATTTTTGGCGAATTAAGTGGATTTTGAGGCAAAGTTTTTGACTATACCTACTCAATAAATTAGAATGTCCGATTTGAGCAAAAACCATTTCCTTGAATTAATAATACATAACATAACTAACAGCCTTTTTAATGTTTCGCACTTCTGGGAATCAGGCCTCCTCTCTAAGAGAGGGAATGGACCGTAATCCACCACGCAGGCCCAGTGCGGGTTGGTGAATGTCACATGTCTTCGAAATTTTGTTTCTAGGACATGCCGGTTTCCTCACGATGTTTTCCTTTACCATTTTGAGAGCAGTGGTGATGAAATAAATTACACAAAGTAATGCGCCTGGCTGGGTTTGAACCCGCGACCTACAACTCGTAAGTCAGGGCCATTACCACTCGGCCACCACTGCTCTTAATAGCTAAATGCTCACATACAATAATAACAATATAAATTAAAAATATTGAGTTCAGCGCCATCTATTGAGAATATGGTGACGCTCAGGCCCGTAGTAACTCGTGAAATCATTTTACTTTTAAGTTTTTTGCATTTAGCAGGTCAGTGTGAAGTTGTATGTTGATTAAAATATGATTATTATTTTCACATATTTACTAACGGAAATATAATCGTTAAAATAAACAATACAAAACTCTCAGTTCGTCTAACCTATGATTTAGATTTAGGTATATTGATTTATTCTCCCCCCCGCCTCCTTCACGTTACCAATAAAAATAGTTACTGTATTCATTGATAGCCATTGAGTAAGGTTGGAGTGTAACCCTATTAAATGGCTAAGCCATATTTAAATCATATTTTAATATATGTACATAAAACTTAACACTGGCCTACAAAATGCAAAAAAATAATATTTTCGTGGTCTAGTCTGGCGTTTCCCTTAACATTAGCACTCGATTTCTTAGTAAGTACTGTGAGATTATTTAGCAAGACATTTGCAATTTATTCAGCTAGTTGTAATACAATAAGATTAAGGACAGCGTAGACAAGCGTTTAGAGGTTTTCCCAAACACCAATATGCACTAGGCCCGTGTGGTGGATTACGGCTCATTCCCTCTCCTAGAGAGGAGGGCTGAGACCCAGCAGAACATTATAAGGCTGATTATGTTATACTATGCTATGCAACTATATATATTAGGGAATAAATTAATTTCATATTATAAATTATTTTATTTTACTTTTCACAAAGGTTTACATTGGGAGGTATTTCCTAAGGCCTGTTCACGACTTCGGTCTTTACGACGAGTGAGCAAGGCGGCATCGGTAGGCGGGCGTGCGCCGCTATTAGCGGCGTCACGGCGGGCTTGAAATATTTTCATACTTTTGTTCTTATTGCTCGCCGCCCCGCGCTTAGCTCACAGCGGCAAGGTCGTGAACGGGCCGTTAGGGGGAGTACTTACCGCACAAAGACAAGTAAAAATAATGCACAAAATGAGATCCATTGTGAGCGACAACCCTTTTGGAAGGAAGGAAACCCTTTTTTGAGGTGGCAAATAATCAAACAACGTCTTGCTCTAGGGTGGAGTGAGAGGACGTATCAGACTTTTACGTGTCGCGTGTTTCGTTTTTTAACATTTGTGTGATAAGCACGATCATTTGTTCTGTGTCTGGGTGTAATTTATCTATTATATACGAGTATAATGTATTTATGTGATAGAAATATATAAGTATGTTTATCAGTTGTTTAGCACTCATAACACAAGCTCTGCTTAGCTTGGGACTGGACGGCGTTGTGTGACAGTTGTGAAATATTATTATAATAACTTCTCCCGCTCCGGGTGAAGCGAGAGGGAGTGTCAGATTTTTACTGACTGACAACCACAGTGTTCATTCTCTCATCTATTCAGTTGTTTGAGCGTGAAGAAGTAACGAACATACACACTCATACGCCTTTATAATTATAGTGTGATTATCTATAGATTCTAAGCCTATACGAAACTATTTTCTTCTTAAACATTATTTGACGGCGAGCAATTGGTAGCTCGCCGTCCGACTGTCCGTTAACAATCCGAACCAAACCCAAGTCGTTGACGGCGCGTATTGTTCCACGCGCACCTCAATGAGCAGTCAGCAAAACCGTAGGGACCCAGCAGGGTCGAAGCCTACTGGGGCCATGGGTTGTGTGAAAGCGAACCCCGGGGCCCTGGAACGAAGGCAAAGAAGGAACAGGAGTGGGTTTTAGTCAGTAAAAGTCTGACGCGCCCTCTCGCTCCGCCCAAGGGCGTGAGATGTGATGTGTGAGATAATTTCCCACTTAAAAAGAAGCATTATTTCCTAAAGTTATTTACTGAGTCTTGAACACCTGTCAAGGTCGTTGGCCTCTCATTAAACTTCAAAAGGTGTCTTTAGGTCAAAAGACAAACACCACATTCTAGGTCAACACTTTTTATTTTATTATTAGACATAAAAGAAAATTCTTGAATCTAAAACTGTATGATGTCAGTAAGTGATCAAACCGGCTACCGGTATTTCGAAACGAGATTTTAATTATACTTTTTGAGTGAATAGAATTTATTTATTTTTAGGGTTCCGTACCTCAAAAGGACAAAACGGAACCCTTATAGGATCACTTTGTAGTCCGTCCGTCTGCCTGTCTGTCAAGACCCTTTATCTCGGGAACGCAGGTAATTAAGGTATCGAGTTGAAATTAATACCATATAGTCAAGTCTGCGGTCTCTTGATGCTGTGAAAAAATCAAACTTCTAAGTTAACTAAAAAAAAGATACGGTCGTTTATGTCGCAAAAAACGTATATTTTAATACTCTCAATGAAATCAAAATTCATAGGGTAGTTCCCGTTGACCCAGAATCCTGAAATTTGTCATAAAGCAAGGTCTTATAGGACAGATATAGAAATAAATCTGAAAACAGTAAATTTGTTGTTACGTTACGATTCGGAAAAATCTTCGAAACTCCATTCACGAATTGAACTGTTTACATAGGTAGGTTTGAACGGAACCCTCAGGGCGCGAGGCCAACTCGCACTTGCCCAGTTTTTTTACTTTTGATAGGCTCGCGTTTGACTACTATCTCGCCTGATGGAAAGCGACGATGTGGTCAACGATGGGGCACGCTTGCCTAGAAGTAACCTAATACACTCTTGACGGAATGATGCCCTGTGCATTCCAGGGTCATGGTAACTCTTCGAACGATCCAGCAGCAACGAAATTTTACCAGCACATGTTGAAGTATGTACCTACTCCTAATTATATTTCTAATTACGGCTCACGATCTCTCCACCAATCAATCTGTATATAAATGTATAAATAAAATTGAAGTGTCAAAAGAAGAAGTAAAAAAAGCGATTTTTGCAGACAACCAAATAAATCAATACATCGTTATAATATATCGGCCGTGACCTTGTGACATGACGCTTTCTTTGCGTCGCGTCGCGTCGGGTAACCTCACTGGTGTGTGGTATTATGCAATGCACTATGGCGCGATGGCGTCGCGTCTCGCTCATTTGTTTGTGGTTGTGTGTTACTGGTCGGTCGTCTAGACATGGTACAACGTGCATTTGTAGGAATCGCTAATTAGGCGATAGAAGATTAATGGTTAGAAAATAAAGAATGAAGGGAAACAAGTTTATTTAGCACACAGAGACACAATGAAGAAACAAATACAATAAAAACAACAAGATAGCGTGTCTCATGACTGCGCTGGTTTTCAACTGAACCTTACTTTATGTGTACGAATGTAAATTAGTTTTGTTAGGTATGAGGTAAATAAATGTATTTATTTCACACACACACACCTATATTTATATATAGGTATAAAGTAGTGTGTAATTAGTCCGCTAATTGCTTAGAATTTAGAGCTGGAAAGACGTCACGGCGTCCTCACCTTCCGCATGACGCAGGTCCTCGCGGGACATCGTAAGTTCGGGAAGTGCACCATAATGTGGACCACCCGGAGGACACGGTAGAGCATACGTTGGAGGTGTGCTCCGCTTGGGCAGAGCACCGCCGTTTTCTCGTGTGACCGGCGGCAATAACCTCTCACGCCGGATACAGGCCATAGTCCGGAACGAGAAGGAATGACAGGCAGTCGCCTTCTTCCGCGAAGCAATAATACTAGCGAAGAACGCCTCCTTCGCTAGCACCTTCGATCCTTGGCCATCGCTGCACGCGTGAAGTAACGGACATCCTCACGCCCCAGTCCCGGGATTTCGACCCCGATTTCCAACCACCGTGGGCGAGTGTTTGCGGATGGCGAGCAATGGGTAGCTCGTCGTCCGAACCAAGTGCGAATCGTCGACGGTGCATAGTGAAAACCGTAGGGGCCCAGCAGGGTCGAAGACTACTGAGGCGATGGATTATGCGAAAGAGAACCCCGGGGCCTTGGAACGAAGGCAAAGTAGAGAGGTCAGTAAGATTCTGACAGACCCCTTCACCCACCCCAGGGCAGAAGACATCGATGCACAAACCAAACAAAGCCAAAAGAAAAAATACTGGGTAAATGCAAGTCGGACTCGCGCACTGAGGGTTCCGTACAAACTTACCTATGTAAATAGTTCGAATCCCGAATGCAGTCTCGAAGATTTTTCTGAATCACAAAAAAGGTTATTTTTGTGACGTAATAACAAATTTACTGTTTTCAGATTTATTCCTATACCAATGCTATAATATAAGACCTTGCTTTATGCCAAATTTCAGGATTCTGGGTCAACGGGAAGTACCCTACGAATTTTGATTCCCTTATAAGAGTGTCGAAATGTACGCTTTTTGCGACATAAACAGTCGTATCTTTTTTTTTGGTAACTCAGAAGTTTAATTTTTTTCACAGCTTCAAGGGACCGAGGACTTGAGTATATGGTTTTAATTTCAACTCGATACCTCTACGCGTTCCCGAGATAAAAGGTCTTGACAGACAGACAGACAGACAGACAACAAAGTGATCCTATAAGGGTTCCGTTTTTTCCTTTTGAGGTACGGAACCGTAAAAAGTGTAATATTTATGCTTTTACACCATTACCGTGACTAGTCATCTTTGTCAACTTGCCAAGCATGTTTGCTTTAAATTAGGTTACGTGATGCTCAACGGTGTGATAAGTAGCCCACTTGACACTTTGGCCAACAATTTCTGGTGTTATGAAGACATCTCAAGTGTAATACCTAGATAAATAAAGTCTTACTACATCTGTATTAGCTGTAGAGGTCGATTGCAATCGTTTCGCGAGAGATTATTCCATACTAGATCCTCTGTGTGGGGATCGTAGATTTTGTTTCTTAGATTTTTGAGTTCCGTATACTGATTCTATTACTAAAGTCCGTCCATCCGTCTGTCTGTCTGTCCGCCTGTCAGCGGGCTGTATTTCATATACCTTAAGAGATAGAGAGTTGACATTTTCACAGAAAGTGTATTTCTATTGCCTCTACAACAACAATAAAATTAAAATAAAGTTAAAAATCAAAAGGGGTAGATACTTATAAGAAAAGTTATATAGTCGGCAATTTTTTTTTTTTTTCGATTTTAATGTTAAAGTATGGAACCCTTCGTGTGTGTCTGACTTGCACTTAGACAGTTTTTAGGGTTCCGTACCTAAAAGGAAAAAACGGAACCCTTATAGGATCACTTTGTTGTCTGTCTGTCAAGACCCTTTATCTCGGGAACGCGTAGAGATATCAAGTTGAAATTAAAACCATATACTCAAATCTACAGTCCCTTGAAGCTGTGAAAAAATTAAACTTCTAAGTTAACGAAAAAAAAAGATACGGCCGTTTATGTCGCAAAAAATGTATATTTTGACACCCCGTGCTTCGGAAAGCATGTAAACCCTTTGGTCCCGGTTGGTATTCGTAGATCTTTGATAGTCGTTACTGGTAGTCAGACGCCAGAAAGTGTGACCATCTTTCTTCATAACTACTATCCAAGGAGTATCATGTTGCCCAGTAACTGGGTTGGGGAGGTCTTAAAGGCAGTCGCTCCATGTAAAACACTGGTATTCAGCCGCATCAGGTTATACTGGAAACTGACCCCCAAACTAGTTGGGAAAACGCTAGAGAGAAGATGAAATTATTATTAGCATAGCATAGTCGGCCTTATAATGTTCCCACTGTTGGGACTCAGGCCTCCTCTCTAGGAGAGGGAATGGGCTGTAATCCACCACGCGGGCCCAGGGCGGGTTGGTACTTATTATTATTATCTCTGTATTAATTGTAAAATACCTAGTAAAATCGGCAAGTGATTTGCTTATCATTCTCGGCTTTCACGAGGTTCTCGTCATGCAGGACGAGAACCTCGTGAATTATTATTAAATATACAGAAGCAGAATATCAGCGCTGCGTTATTTATCGTTTTAAATATCGCAGCATATGCTGAGTTAGGCGCCTTTTTGGCCTTGCACAGATTTTAAGTTATTCTTTTCATACTTTCATACTTTTTTTTTTGTAATTCTACTGTATGTGTGAGGTACGAATAAACGTTTTTTTCTTTCTTTTCTTTTTTCTTTCAAATAAAAACTAAACAAAAAATAAATAAATTGTGCCAGGTATTTAGGTTTTACTCGTTATTAATATGGATTAAAATATTTCTGACTTGAATGATTAATTATATTGCAAATACTGCATTTTCCAGTATAAGCGTTTACTAAAATCCATAGACTTTATATGAGTCTTTCTTCATAATTACGATACATTTTTTTTTTAATTCGACACAAGATTGATGGGGTTTACAGGGTTGCCAAATACGTTTTATGTTGTCACTTTAGTACGTTTGTACGCTGTAGTTGAGTACACAACTCACTGCTGCACTGAATGTTGCTGGTTCGATTCCCGCACGGAACAGATATTTGTATGGCCTGCAGATCGGTGTTTTGGGTCTGGATATCTTGTGTACAATGCGTTCCAAATAAGAATGGATGCTATGTTGTGACGTCACGTCATACTGTCAAATCGCAAGAAATTGGGCAAAATTGAAGAACTCCGAGATGAGCAAAATTTAAGAAGTGGATACTGATTAAATTTTTTTCGTTGACAGTTCGTAAATAAAATAAATTTTAAAAATTTCTTGTTTTGCTCACCATAATATTTCTTCGATTTTCAGTATGACGTGACGTCACAACATGGCAATCGATCCTATTCTTATTTGGAACGCATTGTACGTGAGTTTACATGTTTGGGAAAGGGAAAATGATTTTTTTTTTTAAATTAGGCCCCACTATAACCGATACAGTAAGACGGAGTTACGATATGGCGCGATGGAGATGGCCAGTTAATATAACGTTACAAAATTTTGCACTGGTCAGGGCTCATTGGGCTCCGGGCTACTAACAGGGGTATCAGTAGCCCGGGGGCCCCGTGTGGTTAACAAAGCTAATACGTCGGTAGCTATGCCCCTGTTAAGAATTTTACAACACTTCTCTCCTTTATGCATTAAGTCCGTTATCATATCACCAGTCCGATATATCTCCAGTCTGATCCAGTCAGCGTCCAGTATAATAATGTGTTCAGGGCTCTGTTTAGGCTCCCTCGATATTGCAGTGCATGTTTGCTGACGCCAGCGTAGAAGACTTCTATGCAATCACCTATACGTAAAGATGTTTGGTGAGAGAACCGATACTGTTCTTCTCAGTAGGTTCACTCAACTCCATGTGTTGCGAGACCAGAGAGCCTACTGTGCAGAGGTATATGGTGTGTATAGACTTTTTAATTGTTACTTTTTAATTACTAAAAAAGGTATCAAAGGTATGTATCAAGGTCGCCGACATAGCCCGAAGAATCGCCAAACTAAAGTGGCAGTGGGCAGGGCACATTGCTCGTAGAACGAATGGTCGATGGGGCCGAAAGGTTCTAGAGTGACGACCGCGCACCGAAAGGCGCAGCGTCTGAAGGCCTCCCACAATGTGGACCGACGACCTGGTGAGAGTCGCGGGAGTGCGGTGGATGCGAGACGCACAGGATCGGTCGTTGTGGAGACGCTTGGGGGAGGCCTATGTCCAGCAGTGGACGTCTTTCGGCTGAAATGATGATGATGATTAATTACTAACATTAGTTGTAAGTTAAATTCTTGTTACTAATAAATTTTATGGACTTTGTCTCAAGTAAATATTTTTTAAAGAAAATTGTTTATAAACTAGCAACTGTTAACCCTAATTTTATATGTGGAACGAGTGCGGCGCCGAATTAAATTAATATTAACACTTTAATCAATCAGTCTGAAGCCTAATGGATACGCCAAAATTTTGAATTTTATCGTAATTTATCATTGCTAATATATTTTTACTTTATTAGGTTTAAGCAATATTGAATAACTCTGAAAATTTTAAGAGATACTATGCTCTTTGCGTGATAATCACTTAGAAGTCTCCTGATTTCTCGTTGAAAATGTGCCAAAAATCTCTTTTCTGACCTTTTCTGGTTTTCTTGAAGCCCAAAATATTATATATACATGTTTTAATTTAATTACCTGTGGCATTACATAACTCCAAGCAACCTGCAGGTTACGCCGTGTATGTAAACAGTACGTTATCGTAAAAATAGACGGACCGGGCGTGAGAGGTCGCCGCCGCCAATCGTTCCCACGAGGAAACGGCGGTGCTCCGTCCAAGCGGGTACCACCCAGGCTGGGACGTTTGAAAGACTTAACGTGGTCCTGGATAGCAAAGGACTCAGGTTGGTTTTAGTCAGTAAAAGTCTGACACACCCTCTGGCTCAACTTTAGAGCGAGAGAAGTCGATTGATGATTTC
Organism: Mythimna impura; assembly: GCA_905147345.3. Classification (NCBI taxonomy): domain Eukaryota; kingdom Metazoa; phylum Arthropoda; class Insecta; order Lepidoptera; family Noctuidae; genus Mythimna; species Mythimna impura. The sequence continues at coordinate 27,153,897 of LR990343.1, read as the reverse complement.
ACTCCTACTCAAAAAAAAGCACCTAGGAAGTCAATATATCATACACGTAATATAATGACCACAAAATATCCTACACATAGTCATAAATTATCTACAAAACTAGTTCATTTCCTGATAGAAATAAAAATCAAAATGGTAGCCTTGTTTATGACAGTCAAATTAGCAAAAATTATGGCGGCTGCTAAAAACTATTAAAATTATTGCAAACGGAATATAAACATAATAAATGGGGGCGTGTCTTTATAACGAGTATTCATATATAACAATATTTTTAGGGTTCCGTACCTCAAAAGGAAAAAACGGAACCCGTATAGGATCACTTTGTTGTCCGTCTGTCTGTCTGTCAAGACCCTTTATCTTGGGAACGCGTGGAGTTATCGAGTTGAAATTAAAACCATATACTCAAAACTGGAGTCCCTTGAAGCAGTGAAAAAATACAACTTCTAAGTTAACGAAAAAAAAAGATAAGGCCGTTTATGTCGCAAAAAACGTACATTTCGACACTCTCAAAGAAATCAAAATTCATAGGGTACTTCCCGTTGACCCAGAATCTTGAAATTTGGCATAAAGCGCGGTCTTATTATAGCACAGGTATAGGAATAAATCTGAAAACAGTAAATTTGTTGTTACGTCGCAAAAACAAAATCATTTTTGCGATTCGGAAAAATCTTCGAGACTCCTTTCGGGAATTGAACTATTTATATAGGTAAGTTTGTACGCAACCCTAAGTGCGCGAGTTCGACTCGCACTTGCCCAGTTTTTAGTATATACGAAACCCGAAACACGTGACTAGTATTGTTATGTAAAGAATCTATGTACAAAATTTCATAACTGTATCATGAAAAATCACAAAGTTATAAGTGGGTTATGTTATTATGTTACCTGGTTGTTCGCACAAATACATGGTAACGTGGCCATCCGGCACTGAGGGGTTGTTTGGCTCCCGCATCCAGTTGTGCGCTGGCACCTAATGCCCGCTGTGACCTGTGTTGTACCTAGTGTCGGTGGTGTCCAACTTGTGACCTTTTTAAATATTTTTGGGAAAAAATATAACACGGTGTAAAAAATATTGGAATCGATTCAGTTACTGATTCTGAAGAAACTATATTCAGGTTTCGCATATACTAAAAATAACGTTGTATATCTAGAAATGTGGAAAATAAATACAAACAAAAAAAATAGTTTAAAAAACTAAAAAACATGATGACCCACCTCAAAAAAAAAAAAACGGATGCAACAGTCTGCTATATCATCCACATCGCCAAAGATATGACAACATGGCGAAAAGTGGTCCACAATTTTGTTTTTAAGCGTTGCCCCCATCCTAGGAATTACTCCCGTATCGTGGGTGCGTTCAAGGCATCCAGACCTGGAACACCTATCTGCAGGCCAAACAAACATTTGTTCCAAGCGGGAATCGATCTTGCTGCGCAGCAAGCAATCGCTCAACCACTACGCCAATCGTGAAGATTCATTCATCGAATCATTTGTCGAGGTCATGACCCTCAGCATTGAGGACAAACGACGTTAGGAGGCGGAACTAGTATCTAGCCCAATATGTTTGAAGTTAGTAGTGAAAATTAGTGAAATATCTAAAAAAATGTGTGTTATTTCTAACCAGATAGTTAGGTAACCATAGTACTTTCATTTTTTTTTTATATTTCAAGGTAACGAAGCCTTCTTTAAATGACAATTTATAAAGATTATGTTATAAAATAAACATTAATGTAAGCTTGTTTATTTAGGAGTAATGGCTTGTTGCGGTTAAAAGTTTCGTAATGTAGGTACCTAGTATTGAATTGATAATAATAAATATGAAGACTGACGATGTTAGTACCGATTTGGTCTGCCCAATTAGTATATCATTGGGCTGGTTAACATATTTCAATTTTAGGTTTTTTTTCTGTGGCGGGTAAATCATGTAATGACAAATCACGCTCTTGGGCGAAGCGGGAGATAGTGTCAGACTTATACTGACTAAAAACCCACGCCTGTTCCTTCGTTGCCTTTCGTACCAGGGCCGAGTCTTCCTTTCAGAATCAGACCCTTGGCCCCAGTAGGCTTCGACCCTGCTGGGCCCTTACGGTTTGTTGACATCTCCTTGAGGCGCGCGTGTAACAGTACGCGCCGTCGACTCAGAATTTATTCATACTAATTTCTTGCAGCGTGTAAGTTGAAAATCATCACTAGGAAACGTAGGTACTACCGGGATATAAAAATATTTCATTTCCTATTTCAGGAAATGGTCTACCCGTGTGCCAAATTTCTTCCAAATAGGTTCAGCCGTTTGTGCGCGAAGGAGTAACAAACATACATACATACTTTTTGGTAATTCTTGTTTAGGTAACTTTACAAAAAAAATATGTCAGCAAAGAATATTTAATTTGTATGTATAGATTCTACGATCAGCCATAATGCTGCATATAAATAAGAACCAGAATGTTATTTGTTCTGCGATGCAAAATTCATTAGCATGTAAAACGTTGTTTGCGAATCGATAGCTACCTACTTATTCCATTTTAAACCTAAACTCTAAAACGCGATGCACCTACGCACGTGCATCACCTATGGTACGAACCAGTCATCATTCATCGCCGGCAAAGGCCTTTTTTGATTGATTCAGACCCAAAATTTACTCGAATTCTTAGAGTACTCTATAGTAACCGATGATTTGAAGTGAACCTTCTTAATGATAAATGCAAGTGGCGAACTCAAAAAAATGGACTGCCACAAGGTAGTTAAATTCTGGCTCCCTTGCTGTTTAACGTTTACACCAATGATCAACCGGTGAGCTCTAATACAACCCGTTTTTTTTTTTGAGTGGGAAAATATTCTAATGACATCCCCCGCTCTTGGGTGGAGCGGGAGATAGTGTCAGACTTTTACTGACTAAAAACCCTTTGACTAAAAATTTTTCCAGGGCCCCGGAGATCTCTTTTGCATCACCCATGGCCCCAGTAGGCTTCGATCCTGCTGGGCCCCTACGGTTGCTGACATCTCCTTGAGGCGCGCGTGGAACATTACACGCCGTCGACGACTCGGGCTCGGTTCGGACGGTTACCGGACGATCGGACGGCGAGCTACCCATTGTTTGCCATCCGCAAGCCCGCGCCTACGGTATGACGACCTGGCATTAATTTTCCAAGCCATTGATTTTGAGGAGATTGGAGCCGACCTTACCACCGCCTTCTCAGATCTTAGCCATTATTATATTGTTAATGCATCGAAACTCTCAAAAACGCAGACGTGCCTCTTCCACCTTTGTAACAGACAAGCGCGAATGCTCAAAATCTCGTGGCAGGAGGTGCCAATCATCCATAGCCCCCAATCCAAGATATATCGGCATCACTTTGGACCGGTCACTCAAAGAAAGAATTGCAAGAATGTTAAACGGAAAGAGCATACAAGAAACGACAAGACACGCTAAAAAGAAGATTGTTAAAGACAATTTTAAAATCCACAATTCCATCTTAACATACCGCGATTCCTCAGAAGTTCGGAAAGGACGTTAAGCTTTTGGTTACAGTTGTCATTTGTAGATCTTTGACACTCGTTATGGATAGTCGGAAGCCAGGAAATCTGACACCAAGCTTACCATAGGCATTTTTGGGTTGTGAACTGTGGAGGAAGTCACTCCATGTAAAATACTGAAATCCAGCTGTCAAGTATTTTGGGCACGCCATAATTACGGCGATAAGTCCCTTATTTGAGGCGTGGCTGGAAATACCTCACGGCGTCCTCACCTTCCGCATGACGCAGGCCCTCACCGGACATGGTCAGTTTGGGAGGTTCCTGCACCGGATTCGTGCGGAAGTGACGCCCGGGTGTCACCTCTGTGTGGACCGCCTGGAGGACACGGTGGAGCACACGGTAGAGTTGTACCCCGCTTGGGTAGAGCACCGCCGTGTCCTCGTGGGGGAGATCGGTGGCAACGATCTCCCGCGCCGGGCCTTGGTACAGGCCATGGTCCGGAGTGAGGAGGAGTGGCAGGCGGTTGCCTCCTTCTGCGAAGCAGTAATGCTAGCAAAGGAGGCAGCCGCACGAGCACGTGCGAGGGCGCTGTCCTCACGCCCCAGCCGCCGGGATCCCGATCCCGATTTCCGGCCACCGTAGGCGCGGGCTTGCGGACGGCGAGCAATGAGTAGCTTGCCGTCCGACCGTCCGGTAACCGTCCCGACCGAGCCCAAGTCGTCGACGGCGCGTAATGTTCCACGCGCGCCTCAGGGAGATGTCAGCAAACCCAGCATGGTCGAAGCCTACTGGGGCCAAGGATCTGATTCTGAAAGGAAGACTCGGCCCTGGTACGAAGGGCAACGAAGGAACAAGAGTGGATTTTTAGTCAGTAAAAGTCTGACACTATCTCCCGTTCCGCCCAAGAGCGGGGGATGTCATTGGATGATTTTCGCACCTACAAAAAAAAGCTGTCATGTGTTTAATGTCACTTAACTCCTCCTAAACGGCTTGACTGTTTTGGATGAAATTTTGTGTGTTAACTTGAGTGGGTCTCTAGATGGTTTAAAATTTCAATTGGACCCGGTAGGTGGTGCTACAATCAGGTTCTTAATTTTTTTTTTCTGACAGTATGCCAACTGGGACCGCTAGTAATAATGAAAATATGACGATACCTATTGATGAATAACACAAGCTGCTTGTACTTATCAAGAATTCAAATTAAATGGACGTCGCGTGGAGATAGCGACGTGCCAAACGTGTTTTTAAGACCATCATACTAATTAATTTATCTTGTCTACATATATTATGTCATATAATTGGCATAGCTACATAATTTTCGCACTGGTTTGTTACGTCGTATACCAGAAGATATGCCTGATAAATCTATATAAAGGAGAAACTGACTGACATATCAATGCATAGCCAAAGCTACTGGGACTAAGACTGTGTTTGGCACAAAGTTTCCTTTTATGACGTAGGCAAGCACTAAGAGCGGATTTTCAAAAATCTCCCCCTGAGGTGATGAAACGGGGGTCCTAAGTTTGCATGGAGAAACCTACATTCACGCCAGCGCTGGCAGAAGCTAGTTTAAGCAAAAGCAAACTTATAATGTTGCCAATCCTGGGATTCCGGCCTCATTTCTAGGAGAGGGAAAGGGCTGTAATCCACCACGCGGGCCCAGTACAGGTTGGTGGATGTCATATTATGTCTTCGAATTTTCCGATACTGACACTTTATTTTTCAATGCTACTTAATTAACCTGGTTATAAGGTCAGTCTGCCGATCATTTTCATTCAAAATCCTCCGTCAAAATTGTATAACAGGAGTCCGCTAAAAGTTTTGCCTCGATGACAGTACTCTGCAAAGAACTGTCATCGAGGCAAAACTTATGGGAGGTATCTCTTTAAGCCCTAGCAGGCGTCGGCTCTAGAGGGCTCCGTCTATTTTCTGATATCTCTTTGAGGCGCGCATAAAACATCTACTCGCCATCGAATCGGGCTTGGTCTTTACCAGACGGTTGAACGACAAGTTACCCATTGCTCGCCGTTCGCAAGCTCTTATTTGTGGTGGCCGAGAATCATCCTGCGACTCCTGCGAGTCTCGACACCCGGGTGACTCCTGCGGCAGCCGGGGCGTGATCATGTCCTCCCCCTCATGGTTTTTACCACCTTCTTTGCTCGCATTACTGTTTCGCCGTAAGAGGTGGTTGCTTCCCATTCCCTATTGCTCCGTATCAAGCCTGAACCAGGGCCGGACACGAGAGGTTACTGCCGCTAATCGCCCAAGTCAAGTGGGGTAATCTTCCACCGTATACTAACTCCATTATGACCTCTGGGCGATTCGCACAATGGCGACACCCGAGTGTCTCTTTCCGCTGAATTCGAAACACCTATGTACGATGAAGGCTTGCGTCAGAGGACGCTGTAGTGTCCTTTTTAGCCTTTCCTTAAAGAGGAGACTTGCTGCCGCGATTGTGGCGTGCTCAAGTTACCGTAGCCCTGACACTACCTGTCGCTTGACCAAAGCGGGGGGCTACATGTCTGTTTCTGATTATTGACGTTCATAAATTTACTTAATGTATCTCATTTACATGTATTCTATTGTTGGTGAGTGAAATAAATAAAAAAATGTGGCCGTAAGAAATAAATTGTATATAACATATTTACTGGAGGTAATTTTCGTTTTGGCCTTTAACACAGAATTATTAGTTGCGTTTGCGCATTTTTACAAACTTGACGCGGACGAAGTCGCGGGCAACAGCTAGTAATGCATAAGATGGGTAGCGGTCAAATAAAGTAATAGACACATATAGTACTAAAGCAATAGATCAATAAAAATAACATTATAAAAACAGCTAGTATAAAGGGAAACAATAAGCGACGACTTGTAGGTACTGAGATAAGAGCACCTCGGAGTAAAACGTCATAATTGGGGACGGTCCACGAAGGAAAGCGTACTCTATAACACGATAATTAAGGTTCAAATTAGCATAACAGAAAGCGACACTGCAAAAATAATATTGAACTGACTTACTTGGGCACACCGTGTAATGACACAAAACTAATAGGAATACGCAAGTAGCACACATAAGATTCCCAAACAAATTTGTTTCGCAATTAGAAAACACAAACTTAATACTTAATATTAAGGTAGCGGTTTTGACAAGTATTAATCTTAAGTAATTTAAACCATTTTTTTGTAGATCTTTTTACGATTTGATAACCAGTGTTGGTGACATATCGTTTTTTCTTGCGTGTATCTTCGCGTGTTTGACCCAGACATATTTGAAATCCATTTTCGTTGAGGTCTTCTTAGTTTTAGTCAGCAACATTTTGTTTCTTATTGTTAGGTGATCATTTATAAAGATTCTATGGTTGCCAATTAAGCCAATTTTAACTGGCGTCAGGGGTGAGGTCTTTAGTTCGTACCTAGCAGCTGCTATGAAATCTTCTTTTACATAAAGTTGGCAGAAACAGACTATAATAGGTTTTATACGGTCTTTTTCGCTAGTAGGTACTCTAGTGATGAAGTTAATTTGATTCTTTGTGACAGGGTAATTGACTTTAGCACTGATTTTGGCTATTATTTCAAATAAGTTCTCGTTGCCTGTCTGAGGCACTCCCTTAACTTCAATATTGTTCATACGCGACCATTGATCTTTATTGTTATTATCTTCTTCTAATTTATCTAAACGGGCTTGCAGTTGTTCGACTTGGTCTTGGACTTTTTCAACTTTCACGATACGTAGCTCCATATCATTCAGTTCTCCAGTGATCTCTTTCATAACTTTAATAATAATAATAATAATAACCCCATCGCCATATCTCTACGTTGACGTCGTGGTGGGGCTTGCGTGCTCCAATATACCCTAGGTCTGTATCGGTGAAGTTTGCTTTGCCGTAATATGCCTAGGGTGAGGGGCCAGACTAAGAGAGATAAAATCCGCAGTGCAGTTTTGTGGCGAACTGTTGGGCATTAGCGACCCCACGGACCCGATCTCCCGGGAGAATTCTTGTTCTTCATCTCCGGCTTGCCTTTATTGGCCGGCCGTAGTGAACACTGACGAGGAACTGAGCTCCCACCTCTCTCTTGCCTTTATTGGCTGGCTTGAGTGGAGATTCGCAAGAGCAAACGTGCTCGGGATAAGGATGTATAATCCAGTAAGGTGCTGGTAGGGATCTTGACCGTACTTCCGGGATTGTCCTGATAGCCGTGGTATACCTCTCCACTCCTCAAGCACCTCAGAATATGTTGCCTTCTTGTTGCTACGTCACTTCGTGCTAGCGGCCGTTTTTTGGGGGCCCATTTATTGAGTGTGCAAGTCACCCCCTGCCTTTTTTCGATGGATATTAATAACGTTGTTCAGGCAGGGGCCATAGTCTTAACATAGTTCCATGTTACCAGTCCACTTAAGACTCCAAAAACCATAGCCCTATTATCTTTGTTCTCCATATGTAGCAATAGTTTTTCAACAACCGGGGGTGGTCCTTGGGTGCACTAGCATAGCGCGTACAGGGATAATCGTCGGTTGGTATCATGTTCCATTATAATTATCTAAAGGGCCTCTGCGAGTTGGCTTCGGCTCCTCATACGCCTTCCAAAAGTCCAGGACCTCAAGGTCCTGAGATAAATAAAGAATAATAATAATAATATTCCACAACTATCACACAACGCCGTCTAGTCCCAAGCTAAGCAGAGCTTGTGTTATGGGTACTGGACAACTGATAAACATACTTATATATTTCTAAATACATACATATATAGATAAATTACACCCAGACACAGAACAAATGATCGTGCTCATCACACAAACATTTGTCCTGGGTGGGAATCGAACCCACGACCTCCGGCATAGCAGTCAGGGTCACTAACCACTAGACCAACAGGCCAGTCGCCTGTTGGTCTAGTGGTTAGTTACTTGTGTAATGGTTAGTTACTACTTTGCTGTACTGATTTGCCATGGTTGTTTTGAACTCGGCAAATTCATTCCTCAATGCGACGATTTCTTCTTTCATATTCTCCAATGCGGAAAATTTCAAAGACAACGCTCGAATTTCCTGCAGGACAACCGACTCGGGTTCCGCCACGGGTGTTGGTGATATTGGCATCACAGGTTGTAAGGCATTTCCTGCCTGTCTGCATTTACTACAACGCCATATTAGCTTACGATCCCCAAGCTTCTGGTAGCCGTTTTCAGTGACGCCCCCGCAATGGAAATTCATGAGGTTACAAGATTTACAGTGTGCACCATCGGATAAAGAGTCGCTACATACTCCGCACTTGTATGTATCCATCTTAGATAAAAAATGGTAATATCCAAAAAGTAAGTGGAAGTAATACGAAACTTTGAGAAACAGTGGTGTTCCTTTTAAAATCGACAGTAATTTCCACTAGACACAGCCGTATGTACCGAGGTCAACGACCGTACTGAAATTGAATACATTAACACAATACAGAAATAAACAATGAAACAGTGTTAGTAATATCAACATTTTACTGTTCTCTGAAACAATTTACCATTCTGTTTCAGAAGACAACGGTTTATTGACAAACTTTCATAATTTATTGAAGATTCAATAAACCATACTATACCATTTTATAGCACTAATTCTGTTTTTGTATAAAAAGCACATCAGTGGTTTTTTTTTCACCTTGACAACATCAACGAATATAACACACTGATAAGGTATTACCTAAGAAAAGATTACGCAACAGATTTCGCTAAAGCTGTTTTGATATAGGTACGAAAAAGAATTAATCGAGCCAAAGGTTAAAAAGTGATAAAGAAAGTATAATTTGATATCAAACATAGCACCGTGAAACTTTGATAAGGTAGTATAAAAAGTGGATCAGTTAGCTGTATTGTTACAGTTGACAGCGGCTGCCGCAACGATGAAGACTGTCTTAATCCTAGCTGGGCTCGTCGCCCTGGCATTGGGCGGTACCGTCCCTTCCCATCAAAACATCAAGCTGAAGGCTGGTAAGAATTCATTTGATATCGTTTGAGTTTGAGTTAGAGTCTTTCTAATCCTGGTCATCATAATCATTATTTCACATCGACTGATTCTGTGAGTCTCGCAACCAGCGAATTCCCGCAATATTGACTAGGTCATCAGTTCACATTGTAGCAAGCTTTCCTTCAATGCTGAGTCTTCCGGTACCCGGTCGCCACTTAAAATCCTTTTGGCCCCATCAACCATCTGTTCTGCAAGTAAAGTTCCCCTACTGCCACTTAAGTTTGGCGATTCTTCCGACTTTGTCATTAATCTTGGTCCTTCCAGAGGATATTCATTTCTGATTCGATTACGCAAGGAAACTCCTAGCATAGTTCCCTCTATTGCACTTTGAGTCACTTTAAGCGCCTTTTGATGAAGTTCATTGTGAGCGACCATGTTTTGATTCCATATTTTAAAACAGTCCCAGATTTTGAGAAAATAAAATGCAACTGATAAGATTGCCGGATTAGCATTATAATTAATACTGTGTGGAGAAAATCGTGAAAATTAGTCTTATCAATGTTTAAAAAATTCCTTTGACCAAGGTCCTTAGAGCAGTGGTGGCCAGTGGAAATGGCTCTGACTTACAAGTTGCAAGTCGAAGGTTCAAACCCAGCCAGGCGCGTTACTTTGTGTAATTTATTTCATCACCACTGCTCGCAAAGCGGTGAAGGAAAACAACGTGAGCCATTCCCTCTCGTAGAGAGGAGGCCTGAGTCTTAGCAGTAGGAACATTAAAAGGCTGATTATGTTATGATAAAGGATGGACTGTTATTTTAGGACGTTTCTAAATTACACCATATACTGCTTAACAGCCTTATGTATTATACTTATCACTACATAGTATAAAACAAAGTCACTTTTCGTGTCTGTCTGTCCCTATGTATGCTTAGATCTTTAATACTACGCAACGGATTCTGATGCAGTTTTTTTTAATAGATAGAGTAATTCAAGAGGAAGGTTTATAAGTATAATACACGCACAGTATAGTAGAGAAACACTGATGATTTTAGAGGTTTTTAATGTGATGTCGTAAATAAACACATTTTTTTGCGCTTACATTGCAAACGCTGGCTGAACCCTAAGAGATAGATCAAAATAATGTACTACAGTATTGTACACCTTAAAAAGATCTACAAAAAAGTCCGCGATGGTATATGTCTATCTTTTAGGTATAACCCACAATAACCATTTTTTACCTTTACTTTTTACGAGAAATAATGGCTTATTTACGAAACGATTTTAAGCAATACAGCATTAATCTTTATCCAATTAAGTACCTTAAATAAATTGTGCATTTAATATAGATCAATATGGTCCTTTACAGCGTGTAATTTAAGTGAATATTTTCGAAGATATTAAAGATTTAAAATGCTACACAATGTTACATAACTTGATTCTTTTAAAGATTGATACTCGGTTACTTCCAGATTGGTCCCATTTTTTTTCAAATCCAGTTCTGATAATGGAATCCATGAGGAATCGACGGAACTCCTCAAATATTCTAGGCACTATATAGTGATTTTGGTATTTTAATCGAGAACTAAAGCATTTACAGTCAAAAAGTAACATTTGATGAAGTGGAACTGATGAAGAATACCAGAAATGGCCAACGGAACTTCACCCTCACATAGATATCACAATGAAGATAGTTAAGTTACTATGACAATATAAATAAATAAATTTTTTTTTTTTTTTTGCTTGTTGTATCTGCAATCAGCATTTAGCTATAAGCAGATGCGCTGTAGGTAATGGCAGTTCGAGTGAGCCCTCCAGTGAGGACATCTCCTCTTAATTGGCTATATTTATTTATATAGCTATAACATCCTTTCGCTTTAGCCTCTTAATGTAGCTTCTGGTTGTCAGCTTAGCAGCCAATTGGTTAGGATGATTTTCCAACCTCCCCAAGTATGTCATTGCAGTTTTGAGGATTTCTTCCTTCACAGTGTTAATTTCAAGATAGTGATGTATTTCTGTGTTTGTGATAAACCATGGGACATTGCTCAGGTTTCTCAGTATCATATTTTGTATTCGCTGTAGTATAACTATATTAGAGTCACTGGCGCTGCCCCAGAGTTGTACACCATACATCCAGACAGGTTTCAAGATGCTTTTGTAGATTAGCAATTTGTTGTCGACAGATAGTTTGCTATTTCGGCCCAGTATCCAAGATAGGTGGTTATACCGTAGTTTAAGCTCTTGTCTTTTTGTTTTGATGTGGTGCCGCCATGTTAAGCGTCGATCCAGGTGTAGACCAAGATATCGTACACTATCTTGGTGAGGAAGTGTGGCATTTTCTAATTGTACTGGAGGACAGTTTCCTTGGCGCAGTGTAAAGGTAACATGCACAGACTTTGAAGCGCTAGCCTTTATTCTCCATTTTTGAAGCCACTTGGTCACATCGCTCAGGTTTCTTTGCAGTTTCTGTGTTGCAATCACAGGGTTTTTGTCGCTTGCCAAAATAGCAGTATCGTCAGCAAATGTGGCTGTAGTGACATCTTGTTCTCCTGGCAGGTCAAACGTGTATATGATGTACAGTACAGGTCCCAAGACTGACCCTTGCGGCACACCGGCCTCTATTTGGTAAAAGTCAGATGTAGACTCAGCTTCCTTCACTTGAAAGAGTCTCTCAGAAAGATAAGACTCGAGCAACAAGTAGTAGCTGTGAGGCAGGTTACTCTTGATTTTGCTAAGAAGGCCCTTGTGCCAGACCCTGTCGAAGGCCTGTTGGATATCAAGGAAGACTGCAGAGCAATACTCCTTCTCCTCCAAAGATTTTCTTATTTTGTTCACGACTCTGTGGACTTGTTCCACTGTTGAATGTTTCAGTCTAAAACCAAATTGATGTTCTGGTATGACATTGTTTTTCTCCAATATGGGTAATAGTCGGTGTAGCAACAGTTTCTCAAAAACCTTAGACAGAATCGGCAGTAGGCTTATGGGTCTGTAGGAAGTCACTTCATTAGCTGGTTTTCCCAATTTATGGACCATTAAAATTTGTGAGACTTTCCAGAGTTTTGGAAAATATTGTACTCTTAGCATGCTATTGAATAGAGTAGTAATAAAGACTATGGCCTTTTTTGGAAGTTGGCGTAGTACTTCTTTCGTGATTAGATCAAATCCAGGTGCTTTTTTGTCTTTGAGCTCTTTGTTGATGGTCCTCCAGACTTCACGTGTAGTTATTGGAACTGGTGGCGGCGACATTTGCAGGTCCTGATTGATAATATCATCAATTTCTTTCTCTGAACTTGGATCGCTTACATTATTCGGATGAAAGACATTGGCTAGGTGATGTGCAAAAGTATCTGCCTTATTTTGTGACGTACGCGCCCACTCATTGTTGGTTTTTAAAGGAGGTTTAGCTATTTGCGGTCTATCATAGTCTTTTGTGAACTTCCATAGTGAGTAGTTGGTGGATGCAGTGGCTGTGAGAGACTCCAGTTGAGATTCAAGAGTATTGTTGTGCCAGTTATGTAGCATGTTCTTTAAGTCTGTTGCCGCTTTTGTGAAATTATGTTTATCTGAGCTTAGTCGACTTTCATGCCAAATCCTTCTCAGCTTTCGTTTCTCAAGAATAGCTCTTTTGACTTCCATAGGGTAGTTATCCTGTGCCACGCGAGGGTTTAAGGCAGGGGTATTTATCCAGCAGGCTTCTTGGATCAGAGTTGTGATATATTTAGTAGCATTCTCAATGTCATCCTGTGTTTTAAGAGCTACTCTAAGCTCAATCTTCTCTTCCAAGAATTCCCGAAATGATATCCAATCTGTAAGTTTATTATAAAGCTTTTCTGGGTTTGAAGTCTCAACTAGCATAGTGCTGACAGTTAGAATTACGGGAGTGTGGTCGGACGAGCTGTCGTAGCAGGATTCAGTTTTAATGAAGTGCCTGCAATGCCCTTTCATAACAAAGAAGTCCAGAAGATCGGGAATTTTTTTAGGATCGGCTGGCCAGTAGGTCGGTTCACATGAGGAAGTAGTTTGAAGCTGATTTTTGTCTACGCTTATTTTTAATTGGCGTCCTCTAGTGGTGGTCAATCTAGATCCCCAATGTTCATTTTTGGCATTCCAGTCCCCTCCTGCAATAAAACGATGCCCAAGAGTATCGAAGAAGGCAGAAAACATGGATTCACTGATCTTGTGTTTAGGTGGGCAGTACACTGCAGAAACATTGAAATTTCCAGTTTTGTCCTGCACAGCAATAGTAGTAGCTTGGATGTGATTTGTTTTGTAGCATGGCATTAGGTGGTGCTTGATTGTTTTCTTTATGATCACGGCTGCCCCACCGTGGCCCGTTCCATCAGGGTGGTTTGTGACATAGCATGCATAGTCCGAGAATTTTATCAATGATGTACCAGTACAGTGGGCCTCAGATATAAGGAGGATGTCCAGTTTATGTTGGGTGATAAATAGCTCAACTTCATGTTTATTTGGAGTTAGCCCGTTGATGTTCCAGGTGGCTAGCCGTAGTGCAGACATTATGTTAGTTTATCAACTAGTTTTGCTATGAGACTCATAAGAGTGCTCATTTGTTGAAGGATAAGGTCAAATTTTTCATTGTTTTTAATAAGTATGTCTTCTAGTGACTGGCTTATTTGACCTGGGTGGTGGGTAATTGAACTGCTTTGGGTTGAGCAGTTGTTTTGTGGTGCCTGTTTTAAAGCTTCTGCATATGATAGTTGCTGGTCGTGTTTCAATGGGTTTTTGTTTAGGGTACTTTCAGTGTTTTTAACGGTGTTAGTTGTTAGTTGTCGTTTTATGTTTAATGTTGTTGTATTTTTGTTACTTTTTCTAGCTAGGATTTCTCTATAGACCTCGCAACCCTTATAGTTAGCAGGGTGAGGACCATTGCACAGGGCGCACAGTGCAGGTGTGTTGCGGTCACGCTTATGACATTCGGACGTTTTATGGGATTGTCCACATTTTACACATCTGAAGGGTCGCATACAGTAGTTCTTAGTATGCCCATACTGTTGGCAGCGCTGGCATTGCACAATCGTTTTCCTTTTCTTTGGTTCCTCTATAGTTACTGCTTGATGGTAGATATACTTAAGGTCAAGAATAGCCTTATTGTTGGGACCAGAAAATAAATAAATGGTTCTGAATGGTTATGTTGAAAATGGTATCATCGAAGTGATCTGATGATGATGATGGAGCCGGAAGGTAAGCATTGGAACTCCGTAATTGATCAATTACATTGATTAGCCGTGTTTGGGCTTATTAGAATTGTCATGATATGCACTTTGGCTATCTATCTATCTATTTATGGTTATAGTATGGTTTCCGCACTTAGTCCTATGTGGACCATTGTACGTGGGCCATGGCGGTCATAACCTTTGGTGGGCTCATTCCAACCAGCCCACCTCTTTCCAAAAAAATAGATTAGGCCTCTTAGGTTTTTCAGGGCATCAATAAGGGAGTTCGGGGATCCTAAGGTTCGTGTGCGTATTTCAGTGACACCTGTGCAGTCTAGGAGCACAAGTTGACTATAAGGTACTATCGAACTAACCTGATGATGGAGCCGGGAGGTGGATGGGGACTTCATAATAAAATAATGTATCCTAGCAGTGTTTGGGTTAATTTGGATAGTCATGAGAAATGGGTACTCTGGCTATACCTAAGTGCATCACAACTAAAAAGTGTGAAATAAAAAACTTTTTACAAAAAATAAATAACCGACTTCACTACAAAAAAAAAAAACAAACACTAAAACGATCACAATAACTTTTATTTTGGAACTCGGTGTTAAATAACAAGCAAACAATACCAGAAACACCGACTTCCGAAATTAAAGTTATTTTGATCGTTTTAGTGTTTTTAACCGACTTCAAAAAAAGGAGGAGGTTATCGATTCGGTTGTATGTTTTATTTATTTTTTTGTGTGTTATCTCTGAACTCCGTCGTTTATGGACCGATTTGCAAAATTTTTTTGGATCCATGATGAATCGAGAGAACTCCCCAAGTATTAAAGGTCCCATTTTTTTCAAAATCCAGTTCTGATGATGGAAAGTTCTGAATGGAAAGAAATTGTGGGAACTCCTCAAATATTATAGGCAATATAGTGATTTTGGTATTTTCATCGAGAACATAAGTATTTACAGTCAAAAAGTAACATTTGATGAAGTGGAACTGATGAAGAAGACCAGGAATGGCCAAGGGAACTTCATACTCACATAGATATCACAATGACAGTTAAGCGACTATGACAATACAAATAAATAAATGGTTCTGAATAGTTATGTTGAAAATGGTATTGTAGCGACATCTATGGCGTCACATAAGAACTAATCATGCATCACGCAATCAAAGTTCTCCGCTCGATTAGAACATATAGAATAGCCCGAAATCATATATCGGGCAGATGCCCACCAGACATAACACCCGTCTGGTCGGAGGATCCTCCCTTTTTAACGGAGGTTTGCGGGACTTTACACTCTGTTCCGCCTACCTCCAAACTGGTGACCCTCGACAAAGAACGTCAGCACAGCCTTTGTGCAGCCACTACTTCGTGACGTCATCGTCATCATCACTTCCTCAAGCTTTCACGCAGCGAGCCATACAGCCAGCACCCACGGCTATAAAGGGTGTCCTGACCACCAGCTTGCATACCTGTTCATTGTCATCACCCTCAGCCTCATCAGCGACCTTGGCGAAGCAAACTTCACCTTCGGCCAGTCACATGAAGAGCCACGAAGAACCTCTCCAGGTCGACGTAAGCAGTCAAGCCACTACGTCGCACAGCACCGCTCTGACTCACTAGAGCCAGCGGCACTACTCCGATTCACTGGAGCCTGCAGCATCATCCCGACTCACTCGGAAACCACCACCCCGACTCACTGGGGCATCATCCCGACTCACTGGGACATCATCACCCCGACTCACTGGGGCATCATCCCGACTCACTGGGATAGCACCACCCCGACTCACTGGGACATCACCGCAGACAGTTCCGACCCACTGGAACCAACCTGCCACTGGCCTGGCACGCATCAAGAACCATCAAGAACCATGCGATCTCCGATCTCTGGAGGGGAGTGATGTAGCGACATCTATGGCGTCACATAAGAACTAATCCTGCATCGCGCAATCAAAGTTCTCCGCGCAATTGGAACATATCTGAACAGCCCGAAATCATCTATCGGGCAGTAGCTCACCAAACATAACACCCGTCTGACCGGAGGATCCTCCCTTTTCAAAGGCGGTTTTCGGGACCTTACTCTCTGTTCCGCCTACCTCCAAAGTATCATCGAAGTGACCTGATGATGATGATGGAGCCGGAAGATAGGCACCGAAACTCTAATTAATCAATGTATCCTAGCCGTGTTTGGGCTTATTAGAATTGTCATGAGATGCACTTTGGCTATCAGGTACTATCTAACTGATCTGATGATGGAGGAAGGTGGAAAGTAGACTCAGGAACTTCATAATAAAACAATGTAACCTAGCCGTGTTTGGGTTAATTGAAATTGAATTGTAATACCATCCAATTTACCGTTCCAATATAAACGCCTACAATTTCCGCTAAAGATGTCTTTTGCAATGACCATCAATAAATCGCAGGGTCAAACTTTCAACGTTGCAGGCTTAGATTTGAGCGTTGAATGTTTTTCACATGGCCAATTTATATGTCACTCTTTCAAGAGTAACCTCAAAAGAAAACATGTTTGTATTATCTAATGACAAAAAATCTATGAACGTTGTGTATAAAGACATTCTGTAGTATATTTAATACTAGCGACTTGCCCTGGTGCAATGCTGGACAAAACTGCATCAAATCCATTGCGTAGTTTTAAAGATCTAAGCGTGCATAGGGACAGACAGCGGGAAGCGACTTTGTTTTATATTATGAAGTGATCAGCATTGCACCCGTGCGAAGCCGGGACGGGTCGCTAGTTATATTATATTATACTTTGTGAGTATGGCAGTTATTAATGAAGTATTATTTTACAGTGAAACCCGAATTCATGACGTACCAGAAGAAAATTCTAGCACTTTTTGAACACTCGAAACAACTTGACAGAAACTCTGAGTACTACAAAATTGGTAAAGAATATAACATCGAAGCAAACATCAAAAATTACTCTGTAAGTATTTTTATTATGGACGTAAATACCGTTGCCAAAAAAATGTGACGTCATTTTAATGAGATAGTTAACGCAATGCATTTTTGCAGAACAAAAAGGCTGTCAATGAATTCTTGTTGCTGTATAGAACCGGAACCCTGCCAAAATACCACAAGTTTTCTATCTACTATGAAAGGATGAGAGATGAAGCCATCGCTCTATTCCATGTAATGTATTACGCTAAGAACTTTGACACCTTCTACAAAACCGCGGCTTGGGCCAAGATTTACCTGAACGAGGAACAGTTCCTGTACGCGTACTACATTGCCGTCGTTCAAAGGACTGACCTTGATGGCATTGTTCTGCCGGCGCCTTATGAAGTCTATCCTCAGTTTTTCTTCAACATGGAGACTCTGCTAAGGATGTACCGCACCAAGATGCAAGGTGGTTTGTTCGACGTTGAATCTGCTGCCCAATACGGTATCGTGAAAGAAAACGACTACTATGTATACTACGCCAACTACTCCAACTCCTTGACTTACCCCAACCAGGAACAGAAGCTGTCATACTTCACCGAAGACATTGGTTTGAACTCCTATTACTACTACTTCCACTTACAATTACCATTCTGGTGGAAGTCCATCAAATTAGGTATATACAAAGATCGTGTAGGTGAATATTTTTTCCATTTCTATCAGCAAATTCTGGCTCGTTACTATTTGGAGCGTCTATCTAACGGTATGGGTGAAATTCCTGAATTCTCTTGGTACTCTAAATTCAAGACTGGTTACTATCCCCAACTGACTGGAAACTTCTTACCTTTCGCGCAAAGAAGCAACGACTTCGACATCCATACTGAGAAGAACTACGAAAACATCCGCTTTTTGGACTCCTACGAGAAGACATTCTTACAATTCCTGCAGAAGGGCGAATTCAAGACTGTAAGTAACAACAAATTAAATTTGTACTTTTTCAAGATGATTTAATAGGTATTTACTTACATAAAACTAACGCACAAACAAAATATTTCCAGCCCGAGAAGGAAATAAACTACGTTGGCAACTACTGGCACATGAACCAAGATCTTTACTCCGAGAAGAGCAATAAGGACTTACACCAGTATTCTTATGAGATTATCGCTCGTCACGTGCTCGGCGCCAGTCCCAAGCCTTTTGACAAGTAAGTGTTTACAATGAAAATTTTTATAAGCTTCAACCTTGACGAAATATCAAGAATTATAAGTACATAAAAGACTGTACGTAGTTGAAATTAAATTGGTTTTTAATTATTTCAGTTATGCTTTCATGCCGACTGCTCTTGACTTCTACCAGACTTCGATGCGTGACCCTGCATTCTATCAGCTCTACCAGAGAATCGTCGATTACCTTATTGCCTACAAAGAGTACGTTAAGCCTTACTCTCACGAAGATCTTCATTTCGTCGGTGTTAAGATCAACGACGTCAGAGTCAGCGAACTGGCCACTTTCTTCGATTACTTCGACTTCAACGCCACAAGCAGCGTGTTCTTTAGTCAGGAGGAGCTCAAGACTTACCCTACTGGTTTCGTGATCCGTCAACCTCGTTTGTACCACAATCTCTTCACAGTATCTGTTGACGTCAATTCTGATGTTGCATCTGATGCTATCTTAAAACTTTTCATTGGTCCTAAATACGATCCCAACGGATACCCAGTTAACATCGAAGACGATTGGATGAAATTCTACGAACTGGACTATTTCGTTCAGAAACTCGACCCTGGTGAGAACAAGATTGAACGCAAATCCAACGAGTTTGTGTTCTTCAAGGACGACTCCATCCCGATCAACGACATCTACCTCTGGTTAGACCAAGGAAAGGTACCTTATGATATGTCTGTTGTGCCCTACAACCTGCCCAGGAGACTGATGCTGCCTAAGGGTACTCCCGGAGGATATCCATTCCAGATCTTTGTATTCGTGTACCCATACAACAGCTCTAAGAAAGGAGGGGATGTATTCGAGAGCTACATCTTGGACAACAAGCCTTTCGGTTATCCATTCGACCGTCCCGTGCGTGAGGCTTACTACAGACAATCCAACATGTTCTTCAAAGATGTTCAAATCTACCACAAGGACGCTTTCTTCCCTTATGAGCTTAACGTTCCTTCTTACTTCCAATCCTATAAGAAGCAGTAAGATGATTTATGTAGTTTAGGTTAGGAGAATATGTACGTGTAAATCGCAATTGAATAAAATATTATTGTTATTATATAATATTTGTTTTATATTCCTACTGGAGTAATTCTAATAGATTAAATCCCGCATACTACAGGCATACACCACAATACTACAAGTACACGTAACTGTTTTTTTTTCGAAGTACCTAGTAATTAGTCCTGTACCGTGGATGCGTTCTTAAACATGTAAACTCACAAATACAAGACACTCTGACCCGGAACAGCTATCTGTAGGCCGTACGGTCACGAGCAATCAGATATATACATTGTCAAAACGTGTTCATCCGTTTAGTTAGGGGTTGATATACTCGATAGAAGCGTATGGGTAGAAAGCTCAGACAAGGCAGACCACAAAAGAGATGGAGTGGCGACGTCATAAAAACAGCAGGAAAAATATGGAGCAGAGTAGCCTGAGACAAAATAATGTGAAAACGACTAGAGGAGATTTTTATTACCCGACTACGGAGGGTTATGATTTTGACAGGCTATGTATGTATGTGAGTTTGTTCATCTGTTCCCACATAGCTCCTAATCTACTTATCGGAACTCGACGTATGAGGTATTGTTAGAACCGTCTTAATTGTCCGCTGAACATAGGTTACGTGACGTGTCACAAAACTTGATATGGCGCCCTCTAGCGGACAAAAAGTAATGTGTAAAAAATAAAAATGGAGATAAATACGCCGTGTTTGGTATCATTTGAAAGGGCTTTACTTGTACATTTCCAAAATATTGTTCAAATTTAAAGTGACGCCCTCTAGCGGACAAGAAGTCATGAGTTAAAAAAAATGTTAAGATAAATACACAGTGTTTGATATCATTTGAAAGGACTTCACTGGTATTTATCAAAATATATCATCAAAATTCAATGTGGCGCCCTCTGGTGGACAAAAATTAAGTTACCATTATTAATTAGAAATTTTAAATTTAGCTTTTGCAAATGGTATAGAAAGCACAGTGATTTAACACCGAAATAATTAAAATAAAAAAAAAGTAAAAAAACTAAAACCCGACTACGACAAAAAAAACGACGAAACTAAAAGTATGAAACAAGATTTCCAGGATGCTGAAATAAACAAGGTAAAAAGAAAAGCCGTAGTCACACGTTATTAAAGTGTTTCGGTTGTTACCTATAACGTGTGACTGCGGTTTTTCTTTTTACCTTGTTTATTTCAGCATCCTGGAAATCTTGTTTCATACTTTTAGTTTCGTCGTTTTTTTTGTCGTAGTCGGGTTTTAGTTTTTTTACTTTTTTTTATTACCGCTATCTAGCGGGTCCTTGTACAGAATAATTAATATACAACTATTAAAAATTAAGAAACAAAAATACTACTTATGTTAATTAATGGGTATTCATTAGTCCAGTAACGAAAAAAAAAATGTAGAAGAAAAATAAAGCTATTTTTATTTTATTTATTTATTTGATTACTTGACATTTATTTACCACCAGTGGATACCCTGCGTGTGCTATTGAAGTAAAAAATTAAATACATTTTGTTTATTTGTTGGAAAAAAAGGAAACCACGCATTTTTTTAATGAGCTTTTTTAAGGTGGGAAATCATCCAATGACTTCTCCCACCATAGGGTGGAGCAAGAGGGTGTGTCAGACTTTTACTGACTAAAACCAAATCTGTCCTTGAGTTGAACTTTTCATAAATTCCGATTTCCCATTCGCATCCCTAGCGAATCGGCCCCGTTGGGCACTCTCCGGTTTTGCAGACATCTCTTTGAGACGCGCGTAGAACACTACGCGCCGTTTCGGACGGTTACCGGATAGCCGGACGGCGAGCTACCCATAGCTCGTTGTCCGTAAGCCTAGGGTAGCTGGGAGTCGTGGCCCCAGCCGCTGCGATGGGTCGCGGCTGCCTGGGCCATGATTATGGCGTGTCCAACAAAAACCATATTAGGGTATGTCTTGCTTACTGATGCAGGCTGAATTAAAAGGAATGTTATCTAAAGTCAGCTTATAGAATTCTTGTCCATTTACCTATGAAGAAAACTTTTATTCAACTTTGCAAGCACTTTGTAAAACTAGTAACTTTTATGGCAATAGATTAAATCAGACAATGGAATGCTAATGTCTGACTGACCTATCGCGTACCACCTACATAAAGTTCATTAACCTTTAGACTACATTAGTAACACAAATCAAAAACTCAAAATGCAATTTTGCCAAAAATAATCCGGTTATAAGGTCAAAATTGGTGATAATTTATTAGTTAGAATCCATTGCTGAGTTTGATTGGGAGTTAAGATTATGTGTTAGTACTAAGGGAGCAATGGTCATCGTATTGAGTAGTTCCGTGTCGCCGTGGGTGGGTTTGCGCAAGCTTAGAAATGGCGTCGCACGCGCCATCAATTTCAATCGAATGCGATTTGTGTGACGCGAGAAAGGATCTAAATTATAGTGTTATGCGTTGTAAGTATTAACGCAGTACTTGTGTTATTTTATTTATTAAACAATTCATGTACACACATATAACAAAAGATAAGAAGAAGGAAACAGAAAATTAGCACAAAGGATAGTTAATTCTACAGAAATCTCTACCAACATACCTGCGAGAGGATAGGTGGAAAAAAGAGATGTAAATACCGTTTGTAAGAGTAATAAGAAAAAAATGAAAAGCACAAACAAAACAGTTATCATTGAAATAATATACCATATAATATATACTATCATAAATATACACATACATACACATAGTAGAATAAAATATATCACTATAACTACATTTAGTTTCTGCTTCATCCTCTCAACCTAGTCAACTTTGGGGACGCCACAATTATGGCAGTAAGTCCCCTCTTTGAGGAGTGGCTGGAAAGACAACCTTCCGCATGACTCAGGTCCTCATTGGACATGGTAAGTTCGGGAGGTTCCTGCACCAGATTCGTGCGGAAGAAACGCCCGGGTGTCGCCATTGTGTGGACAGCCCGGAGGACACGGTAGAGGTGTGCTCCGCCTGGGCAGAGCACCACCGTGTCCTCGTGGGGGCGATCGGCGGCAGCGATCTCTCGCACCGGGCCTTGGTACAGGCCATGGTCCGGTGCGAGGAGGATTGGCAGGCGGTCGCCTCCTTCTGTAAAGCAGTTATGCTAGCAAAGGAGGCGACCGCACGCGCGAGGGAACGGCCCTATCGCCCCAGCCACCGGGATCCCTCTGTCAAGCGTTCACCATGGCCGCCGTTCGCTTTTGCAGCGACGGCACCCACACCGGCGCCCCGTAAATGACCATGGTCCAAACAATTGCCGCGTGGAGCCTTCGGCAGGAGGCGTCTGGACCCCCAAGGTTGGGCAGGAGCCCCAGTCCATTCCAGTTTGGGAATCAGACGTCAAAAGTGCTTCACAAAGTTCCATCGACTGTCGAGGACGAGTCCCAGGTACTTCATCGTCGACCAATTTCGACGTCGAGAGATGAAATAAATTACACAAAGTAATGCGCCTGGCTGGGTTTCAACCCGCGACCTACAACTAGTAAGTCGGAGCCGTTACCACTCGGTCACCACCTCTTAGTAGGAACACAGGTGGATTTTACTCAGTAAAAGTCTGACACTCCCTCGCTCCACACAAGCACTCGTGAAAGTAACAAAGTTCAAGTTGGTAAATAAGTTAAAATAAAAATTCTGACCACAATGCTAGCAGGAGCTTGGACCAGCCTTATTTCTAACCCTGCAAACGTTGTGCACGTCACGAAATGTGTCAACCGCCACACTGTGTCAAGTGCGCGCGCGCATGACGCAAGCGACGCACGCGCAACGTGTAATGCACGCCGTGCTAGTGAAAGAGCATGTGTTCTAGTGTTGAGTTTGACTGAGGTTTTCCTGCCAGTCATGTTTACAAAGAACGGTCACAAATTGGTTTGGTTGAACAAAAATAGATATGTGTTTTTTTTCTAAATCACCTGTTTTAACTTGCAGTAAATATTTTAATGTAATTTAGATTGGCTGACTTGTAGAGTAATGACAACAAGTCCTTCTTAGACCGAAGTAGCCATTTACTCACACGTATTGTGATAATTGGCTCGGTTGTCGCTATGGTTGAACAAGTGGCTGCTGCCCTGCGTGCCGAAGGTTCGATTCCCGCACGAAAAAAAAATTAGATGGTCTACTCATGGTGGCCGGGTCTGGGTGTCTTGTGTATGTGAGTTTACATATTAAAACAATAGTGTCTAGGAAAACCAGAAGTCAAAAACTGAATTTATAAGGAGACGTTACGGGCTAAGTAAAATTTGCTCGCTTTTCAACGAGGACTAGGCCCGGGCCGACAGCGCCTCAAAGAGGTATCAACTAGGGAATCCAATCCCGCATCAAAATTGCAATGCGGGATTGAAGTCAGCAATCCCGCGGATCCCCCGGATTTGCGGGATTGAAATATTTTGTTTTAATAAGGGAGATACTCAAAGGTAGTCCGCGAAATTAAAATTGACTGTAGTTTTTTTTGCATTTTGCGAGAACCACTTTGACCTGCAAAGTGCAAAAAGAACAAATTAAGACAATTTTTTTTTTTCGTCCATATACGATTTATTATAATATTACAATATTATCAATAAAAATATAATTATTCAATTACGCTAACGAACATCAAAGCTAATAAATATTAATAAATAAATAGGAATTTATACTAACTAAAAATAATAATATTTACAAACGGGTAGAAAAAGAAATTATTGGGCATCAAAAAATTCATCCACATCGATATCAATGGGAAAAGTGCCCAGAACGCTGGCAGCATTGCCACGTTGGATAGCAATGCTGATTTTTGTCCGAAGAAAAGCCCAGCCCTCTGGTCACGCGAAGAGTCGACCAGTTGTTTGCTGATATCACGGACAACTCGATGAGCGCTCGGACCCCATGGCCCTAGTGTTTCAACCCCAAACGGCTCAAACATATAACTTCCGATGAGGTTATTATATTTACGCCGTTTGAGGTTTTCTGCACTTGCAGCAGCCGCCCCAGCACAGCCTGCCGTACTCAGAAGATGGGATGGCGCAAGGGTGTCGACACATGTTGCATCCCACACCAAAGGCCTACCTAACTTCCAGGGCATTATGGTCATCCCGTCTGGCCTCTTTCCATCGTCGCGTGCCAAGCCATTGGGTTCTAAAACAGCTGGCACCCCGGTGGTGACAAGAGCTCGACGGATGATGTCATTAATGCTTGCGTGCCTAGCTATCCGACCAGCGCTTTTACTGCAGGATAGGCCATGGTGCCCGAGGCGGTCGACTGCTTCACCGCATTGACACCGATGTGGAGCTCCGCTAGGAGCACCCAATCACAGGCATGTAGCGATCCGGAAGGTGGTGTTACTCAGCATAGTACCTATGTTGGGCGACGGTAGTGTCTGTAGCCAGAGGCCCGACTCCCATTCACCCACAGCCAGTAGGCGGGCACGCTCAGCAGTATTGGTAGACGTGTTAATAAGGTTATTCCGTACCAAACTGCAGAGTGGCTCATCCCACTGTCTCTGGGAAGATGGGTTCTCGGGCAACGCCTTGTCCGGGCAAGCCATTTTCCAGGCGCTTACGGCATTGGCCAAGCACGGCACCTCACAGCTAACCAATGATGGAGTCAAAATTCTATTGGTCAACTGTTGAGTGCTGTGGACCGAAGACAGAAACGCCGCGCCGGTAGGCTTACACTAGAAATTTTGCGGATGCCGAGCCCACCAAAACGAATGGGTAGCGTAGCTTGTAGCCACGCTCGGTCATCCAGGGCCACATTTAAGAGGGAAGTCAGGGTATATCGAATGGTCTGATCAATTTTGTCCAAGAGATGTGGCTGCTTCCATCAAGGGGAAGAGCGGAGAAAATACATGAAATTTGGTGCAAAACAACAATACCGTATGAGGGTGAAAGCTGAATGAAGGGTAATTTTTGATAGTATTTCCGAAATGTTGTTAAAACGTTCAATTTTGTCGTCAATGAATAAAGAAAAACTGTCTTCCAAAATTGGAGAACCTAGGAGGTGCAGTGAACTTTTATCTAAAATTTTGATTTCTGGAGCTATTGCATAAAATTTCTGTAGAATCGATTGTCTGTCGGTATTGTCTGAAATAAAAATTTCACATTTTGAATGGTTGAGGTCAAGGCCAATGGATTTGAATTGGTTTTTGAGAAATTTGAAATCTTCTAAAACGGTTTCTACGTCACCTCCCAGAGCTCCATCATCTAAGTACCACACGTTAAATTTTGAATTTAACTGTTGGATGATTGGATGAATAGCCAAGCTGAAAATGACTGGCCCGAGAGGGTCACCTTGTTGGCATCCAACTGCAGATTCCAAAACATTATCTTTGTATAATAATTTAGATGGGTGCCTATAGCACTGCCACAAAAAGCCGAAAATTTCAGGTAGCTCTTTTTTTGCTTCAGCCAACAAAGTGTCCCTGTTAACTGAATTGAAGGCGTTTTTAACGTCAACCTTGAGGATGACCTCGCCCTTATCAGAATTATTAAGACAATTTGAATTTTACAGAGGTATGTATGTATAATCAGGATTTAGGAAGTTTTTTTTATGATTTAACTGATATTGATTACCTTTCTTTCGACTTCCGAATTAGGATTCGCACAAAGCAAAATAGAAATTCTAAATAATATAGCTGTACGTAAGGTAAAAAATTGAAAACAAAATTATTTTCCATGGGTACAAATTTTACAGAAGAGTCACGAGTTCCATGGAAAGTTGTTAAATCACTTGTTAATGACGCTGTACTAGATCTAATAAATAGTTAATCAGAACGGCGCGTCGTCTTAACCCATATTTCTTAGAAAAAAATCAATCCCGTAAGTTTTCCGAGGTACGGAGTGTTAGTAATACCCTAGGTAAACTTAGAATCTTTTTCATCAAACGCTTGTAATACTTCCAAAGTATATTTTTGTTTTCGATGACCTCTCTAAGGTTATTTGTTGATAACTCTACGCTTAAAGTGACATACAAAAACAATTGATCTAAACACAAGATTCGTGGGGGGTCGCTTGTACAGTATCTACGTTCCTAATTCATTTTTGACAATATCTGTATATATAGATACTGGTCACTATAGAAATTGGTCACAGATCATTTGTTAGAGGTTAGTTCCACACTCCTGCTGTGTTCCAAGGAGTTAGTCATTGTTGCTTAGCTGAGTTTTATGTTGAAGTAGCTGCTGCTACACCTCACCTGCGTGAATGTAGAAAATTGTCCCAAGGGAACACACTCCCGAGATAAAAAGTATCCTATAGCACATAGGATTATATTACAGAATATGGTCTACAGGTGTGCCAAATTTCGCGAAAATCCATTCAGCTTTTCGAACGTGAAGTGACACACAAACTTTTGCCTTTATATTTTTTTTTTATTAAGTTTTATTATTAGTTTTTTGTTATCTATTATTATTTTTATTTGTTATTTTTTTTGTCTTTAGTGTGTGATTAGTAACTGAAGGAAAATATTTGGTGGGTCCGGGGTAATTTTGTTCGGCTTTCGCAGTTTGGAATATTTTTTAGTTTTAGTTATGGAAAATTAGTATAAATAAAATAATGGCCTACTACGGAATAACGAATTTTAATACATAATTGTTTTAACCTTTTGAGTGCGTAATTAGAGACAAAATAGTAAGACAATGGCGCGTGAACGCCGGCGTTAATGCGGGGATCAACAGCTTAATTGTAATTGCTTCAATTTTGAACTGTAATAAATTAACACTTACCAAAAGAAAACTCTTTAGCTGAGAACCAAGCCGCTTTATTTTTGTCGCCATTGTTTATGCCTCGTTTAAACCTGAAAAAAAAGAGGATCATTTTATTAGGGACAGTTGTGAAATATTATTATTATTACTCCGGTTATTCATTAATTCAATTCAGACTAGTGTCCATATGTATAGTGTTAGTAAAAATACATAAAATAGAAACTTAGGAATAAATATTAGTACTTATTAATAATTTTTATGTATTTACATAAAACATTAAATATAACAAATTGTATCGCACCGGTATTAGGAACAGGGTCCAAGCTACCAGCGGTCAGGGCTCCAGAGAAAGGATCTTATTATTAATATTTATTATGGGTCAGTATATCTCAGAACCCTGTGGTCCTGGACCTTGGGAAGGTGTACGAGGAACCGAAACCAACTCGCAGAGGCCCTTTAGACACTAATGAAACATGGTACCATGACGATTATCCCTGTACGCGCTATGCTAGTGCACCCAAGGACAACACCCGGTTAGTGAAAAACTATTGCAAAATATTATAGATTAGCTTTTGCCAGCACCTTCATATAATATAAAAATGCATAAAGCCTATGCCAGTCAGGAATAAAGCAGCTTTTTATCAGTGAAAAAATTTTAACAATCAGACCATCACTTTCAGGAATTACCTCCTACAAACAAAAAAATCAAAAATACAAACTTTACTTCTTTATAATATTAGTGTAACAAAGATAATAAGGGCTATCTTTTTTGGAGTCTTAAATGGACTGGTTCCTGGAACTGTTTTTTTTTGGATGGGTAAATCATATAATGACAAATCGCGCTCTTGGGCGGAGCGGTAGAAAGTGTCAGACTTTTACTGACTAAAAACCCACTCCCGTTCCTTCGTTGCCTTCGTCCCAGGGCCCCGGGTTTCGTTTTCATACTACCCATGGCCCTAGTAGGCTTCGACCTTGCTGGGCCCTAGGATTTGCTGACATCTCCCTGAGGCGCGCGTGGAACAATACGCGCCGTCGACGACTTTGGCTCAGTCCGGATGGTTACTATGTTAAGATTTTGGCCAGAGGGTGACTTGAACACTCAATAAATGGGATTATTACTATTATTATTATTTATATTTCTCTATGATTTATTTATTACCGTCCACAACTTGAAGGATAGTCCCATTAGTCAGGGTTCTATTACAAAACTGACAACACTAGAGTAAGGGCGCTCAGTAAGGTAATGTGCCATGTGTTATGGCCATCACGTACTACTGCGTAATGTCGATGGCGTGGTGAAGGTCTAGGAGATAGGAAACACCATATAAAGTGGGTGATGTCAAGTTTGAAGATGGGTTTTGGAGTGTCTCGTGTCGTGAATTTAATAAATATGTATAATAGTGTATTTTTGGTGACTTGTACTATGAACCAGGGAGCGCGAACTGTTCTAAATTATTAGATGAATTATGAGCATATGTATCTATGGAACCATTTGGATATAATTACTTGTTAGGAATATTTTAGGTCTTAAACTATTTGGCTAAAATAATTGTACTGTAAGACCAAGGTGGAGAGATGAGTCTGACAACCGGAGGGAATGGCCCGCAATGACTGAGTACAGGTGTGTGAGGAAAAGGGAGAAGGCGGCCTTGGCCCAACAGTAAGACATAATAGGCTAACAACAAAAGTTGTTCTTGGTTATTTTTATGAGAAAAAACTGAAAATTTTTGTGCCAAAAAAATAAGGTAGTTTTCCATTTTTAGGGTTTCATACCCGAAGGGTGCCAATGGAACCCGTCCGTCTGTCAGTGGGATGTATCTTGTAAACCGTAAGAGGTAGAGATTAGAATTTTTTACACAATATGTATTTTTATTACCGCTACACCAATAAATAATAAAATTAAAAAGGAAAAACGAAACTTATCTGGCCGAAAATTTTGGTTTCTATGGATTCTACGGAAAAACGCGAAATTACGTAATAATAATACCACTATACGCGCGAGGGGTAAACCAGTTTTTTTATATATATAAAAAACTACACATACTCAATTCTAAATTCACAGCTTATTAAGTTCAATAAAGTGTTGCACAAAATTTTAGAATATTGACGTAACAGTGGTAACGTAGTTGGAGTTACCATCGACCTGATAATAAAATAAACATAAAAGAAAAAATAACTATTATTATAGTCTGAGATCGACCTGATTCTAAGCATTGTTCGGGAGATAAGGATCAACTCGTGACTTAGCGAAAATTCAGAGTTTATTCAAGTTTAGTTGCAAAAATTATGATTCATAATAAAATGTAGGTTTTAAAGATTTAGAAAGAACTCATTGTGAGTTGCATGTTACGAAACTGAATGAAAGAAAGAATGTGTTTTTTTTTAAAGATGAATTAGGATCAAGGTTAGGTAGGTTTATAAAAACGGGTAGGTACGTACATATTTTACAATTAAAAGATATATAACAAAAAAATAACCGACTTCACTAAAACGAAAACACTAAAAGGATTAAAATTAACTTTAATTTCGGAAGTCGGTGTTTCTCGGTATTGTTTGTTTCTTATTTAACATCTACTTTCTGAAATTATTAGTGAAGACGGTTATTTTTTTTAAGTTTTTGTATTACACTTTTTAGTTGCAATACACTTATAACCAGAGTGCCTATTTCTCATGCTGCCAGGTTACATTGTTTTATTATGAAGTTCCTATGTCTAACTTCAATCTTCCGGCTCTATAATATTTGAGGAGTTCCCTCGATTCTTCATGGATCCCATCATCAGAAATGGATTTAAAAAAAAATGGGAAAAATTTGGAAGCATATAATTTAAAGAAAAAAAAATTTGCAAATCGGTCCGTAAACGACGGAGTTCTGAGGTAACACACATAAAAAATAAAAAAAATCAACCGAATTGATAACCTCCTTTTTGGTATAGTCGGGTAAATTCTAAAGAATTTCCATAAAGAAAACTAAAATCAAAGTAAAACAGATGTGTCTCATACATTTGTGAATAAAAATAATAACAAACTATACAAGCACTTTTCTTACTATCAGTACTTTTGCGCCTTTTATCTACGTACATAGGTAGACATTTGCAGACCGGGCGAGTTGGGACTAGTGATAACTCTGGACGAAGCCTATTGGGTTATTTATTAATCGTAGTGCGCGTAGGAATTATTATCGTTTGAGATTTTATATCGCTCTTCAAAAATTGTATCGAATAAATTTTGAAGTGCGCGCTTAACCTAAAATTAATTAATTTAAGCTCACATGGTTCTTACTTTTTTTAAAAAAAAAACAGGCGTTAACAAATAACCTAAAACTTGTCTAGAAGGTGCAAATTCACCGCGATTTTGTCATGTGAGTTCGCGCGTTAACTGGACGCAACAGGCATCTCTAGTCTTTCTGAATCTGATGATGAAAACGAAGTGCACGCGACTTACGCGCGTATTTTGAATTCACACGTTGCTTGTGACATCTGTTAAGACCTATTAAGATGTCTTAGGACCTATTTGGCATAGCCGTGAGACACACAATATTGATGTATTTAAGTTTATATACATATACATAATTCTTACTGCATCGTGTGTACATGTGTGCCAAATAAACGTGTTTTCTTTCTGTCTTTCTTTTTCTTTATTTCTGTCTGTCTTTCTTTTTTACGTGAAGACCCGGCGCCAATGTGAGTTGAGCTTAAAAGAGGCTGCACAATGCTGCATTTCTCACAGTTATCGGATAACGCGTTTTCTGTTCGTTGCCTCATATCGTGTGTGTATTACAAGTGTATGCTAATATATGTTTAATGGTTTACTTGATGGGCTTCTGTGTTTTTCGATAAAGCTACTGAATTTTTATACGTTCTTCTATTTAAAAATAACAATTTCAAGAACAGTTTCTATAAGTTTGGCAATGGAGCTGACTGTTAGCATGTCAGCCTTATTTTAGTTTTGTTTTCATGGAGTTCTCTATTGACAAGTATATGATTCTCTATTTATTACAAACAACAAAATATGAAACACGTTATATATAATAAATTTTAATTTCTTATGAAAAAAAAAATTAAGTTACGACTGCCCCCCTAGCCAAGTCACAAACGATAAACGTAAACTCTCAGTAGTCTTTAATAGATTTTCAACTTTATGCTATTAGATATAAAGTTGAAAATCTATTGAAGATTACATAGTGTTTTCGTTCGTTCCGGTCGCTAACGCTCAGTAGTCTTTAATAGATTTTCAACTTTATGCTCTTAGGTATAAAGTTGAAAATCTATTGGAGATTACTAAGCGTTCACGTTTATCGTTTGCAACTTGGCTAGGGGGGCTGACTTCTGAAATTAAAGTTATTTGTATTTAGCTCTATTTGGATGGGTGGAGAAGGAGAGGGAGGTCAAAGATGGGTGGATAGAAACAATGAGTCAGTGGCCAACAAGTAAAATGGCACAACAGCAGAAAGATTTTGCTCTTTTTATTCGAGGGTAATTCGACAAATAAAAGTTGAAATACACAGCAAACACTTAATTTTATCTTCAAATTTTCTGAGTCAATTTAAAATCATTTTGACCCATAACTAACCCAATAGAGAGTTAGTTAATAGGGGTCAAAATGATTTCACTGAATG
Organism: Mythimna impura; assembly: GCA_905147345.3. Lineage (NCBI taxonomy): Eukaryota > Metazoa > Arthropoda > Insecta > Lepidoptera > Noctuidae > Mythimna > Mythimna impura. Next base: position 27,121,895 of record LR990343.1, on the reverse strand, counting down.
ATCACAGATACTAACTTGATTATAATGGACAAAAAGTTTATGACAATTGCGTTGCACAGAATGTTAATTTGAATAATAGGTAATTAAATAAAAGAAACACCTTGGCGCCCAGTTTAATTCCTTTTTTTCCCAAAGGCATTAAAATTTTAAATAACTATTTTGACCACGGATGTAAATATTAAAATCTTGGTGACTAAGAATTAAAAAAAACATAAAACAAGCTGCCAAAATAATCATAGGTAATCTTAATCGTTTGCACGTTGAACCTTGAATGAATTTGATTTATTTGCTTAATGCAGCTTATGTGCATAAATATATTTGAATATATGTCGGCGGTTATATCTGGTTGTTTTTAATTTGTTAGTCAAATAAATGACTATATTTACTTACAAAGAAATGATTACTGATTACTGTTTGTGTTTATACTTTTCAAAGAACTGAATTTAAAAAAAACAGCAAAGTTGGCGCAGTGGTTGAGCAATTGGCTGCTGCGCTTCCTGTCGTGTGTTTGATTCGTGCAAGCAGGAGTAATAATACCTGACAAAGCCACGTTTAATAAAATCATATAAATCACATAAACAAGAAACGATAATCTGTATAACTTGTAACTGTATAACAAATTTTGAACAAATATTCATAAAGTAGGTAACTAGTACTATGAATAGGATTTAAATATTAACTAGCCGACCTAAGACTAAATATGATTTGACTCTGTAATTTTAACTAAAATGACCAAAGAAATATAAATCTCCGAAGGGGTTGCGTAATTTTGTTTCTGCACAAATGTCTTTCTAAGATATTGCAGAAGTTAGTTAGTAGCTCTGCGGATCAAGAGGTCGGGAGTTCAAATACTATTGACTATTGTGGGAAACACATTTCTTAGAAAACGTAAAAATTAGCCATGAGATGTCATGTCACAAGAAATTCTGGAAATTACTAGCAACAGACTTCGGCATAAGATTAATTAGTAAACTTGTCTCCATTCAAAATATTTTATTTCACATAGACCTATAAAATTCGAAGACATGTGACATTCACCAATCCGCACTGGGCCCGCGTGGTGGATTACGGCCCATTCCCTCTCCTAGAGAGAGGAGGCCTGAGTCCCCGCAGTGGGAACATTAAAAAGGCTGATTATGCTTATTATTCTAGACCTATAAAACGTCAGAAGCTATTGTAGGGTTTCAATTGAACGTTTCCTATGGAGAGAAATCGACAAGAAAATTCACGTTAATTGTTAATTATACCATTAAAACATTATGGCCTGTTGGTCAAGTGGTTAGTGGCCCTGAATGCTATGCGTAAAGGTCGTGGGTTCGATTCCCACCCAGGAAAAATGTTTGTATGATGAGCACGATCATTTGTTCTGTGTCTGGGTTTTAATTTATCTATAATATGTATGTATTTAGAAATATATAAGTATTTTTATCAGTTGTCTAGTACTCATAACACAAGCTCTGCTTAGCTTGGGACTAGACGAACTTGTGTGTAAATTGTGGAATATTATTATTATCGCGGTCAACATAATCTATCTTCAGAACTACTCTAACATTAGAAAAGAAATCAAGAATATTCCTACTTAATTTGTCTTCTGAGGCGCATTTTCTTGAATGTTAGAGATTGCTTTAAAGAGTGTCGGAGCCAATAAAAATGAAATTTGAATAATGTTATTTTCAAGAAGTAATTTTCACATGTCTAGTTTATAACTTTATGTATATTTTTAAAATTTAACTTTTTAATTTTTTAATTTTTTATTTATCTACAAAATGTGAATTATTTCTGAGAAACCTATAGATACTTAATCTATACTTATAATAAATCTGTAGAAGTGAAAATTCTGTACATCGAAAATATCAAAAAAATAAATGACAATGGGGGTGTTACTAGACCGACACCGAACCCAAAAATGTCATTAAAAAAATTTTTGCCTGTCTGTTTGTTCGGGCATCACGCAAAAACTACCAGTTCGATTACGATGAAATTTGGTATAATTATTCTTTAATATCCTGGACACCACACTGGGTACTTTTTATCCCGGAAAAGTATATACAATAAAAAAAAAAACTTATTTTTGCGGTTCAATCCCTAGAACCGATTACTGTACCAACCGCAAATAATAAGTTTGTCGTAGATTACGTCACCCGCAGTGGAGTTCACTAAAGGGGCGCTGCACACGGCTAAGATACTATAATTCGGTCAATAAGTTTAGTTAAAAGGTAATCAATACATTCATTGACTCTTAGGCGGTACGAAATTCGCCGGGTCAGCTAGTATTATATAAAGTTAAAGAGGTTCTTTGTTTGAACGCGCTAATCTCAGGAACTATTGGTTAGAATTGAAAAAAAAAATTATTTATTGAGAAAGGCTATAAGGATGTATAACATCATGACTACAATCAATAGGAGCGAAACAGTAACCAAAAACGCGGGTGAAACTGCGTAGGACAGTAGTGTCTAATAAACAGATTGCTGTGATGCAGGATACATAAAAAAACTAGATAACATTGTAATTGACCAACGTTTAAATAAGATCAAAATAATAACACAGCTGCTAGTTGAATTTCCTCTGATTGTTTGAATGTAACCGCTTGTTAAATACGAATCATCAGAGGGGAACGAGATAATGTAACGTTATTAAACGATGAGTTAGCTAGTTTTTATTGTTATAACTGACGTTTATGAGATCTAAAATGATTGAAAATTTGAAACATGCTATTAAATTATTTAGTTTTCGTCTTTTGATGTTCAATTTTATTTTATTTATTTGGCTCACCAACAATTGACTACACACATACAAAGATATGAAATACACGGAATAAACTTATAGATAAGTGCAGCAATTCCTTACAGGTAAGCACAACATGCGTAACTTTACTGTTAGTTGCCTACTTAAAAGTAACTTACTCACCAAACACAATAATTACCGCTTATAACTAAAAAACTAAATTATTTGAACTAAAAACTAAGTTAACAAGCCAGCCTGACCATCGCATTGTTTCTTAATTGTTTTATATACAATACTTTTAAACCTACCAAGTGAGTCAGAGTGTACATCGATAAGATCACTGTAGTTGTTTAATAATTTGCATAGACGCGCGATGGGAGAATTAGCACCAAGAACGGTTCTACGAAGAGGAGGACGCAAAGGGGTTATAGGAGTTCGTGGGCTTTTCTTAGGCACACGAAATAGGATGCAGCTCAACAATTGGGGACAGTCAATTTTACACCTCAAGATTTTAAATATAAACAATAAATCCAGTAAATCTCTCCTCTTCTGTAGTGATATCATATTAAAATGCGAGAGTCTATCTCTGTACGATTGCTTCTTTTTAGCTATCCCAGAAGAGTATGCTAAGTGCCACAATTTGCTTCAAGAAGTCCAAAACTTCATCATCATAATTCAGCCGAAAGACGGCCACAGTTGGACATAGACCTCTATTATTATTGGTCCTGTGCGTCTCAAATCCATCGGATTCCCGCAACCTTTACCAGGTCATCGGTTCACTTGTAGGAGGCCTTCGGAAATAGCCCGAATAATCGCCAAATTTAAGTGGAAATGGGCAGGATACATTGCGCGCAAAACAGCTGGCTGTTGAGGCCGAAAGGTTCTGGAGTGGCGAACGCGTATCGGAAGACCCAGCGTTGGAAGGCCTACTTTGTAGTAGGCCAGACAGCTCAACAGCCAGACAGTTCAACTCTTCAGACAACTCTTACCAGATAATCGGTTCACCACAAGGTGGACCGATTATCTGGTAAGAGTTGTCTGAATCCGATGGATGTGACATGCACAGGACCGTTCATTGTGGCGACACTTAGGGGAGACCTATGTCCAACAGTGGACGTCTTTCGGCTGAAATGATAATGATGAAGTGTAAATGAGATAAATGGTCACATATCTCCAATCATTTAATAAAGCTACTACCGTAGGAAATAAGTAAAAAAAAAACTGTATTTTTTTTACGTATTCGATCCAATTAAAATAATTCAATAGTCTTTCACATTCACAAGTTATTTTTGGAAACCTACTCTTTACTTATAAGGCATCTTGTTTTTAAAACACGCATTCTTACTCTGAAAACCTGTATTGAAATTTTAAGGAAAATGTAGAATTATAGACTGGGTACTCTCTTTTATTTCGTCACTTTGTTTCTCACACCTGTCGCAGGCAGACCTAGGAAGTCTTAAAATAACTTCTCCAGCTCTTGGTGGAGGGAGAGGAAGTGTCGGACATTTATTTTAAAAAACCCACCTGTGTACCTTCAGTAGCCCTTTGCGTTCTAAACAATTGCAATTGATACCTATATCTCACCTGATGGTAAGCAATGATGTGATCTTAGATGAAGCACGCTTATTATTTTTTATCTAATTTAAAGCCCTTGAACAATAAGTATGTATTTTATTAATAAACGTAGAATGAAAGAAAATTGAGCAAATTAAATGTTTCAAGGGTGATTCTTTGAAATCGAGAGAATCTTTCATTCGTCTGGCCTAGTTTTCGCACCTATCTATTTTGTGTCGTAAGCCACTTGGCGCAAATGAGTGCTTTTGATACATTTAGTGATCAGGGAAAACTAATATGCAAATAAAAATATCAAATTGTAAAGAAAAATTTAAGGCCAGATGAACGAGATATTTTCTCGGTTTCAAAGAATCATCCTTAAAAGTAAATACGATATTTATATTATTTTCTTAGTGGACGGTTCCAGCCCCCATAGCCAAGTTACAACCGTTTCGTTTTGATTCTCTTTTCGTTGATCGCCTCGAGTTGGCCACGCCTCCTATCTCTTTGTTCTGACCACGTGACTGAGCATTGAGATGACGTCGGAATAAAGGAATCGGAGGCCTGGCCTACTTGAGGCGATCGACGAAAAGAGAATCGAATGAAACGGTTGTAACTTGGCTAGGGGGGCAGGGCCATGGTAACGCTTTCGAACATTCCCGCAGCCCAATTTGGTTTATCTTGCGATCTACGTCTATGTGTCGCATATCGAAACGGTATCACGAAGTAATAGCAGCCGTAGTTTGTTTATCGATGACAGTAACGAGGTAACAAGCCACGATCGGCCTTTCACACTCGATCGAGAATAGATCGTGGCGACCCGACCGAACCCGTGGCATTTCCCTGTACAGTCAACCACTGTAGGAGTTGGCAAGTACTAAAAGATCTACAAAAATAATAAAAAAAATGAAAAAACAATTGAAAAGTTCGAAAACATTATCATGTCACAAAATGGCTGCTGTTTTGTTCATTTTTCCTATTTTGTTTTTAGGGTTCCGTACCTCAAAAGGAAAAAACGGAACCCTTATAGAATCACTTTGTTGTCCGTCTGTCTGTCTATCAAGATCCTTTATCTCAGAAACGGGTAGAGACATCGAGTTGAAATTAAAACCGTTATCTCGGGAACGCGTGGGGCTATAGAGTTGAAATTAAAACCATATACTCAACTTAAGTCTATGGTCCCTTGAAGCTGTGAAAAAATCAAACTTCTAAGAAAACAAAAAAAAAAGATACGGACATTTATGTCCCAAAAACCCTAACTATATCGACACCTTTCTAGGGAATCAAAATTCATAGGGTACTTCCCGTTGACCCAGAATCTTGAAATTTTGCGTAAATCAAGGTCTTATAGCACAGACAGGAATAAATCTGAAAACAGTAAATTTATTGTTACATCACAAAAAAAAAAATTTTTTTTGCGATTCGGAAAAATCTTCAACATATGTGTCGAGATTTCTTTCGAGAATTAAACTATTTACATAGGTAAGTTTGTACGGAACCCTCAATGCGTGACTCCAATTTGTTTTATTTTTTTTGTCAGAATGGGAAATCATCAAACAACTTCTCCCACTCTGGGTGGAGCAAGAGGTCATCATCATCATCATTTCAGCCGAAAGACGTCCATCGTTGGGCATAGGCCTCCCCTAAGTGTCGCCACAATGAACAGTCCTGTGCGTTTCGCATCCATCGGACTCCCGCAACCTTTATCAGGCCATCGGTCCACCTTGTAGGAGGCCTTCCAACGCTGCGTCTTCCGGTACACGGTCGCCACTCCAGAACCTTTTAGGCCCCAACGGCCATCTGTTCTGCGGGCAATTGCCACTTTACTTTGGCGATTCTTCGTGCTATGTCAGCAACCTTGGTCTTCCAAGCAAGCAAGAGGTAGTGACAGACTTTTACTGACTTTAATCTACCGGTATTCCTTTGAGTTCCTGGGTCACAGTGACTCTTTGAGTTCCAGGGTCACAGTGACTCTTTGAGACCATATCTGCTAAAAACCATCCAGGGCAACATACATATACATCCATACTCGAGAAAAATTACTCTTCTTCTGCGATTGTTAGGTAAAAACGCTCTTACTAATAAGAAATAAACATGATTTTAATATGTGATTGTCTTCATAGACGTGCGATTGACTGTACTAGGTAAAATTGCCTTTTGTTTTTGATAAATGGCTTGTATTGACTAGCTGTGGATTGTCAGAGTCTTATGTTATTTGACGTTGGTGTAAGACTACTTATTTTGTATTGTATTTATGTTATAAAACCTTGTTTTTGTTACTTTCATCCGACCACCAGAGGTACGACGAAGCGCCACCGGTACATGGTGGACCGCTCACACGCACAAAACCGTTTTGGTATCATATTCATAAGAAGTGGGACTGCCTGCCGGAATCTGTGTTTTCTGCTGGCTACAGCCTGGAGTCTTTGAGTCATGAGTACAAGTGTGGTCCATGTGTAGATAAAAGACTCCTCTATGTATACACTTTTAGACGGTAATACAGATGCGATTTTATTAAAATTTAAATTAAATTAATATTTTTGAATAATTTAATATTTACACAACTATCACTAGTCCTAAGCTAAGCAGAGCTTGTGTTATGAGTACTAGCTCGTATATTTCTAAATAGATACATATTATTAGGTTGAATTAGTTTTTTATTAAATGAAATTGAAGGTAGACAAGGAAATTGAATGCATACTAATACTTGTAATTTCCCGATGATCTATAGGACCTAGAATGTGCATAATGTAATTAGTATTACTAATTATTACATAAAATAATACAGATATCCAAGAAATGTCCGCAAATCGATCGAAACAAGACCACTTTTTTCTATGAAATACCAATGCATATTTTATTTGTTTTCGCGTAACTTGTTAAGATATTTAATAAATTCTTCGAATTCTATTTATTTTTCAAATAATTTTATACAGTTCTTTAAATAAAAAACGCTAGAGAACATTGTTAAAAAAGTTGAGAAATAATTAAATTAATGCATGAGCAAAATAACAAGAAATATATCTTGATTGACTTAATTTAACACATTACACCCAGGTTCTATACATCTCCTTTTGCGAAGTAGTAATGCTATTGAAGGAGTGCAAGACCACAAGGAGAAGGACCGCTGCAAGAGTAAGGGAACGTACATCTTCACGCCCAAGCCGCCGTGACAGGAGGCGCCCCGGGATCGCAGAGCGATCTGCGGCCACCGTAGGCGTGGGCTTGCGGACCACGAGCATTGGGTAGCAGTACGCCGTTTGCTCGTCCCGTAAAGACCGAGTCCGAGTTGGTGATGGCGTGTAGTGTTCCAAGCGCGCCTCAAAGAGAAGTCAGCAAATCGTAGGGCCAACTGAAGGAACTAGGTGTGGTTTTAGTCAGTAAAATTCTGGCACGCTTTGCGCTCCACCCTAGAACAGGTGAAGTCCCACGGATGATTTTATTTATTTATTTATATATACTTTATTGTACACCAAGATAATAAATTATACATATGAGCCTTATATCAAAAAACATACAATTGGCGGCCTTATCGCATTCCGCGATTTTCTACCTTAAAAAAAAAAACACAAGGCTTATTGCTTTATATGTAATATACAAATAGTAATAATCTATTACTTAGAAATTTTCATTAAGTTACTCCATAAGTGTTAACTAGAGATTTAGTGCTATATTTCTCCGGGACACTATGGCTGCGTAAGCTACCAAACTAGACACCATACAGACACCAGAGTCGCTACACCACACTGAGACAGTATCAAAATGGACCTAAGTGCACGCGTCTGAGTTGATCGCGCCGACAAATTGGTTGCGCAACCAAACGGACACCAGGTGAGTAACTCTTTATAGAGCTGTATACATTTTGTTGGTAGCGGCGACTGGCCGCGCCGCCATGGTATCCCGGTGAAATATAGCCCTAAGAAGTTTACTAATCAATTTATTAAATCCGTCAAACATTAATTAAAGAGACTCCATCAATGTTAATCTTTCGGAATCTCCACCCACAACACGAAAATAATTCAACCAAGACAAAAAAAGAAGTTATAATAATTTATACTAATGATCCATTTAGAAAATCAAACAAGTAATAAAATTAGTCTTCTACTACATCAAACAGTTCTAAATTAGTTATTTCCACTATTCGAGTGATATTTACAATTGAAGGATACAGGCAAATCACAGGGAATATCCTCAAGAACCGGCTTAAAAAAAAAAAACTGGGCAACTGCGAGTCGGACTCGCGCACTGAGGGTTCCGTAACTTACCTATGAAAACAGTTCAATTTCAGAATTAAGTTACGAAGATTTTTCCGAAACGCAAAAAAAGTTTTTTTTTGTGACGTAACTACAAATTTACGGTTTTCAGAGTTTTTCCTATACTTCTGCTAGAACTTGCTTCATGCCAAATTTCAGGATTCTAGGTCAATGGTAAGTACCCTATAATTTTTTTATTTCCTTGAGAGTGTCGAAATACACGTTTTTTGCGACATAAACGGCCGTATCTTTTTTATAGTTAACTCAGAAGTTTGATTTTTTCACAGTTTCAAGGGGTCGTAGATTTGAGTATATGATTTTAATTTCAACTCGATACCTCTACGCGTTCACGAGATAAAGGGTCTTGACAGATAGACAAACAGACAGACGGACGGACAACAAAGTGATCCTATAAGGGTTCCGTTTTTTCCTTTTGAGGTACGGAACCTTAAAAAACAGATTGAACGAACTACGCCTCCGTCGCACTTTTTTTGTACTGATCAATCTAATCACATTAGCCCACAATGTTTCACTGCTGGGCGAAGGCCTCCCTCTCCCTTTTCCACACATGTCTGTCTTCAACCATTGCGGGCCAGTCCCTCCAGTAAGACATCTCATTGAGGCGCGTGTGGAACAGAATGCGTCGCGCCGATCTTGGTCGTTATATGACGTTGACCTTATTATAGTGTCAGTACACTTTATTCATACAAATAATAAGTATAATCAGCCTTATAATGTTCCCACTGCTGGGACCCAAGCCTCTTCTCTAGGAGAGGAAATGGGCCGTAATCCACCACGCGGGCCCAGTGATGTCACATGTCTTCGAATTTTTGGTTCTAGGACATGCCGGTTTCCTCACGGTGTTTTCCTTTACCGTTTTGAGAGCAGTGGTGATGAAACAATTTACACAAAGTAATGCGCATGTCTGGGTTTGAACCAGTGACCTACAACTCGTAAGTCAGGACCGTTACCACTCGGCCACCACTGCTCCACACTTTATTTGACCTAGGAGAAATAAAGGGTAATGACACTTGGGAGTAAATTCCACGCTCATTAATCGCAGTCACCACCACTAGACAATGTACAAATAGTTTTACAAAATAATTTAATTTTTAAATTACAATATTAACGAACCATTTAATGAAATAATCCTTTAAAAACAATTCTCACGGTTATTATTACGCTAAGAAACGGATATCAGCATCCGTGTCCGAATAATTACATATTCAAATGTTGTAAATTATTATACGTGAGGTATCTTGCTAGTAAACACCGTGATGTCTAATTTGTCAGCATTAGTGATATAATATGAGAGATTGCGAATCTTGTGCCGCCTACGGCGAGCTCAGTAATGGCGGTAATTTGTCAATAATAACTTAACTCTCGTTTGACACCGTTATGTGAATTATATCTATATATAGATTTGCTGCTCGTTAGTCTCGCTAAAATTAAAAAACGGCTCCACTGATTTTGATAGTGTTTATTTTTAATATGGGGTGTTGGGAGGGCGTGTCAGACTTTTACTGACTAAAACCCACTTCTGTTCCTTCTTTGCCTTCATTCCAGGGCCCCGGGGTTCTCTTTCGTACAACCCATGGCCCCAGTAGGCTTCGATCCTGCTGGGCCGCCGCGCCACTACGCGCCGTCAAATATTTGAGCGCGGTCCGGACGGTTACCGGACGGTCGGACGGCGGGCTACACATTGCTCGCCGTCCGAAAGCCCGCGCCTACTGTGACCAGAAATCGGGATCGGAATCCCAGCGGCTCGCTCCCACGAGGACACGGCAGTGCTCTGCCCAGGCGGGGCACACCTCTACTGTATGCTCCACCGTGTCCTCCGGGCGGTCCACACAATGGTGACACCCGGGCGTTTCTTCCGCACGAATCCGGTGCAGGAACCTCCCGAACTTACCATGTCCGGTGAGGACCTGCGTCATGTGGAAGGTAAGGACGCCGTGTTGCCTTTCCAGCCACTCCTCAAAGAAGGGACTTACTGCCATAATTACGGCGTGCCCAAGATAAGTTATGGTTACGGAACTGAAATCAACGGGATCGCATAGTACACTATAGCATTTTACGATTTAACTTTTGTGCTTACAATTGAACTTACTCCATTAAAAGTACTAATAAGTTTTGATTAACATTTCGACGAAATAAACTGCACAATTAGCATGCTCGTATAAAAGACATCAACGCGCTAACCTTCGTCGCGACTAGTTAAGTAATTTTTCTTTGCGCATTCATTTAATTATTTCTTGAATTAGTCAGTTCTGTTTTACGGTAGTTTGTTTATTTGAGGATATGTATCCTTTCAACTGCTTTCAAAAATTAAAAAAAAAAAAATGAAATTGTGAGGGATGAAACATCAACGAAATGCAGAAGCCTTTTCAAAAGAGAGCCAAAGGTGCTCGCTCGTCAGAATAGTAAGGGTAGAGAAGAAAGAGTATTAATTCATTATTTCGTGGTGTTACAGCAGTGGTGGCCCACTACTAAGGGCCCTGATTTACGAGTTGTAGGTCGTGGGTTCAAACCCAGCTAGTCAAATTACTTTGTGTAATTTATTTCATCACCACTGCTCTCTACAACGGTGAAGGAAAAATATTGTGAGGAAAAAGGCATGTTCTAGAACCAAAAATTTGAAGACTTATGACTTCCTCCATCCATTCCGCGCCCGCGTGGTGGATTACGATCCATTCTCTCTCCTAGAGAGGAGGCCTGAACTGGCTATGCTATGCTATTATTTCGTCTTCTATGATGTCCCTCACACCGCTCTGGGTATACCCACTATTCTTTTCTTGTCCAGGAGATATCTCTTTAAAATGCGCTCTCCTCAAAGTATAAATAAAAATAGCATAAGCATAATCAGCCTTATAATGTTCCCACTGCTGGGACTCAGGCCTCCTCTCTAGAAAAGGGATAGGCCGTAATCCAACACGCGGGCCCAGTGTGGATTGGTGTTTATCACATTACTTCGAATTTTTGGTTCTAGGACATGCCGTCCTCCCGATATTTTCCTTCAACGTTTCGAGACCAGTGGTGATGAAATAAATGACACAGAGTAATACGCCTGGCTGGGTTCAAACTGCGACCTACAACTCATAAGTCGGAGCCGTTACCACTTGGCCACCCTGCTTAAAACATCACTCACATAGTAATAATAACTCATGTAGAAACAGTAGATTCTTATCAGTTTATTTTATTAGTTGTTTGATGTCGTAAATGGTTCATTAGTATCACTTTTAGCTTATTTATTTGTTTTGCGTGAATCATTAACATGTTGTAGGCGAGGTTTTGAATAGAGTTAACAATGATTGATGAATGACGTTTTTTTAATTAATGATTGACGAATTTAATGAATTGAGTATAGTAAACACTTTCGGAGTATCTTATTGAACTTTCACTAAGGTGAGTGTCTCAACACAGGGCCATTTATGAGTCTCAGGGGTTGTTTTTACTGTTTCCTGGCCCTAAGGGGATAAATTTAGAAATAGTTATTGTCTTTATTTTTATTAACAATAGTTTACTAACTAACCGTAGGACCATGATGTCCGTAAATAAGAATTTTCAAATATTATATGGATTGTGTGAGGAGTTATATGAAAGAAACAGGAGTTAGTGATATCGTGACGGGTGACAGGACAGAATGGAAGAAAAAATCATGTTGCACCGATCCCAAGTAACATGAAACAAGGGCAGGATGACGATGATGACTATTTGTTCGGTTCCTAAAATAAGCTTTTTTAAATTTTGATTTATAGGACCTAGGTGTGGTGTGGTGTTCCACGGCAAGCGCGGGCTTGCGGACGGCGAGCAATGGGTAGCTTGCCGTCGTACCGTCCGGTAACCGTCCGGACCGAGCCCAAGTTGTCGGCGGCGCGTATTGTTCAACACGCGCCTCAAGGAGATGTCAGCAAACTGGCAGGGTCGAAGCCTACTAGGGCCTCGAGCAGTGTGAAAGTGAAACCCAGGGCCCTGAGACGAAGGCATAGAAGGAACAGGAGTGGGTAAAAGTCTGACACAAAAGAGCGAGAGATGTCATTGGATAATTTTCCCACCTAAAAAAAAAGGTGTAATGTGTTGAATGAAGTCAGTCAAGATATTGCAACATTCCTTGGATTCAATTTGTCTATTATATTTAAATCCAATAGTTGTTTTTTTGTAAATAGTCTAGTCTTAATAGTTAGCCTATTAAATAAGAAGGTTTTCAAGGCTCTGTAACTGAAGGGTAACCTATCTAAGCCTCCTCTGTCCGTCTGACCGTCTCCCTGTCTGTCAGCGAGCTGGATCTCATTTAAAGTAAAAAAAAAAACGGAAGTTAAGTTAATAGTTATTAGATATATAGAATAGAATTTTTCACAGGGTGTATTTCTAATGCCACTATAACAACAAACAATAAAAATCGTACAGAACCATTCGTACTCACATACGAATGTGTTTACAAACTATTTTTTGTTTCACGATAGTTAAAACAAAAATTGTAAATAGAAAATTACTATAAAAAAACAGTTATTGCAAAAAGACTTCTGATGTATCCTTCTATTTAGGATTATATTTCACATCAACAATACATAACCCTGACGATTTATATGCAGTTCTAGTTTTAAAACAATGCCCAAAATATCAGGCCTTTCAGATAATATGTCAAGGTGTACATTTTAAGTTTGCAGCCCAAAATATTTACACAAAATAGAACATAACATCACCGTACAATAATAAGTACGATTTAAAAAATACGTATAAAAATAATAATTAAACACATTAGACCTACCAATTTCTCCAATCCACATACAAAAGAGAAAAAACTGTTTTCTAAAACACCACTTCAAAAACACAACACAAAATTCGTACTGAAATATTTTCGCACGCAATATTTTACGTACATCATGCGTTCGACGCGTCGAAAGCGTTGCGTTACGTACGTCGGACGCGTGCGTACTGCGTCGCGTCGCGTCGCATACTAGTCAGCTGGCCGGCCGGTACAATGTGCTAATAGACATCGCATAATCAAGTGAGAGGAAGTCTATAGAGGTGATAGAGGGACTATTTTATAATAAGCAAAGGCCATTGGATAGATTTGTCGTGATATACGAGATCGTGGAGTGGTTTACTTGTTTTTCTTGATGTTCATAGAGCTGTTCTGAGACACTTCTTCGGGTTGACAAGAAAGATAATTATTGAGATGATGAAAAGTGATGATTGGTATCGATTAAAGTGTGCAATTAAAAACTCTCTTCGTCTTGTCATAAATTCCCATGTACGATGAGAGAGACATGGACTTGGAGACGGTAGACCCTAAGACTTCAACTTTCCCAAAAACAAATTCACACCTGTCAGCTCTCTAACTTTCCCAAGAAATCGGATTTGAACAAGATCCTTGTAAAATAATATTTCATCAGAAAAAGTCTGGAAATTACAGGATGTTAGTATTGGAATTAAAATTCCAGATGAAAATATCGTTAAAGCCACTTAATTCAAATACCGGGGCATATTTTGGATCTTATGATATCTGCACCTTGCCATGAGTAAACTTAAAATATTATAAAAATTCCGTGAGAAAACTTTAAAATTATCACAGTAAAAATCATTGTCACACCAAAACAACACTAATCATACTAGCACAGCTCTTTTAAATTTTACACCTGACATAACCAAAGCAACCTACTTACAAGGTAAAGAAAGCAATATTCCGCTGACATTATTGTCCTCCACTTAGTTTATCGTGTTCTATCCTTTTCATATACGCACACGTGTCGTATGTGAGAGCAGGAGAGACGTATGGTTGGGAGAAAAGTGGACAGGTTTGGGTGATCGCTCAATAAATCGCGTTGTGATCGCATTTTACATATTTGATTAAAGTGACCATGTATCTTAATTCAGTGTGAATAAATTTCAACTTTATGATTATTAGACGCAAGATTGAAAATAAAATGAAAAAAAATATATGAGCTTAAAGTTTCGTAATTTAGAGAATTTGTCTCTCTATCATAATGATTGGTGTGAAGATGAAATTATGAGAATGGAATTCTATTGTTATTCTTCGTATGCTGTTATTTTGACCCAGTTCTTCAAATTCTTTGGATTCTGATGTGATGAGTGAAGCGAAATATTTTAATTTTTACATTCACTATACAGCTTGATTGTCATTAGAAAGAAGTTGATCGATTTTTATTTTTAAATAAACACATATATTATGGTAGACCAGGTATAAGATTAAAATACAAGGCAAAAAAATGACAAAATCTAATTTTGTTTGGAAAAGATAAATTTTTAATTGTTTACATTTACAGCACAAATAGCGCCATAGGAGGTAGCGAGTAAAACTAAAACTAATTGGAATGAGTTCTATCAGGAGATTCCTGGAATTTTTGGGACGTCATTATCAAGGGTTAAGCATTTCCAATCCTAAGTGCGATCGGTTCTCTCACAAGCCCGTTCGGCGGCCTCCTTCCGAACCATCACGGTCTCACATCTCCAGTTTTCTTTCTCCGCCAGCATAATATCCTCACTACTGCTGGCAAAGACAGATCTCGCCCGATCCTGGCGAGGCCCACGCTGGACACCCTTTCAGAGTGTGCTGTGGCAATTTGCATGGCCTCTCGCCCAATCCTATTCATGTACTCACCGAAGCAATTATGGCCAGGTCAGCACCGAGTGACACCTCTTTACCTACATGGGCTACGGGAACGTTTGAAAGAGTGTCCGTGGCATTCTGGAACGCAAAGGGCAACTGAAAGACAGGTGGGTTTTAGTCAGTAAAAGTCTGATACACTCTCATGCTCCACGTATGAGGGTGTCAGACTTTTCACCTTAAAAAAAATCTCTTTACCTACATTCATCCTTCCTTATCTCTTTAAAGTTCTTGAACACATTGTCCATTAGCAACTCTCTCTATTTCTTACTAGTAATAATCTTCTTAGCCCTTTCCAATTCGGTTTTCGGCCTGATCACATGATTATATCCGCTGGGCTATGGACCACAAATCTTTTACGTTACTTGTTCATCTTGATATCAGCAGTGCCTAAAACTCTGTTGACTTCGATATCCTTCTTGGAATCCTCAAATCTCTAAATTTTTCCTCTTCCACAATTAGTTGGTTTCACTCTTATCTTAATGGCCGCTCGCAGCGGGTACGCCTTGATGAGTCTTCGTCGGATTGGTGTTGTCTTACTGCAAGTGTGCCTCAGGGTGGCATTCTCTCTCCTCTCCTCTTTTCTATTTTTATTAACTTTGTCACCAGATTTCCTCTCACTTCCATCTCTATGCAGACGACTTGCAGCTGTACCATTACTTTCGTGGGGAAGATGCAGAAGCCGCCATGTCCGCCGTAAACAGTGACCTGGAACTGATTGGGGAGTGGTCGCGGTAAGATTTCTTAGGGTTAATTTGCAACCCAAAGGGGGTTGCAAATTAACCCTAAGAAATCTCAGGCTTTGGATTGGTGGCAGATATATGCGGAACAAGCTGGATTTTGCATCACTTTCTCCACTCTGGTTGAATGGAGTTCAGATTGACTACGCGAAGACGGCTAAAAACCTGGGGGTGATCATGTACTCGAATTTATCGTGGACTGCTCATGTCACTGAAGTCAGTCGCAGAGTGCACTATACGTTCCACTCGTTAAAATGCCTTCAGAGATTTTTGCCCTTGAAGACCAAAATTTCCCTTGCCCAAACACTGATTCAGCCCATCATTGACTACGCCGATGCCTGTTATTTGGATGCCACCGAGGAGCTTTTAAATAAACTTGAGCGATTGCAAAATATGTGTATTTGTTTTGTTTTCAACCATAAAAAGTATGATCATGTCTCTGGCTTGCGCATGGTACTCAAGTGGCTCCCAATTCGACTTCGCAGGAACACTCGGATATTATGCCTGCTATTTAACATCCTTCACAACCCTAAAACTCCCTCTTACCTGCGGGAACGCTTTTCCTACTCCCGTCCCTCTGATGCTCCTTGCAAGTCGCATCTTAAGAATCTCCTTAAATCCCCTCCCCACTCCACAGATTTCTACTCCTACTCCTTCATTGCGCACGCAGTACGGTTGTGGAATTCACTAACGCCTGACATTAGGGGCTGCCAAACTCTTGCAGTTTTCAAAAAGTAGTGAAAGAACACTATCTTTCTATTTCGTCATAGTTGCTTATAAGTATGTATTATTATGTATTATTGTGATATTTATTCTACTATATGTATGTATATATTTTGCAGTTTTTGTATGTTTTTTTTTGTGTTTATTGCATATATTTTTTTTAAATACTATCGTACCTATATTTTTTTATTATATATTTTATTGATAATTGTTTTATTTGTACTCTTCTTTTTTTCCTCTCACTTTTAGACACGGTGTCTACATATCCTTTTTTTTCAATTCTCCTTTCGCAGGTATGCTGGAAGAGATTCTGCAGAAATAAGCATCACGTATGTACCTATTTTTCTGTTTCCGTCTTTTTTTCTTTTATTACATAAGTGTGTACATGAATTGTTAAATAAAAAATAAAAACCAACGTGAGGAACCAGCTCAGAATTTACCATCCACAATTTCACGTCATTCATGAGAACACGGAATGCAACACATTATGTATCCAAATAATGCCTAGTATAAAGAAACTCCTGGAAAACAAAGAAAAGCTTATTTACACAGATGTTAGGCTAAGTATGTATTTTTACTATAGGGATGTAATAGATTCAAAATTTCGGATCTGGATACGGATATAGAAACAATATTATACCGGTTTCGGATACGGTTATGTATTTAAAATAAAAGAAATACACATACACACACACACACACACACACACACATACACACACATTACACATACATACAACACACACATCTTCATCACACACACACAACACATACTATTACACATTATTCGTTTACATTTTTAAATAACAAAAGTAAAATACAAATTGCAAGATTTGATTTTTATTTCTAGTCTAGATTATCATTTGTTTGATCGAACAAAACAATCAAAAACCCGTCGTAACTTGTCTCTTAGACTCCGCCTTTATCCGAAACAATCTGAAACCTTGATTTCGATTACGGTTACGGATATTTTTTAATTCGGATATTCCAATAGTATCGGTTACGCCATAACATCCCTGGTATATTAGTACTGTTAGGGTTTATTTACTGCACGCTATTTAGTTTAGTTATGTGACAGACAAGGAGAAAGTGCCCTTAGAGGAAGTAGACTGGTAATATACCATTTGTGTTGGAACATACGTGTGGGCAAAGTATCAACTATGTTGCAATGTAAACTAGCTTGTAATAAATTCCTATTTAAGCACCGCTAAATCTTACTTGATTTACTGGTGTATATAATAGTACATTATGATATAAGTGTGTAATGTTAGTGATTACCGTCGAGGCGGTAATTAGACCCGAGCCGTGGCGAGGGTCTTAAGAGAGCCAAGAACGATAATCATTAATTACTCACGTGTGTCATACGACGTTTTTCACTTGTGAAGAAAACAACAGTAAAACTAGTAAAATTTTCTGTGACATGGCGGTAAAAATCTGTTTTCATAAGCGCACGCATCATTTTTTTTATTTACCCCGAGAGGAAAGCTAAGGTATTTTGATCATACTGCCTAGTCTTACGTTTATGTATGTCTTTTGTAGTGGTAATAGAACACGGATGTAAAATTTTCTAATGATTTTGTAGTATTTAATTTTATATAAATAATACAGCCAATGAACTTCACTGGAATAAAAAAAATCACACCAAAAACCGCGCGCATCTTAAAATGGCGGCCATAGACCTCAAAAATAAAACCAAATTTTATTTGAATGTACGATTTATTTACTAAATGTTTTTTAGTAAATCGTTTGTACAAGTTAAATTTGTCCATTTTAACTTGTAAATTGGATGAAATAAGTAAGTAAGACACTAATTTATATACTATTGAACGCAATAATTTAATGGGAATTTTATTCGAATTCAAAATTTGTTTTGCGAACAAAGAGGTTGAACAAAAAGGTTTTAACTACATTATAGCACTAGTGCGTAATGGTAATCAAAATGTCACAATTTGGTAACGAGTGCCATTATATACCTAACTGCAGTGCAATAAGAGTCACTTTCTAAGCATGTGTGTTGAAAAGGAATTTATTATCTTGGTATTAATATAATTTATATTATCAGGTTTAGTTAAGTTTTATCACACACATCCTGAAAGCAGTATGTTCAGAGTAGACTACTGAATATTAGCTATTTTTAACCGACTTAAAAAAAAGATGGAGGTAATCAATTCGGTTGTATTTTTTTTATGTGTACCAAAATCACTATATGATTGCCTATAATATTTGTGGAGTTCCCTCGATTCCTCATGGATCTCATCATCAGAACTGGATTTTGAAAAAAATGGGGCCAATCTGGAAGCATATCCTTTCAGGGTAAAAAAATAATTGCAAATCGGTCCATAAACGACGGAGTTCTGTGGTAACAAACATAAAAAAAAATAAAAAATAATGATGATAAAAAAAATACAACTGAATTGATGACCTCCTCCTTTTTTTGAAGTCGGTTAAAAATAACATTAGTCAACATGCTAAGTGCTTGTTTGTATTCATTGGTTGGGGATAAGCTATCATAACGTTCTCTCAGCGGTGTCGGTTTTAGGGAAATCGCAACTTTAACGTTGAGCAAATTTCATGCTTGACACAAATCTTACATGGTTATCCCAATTATTGATGGTTCTCCTCCACTGGCTGCTTTTTTTTGAGAAGTTCTGATTTGGTCTAACTAGCGTATGGACTTCAATTCCCAATGTTTATTTTTAAGAATAAATTATAGTTAAACAGTCTGGATAATATCACCGTAATGACGAAATTCTCAAACCAGGATACAGTAGGTATCAAGTGGTCATTTAAGTGGACAAGGAGCTCTACTTTTACTAAAACCATGCAACAAATCAACTTTTTGCCAAGTGGTCTAAATAATTGTGGACATATTTCAATCTGGTCCAATAGGTTCGTTGCACCCTCCTGTCTCCGCTCTAATATTGGAAGGGACTAGTTGTCCGCCAGCTAATAGAAACTGCTTCTGTCCTTAAATCTAATAAGACGTTAAAGTCAAAATGTATATGAACGAAAATATCACGTGTACTTCTGATCGAAATTCTGCCCATTTTTAGGGTTCCGTACCTCAAAAGGAAAAAACGGAACCCTTATAGGATCACTTTGTTGTCCGTCTGTCTGTCAAGACCCTTTATCTCGGGAATGCGTGGAGGTATCGAGTTGAAATTAAAACAATATTCTCAGGTCTGCGGTCCCTTGAAGCTGAAAAAAATTCAAACTTTTAAGTTGATGAAAAAACAGATACGGCCGTTTATGTCGCGAAAAACGTGTATTTCGACACTCTCAAGGGAATCAAATTTAAGGGGCTACATCCCGTTCACCTAGAATCCTGAAATTTGGCATGAAGCAAGGTCTCATAGCACAAGTATAGAAAACAAAACTGAAAACTGTAAATTTGTAGTTACGTCACAAAAAATGTTTCTTTTGCGATTCGAAAAAATCTTCGTAACTCAATTCGGGAATTGAACTGTTTTCATAGGTAGGTTTGTACGGAACGCTCAGTGCGCGAGTCCGACTCGCACTTGCCCAGTTTTTTTTTTAAGTTTTTAGTGAAATCGTCAAATAATGTCTCCCTCTCTGGGTGGAGGAAGAGGGAATGTCAGACATTTACTGACTGAAACCCACCCTTGTTCTTTGCATTCGAGGGCGGCGGTAATTCTTACGCACCATCCAGCAGCCCAAGCGTATTTATGTTTGTCACTTCTTTACGCTCGAATGGTTGATCGGATTTCGATAAAACTTGTTACACACCATGTCCTGAAATAGCATATAGGATACTTTTTCTCCTGGGAGTATATCCCTTTAGGATCAGGCTTGCGGACCGCGAGCAATGGGTAGCTCGTCGTCCGACCGACCGGTAACCGTCCGGACCGAGCCCAAGTCGTCGACGGCGCGTACTGTTCCACGCGCCGCCGGGCTCAGCAGGGTCGAAGCCTACTGGGGCCAAGGGCTTGCTTCTGAAAGGAAAACTCGACGCTAGTATGAAAGGCAACGAAGGAACAGGAGTGGGTTTTTAGTCAGTGAAAGTCTGATACACCCTCTCGCTCCGCCCAAGAGTGAGGGATATCATTGGATGATTTTCCCACCGAAAAAAAAATCCCTTTAGGAAAATTTTCTACTATAACGCAAGTGAAGCCGTTGGCAGTAAGTAGATGAGATAATAAACTAGTTTGTTTACAAAGACGTCTTCGTAATTTTAAGTCTGACGAAACAAAGTCCTCTTCAATTGAATCACAAAATAGAGGCATCTATTCTCTTACGCACGGATTAGCGCGTAAGTTGCGTGACTGCGTGAGACAGTGAAAGCGTATGACTCACAGGATTTATCCAACTAATCATAATCAGTATTCACGACGTTATCTCCGTTCTATTTAGCGTCGGATCTCACCGCGGATTTCTTTTATCTACTAATAAAACTTTACTGTAAATGGTATTAAGTGATTTCGCTTTTATTCGGATCGCAGACAGTTCGATGCGTTTAGAATTATAAATGTCATCTTTGTAATACACCCGATACGGCGTGTTTCCATTGTGGCGTCTGATTTTTTTTTCTCGGTGGGTAAATCATCCAATGACATCCCCCGCTCTTGGGCGGAGATGATAGTGTCAGGCTTTTACTGACTAAAAACCCACTCCTGTTCCTTCGTTGCTTTTCATACCAGGGCCGAGTCTTCCTTTCAGAATCAGACCCTTGGCCCCAGTAGGCTTCGACCCTGCTGGGCCCCTACGGTTGCTGACATCTCCTTGAGGCGCGCGTGGAACACTACGCGCCGTCGACGACTTGGACTCGGTCCGGGCGGTTACCGGACGGTCGGACTGCGAGCTACACATTGCTCGCCGTCCGCAAGCCCGTTCCATTATGGCGTCTATGTTAGGGCTCACTTTATTATCGGTGGCACGTCGCGTTGCGTGGTAAGCCTCGTCTTGAAGGAGTGGCCGGATACGGCATGGCGTCCTTTAGTTTCCGGCAGAAACGGAACGTTGTTCTCTTTATGTATTTTGGAAAATAACTGTGCCGCATAAGCCTGAAGCTTTAAGCTGCTTACCACCATTGTGGTAACTACCTAAACCACACGGCGTAAAATGCTTTGAAGGAGTAGGTACTCAGCCTGGGCAGTACTGCGTGTCATCTACTTGACGTGACTGATTAGTTATTTAACGGTGTAGTAACTGCTTCATGAACGTTAAATCTTTGAGTTTTATGACTGTTCTGGTAACTTTTTACCAACATCCATTAAATTATATTTTCATACTAGGATCACCTACCCCCCTAGTCAAGTTACAACCGTTTCGTTTCGATTCTCTTTTCGTTGATCGACTCGAGTCGGCCACGCCTCCTATTCCTTTGTTCTGACCACGTGACTGAGCGTTGAAATGACGTCAGAATAAACGAATCGGAGGCGTGACCTACTCGAGGCGATCGACGAAAAGAGAATCGAAACGAAGCGGTTGTAATTTGGCTAGGGGGGCTGCTTTGTAGTTTGTCAAACGTAATAAACTGTTTCAGTGTTCTGTTCTCAGTTAGAGCCTTTCCTTTTCAAAGCTAGTTCAGTCAGTTAAGTATCATTTGATCTTTGTTGTCCCCAAATTGCTAGGTTGCCTAAATTTATTACTCTTTATTTAGCAGTTCGAGATATTTTTCATCCTGTGATTATTATCCTTTAGTGTAGGTACCTATTGATGATAACTATTTATTTTTTTATACAGTACGGCCGAAATATCTTGACTACGAACTTCGAGCAATTGGCTGCTCAGTAATTCATTTTAAGAATCATATGGCAAATGCGTATTGCGTATTTTTTCGGAATGTAAAAGTTCAGAGTGGCCAACATATTTTGACCGTAGCTTGAGCATGAGCACTAGCTACGCTAATAATTTCACGAGTTAATAGTTCCCTCTCCTAGAAAGAGGAGGCCTGAGTCCCAGCAGTGGTAACATTAAAGGCTGATTATGCTATGTTATGCTATGCTATGCATATACACGTATCTACTTAAGTATTGAAGTATGTTTTGTTTTTTACAGGATGCATTTTGGAGAGTGTGCGCAGGAATTGCATGACTTGATTCCACCAGCTCATTTTCCCGTCCGATTATAATTTAGGTGTCTCCAAGGCTAGAGTGAATAGGCTCTTAATAAACTAGTGCGCCTCACCATCAACGATTGCATCACTACTTACCATCAGGTGGGATTCCAGACAAGCACTGGTTTATATCAATTAAAAAAAAAATGTACCTGTAAGACTTTTCTGTAACTTTTTTGGTGGTGGGAATATGTAGATAATAAGGTACTACCTACTTCAATAGTTTTTATTAGCTGTGTAACAACAATTTGCTTTGATGTGGGTAGGCCAGCAGTGTAGAATGTGTAGGTACAAAATTGAACTCAGTAATGACCCCTGGGGTACTCCAACTTCTATGGGGTAAAGTAAAGTGAAGAAAGGCAAGTCTCCAGATTTAACCTGGAACACTCAGTCCTCTAGATAAGGCTTGAGGCCTTGAACGGCACATAGGTATGCAGTGTGTGTGTGTGTGTGGTGTGTGTGTGTGTGTGTGTGTGGGTGTGTGTGTGGTTGTGTGTGTACATACAAATTTTAGTTTATACAGGAGGCCCTTGTGTTATACTCGATCAAATGCTAGTATGTTATCAAGATAAACAAACTCTTGCCGTACGAAATTTTGGGCACAAACCCGGTACACACGATACAGAACAAGATTTGTATTGCGCAAGCCGCGCGTGGGAACTGCGCACGCGCTCCTACTCTCCTCTGTATGCAAAAACTAGACCATCGATGATCGGAACACACTTCCGTATGATTATGTGTTGTACCTACAGGTGGGCTAGCAGGCTTAAGCCTTATTAGGTAATGCTGTTGTTGTTTTTCTAAGGCTTTGGAGTCTCGTCAGGGGTCTACAAAATCATCGATTTTAGTTCATTTATTATGTAAGTGTGGATGACTGCATGCAGTCTTTTGAGAAAACTGGTGTAGGTACTTACCACTACATATTGCAGTACCTGAATTTCTGCACCGGTATGGGCGCCGGCGCGTCGGAAGCAGCCGGCGGCCCGGCTGAACGCGTGCCAGAGGGTCATGGCCATACGGATGGTGCGAGGATACCGGACGATTTCCCGCGAAGCGGCGAGCCTCCTTGCTGGACAGCCACCATGGGATCTGGTAGCAACAGGCCTTGCTCACATGCACGATCTGCGCATGGAGATGCAACGCCGGGGCGAAACTCCGCTGCCACGACAAGTCGCAGCATGGCGGACAGAGCTCTGGCGGGTTCTCATGGAAAAATGGCGACAACGACTGTCGCGACCCAGTGCTGGGCACGCCACAATTATGGCGGTAAGTCCCCTCTTTGAGGCGTGGTTGGAAAGACCTCACGGCGTCCTCACCTTCCGCATGACGCAGGTTCTCACCGAACACGGTAAGTTCGGGAAGTTCCTGCACCGGATTCGTGCGGAAGAGACGCCCGGGTGTCGCCACTGTGCGGACCGCCCGGAGGACACGGTGGAGCACACGATGGAGGTATGCCCCGCTTGGGCAGAGCAACGCCGTGTCTTCGTGGGGGCGATCGGCGGCGGCGATCTCTCGCGCCGGGCCTTGGTACAGGCCATGGTCCGGAGCGAGGAGGAGTGGCAGTGGAGGCGGCCGATCGCGTGAGGCAACGGTCCTCACGCCCCAACCGCCGCCGGGATTGGATTCCGATCCCGATTTCCGGCCACCGTAGGCGAGGGCTTGCGGACAGCGAGCAATGGGTGGCTCGTCGTCCGATCGTCCGGTAACCGTCCGGACCGAGCCCAAGTCGTCGACGGCGCGTATTGTTCCACGCGCGCCTCAGGGAGATGTCAGCAAATCGTAGGGGCCCAACAGGGTCGAAGCCTACTGGGGCCACGGGTAGTGTGAAAGTGAAACCCGGGGCCCTGGGACGAAGGCAAGGAAGGAACAGGAGTGGGTTTTTAGTCAGTAAACGTCTGACACTATTTTCCGCCCCTAAGATGATTTTCCCACCTAAAAAAAAAAAAAAAAGTACCTGAATTTCTAAGTGAAGAATTTAATTAAGGTAGGTATAGATATAGATCCTACAGTCAATGCGCATAAGCCTTTTAATATCTCTGGTCCTTAGATATTTAATATGAAATCAGTTGTTTATATATTTCTAGCTTATGCCAGTGTCAGAATGTTGGTTTCTCCAAACAAATTTTGGACCTCCATTTCATCCCCTTAAGGGGCGAATTTTCCGGGCCTTGGTACAGGCCATGGTCCGGAGCGAGGAGGAGTGGCAGGCGGTCGCCTCCTTCTGCGAAGCAGTAATGCTAGCGAAGGAGGCAGCCGCACGCGCGAGAGAACAGCCCTCACGGCCCAGCCGCCGGGATCCCGATCCCGATTTCCAGTTACCGTAGGCGCTGGCTTGCGAACGGCGAGCAATGGGTAGCTCGCCGTCCGACCGTCCGGACCGAGTCCAAGTTGTCGACGGCGTGTAGTGTTCCACGCGCGCCCCAAGGGAATGTTAGCAAAACCGTAGGGGCCCAGTAGGGTCGAAGCCTACTGGTGATGCGAAAGAGAACCTGGGAGCCTGGAACGAAGGCAAAGAAGGAACAGGAGTGGGTTTTTAGTCTGTAAAAATCTGACACTATCTGACGCTCAGCCCAAGAGCGGGGGATGTCATTAGATGATTTTCCCAACGGAAAAAAGGGGTGAATTTTGAAAATATTTTTTGTTTGTGCTCACCAACGGCATATAAGGAAACCTTGCGCAAAATTTCACGCTCCAGGCCCTGTAGTTTCGGCTGCGCGTTGATATGTCAATCAGTCAGTTTCTCCTTTTATTTTATTATATATCCTTGCTGTATGTTTGTTTGTATGTAATATTCTTTATTACACATATCTTTCACATATACAAACACATACAATTATTTATTCTCTAATTATCAACATTCTATTATAATGTATTATATTATTTAAGTACCTACGCATCACCGCTATATATTACACTACAAAACTGTTTCGCGTCCGTTACGTCACAACCTCAGGTTCAGTTGAAAACCAGCGTCAGGCACTAGTTGTTTGGCAATCATGCTGAACTGGACCTATTTTGGCGCAGCCGTGAGGCGCACAATTGTATATCTATATTATTAATTTTTTTTTATTCTCTTTTGTATGGTTTTGTGTTTACTATTGTTTGTGTGCATTGCGTTGTGACAAAATAAATTAATTTTCTATCATTTTCTTCCTTTTTCTTTTCAAACCGCGGTACAGATTTATATAATTAACATATCGTTAGATTCGTCTTGATAACCCAAGTGTTCTTAGATAGGTGACGTTAAAAAACAACATGACGAATGTGAGACGCTATAATTTTGAGTTTTTTTTTTTTTGGGTACTACGATATGGGTATCAAATTAAAGGGCTCATCATGAGGATTCCAAAATGGTTTATCATGACTATTTAAAAAAAATACAACAGGAAATATATTATTTATTATCTGCTAACTGATACTCGCGACTTCGTTACTCCCCTTTTTTGAAGCAATCTTGTAAAATCATGTTATTCATTTCGGAGATATACCTATTACTTATTACCTGGGAATTTTTCGTTCTGCGGGAACGGGAAAATGAAAAGTGTAATGTAGTCTAAGTTAATCCTTATAACATTAGTTATCTGTCAGTCCTTCAAAATAGGTCCAGCCATTTCGGAGATGTCTCCTATCTCCGGGAATTAAGATGCCCCCGCCCTCGAGAATTAAGACCCATCCCGCGAAATTATAAAAAATAGATTAAGTTACTCATTATAACATTAGCTATATCCCAATGAAAGTCCCTTCAAAGTTCAACCGTGTTGAAGACTTATCCTGTACCTATTATGAAACCCCATTTCCGCGGAAAAATAAAAATTAGATCAAATTACTCCTTGTACCTAATATTAGATATCCGTCAGAGAAAGTCCCTTCAAAATCGGTCCAACCGTTTCGAAGATGTACACTCTCCCTGGAAAATAAGATGGAATGTGATGTAAAAAGAGGCCTCCTACAAGGTGGACCGATGACTTGGTAACGGTTGCGGGAGTTCGATGGATGCGAGACGCACAGGACCGTTCATTGTGGCGACACTTGGGGGAGGCCTATGTCCAGCAGTGGACGTCTTTCGGCTGAAATCATGAATGATGATGATGATGATGATGTAAAAAGTGAATTAAGGTACTCGTTATTAACATTAGCTACATAGCACATTAAAAATTTTGTATAACTATTTCGGAAACTTATCCCATATTATTAAGAAATCCCGTTCCCACAGGAAAATGAAAAGTAGCCTAAGTAACTGCTTGTAACATTTGCTATCCGTCAGTAAATGCCCCATCAAAATCGGTCTAGCTGTTTCGTATATAAGCTGGAACAAACCGACAGATAACCATAAGTTTCACATTTTTGTTATAAGTATCGAATACACTTTGATATAAATTTAGTAAATAAATGTTTTTTTTTTTATATTACAAGCAGACACTTCAATTTTGTATCTTATACAAAATAAGCGAGCCGTATAACTAGGTAGGTTTGTGAACTTTAAAGTGTTAAATGTACGCCTAAAAAAGAGTGTATAAATAGCGATATCCGATTATAATAACTAAAAACCTGAAAAATAAAAATAATTATTAAAAAAATAAATAAAAAACCCAACTGCATAAAAAATAACTTTAAATAAAAACTGAAAAAAAAAGTTCAATCCAGTAGAGTAGAAACCAATTTAATTGCATTAATTTATAACTTATTACACATAAAATAACACAAATAATAAATTCTAATACGGAGCATATTGACTGTAACAGTCGGGACCCATTAAAATAATCTAGACTAAAATCATTCCATTTAATATGGGTCCCGACTGTTGCAGTCAATATGTTCCGTATTAGAATTTATTATTTGTGTTATTTTATGTGTTTAAATCAATGAAATTAATTTGGTTTTTACGCTACTGGATTGAACTTGTTTTTTTTTCTTTTCAGTTTTTTTTTAAAGTTATTTTTTACGCAGTCGGTTTTTTTTTTAATACTTATTTACTTTTTCAATTGATTTTAGCTGTAATTTTTATTTGTTCAATACTATGACCAAGTTATTTTTTTTTCTGAAACCGGCATTCCACGATATAATCCGTCGTGTCACGCACAGGATGTGGTTGCAGTGACAATAGGAAAGGACAGGCCTTCAGTAACAGAAGGAAGCCGGCTGCAATGACATTTGTATTGAAACGAATTTCATAGCAAATTGACCTTTGTGGATTAGCTCTGGTTATTTGGTGATAATGCTGTTCATGGATTTCTATACAAATGTTTTAATGACCGTCACGTCTGTGATGCTTTGTGTTTTTTTTTTATTTTACTTTATCACGCAGCTGACAGTCCAAAGATCTGATAAGAACAAGATTTTGAATCCGTACTATCATTTTATATGTGAAAGTAACTCGGTCTGTCTATTACGTTTTCACGGTTAAACTACAGAACCGATTTTGATGAAATTTGATACAGAGTAAGCTTGTACCCCAGGGAGCGAGATAGGCTACTTTTTATCTGGTTTCGACTTCGCATAACCGACTGAGTCCAGTGCCTAAAGATTTTTACCTCGGACTTTTTTTTACTATGGACGAAATTTAAAAAGAAAATGTGATGTGTAGCTAATATTATGTAGAAAAAGTTTACCTATTAAAAAATTATGATGTTGATTTTGAAAAAAAAATGAGGATTACAATAGTTCAAATAGTATCTCAGGACCTACTACTTCGCCGGGCCTTGGTACAGGCCATGGTCCGGAGCGAGGAGTGGCAGGCGATTGCCTCCTTCTGCGAAGCAGTAATGCTAGCAAAGGAGGCGGCCGATCGCGTGAGGCAAATTTCCTCACGCCCCAACCGCCGCCGGGATTCCGATCCCGATTTCCGGCCACCGTAGGCGCGGGCTTGCGGACGGCAAGCAATGGGTGGCTCGCCGTCCGATCGTCCGGTAACCGTCCGGACCGGGCCCAAGTCGTCGACGGCGCGTACTGTTCCACGCGCGCCTCAAGATGCCAGCAACCGTAGGGGCCCAGCAGGGTTGAAGCCTACTGGCGCCATGGGTGATGCGAAAGAGATCCCCGAGGCCCTGGAAAAATGGCAAAGAAGGAACAGGAGTGGGTTTTGAGTCAGTAAAAGTCTGACACTATCTCTCGCTCCGCCCAAGAGCGGGGGAAACCATTAGATTATTTTCCCACCCGAAAAAAAAAGAACAACTACTTCGAATTGAAAATTTCTTTCAATGAAGGATAGCCTATTTATCGAGGAAGGCTATAAGTTAAATAACATTACGTTACGACTAATAGGAGTGGAGTAGTAACCATGGACGCGGGTAAAACCGCGGGCACAGCGAGTAATGTAGGCTGTAGAATGTTTTTGTGTATCAAAACTAACTTAACGTAGGTATATATATACGTTAACCAACGTCTAATATTTATACATCGGCAACAGTTTTAGTTATTTGAACATTTACATTTTTGTCCACGTCAAATATTTTGTTCTATTTTAGATTTCTTTTATAGTAGTAAATTATACCCAGGGAACATACTCCTCGTACCTACGTACCTATGCCATACACGCCGGTCTCCATACATTTTATATGGAAGCTAGACTTGTAGAGCTACACTTGATCCACGCCACGCGACGTCGTTCTACGTAGGTACAAATCAGGCGTGTTACACGTGTGCGTCGGTCTAATGTAGTTCTAGCTTTAGTATGAAATGAATGGAAATGTTAAATGCAAACTCTACAGTTTAAAAAAAGCTACTTTTTTGTTTTGAGGTGAGAAATCATCAAATAATTCCTCTCGCTCTCCGGGCGGAACGACGAAAACCTACCTGTGTTCCTTCAGCTGCCCTTTGCCTTCCAAACCCGTTTTGCGTGTCCGAATACAAACAGCTGGCTAGACAAACTCTCTACAGCCAGTAATACGAATACCCAGTTATTTAAAATTAACGAGTAAAAGTATTTTTTTAAAACCTATTCGCAAAATAAATATCATTCGATACCTCCCACACATAAAGTCGTAACATATTTTTTGAGTAAAATTGTATTACAAAACAATAAATTAAATATTATTATTTTTTATTATATCTAGCGTCTGGAACTGTGATTTTAAACTGATGATTAATTACATAATGAAAAAAATCGAATTACTTATTACTTATAATATTAAAAATTAAAAAAACGGCTCCCCTGAAAAATGCACTTTTTGCCTTTCAAACTCATGCGTAGGAGGTATCGATTTATCATTTGAATTCAAACAGTTATCGAACCATAGCCCATAATGAGTATTGAGACAGACAATTATAATGTAAAAAATATTTCATAATAACTCTTAATTTGTTTTTTAACGTAATGCCGAGATTTATTTATGCTTTTGGATTTATAATATTTAATATATGGAATTCGTATTGTTTGTGGAGAATTTCTTTCATCTTTATATCTTTAGCCCTGTATGAATAATGTGTTTCAATATGTCTAGCATTTGTGTGATTTTGTAGGTTCCTCCTTCCAACAGGAACACACAGAGGGGGTTCCGGAATGGTCTTTTAAGAGGTAACGGCGCCCCTTCTATATGTGCTGATGGTGATCACCGGGGTGGTTTTAGTGAGGTAAAAATCCCACACTCCCCGGACTTATCCCCAAAGTCCGGGCGCCTTTCGAAGGTTTATCCCCGAAAACAAAAAAAAAAGGTTCCTTGATATGAAAAGAGAAAATAAAAATCAAGCTGACACCTTTAGGATTCCATTTATTTTACCTTCACATATCCAATAAATAATTTATATCATAGAATACATCTAGGTCTACAATACAGACACTATAATTATCTGGTAGGTACGCAATTACGCAAATATCATGTTATAAACACCCATTACCTTTGTATCTTTTAGAGAATTCATTAACAAGAAATGGATATGTCACCGGAAAATTGCAAATGCCGTCAGATTGTAAAATATCGCGAGAAATTGTAAACTATATTTTTCTAAATAAGACACGGTTATGTTGGAAACTAATGGATTTGGATGTGATTTATCGTATACGAAACGATTTTTTCATATTATATCGAGAAATTATAATCTAATAAAGATTTATTACAATCATACGGAGTCTACAATTTTCCGGTAAAGGTAGATGGAATTTGATTGTTTGGAGAGGAATAAAAAAAACTCTTTATGCCACTTCTACATACCAGTAACTCAAAGATTTTTCAAGGTAAGGGGTGTTTATATTAGTTAATTTACGATTAAGAGTCAAGATCTTTATTTTTGTGACAATTTTACACATTGACTCCTTCCGCTACTAAGGGCGTAACAACCATTTTGGGGAAAATTACTTTTTAATGCTCTTTCGATCGGTAAATTTAAAATTGGGCTACAATTAATAAAAAAGGTTTTTACTGCTCAAAGTAATAAAACCTTAGGTCGAGATTTTTTTTTAGTTTTTTACTCGTATTAAATTTGGAGTTACGCCGTTTGTAGCACAAAGGGTCGATGTTTTCTAACGGAGCAGTGCTGGTAAGACATCATTTGGTAGGTGTGGACAGAGCTAACAATATAATAAGTTGTCCAAAGTTATCAAATATTTGAGGATATTAAATAAAAAGTGCATTAATATCTGCCCACGCGATTTGGGAACTATTAAAGGGGATGTTGAAAGGTAGCCAGAGAAATTCAAGTTTTTTGCATTTTGCAAGTTAGTGCCACGTTGTATGTTGTTTAAAATATGATTGGCGGGCGTAATTGTTTTTTTTTTTAATATGAATGGGCTCGCGTTCGACCAGAATCTCACCTGTTGGTAAGCGATGATGTAGCCGACGATGAAGTACGCATGCCTAGAAGTAACCTATTCACTCTTGACAAACACAGAGTCCGGCAGGGAATTCCACTCCTTAGCTGTACGCACAATTAATGTATTGCCAAAACGCTTTGTACGTATGGGTGGGATGTCCCTAGGTATTTATTATAATCAACCTACGTAATTATACAACCCTCTTAGTTCGTCTTACCCTATAAGAGCAGGGCCAACGGTCAAACGGATATAATGATTATGTCATGAAAAAGCTGTATAACAATAATATTATTCCACAACAATCACACAACGCCGTCTAGTCCCAAGCTAAGCAGACCTTGTGTTATGGGTACTAGACAACTGATAAACATAACTTATTTATCATTTGTATTGATGATTCAGCATAATAGCATAGCATAATCAGCCTTTTTTAATGTTCCCACTGCTGGAACTCAGGCCTCCTCTCTCTAGTAGAAGGAATAGGCCGTAATCCACCACGCAGGCCCAGTGCGGATTGGTGAATGTCACATGTTTTCAATGATGATTTAAATGATTTTCAATCATATTTTAAACCACGACAGAGTCCTGCAAAATGCAAATAACTTAAAAAAAAAAAAATTGCGGCCTTCCCTAGATCTTAAGTCAAGGACTGACAAACGGGCAGACAACTTAGTTCATCTCTATATTTCGTTATGTCTACAATAATTCTACCAAAATGTCGGTAGTCAGAAGACACAGGTATGCTTCTTATTTAATTATTTATGGAATACAAAGACATATTGTTATGGATGAGTCACATTATCATCAGCTCTTTATTAAACACAATTATCACATACGCTAGACATTTAGCACGATGCATATACACAGCTATCTTAACAATTAACATCAATACTTTTAATACTATTACAATATAGCAACACTACGTTTGGGTGATGGGCGAGTGAAATGTACGGACTTCTTATATTTATGAGTACCTATAATATCGACCCGTTTCAGTTGTTAAAAATCTTGTAAATTCTCGGCTTGTAAATTCTTTTCTAATAATATGCGTGCTAAACAACTTTGCCTATTGGCATTATCGCGAACAGACAGACGCTGTTTTATAATATGTGAGGTTTAAAAATGTATGTAAGTCACTCTGCAGAGTTTAAATAAGTCTGCATTATAACTTAATGATAGAATGAATTGATTTATTCTTATTGCTTTGAAGTACGTACATTTCATTCACACGAGCACACAACATAATATTTGAATACGTCGTGAATTATTATAACGGCAAATAATTCTACATCTAAATACATAGACTATCATAAAACGAACAGTGCAGTTTGTCCTATGGCAAATAAACTTAATAAATAGCTTGTTTTTATAACATATTTTAATCCATTGATTGGTCCGTACTTATTCAAGCGTCTTGGTAGGTACTCGTCAGGTTACGTACTTTTGGGAACCAACAAAGCATTATAATGGCATTTATTTATTAGCTGTAGCATTGTTTGCTGTGTTCCCAGTGTAATTTATTAAAACTATGTACTTGGGGCCGTTTTAACGTAATATTTATTTAGGATATGAATCCAGAAATCATAGGACACGTAAGTGGTGTTTTTTTAACACTGCACATTTTTAGTTATGGATAATCAAATAATTTCTAGATTCGTTACTAAAATACCGTCACCATTTGTGAACAAAAGTTGTAGGATTAAGTAATTTTATGAGACATATATGTTATACGGTCCGAATACCTTAAACAGAGATAAACTCAAAAATTTTACTATATTAGTAAATAGTGATTCACTAATATAGTAAAAACTTTATCAAAATCGATTTGCATAAAACTTTGACATGTTAATAAATAATCTTTCTACAATTCCGTCGACATCGTAATTTAGAAAATAAGTGAAACTGCAGAGACTTAGCACAAATATTCTCAACAAAAATATAACTATACCACTGATGTCAAAAAGAAAAAGCCTAAAACTAACCTAACAAATGCTAAACGACACTAAAAGCTAGCGAACGAGCATCAAATCAACACGTAAAGCGATAAATCAACATGAGAATACCAACGTAACTTAAAATCACAATAAAAAAAAAACATCACCAAACTTAACAAGTTTCATAGTAACGCTGATAATTTTTTATTATAATAATTTTAAATAATCCTTTTTATATTCATCTTTATTAATAGTAATTATGTTTATTATTTGTTATATTGCTATTTTCGAATAACCAATGGATTTTTAAAAGCGTGCAGACTGTAAGCCGTATTGCAGACTTTAAATGATCAGTGATATTGCAGACTTTCCTCATAATAATTAATTCCCACTCCTTTTTCTTCTAATCCCCTTACCTTTGCTGGTAAAATATGTACCATATTACTTATAATTTCTAACTATTTAAAGAAATTTTAATTTCTTTCAAATTACCAAACACGGTCAAAAATACATAATGCAAAATCAAATAATAAGGCCCAAAACCTATTACTAATCAATAAAAAACCAAGTGTAGGTATTTTAATCATTAATTTATAGAGAGGTTGTAAAAGAGTGGCCTAAGTGATATAATTAATTATTCTGACAATTCGTTTACATACCAAAAAGGAAACTCTCAAAAAGTCTTTAGCACATGTAACAGTCGTTCGTTATTCAGTCTAAAGCATAAATACAAATGCATTATTCCCTGTCTAATCCAAAAATAAACTTTAATAAAAAATATACACTACTGAACTAAGCAATTAGGGAACCATTTGAATTTTGTCGATTTGTTTTAGGAATCTTTTCTTTCGAAACTTGGGTTTTGTTTTTTCTAAGGAATACTTAGTTCAGCGGTAAACATATTACATTTACAAAATAAAATGAGCTTTAATGTTACCTAAGCGCAATACGGGCCCTTTAGGCCAACCTAAACAATCCGACTATTTCAATACATTCAAATTAAAGACAACTAAAAATAAACTATAAACAAAATAATAGATTCAATACAAATTGTATGAGGCATTCGTTTAAACTACACATAAAAATTCGAGGAAGAATTATACTATAAATACTTATTTAAAGTAATGTCTTTACAGACAGCTTTTTATAAATCAATTCGAGTGGTTTAGAATAAAGAGGACATATATTTTTTTAAAGATTTTTCAGTTTTTTGAAGACGAAGATAGCTATGCCCTTATTATTAGCACAAAAAACCACATTTAATTTATTTTTGTTGTGTATTTAACACAAACCAGTTTGAAAAAGATTAATCAGCCGATTTTTCTCTATTTTTTTTTTACCATGTATGCCAGCCAATGTTACTTTTTATCAATTTCTTTCAAACTTGCTGGTTCAATACACAACTTACATTATTATTAAATGACAAATAATAACGATTAAGTATCATTTCACTTGTCATACAATAATTCTACACACAAAAATCGCCACATTTTGCTGTAGATATTGTTTATTAATTATTTACTACTATTGTAGCCTATATTACCACTATAAGTATTTAAATTCAATATAATTATAATATTATATCTCCCGAAGGATAATGCTATGTAGTATGGGAGATGAATAAATTATTTCTATGCATATTTCTATATATGGATTGAGTGTATCATTCACTTTGATATTTTTTCTTTGGTAGTTGAGAATAACGTATTAAATTCAAATCTTTTATATAGGGTGACTGGTAATTAGTGACCGATAATTAAACACGTGATTGTACTCATGGTTACAAACAACTTTCCCAAAGAAACTTTTTTAAAACGGCGTCACGCGGCTCACAGCTGAGCGGTCGCCAGTCGCAGGCGCGCGCGCGGATTTAAACAGCTGTTTTGTTATTGTGATCAAATTAATGAGAATATAAAAAAAGTTTCTTTGGGAAAGTTGTTTATAATCATGAGTACAAACACGTGTTTAAGTATCGATCACTAATTACCAGTCACCCTATATAAAGCAACTCATGGCTAGAATAATAACACCGAACAGGTCGATCAGAGATTAAACCTTTAACCGCTTGCGTTGATTGGCCCAACGAGTGTTTTCACGTCCCATTCGCCAGAGTCGTGTGTTTGCGACTGGGTACTCCATCTCGTTTAGCTCTTCAATCCCCATTGGTGATAGAAGGGCTGACGAGATGGAGTATTTGGTCGTGGGAATAAACGCGACTGTCTGTCGGATATAACCAACGTAGGCGGTTACAAGGTTAAGCAACGCTTGCAAAGGTCGGTTTGTGGATGGATGGCCATCTTAACACAACGGAGATTCTGCTGGTGCCGGCTGCCACAGGGAACCAATGTCTGGGTTGTGGATCCAAGTAAAATACTTTCAGCTGCATCCGGTAAGATTGTAGCCCAACCCCACCACAATATAGGAGGGAAAAGGCTGAACAGATATTACAGATTAAAATATATCGCGTAATAAGGTACTACTGGATCATATTAACGTTTAAACCAATATCGGTTACAGACAAGTTCATAAACCAAACATCGATAATTCAATCTAATATAAATTAGTTTTGTAACAACTGATTTTTCAATAACCTGATATTTTTTAATTAAAAAATAAAAATGGCAGTTAGCTTTTTATGCCAAACCGCCATATTTATTCTTTAGCTAACAGATATCCGACTATCGAAATATCAGGCATAAGAATATCGATTTCAGAGGAAAAATTTACAGTCATCAAAAAAATTGCGTTAATCTTATCAGAATGGATGAGACCCTTTGCTTCTATATCAAGACGTTCAAAACGTTAGGACATTCTAAACTGGTATTTATGCAGGCTTAAATAAATAACTGTTAGCGTTCCTGCCAAATGTACAAATGTATGGTAATGACATTACCTGCGTAGTCACGTGATAAACGGCATGACAGGTAATGTCACAGCCATACATTTTGTACTTAGCGTTCGGAGGGAACGCTAACAGAAATGACATTTGTCTGACCCCCCTGAGCATGTTTGAGTCCGTTTATCAAAGTAAATGACAATCACAATTTTAGACTAGAACAGATGTATTCCTTGCAAGGTACGCGGGATATGTTCAACCTTAGAGAACATTTACACTATACGGATACAACGCTGCGTTTTCAGCACACAATTTCTTACATTATCATCTATCTCTTTCTCTCTTATCACTCACTCTCGTTTCTGAATGACAATTCAATCCATTGCCATGTGACATGTCAACTCTAAGTTTTTTTTAATTGATATAAACTAGTGCTTGACTGCGATCCCACTAGTTTATTAAGAGTTTAAGACTTTAACTCTTCATTTATGGATTTTGTGGAAGAGACTTCACAATTTTTTCAGTATTACGTGAGTAGGTACTGAGATAGACTAAGAAACAATAGAGACGGTTTAGTGAATTTTAGTTTAAATATTAAAAAAAAAATTACTCCTCACGGACTTGAATAGACGCAAGGCAACATTACAAAACTTCCTAAGCTTGCGCCATAACATTCAACAATATTTACTTAAAACTGTCACACTTTCCAATCACGACCAAACAAACTGCACTACCAACCCAACAAACTGCACTAACAAAGACATACCCGTATATTTCGCCGACCACTAAAAACGCAGAGATCTCCGTCAAGTGTAAAGTCCACCGTATGCCTGCTGTGACCATCTAACATTACCTGAATTGAACTAACGCGCTGCGTCTAAGGTACCAGGTTCAGTATATTCCGGTGTTCCAGAGATTCCTTCAGAGCGTAGAACAGTTGGAGCTGCTGTTCGGGTTTCAGGTTGTAGACCTGTGAGAGAAAGGAAAAGTTAGTATTATTTTGCTGATCTATACAACATGTAACTAGAGTTATGCACACCCTTAAACAAACCCCCAATTAGAAAATTAAGATAAAATCATAATTCAATCATCATCATCATCATTTCAGCCGAAAGACGTCCACTGTTGGACATAGGCCTCTCCCAAATGTCGCCACAATGACCGGTCCTGTGCGTTTCGCATCCTTCGTATTCCCGCGACCCTCACCAGGACATCGGTCTACCTTGTGGGAGATGTGGATGTGTGCTGTGTGGATAATTCAATCACTGAAATTTTAATTAAATAGGTAGTGTCTTTTAACCTCTTAGGCCCAAGTGTACCGAATCCGGTACACCTCGGTACCAGCTAACTTAAACCTTATCTTTTCTTAATAAGGTTTAAGTTAGCTGGTATAACGTGTACAGTATTCGATACACTGGTGCCTGAGCGGTTCCTATTGTTATCATTCTAATGATAGTCCATCGGTAACGATATCTACGCACGCAGACACAAGATTTATCAAAAATTTATCAAAATAGGTAATTTTTTATCCTGAAATAATCAAGATTTATTTTTGGATAAAAAAATATTTTAAATATAGTTTTTATTAAATCGATTCAGTAGTCTATTCTGAACACTACTTTCAGGATGTGCGTTTATTATTTTTATTTATTTAACATACACATTACAGATCAACCCAATGTATTCATAACATTTACAAAACAATATAATATAATTCAATTAATATACTTACCATACAATTAAATTACATTTAAACAATGTAAAGCAATCTACACAATACAATAATTTTATATAATAAATTATACTCAATCTCGTTTAACTCTTCAATTCCCATAAGTGACAGAAGAGCTAACGAAATGAAGTATTAGGTCGTGTATAGACGACCTTGGCGCAGTGGACACTAAAACATTTGTCGGATTAGCCCGATGTAAGTAGTTAAAGAGTTAGTGATAACTTGCCTGCTGCAACAGTTTCTGCGGTGTGGCGGTACGTATGAAACTGGTGATGTACACGTTCACGAAGGTGGCCATCAGGAACTGGCAGTCGAAGCGGTCCATGATGCCGCCGTGGCCGGGGATCACGTCGCCGAAGTCCTGGAATATTGAAAATTGGTTAGAGGGATAATCAGCTGCCCCTAAGCAGCTAAGCAGTTAGAAAATAAGTTATGAAAGCTTAATTAAATTCTGCCAAGCGTTGTGATTTGTGGTTGTGGAGCAGTGGTAGCCCAATGGTAACAGCTTCGACTTCAGAGTCATACATCACGGGTTGAAACCTAGGCGGGACCCAGGGGGTTGAAAACGATGTGTAATTTATTTCATCGCCACTGCTTTCAAGACAGTGAAGGAAAAAATCGTGAGGAAACCGGCATGTCCTAGAATCAAAAAAATCAAAGATATGTGACATTCATCAATCCGCATTGGGCCCGCGTGGTGGCCCATTCATCCTTAAGAGGAAGGAGGCCTGAGTCCCAGCTGTGGCAACATTGTATGCTAAATCTTTTTGCTGTCAGCTGCCCAATTCTAAAGTTAGTTCATTACCTTGATCTTGAACGCCCGTTTAAATCCAGAAGCGAAGAATCCTCCGAAAGGACCGATGACAGAGCTGAACGTGCTTAGACACAGCGAGTGGATCATGAAGGGGTAGATGTTCATTGTCTCCAGGCCCAACTGAAAGTAAGAGAAAATGGACTTAAGTCGTGTTGTTATAAGATATTAATTAGCTTATACCAGCAACTTCGGCAACGTGCAAGTAGAAAGTCTGTTACTGGGCGATAAAGTAGCATTCTACTGGAGAATGAATTTTCAAAAGCGGTCCTCTCAGTTTGAGTTTATTAATTACAAACAAAAACACAAATATCGTACCCTTATTGCAAAAACCAACTAAATGCACCAACATTTTTGTATTATTATATTATGTTACTAGCGGTCGCCCGCGGCTCCGCCCGCGTGGATGTCGGTTACCGCTGCAAAAAGCCTACCCAGGAAAGACACGGTCAGCAAAATGATTCCCAGGTCAATTCACAGACACCGACAGTAACATTGACGACGCAGTCATTATCCGCAGGCTGCACAGATTGTCTTTCTGTGTATGTTAAGTTGTTAATGATGAAAATATTTAAATGTAATTAATACTAAGTTTTCACTTCTGCCGGCAGTCCCGGAGCGCAACCCGTTGTTTAAGGATAGATAACTAAAGCGATTATTGTAGAGCTTCTCCATAAACAACATTTGACGTTAAATTATTTTCAGGTAACAAAATATACTGATGGTCGGGAGCCCCGACCCGTGATAGGGCAACGTAAAGTTGCCCATGCGTAAAACATTCTTTTCGTAAATCAATTCCTACTAATTTGAATGTTTGGCCCTGGGATTTGTTTATCGTTAGTGCGAAAGAAATTTTTACTGGAAATTGGAGCCTTTTGAAGGGTATAGGCAAATCAGTAGGGATCATGGGTATTCTTGGTATATGAGCTAATTCACCAACTGCAGGGCCGGTGATAATCTTCGCTACTATTAAATTATCTTTTAGCTCCTTTATAAGAAGTCTCGTGCCATTACACATGTTGGGGGGGCTTAAATTTCTGAGAAGCATTATCGGCGTGCCAACTTTTAACGACAGTTCATGAGGTGGTAGCCCAGCGGGGTTCAGAGAATTTAAAAATTCCTGGGGGTAGTGCACAGCGTCCTCGATGTTAGTGACGGTATCTATGGATTTATAGCACTTAACTTCACCCGGTACTTTCTGCATAATTAAACTGTTTATTTCGTTGACTGTTTCATTCCTGGGAGAAACTATTGCTCTACAACACAGCCAACGAAAATCATTTTGATGTAAGTTTTCGATGTCAGGATATATAGCATCTATCAGACTATCTAAATTATGGACTATTTGGCCTAGAGACTCATCCAAAGTAACCGCATAATCGGTGCCCAAATTTAAAGATGGAAAAATTCCTTCTCCAAGTTTCAGCAGCTGTTGTGGAAAATTGCTATGCGTATTTCCATGTAGATGAGCTCTCATATTGGTGCGCAAATTCAAATGTTGAACAGATGTCCAAAGGTGAGACGATTTTAAACATGCCTTCATAATATCTGCTCGCGTACCTCTGTTGACGACTGGAAGCGTTTGTCGGAAATCTCCAGCAAATACAAAAGTGATACCACCCATGACATTAGCAGAGCTTCGGAGGTCTTTTAAAGTACGGTCCACGGCCTCCACATGAGCTCTATGACTCATGGTGCATTCATCCCATATTACCAACGACGCGTCTTGCAGCAACTTACCAAGAGGCCCATTTTTCCGAATAGAGCACGTAGACCGTTGATCTAAAGATACGGATAGCGGGAGTTTAAACGCAGAGTGAGCAGTTTTTCCTTCGTTCAAGAGAGTTGCAGCAATTCCTGACGAAGCAACTGCAATCGCTATCTTCCCTGATTGCCGTATCTTAGCAAGTATCAAATTTGCGAGAAAAGTCTTTCCGGTGCCTCCTGGTGCGTCCAAAAAAAATAATCTCCCCATGTTATTGTTCACGCTGTCCACAATAGTCTCATAAGTGAGCCGCGCGGGTACCTTACTCATAGATCTAAACTCCCCTCCCGCACGCGCACCCCCGCCTTGGTGACGCCCACTTCGCAACGGGCCGTGCAGCAGAAATCGTAATATTTTAATTTCGCCATAACTTCAAAACCAAACGTCCAATTTTAATCATTCAAAGACCAAATATTATCTCCATAAACTGTTCTTAGTGATGAAATCATTTATTTTGATAAGGATTAATAGCATGAGTAAAATAAACGCGTTTAAATGTAGTCCAAAAAAAATTCAAGATTTTTAAATAAAAAAATGGTTGCTGTGCCTCACTCGACATAGATGGGTATAGTGTGTCGCGGACTTTTTTGTAGATATTTATAAGATCTACAATTAATTAGAACATTTTATGGTTCTATCTTTTATAGTTTAGGCAGCGTACGCAAAATAAGTAACTTTTCTGGTTGATTTTTTACACCTTGTGTCCGAAAAACCCAAATATCTTACGGAACCCTATTTTTTTCCAAAATAAAATATAGCCTATGTTACTCGTGGATAATGTAGCTTTCGAATGGTGAAAGAATTTTTAAAATCGGTCCAGTAGTTTTTGAGCCTATTCAGTACAAACATACAAACAAAGTTTTCCTCTTTATAATATTAGTGTAGATTACTATTATATTCAATCAAATTTGTAGGTTATTTACTTTTTGCCGAAGCTATCTTTCTAAATAAGTGTCGAGCTAATAACCGGTTTTACCTGTAGATTCATCTTGATGAGACGAATGGATGAATTAATTTAACTTTAATTTGGGTAAAAAATGCAGATATTTGGTTTTTGCAATAAGGGTACGATATTAAAAAATACAATTGTTTCCAAACATAACTTTATTTCAAACAATTTTATTTATTTAAATGGCGTATTTACAAGTTTCCTCCTTACAAAACATATGAATTGTACACAATACAAGGCAACAAGATAATTATTTAACATTCATACAAACAGAAATAACTAATATTATATAGTATAATGAAAAACGTTCTAGGTACTGACAACCCCTGCTTCTTTTGGGTTTTTAACATGGACACTAGTAGTATAAGTAAGAAATAAATAATTTATTTAATTAAGTCTCATAAATTTAGAAGATTGATAGTTCAAATGAATTCATTTAATTATAACAGTTGGTATATAAGTTGATTATAATAAATTCAGTATCAATCTTAACTGAAAGAAAGCAATATACATATTTTTCATAGTATTTATTAGTTTATAATTTTAACATATATATTATGTATTTTATTACTATAAATTTTTTATTTTATTTTTTCTGTTTGAAGTATCTGTTATTTGTTTATTGTGAAATCCTACCACAGTATTGTCTTTTTAACCCAAAGGTTGACTGGTAGAGAATGCCTTGTTGCATTAAGTCCGCCTATGTACCACTACTGTACATGAAGTTTAAATAAATAAATAAATAAATATTGTACTTTTATTACAAAGTGTACACTAAAACAACCTTTTTTAACTTTTGTCTAATACTATCACGAATAGAGTATAGAGTGAATCAACGATTTAAAAAAAAATCTATTCTGAGGTCGGCTTCAAGTCGAGGGTCGCGGGAATCCGATGGATGCGAGGCCAGTCGTTATGGCTACATTTGGGGGAAGCCTATGTCCAACAGTAGACGTCTATCGACTGAAATGATGATGATAATGAATCATCCAATGACTTGCTCCAGTTCCCGGGTGGAGCAAGAGACCGTGTCAGACTTTCAGTGCCTAAAGCCAACTCGTGTCCTTCAGTTGCCCTTTGCGTTCCTTATCTATGGTAGCACGCATATTACTTTTACCAATATTTCAGGCGATCACTTATCTATATTTCACGTGCGTGAAGTACTGATTATGTTGACATAATCAGCGTACACTTCGCAGTCATAACAATATTCTGTGATAAGGATCAACCTTATCACAAAACAATATCATGATTTTGGAAAGCTTTCAACAATTTCCAATTATAAACCACTCAACCAACTAAGTACTACCGAAATAGTTTGATCTACCACTAATCGACCTTATTTCCTCAGCATTAAGGTTCAAAACTGGTTAAACTTACATGTCTCTTTTTTTCCGAATTCATTCATTTATGTCATTTCTGTCAATCTGCTACAAAGAATTTAATTTAAATTAAAATGCTCAATAGTCGCTTAATCAAACAAACCTATACTCAAGTAAAAAATGAAAAAAAAAAACTTCTCTCGCTTTACGGTAGAGCGAGAGGGTGTGTCAGAAAACCACACCTAGTTCATTCAATTGCCTTTTACGTTCTAGGACTACGGGTAACCTTTTCAGAAGTCGACCCATCGCCAAGTTTATTGTCTACTACTATTCGATCTTATTACCTCAGCAATAAGGTTGAAAATTCGTCGACCAGGAACTTTCGAAGCGTTTACAAAAAAAAATTACTAGTTATGTACTTACAACTTTCATAAAAGGCTGCATGAACTGCGGGGGCGTGTATTCTTGGAGTCGGAACAGCAACGAAGGCTCACAATCCATGGTCATGCGGCCCAGAGAGTCAGAGTATTCGATGGGGCACACCAGGTACGGGTATTGACACATCATGTAGGACATCTGCGGAAGAGAAATTAGGATTTTCATTAGGGAATCATAGGTTTTAGATTTTTTGGACTATTCCTAAAAAGTGTAGAAGTCGCTTTTGTGCATAAGGCTCAATAATTCACATTGGCGCAGTCATTTGTTTTTTTTTTTTTTACTTTATTTACATTGTCTTTACATAATAGAAACAAGAAACATGTAACCGAGATATTTGTAATACAAAACATGAATGAAAGGATTGTCCATGAAGTTTCTTGCACATAGTTCTCCATAAAGATCTACGCTTTGGAATGCACATTCCAAAGCGTAGATCTTTAATTGCACAATTAGCATCATTTTTCTGACTGGCTGACTTCTTGACATTTCAAAAATGCATGTAAATGGTTTATTTGAAATAAAATGCTTTGAATCTTTGAGTTGAAGCGTCGTGACGCGACCTGTTTTTCGCCTATAGCAGTGGTTATGCTATAGGCGGAAAACAGGACGCGCCACTCTATACTCCCATTAATAAGGTACTAATTTCTGTTTTGCAAATACTGGATCGCACGTCGACGCCCCACTACTCGTGCCTTCCTGCGTTGAAACTTGGTTAGAGCTTGTCCAGAAGGGGCGAATTTGCCACAATTCTCTCGTGCATACACCTGCCAACGCGCGAGCACTTTGGTTGACGAATTTAGTCAGAAGCTAACATGGAACTGAACGAAGCGGTCGCTTTAGAGTTCATGCGTTAACTGGAGGTAACAAGACGTCTTTAGTATCTCGGCTCGTGTGCTATACGCGCCAATCTTGTAGTGGGTAATCTTGTAGTAGCAAATCATGTAGTAGGTAATATTGTAGTAGGTAATATTGTAGTAGGTAATTTTGTAGTAGGTAATTTTGTAGTAGGTTATTTTGTAGTAGGTAATTTTGTAGTAGGTAATTTTGTAGTAGGTAATTTTGTAGTAGCAAAATTTTGTAGTAGGTTATTTTGTAGTAGGTAACTTTGTAGTAGGTAATTTTGTAGTAGCTAGTCTTATAGTAGCAAAACTTTGTAGCAGCAAGTTTCGTAATAGCTAATCAAATTTTTATAGCTATCCGATCAGTATAATATTAAGAACTAATAATTTTTTCTACACACAAGTATACAGTTATTTCTTTTGCATCTATAACTATTCTGAACAACCGTGCAAAAACAAATCTTACGACAAACAATAATTTTTAAAATTAATTTGTCACTTACCACCAATCCGAAAGCAACAGTAGATATTCCTCCACCAATGAACCCTTCCCAGGTTTTCTTAGGACTCAGTTTGATAAGCGGTGTCTTGCCGAAGAAGAAGCCAAACACGTATGCCATGACGTCATTGCATATGATCATGGAGACTGGCACTATGAACCATATTAGACCTGGAACAAGAAAACAAATTATTAGGTATGCAATTTACTAATTTCCGCACTAGTGTGGTAAAGTTCTGGCTCTCACCCACACGCCACAATTTAATATATTTATCGTATCAGGCTGAGCGGTAAGCGAACCCAAAACAAAAATTATTGGAAAAAAGCCGAGAATTTCAAAGATTTCTATTCTAACACCTATGAGAA
Source organism: Mythimna impura (assembly GCA_905147345.3). Classification (NCBI taxonomy): domain Eukaryota; kingdom Metazoa; phylum Arthropoda; class Insecta; order Lepidoptera; family Noctuidae; genus Mythimna; species Mythimna impura. Next base: position 27,076,961 of record LR990343.1, on the reverse strand, counting down.
GCTCGCGCGGTTCGCTATTTAGAAACTAAAGTAACATCGTGTAGAGTTGAAATAGCGTCTTAAACAATCTATCCAATTTGTTTTGGCTTTATCAGTGGCTAGATAGGAGATGCCAATTGGTGTAATTTACTCGTATCTCTTTTTTCAATGAATGTTCATTGAACTTAGCCACAGGTACGGTCGACAACAAACGTTCTCGTAGATAAAACGAGCATTCTCGGTAGGATTATAAGTATGTCACCTTTTTAGTATGATGGTTCAGAAAATAATGCCAGTGAAAATCGTATCAAAATATACACAACACATTCTATTAATACTAATATTTAAAATACGAAAGTACTATACCTTAGTCTGTTTATTTGTTAAGTTTACATGCCTCGGCATAATATTTAAAAAATCTCCCCGACCGAATATAACAGAGATACTTATCTAAAGTACGCGGGAGATATTATTATATTAGTGCACAAGTGTGTGCGCATACATAGCTGCATTCAAGAGAGTACACCTGTGTGTTTTAAGGAAAAGATTCCTTTACTCTCAGGGCCGGAACTGCGTAGAGCGGACGCCCGGCGGTCCCATACAAAAGTGCTCCGTTGCGGTGACCCGCGTGGGCATCCGTCGCGGGGAGCCGGACCCCGCGTCCATTTTGCTACGTCATATAGTAATATACTAAGTTCTCCATCGACACGAATACATGCACACCGTTAAGCTAAACTAGCAATACTGTGTTGGTAATAATCCAATTTCAGCGACGGGGACCGTTTTAGAACTCATAGTCCGATGGGACTACAATCCAACACGACCGGAGGGAGATCAGGTGCATAACGAAAGCACGTAATGCTTTTCGAGGCACGGGCTATCACACCACCAACTTCCAAACTCCAGGCTGCTATAGTGTACCCAATAGCATTTTTTGCCAGTTCCGGGACTCAGACCACAGTCGTGCTTGCGACCAAACCAAAGGCAGCAGTCACACAACGCAACATTTTAAACGAGTGAAGCCGCGGGTATAAGTTTGTAATAAAATTTCGTATAGTGGTAGTACACAACTCAGGTCAGTTGGTTCATGGTTGGTAGACTAGCTAGGGAGCTCCAATCGATCGCATTATTCTGCCGATAGTAAATCGTTTAACCACTTCACGGATCTAAATGCTCTCAAAGATCATTTCCAGTCTTCAAAAGCTATCCACTCATATCACATACTCATCCGGTGGTTACAGCTGCTAGTCGTTACATCGTTTTAAACACGATACATCATAATACACACTACGCCAGTTCAAACAATGTTATTGGTGGACCAATCAAAGTTTGTATAACTGTCGTAGTCATACCGCAGAAATGGCCATTTTACGATATGGCTATATCGTTTTATGTTTTCTTCATTGACGTTTGGCAATATCATTAATGAAGGGTCTCCATAAAAAGCGCTGCGGGATTGTGAAGCAGTAAACATCGAATAATTATTCTTAATTATACTTTAGTTTGCCCATAATCGTAGACTGCGGAAATGTTAGAAAGAGTCACCGAAGCCCTGGCACGCAAAGGGCCACTGAAGGAACACAGGTGGGGGTTTCCACGCAAAGCGGGAGATGTTATTTGACGACAACCTAAGTAAAAATGATAATTTTAGATTGTAGGTAATCTCTCGCAGAGTTCTATCGTTGTCACATTTTAGAAAGCTTTCTTCTTCAGTTATTACATTAGGTATTATTTACTTTTAAAGCAAGATAACTGTTTACCGCCATGATGCATCGCATAAACGTGTGTCAGCAATGGACTGTCAGAACACTAGCAGTGAGAAGACCACCTACCTAACTATTTTACTATACGATCATATAACGTTTTTCCTGATAGCTACAACCTAGGGGTCTTTAAGTCAAGAGTGAATAGGTTACTTTTAGGCAAGCGTGCTCCATAGTCGACCACATCTTCGCTTACCATCAGATGAGCTAGTAGTCAAGCGCGAGCTCATCAATAATAATAGATAATAAACAAGTTTTCAATGTAAATCATTTTTCCATAGCAAGCTTTTATAGCTCGGTATATACCTATATAGTTAATACTCACCAAGACCATTCCAAAAAACTCAAACACGATCGGGTTATTTTATTACCGAGTTTCTATGGCCATCTTTCAGCTCCATCATCAGACTCTGGTTACCATCTAGCACCAAAGTACTCATCAAGACGGATCAAACGAGTCCTAACTCGATGGGGTTGTGTCGTTTAACTACCGAGTTCCTATGGGCCACCTTCCGGTTCCATCATCAGCAGTCTTAGCCAAGTTACGACCATTTCGATTCGAATCTCTTTCTACAGTCGGTAACGCCTCCGATTCCTTTGTTCTCACGTTGAGATGATGTCATTCTAATACATTTGAAGGTTTCTACTAGCGTTAACGATTGTAGATTATCAACTTGGCTAAGCCCTCTTATCAGTTCCATGTCCACTTCTATTGTGTACTGTCTTATTCATCGTTCATCTCTTTATTTTCTTACTAACTTGTGTGTGTCATAATATGTCATAATAATTTTGCATTGTCATCTGATTTACACATGCATGTAAAATTTCCGCTCGATCGGTAACCGGGAAATTTAATTAGCAAGATTTGATTACAGACAAACACGGGACAGGTGAAACTAAATAAAAGCTTGTAAAAAAAGTTTCAATGAAATGTCCGGCCACTACATGAAAAGACCAATTTCAACTATCTGACTACGACACAGCCATAATAAAAGTGACCCATTTCTGTTAAATGGCTACACGGAATGGATACGGTTATTAGTTTTATTGCAAGAAACAATACAATACTAATAAATGATAGGTGAAATGTGATGTACTTTAGAGATTGATTAAACAGGAATAGGGTTACAAAATAACAGATTTTTATTGAAATAAGGCACAAATATAATAGTAGTTTTTGAGTGTCAACAATCAGCATAGCATAGCATAATCAGCGTTATAATGTTCCCACTGTTGGGACTCAGGCCTCCTCTCTAGGAAAGGGAACAATCGTAGACTGAGTTTGAATTAAATTTAATAGGTAAATAACAATAAATAAATCTTTTTTTTTCCGTATTCTAACAACCTACCGTACCTATCAACAAACTCACTGAGATGATATTGAGAAGATGATTGAAATTCAGATATTTGGATATGAGATTTTTACATTTATACAGACCACTCTAAGTCTAATTTTATTAATAACGGATCTTATAACCTTAGCAACCAATCTATGTCTGGAAAATTAATGAAACCCCGAATCGATCAAGCCACGATTTTAATTCAATAAAGCCCTAAAGGATTTCGCCCCTCACGCATAGCTTTTGGGAATTGACAACGTGGCCATTTATTAATGTCGGGTAGGATCAATATTTCCATAGAGGTGAAATATGGACAAAATTCTGATATTTGACACGGTACCGTACCTTACCGTCGTGTAAATACATTGCAAGCAAAGTTGCAAAACGCCAGTTTTTCGGTGGGGATTCATCAAATACCTACCCGCTCTGGGTGGAGCGAGAGGGAGTGTCAGACCTTCGCTGACTAAGAACCGGGTCACATGTACACGGTAAGCGGCAACATTAACGTGAAACGGCACGTTGCATGACCGCGTCACGTTGCCACATCGTGCAAACATACGGTCCCGGGACGTGTCGAGCGAATGCACCGTACGGTGTTGAGCCGTGTAAATACACGACAAGATAACGAAGCAAAATTTTTGACGACACCATGTCATTGTAGGTCACCACCGTACCATACCGTGGGCAGCGTGTGGCCAAGCTGTCGCTTGGACTCATGATGATTAAAACAAAATTAATAAGGATATACAAGTGCCGATGAGAAAGTTCCAATAGGTTAGCATGTGTCGTGACACTGTGATCATTTATGTTCATATTTTATTTCCCAGAAATCAAACCGATCGTCGAGACTAGCAAGCAGGCAAATATCTTCAATACATCTGGTGGTCGAAATAAAAAATCACTTTGGATCACTGAAAAAACACTGTTTCTTCTATCTGAAAATAGTCGACTACGTTTCCAGTCCGTAAATGTCGCAGAAAATGTAGTGAACTTAAAACAAAAGGCTTCGACCTCAGCGTGGCCCCGATACGTCAGGCTTGGTTTACAGCAATCTATCAACAAGTTTTTGCAACCAGGGTAATACGGGATTTTATCCAAGTGATGTGAAAAGGAACGTTAAAATTAAATGAACAGAAAACATAAGTACTCTGTTTTGATACCATAATGTAACGGAATACAAACCGTTTTCAGTTCAACATTCATCTTTACATATTACAGAACAAAGTCCACCACCCATATTGAACAGATTTTCATGCAGTTTTCACTTATAGACAGAATGATTCATTAGGAAGAAGTTTTAGGTGAGAATAAAGACATACAAACATTTTGGGAGCAGTGGTGGCCGAGTGATAACGGCCCCGACTTACGAGTTGTAGGTCGCGGGTTCAAACCCAGCCAGGCACATTACTTTGTGTAATTTATTTCATCACCACTGCTCTCAAAACGGTGAAGGAAAACATCATGAGGAAACTGGCATGTCCTAGAACCAAAAATTCGAAGACATGTGACATCCACCAACCCGCACTGGGCCCAACAGTGGGAACATTATAAGGCCGGCTATGCTATACTATAAAAATATTGCAAATGATTTGGCAACTGTTTAATTCGGCCGCCAGCCTGACACTAACCCTCCTTGGGAATGCTGTTGCTGGTGGTTTACCTACCACCACGTCTAAGGAGCTCTAAGCACGCACGTTCTCAAAATATCCCTTACTCGCTTCTTAAGACAGTCACGGGAAGTAATGGGATGATGCTCTTCTTTACGTCCGATACCATACGGTTCTAATTATACTAAGTAAAGACAAGCCGAGAATTTCACAGATTTCTAATACCCGTCGATTCTAGGGTGCTATCATTAGTGGTAGATATAATCCAGGTTGGTGCCCAAACCATCGTATCAAAATATCTCCTGCTTGTGGAAAATAAAATATTCCTTGGATTCTATCGACACCAGTCTTGAAGGGGTATCGTGTTACCCGATAACTGTGTTGTGGAGGTCAGGCCTAGCCAATAATTCTATTATCCAGGGCTTTAAAGACTAGACCGAATAGTTTACTTCTGGGCAAAAGTGCTCCATGGTCAACCACATGTTTGCTTACTATGAAGTGGGATGTAGTAAAAACGCGAGCCTATCAATAATAAAACAAAAACCTTCAGTGCAGATTAAATAAAAATCAATGTATAGTGCGAAATTCGAGCAGAGTAAAGCAAAGCAAATAGATTGGCAAAATTACCACCAGCACTTACATAGGTATACTTAGGTATTAATCCTATGTACCTATGCCTATGTGACTGTGTCTACAGCTAGTCTGTGATTCGTATTGATCGGCCCTTCGCACCGTCCACTACACACATACAATCGCAATGATTAAACCATAGCTCCACAAAATCAATATATAGGCACATAATCTATTGTATGTAAGTGCTCTGTATATTTTTACATACATTGTTGTTGCAAAGTGCTCCAGCTGTGAAAACAATGCCGAGGTTAAAGATCAAAAAAGCGACTAATAATAAAATGCAACGTGTTTTGAGTAACGTTAGGCAGTACGTTTGGATATGGTGAGGTTATCTTTATATCTTAGGCGAAATAGCAAACGCTTGCTGCTAGTTTCTAGTCAATCCATCATCATCATCTTCCTACCCTTGTATCATTTTACTTGGGGTCGGCGCAACAAGATTCATTCTAACCTGTCACGCTATCACTGACTCCCTTTTCTTTCATATGACTCCTCACATAATCCCAATCCATCCATTTTTTATTTGGTCTCCCTCTCCCTCTTCATTCATCCACTGTTACTTACAACTCTTTTAGTAACATGCGTTTCATCCCTCCTCTTCACATGACCAAGCTAAGTTTGACTCTCTTTCAACTTTTCAGTCACTGGGGCCACTACTTTCAAACTTCCTCTAATATAGTCATATCTCACTTTATCCTTTCTCATCGCTTCATATATCCATCTCAACATTCTCATCTCCGCTACATGCAATATTTATCCATCTGTTGTTTCACGCTCAATATTCAGATGCATACAGTTTTACTGGTCTTATCACGGACTTCTAGATTTTACCTGTAAACTTGTTTCAAGTTTCTAATCAAACCAATTGTAGGCTGGCATGGTCAAATACGTCGGTATCCAAATGTTCGAAAAATTAACAACAAATATTTTCTACAAACTGGTGGTACTTAAGTCAAGTGTGAATAGCTTACTTCCAAGAAAACGTGCTCCATCGTCAACCACATCATTGTTTCCCATCAGATGGGATAGTGCACAAACGCGAGTCTAACAATAATTTAAAAAAATAGTAAGTATTCATGCTATCTTTAGATAAAAAATATACTATCAACCTATGGGACATATTATTATGTAGGTACTGGGGCAATGGATGACTATAAGACTGGTTCTAATCCTGCTAAGTAAACTGAAGAGTAAGAAAGCATATAAGCCCTCAAGCAGTGACGATCGAATAATTATTTTGATTATACTTTAGTACGCTTATGTGAGTCAACTGTTGTAATACGTAAATAATGTAGGCACCGTAAAATAAAATATTCGAAAGAGTTACGGTGGCCCCGGAGCGCAAAGGGCAACTGAAGGAACACAGGTGAGTTTTAGCCAGTAAAAGTCTGACTCTACCCTCCCGTTCCACTAGAATGGGAGAAGTTATATGATGATTTTACACCTCAAAAAAAAGGAATCGTGCCAGACCGAAGTCGACAGAAGCTGTTAAATATTCTGCATGAAAAACTTAACGAGGAATAAACAGCCAAATCATGAAAGTGGAACCAACAAACTCACTACTTCATTAAATCAGTATCGAAACTTGATTATAAATCACTTGTTTACTCATGCATATAAAGCGATTCAGATCGACAGCCCCACAGAACACGGAACGACTAAGCTATCCACGCTTATCCTTACAACATCAATTTAAACTAATATTATAAAGGCAAACGTTTTTTAATGTGATTGTATGTTTGTTACATCTTCACGGCTTCCGAAGGCTGTGCACAGCAAGAGGAAGGCGTTAGAATTGCAGTAGGGTCAGCAAGGATATGTATAGATAGGTATCAGCATTCTAACGAGCGGTAGGAAGCTTAGGAATAGCCAAAAGGCTTTTAGTTGATCCACAAGCCAATAAGGGCTACTCGTGCGCGAAGTCACATTGTGTGGTGTAGCACATCCCAGAAAGGAGAGAAGTGAAATTAGTAGAGAGGGACCGGAGAAAGAAATGTATGGAGTTTACAAAGCACGTTGCGGTAGAGCAAGCTGTACAGACATACGCAGTCACGCAATTGTCGAGCGCGTCTCCAATGGTCCATACCAACAGCGGTGGGTGGTGAACAGTTTCGGAAGAAATTTGGCGAACGGGTGGGACCATGTCCCAGAAAAATATGTTGATTGTGTCCGCTGGCAGCAACTAGCTTCTAAATTACTTCTCGCGCTCTCGCGGTAGAGCAAGAGAGTGTCAGCTTTGACTGACTAAAACCCACCCTTATTCCTTCAGTTGCCATTTGCGTTCTAAAGCCGCGTTGACTTCGAACAATTCTGAAGCCCTAGCAGTACCCACTAACACTATTGGCTGTCATAAAAAGAGTTGAAGATGCCATTTCATATAAGAAGATCTAGCAACAGCCGCAGAGACGTATCAAAGCTCTATGGACACACAAAACTGCTTCATACTGAGCGAAATATATCGATCACCTGCTTGCGTGCCACGCGAAAATAAGCTGGGAAAAACATTGTACACAGGTTAGGGAAAATTGTACCTAATGATTGGCTCGTTAAGGTTAAATGTTTGTTTTTGCTAAAGTGCTGTTTTTGCTGACACTAACCAACGTACCTAATCTATTTTAGCGACGTCGACGGCTTCCCTCGTAATGTGTCTTGTAGTTAGGTTATGGTTATATTGTGTAGGCGCTAGCGATTTGCCCTTTTGCTTTGACTTCTATAAAGCTCAAACATTTTTTTTTTTTATAAAGCAGCCTTAGAAAGGCAACTTATATTAGGCTCTTTTTTTACCCGACTACGGAGGGTTATAATTTTGACAGGCTATGTATGTGTGTATGTTCATCTGTTCCCATAGCTCCTAAACTACTTATCGGAACTGGACAAATGAGGTACCTATCGTTAGAACCGGCTTAATCGTCCGCTGATATAGATAAAGAAAAGCCGTAGTCACACGTTATATAGGTACTTGCGCAACTGAAGGAAGGGTTTTAGTCAGTAAAAGTCTGACTCTCATTCTATACAGAGCGGGAGGGATTGTTAGATTGATTTCACATCGACAAAAAAAAAAGCCTTGCGTTTAATTCGACACGCGTCGATATTTTTTTAAGACAACTCACAAAACGTATTTTGATCTTTGTCCGTCTGGATCTCTTGTTTAATTTCGTTTGCGCAATAGTCTTTATGGAGTGTAGTTAATAAAATTTCACCACACTGAATAATTTTATTTATATGGGCTCTATAAACTACAAAAGTACTCCTTATTTGTCAAGTTCTACCTATTCATACCAAGTTCTGACGCAAGAATGATAAATTGAATGACATGTAGAATAGTTTAAATGACTAAAATCATACGATGACATATTTATATAATTAGTAAAATAATAAACATAAACAATATTAATATGGCGTAATTAAGTGAAAGTCAAATCACATAAAGTAGGTAAACAACAGTTAATGAGTACTGATAACAGAATTTATACGCAAGAATTAGGTAATTTGTTATTGACTAGACGTATTACTATAATTATAATTACTATCTGCTAATAATAAACTGCTTAAGAGCAGCCAATCATAGCTCAAATTCTTAAATCCCGGGATTTAAGAAACCGCAAACTACCCCCTGTATTATTTTAGTCCTTTCGATCCATCTTAAGGTTGTCTAGTAGATATCGCTGTCAGCGATAAGAACACCGTTGTACCCATAGATTTAAGTTTATGAATAAGTTGTGTTACTTTTTTGGTGTACAAAAGTTTATTCTATTCTATTTAATCGTCAAGTCTATGATTCTGAGATTTTGGAGGAGGTAGGTATTATTAACTCTCTCTCTATTAGTAAATACACCACTAGTTTTTAATTAGTATAAATACTTAAAGGGCTTATTAGAAAAGGTCTTAGTATTATTTAAGTGAAGTCACAGTAGTAAACAGCAAAGTTTTAGCGTTTGTTTATATCCCAAAATGTCACTCAATTTATGGAAATATTGTACAGGCTTTTGATTATGAATGAAAAACAATGGAAAAAACACTGCCCGTAGTATTTTCTAGTAGCAATTGTTATGAATAATTGATTCAATTATGAATTTACTACTTAATTATAACAAATTTTCGTGGACAATTTTGGGTTTTTCGTTTTTTTTACTTTTGACTACATAAATATGATTAGTAACGGGTGCAGATAGAGCCCAATTTTTTTTTTTTTTGTACTAATTAAAACTGGGGGTGTGTAGCCTATGTCACTCAGGAATAATGCAGCTTTTTATCGGTAATTGGAGTCAAGAGTGAATAGGTTACTTCTAGGCAAGCGTGCTAAGCGTGCTAAGCGATGATGTGGCCATCGTCGGCCACATCATCGCTTACCATCACGTTAGATAATGGTCAAACGCGAGCCTATCAATAATAATAAAAAAAACATCCAACTTTCATGATCAGTAACGGGTAGAGCTCAATTTTTATTTTAGATAGGAGTTATTGTGGTATATTACATCATTTTAATTAGTTAAGTGTTTTTATTTTTCTTGTTATATCGTATGTTCATAATTAAATTAAATAAAAAAAAATAAAAAAATATTGTACTAATTAAAAAATAGGGGTGTATAAATAGACCTTTTCCGACCTCTGATAATAAGTCGAACCCGCGATCCATTTGACGACCTAAACTGGATTGTTAAAGGAATGGAGCTATACAGTGTGAGTCTTTATAATGTGCACATATCGAAATGAGGGAATCTATGCTTAATTTCATCGACGGAAAAAATATTTAAAAAAATCTAAATATTTATTTATATTTATTATGGATTTTTTTAAAAATTTGTTTGCTTTTGTGACCCCAGTGTATACAAAGCTGTGTAACTTTTAAACTAAACGATATTATATCATGATGAAACATACTCCATAATGATCGGAAGTAATTAGGCGTTGTCATTAAATGAAAATTGTAGAAAAAAAATAGCCTCAATTAAAAATAAACATTTTTTTTGGCAAAAATCTGATTTTTTTTCATTCATTTTTACAAAAATTGAAAAATTTCTCAATAACACGCCCCCATCACCTACCTTTTTTATTACTTTAAGTTATTCTTCATTGTATTAGGAACCTAACGGTAAAAATTGCATGTTTTTAACTCAACCCCAACGTTTTTTATCAACTGTCAAAGAAAGGCCCAGCGCATAGCTACGCACTATTATTTAGCAAGTAGATAACTTTTTTTTGTGAACTTTGTTGTGAATGTGCGCGGGTCGTTTCAAAGATGGCACTCCGAACGTGCAATTGTATTGTTCTTATAAGGGTGGTTTATTTGGGATGATAATTGGCACAAGAGTTCAATTATAACCCATTTAAATACATAATTTAATGCGTCAGGTTCTCAAAATGTCCACCTCGTTGTTGTAAGCACAAAGCCGCGCGAATTAAAATTTGGTGTGTCGCTCTCCTTTTTTTTTAGGTGGTAAAATCATCTTATGACAAATCTATATGAGATAGTGTCAGACTTTTACTTACTAAAAACTCACTCCTGTTCCTTCTCCACACTACCCGTGGCCCCAGTAGGCTTCGACCCTGCTGGGCCCCTACAATTTGCTGACATCTCCCTGAGGCGCGCCGTCGACGACTTGGGCTTGGTCCAGACGGTTACCGGACGGTCGGACGCCCGCGCCTACGGTGGCCGGATCGGAATCACGGCGGCGGTTGGGGCGTGAGGACCGTTGCCTCACGCGATCAGCCGCCTCCTTTGCCAGCATTACTGCTTCGCAGAAGGAGGCGACCGCCTGCCACTCCTCCTCGCTCCCGAAGGCTTGGCACGAGAGATCGCCCCCACGAGGACACGGCGTTGCTCTGCCCAAGCGGGACACACCTCCACCGTGTACCGTGTCCGTGGTGTCACTCTCCTTATCATTTCGGGATCATTGCGAATATCATTCGCACAGTTTATTATGCGGTTACGCAAATCGGCCTCACTGTTGATGGGGGTACTGTAGACGCATTGCTTCATGGTCCCCCATAGGAAATAATCAAGGGGCGTCAAATCGGGTGAACGCGCAGGCCACTCTACAGGTCCTTGCCGGCCGATCCATTGATCATGATAATTGTCGTTTAAAAATCTCCATAAATAGCTTACATAGCTATGCGCTGGGCCTTTCTTTGACAGTTGATAAAAAATGTTGGGGTTGACTTAAAAACATGCAATTTTTACCGTTAGGTTCCTAATACAATGAAGAATAACTTAAAGTAATAAAAAAGGTAGGTGATGGGGGCGTGTTATTGAGAAATTTTACAATTATTGTAAAAATGAATGAAAAAATATCAGATTTTTGCCAAAAAAAATTGTTTATTTTTAATTGAGGCTTTTTTTTTCTACAATTTTCATTTTATGACAACGCCTAATTACTTCCGATCATTATGGAGTATGTTTCATCATGATAGATCGTTTAGTTTAAAAGTTACACAGCTTTGTATACACTGGGGTCACAAAAGCAAACAAAATTTTAAAAAAATCCATAATAAATATAAAAAAATATTTAGATTTTTTTAAATATTTTTCCCGTCGATAAAATTAAGCATAGATTCCCTTATTTCGATATGTGCACATTATAAAGACTCACACTGTATAGGATGTATAGCTGCATCCCTCTTTTTCGCTCGCATGTTTGTCATTTTAACATGTCATGGTAAATAATTAAATAATAATTTATTGGACTGCAACATTTTGTACAAGCAAATAAGCAAATACTTACAAGCAACACAGTAAACAAAGACATTAGAAAAAAAAAAAGAACAGTAGGTATGTTAGTAGTATTTGTAAGGAATTCTGGTACCCAAGGAAAGTTTTTTTTTTTCTGCAAATAGGTTTATAAAACACTTTTACACGTCAATCCTTCCTCCGCCATTTCTAACTAGATGAGGCCGGTATGTGTGTGTTAACTTGTGTTATGGATACCAGGAGTCTCACACTAGCTTTACAGCAAAAGAAAAAAAGTACTATCAGTCAAAAGCAAACGAGAACAGCCCTTGCATGTGTGCGAGTGTAATTACAACTTTAAAAGTAAGTCCCTGGCCTAAACCTATTTACACATTATCGCCATACAAACAACCCTATAGGTACGCTATTCTCCCGTCACAAACACCACAGCCTTACATCTACGCGGCCTAGTTACACTAGCTACGTTGGAAAGGCTTCCCTTGTCCCTGACAATGTTGACTTGACACCGTTGTGGAGAAGGGGACGTTATCGATGATATTGTGTTAGAGGACAAAGCAGAAAACTAAATAGGAGAATGTATGTGTGTTGACAGAAATTGTGTGTGGTGGACTATTTAAAATGAATTAAACTCTTGAAAAAGCTCATTAATTTTGCGATAAGGATATTGCGTTTTTGTAATGGTGTACATGCATACCTACATATAAATAAACTTGAAGTGTCTGTTTGTAATACCAAAACAATTTTTTTTTTAATAACTTGTTACTGTCTGTTATTCTAGCTTACTTTTCCTTATCCATTTTTTTTTCGCCGCAAGTTCTGCATATCATTTAAATAAATAAATGCACATAAAATTACCTATATTCGATACCTATATGAAAAGGCATATTTTTTTTAAGTTTTGTTTGTCTATCGCCGGTCTGTATGTCGACGATCTGTCTGAGATAGAGGTAACGGTAAATCGCGAAACTATCAACAATAAAAAAAAGTCTGTTTGTTCCCGCTAAACTCCGAAAAGGACCGATTTTGACGAGACTCACTGGTAGACAGCTGATTTTATAAGGAGTAACTAGTAGGATTACTTTTATTTCAGAAAAATAATTAGGGTTTCTGCACCAAAAAAAAACTTCTTGAAATTGTGACCTAATAACATTGTGCTGTTAAACGAGTCTGACGCGGACGAAATCGCGGGTACTATAATCTTCCTGCCCTTATCCCGTTTTCTTTGGGGTCGGCGCAACACGTTTTTTCCTTCCATTCTGTCCAAGTTGCGGGCACCAGTTAGTAACAAATAAATAATAAATCATTTTATCAGCCTAAAATGTTGCCATGTCTGAAACACAGCTCCTTTTTGGGTAGGGGCATAATGCAGTACGAGGGTCCAGCGTGATTGTTGATGTTCTAATAGGACATATGGTTCCTCAACATGATTTCCTTCACCGTTCTCTTAAAAATAAACTATCTCAAAGTTCTTTTGAAAGAACCAAGCGCCATTATATGAAATTAGGTCACTCTTGGAAAATTAATTTTGTGATAATTTCCTTATATTTTCTAAGAATATTTCTTAGTCTAGCTAAACGGACGTCAACTGAATATCAAAAGAGCGTGAAGTGCTTCATTTCAGCCAGTAATGAGGCGATTAAAATTAATTCCATGTAAATTCATACAAGAGGTCGTCTGACTGTATTGAATTGAGTCAGGTCAGCGATCTTATTAACGTCAGCTTGATTTATTACATTCGCATTTAAGTCAAATAGATTCATTCATTTAATATTGAATAAAATGTATTTTATTTAAGTATAGTGTATCATTTGTACGATTTCCATAATAACAAAAAGTTAATAGGGAATATTATGATTTTTTTTTTTGTTATCTAACCAGTTTTTTTAATAAATATGCAATAATATAAGATAATATATATCGTTCGCTCTTCGGTCAATTTTAATTTCGTTTTCCCTGTAAATATTAACAAATAATATATAATAATATAATATCGTTTTCTACTGAAGCCGTGATGACTTTGGCGTTAGTCTATGTCGGACTTCTCTTTCTAATTTTATTATCATGTTTGAAGTTTTCAGTTGAACTTCGCAATTGATGAAAATACACTCACCGGCACGGAATCTTGGCCAAGCGCGTATTTCGCGATAACAAGAGCTTTAAGTGTTTCCTATGATTATTTATTATGAAGGTTGGTCTAAAAAATGTTTACCTTTAGTTCAAGAGGGTAATTTATCATGTTTGAGTGCAATATGACGTTATTTTTAAGTTTTAGTTGAACCCGGTCATCTGAGCGACTAAGTTGCTGTTTTAAATTTGTGTTTTGTGAAAGTTTATTGTTAGGTTATTCAATTATTGTGATATCGTACTGTTACTTCAATAACTAAAGGTGATTTAATTCCAATAAAAATGCCATTAACACCATCACAGGTTGCACAAGCTGTAGCATTGATCGAACAAGGGCTGACACAGCGAGAAGTTGCTGTTATACTGAATGTACCACGTTCATCGATGCAGTATGCGCTGAAACGATACCAGGAGACAGGCCGCTACTCCCGCAGACCAGGCAGCGGAGGCGTCAGATGCACATCAGCCCGGGATGACCGCTTTATTGTCCTGGAAATTTTGAGAAACCGCTACCTCACCGCTGTTGAGATACGCCAGCGACTCCAGTTCACAAGAGGTGTCAATGTTAGTGAACGTACAGTGAGAAGACGAATGGAGGAAGTGAATTTACAAGCTCGTAGACCAGCACGCGGCCCAGAACTTCTCAGAAGTCACCGAGTAGCTCGACTTCGATTCGCACGAGAACACGTCAACTGGACCCATGAGCAGTGGGCTCGAGTACTGTTCACAGATGAGTGTCGAATCGCTTTACGAGCTCCAGATGGTCGGGAGCGAGTGTGGAGAAGAAGAGGAGAGCGGTTTTTACCCATTACCACCACACAAACTGTTAGTTTTCATGGAGGCTCTATAATGGTTTGGGGAGGAATAAGTTCCGATGCACGTACGGAGTTAGTTATCGTCGATAACCGATTAACGGCAACACGATACATCGAGGAGATTCTTCAGGAACACGTGTTACCATATACAGGGTTTATTGGATTTGACGAATTCCTCCTAATGCACGATAACGCGCGCCCACACGTTGCACATTGCGTGGAGGAATACCTTACAGAGGTTGGTATTCAAAAATTGCAGTGGCCAGCTCGTAGTCCAGACTTAAATCCAATAGAGCATATCTGGGACAAGCTTAAAAGAAAAATAAAGTCCTCCTCCAACCCGCCTGAAACTCTGAATCAGCTTCGAAATGCAGCACTGACCGCTTGGGAAAGCATACCACAAGTTGAGATCAGAAACATCATCCAAAGTATGCCAGAACGAATGCAAGCTGTTATCAGGGCTAGGGGAGGAAACACCCGATATTAAAATGCAAACACAACGAAGACTTTTTGGTTATTTTTCATTTTGTGTTCTTTTTAAATTGACAGTGTTAAAACCAATATTTTTGTGAAACTGCTTATTTTTTTAAAGATTACTGCTGGTGCATCATTTTTTCAATAACTGAGTTACAAAACCATAAAAAAAAACCCTAATCTAGTGCATAAACCCATAATATAGTGAAAATTAAATATTTAAATAGAAATTATCGGCAAGTTATTGGTGGCCAAGTTTCCGTGCCGGTGAGTGTATGTTTTTTACTAGCGACCCGCCCCACCTTCACACGGGTGTTGTAAATGCTTTTCTCTACTATTCACGTATTATACACCTAAACCTTCCTCATGTATCAATCCACTGGTGGAAACTGCATGAAAATCCGTTCAGCGGTTTTTGAGTTTAGGGTGTTCATACAAACAGACACGTTGGAGGACTTTGTTTTCTAATATGTAAGGATAATTCAATAATATTACCATAGGTAAAATATATTTTATTTAGCACACAAAAAAAATGTGCATCATATTTCTTATTACATACGGTTAGCAACACCAGTTCCCACGCATGTCATTAAAATCTACGATATTAACACCCTTATCTGTCCACTGTACTCATTATGACTCTACATACATACTTGTCATCAAGACAGTCGAATTGTCGTTCAAGTTCAACGTCTGATAACACTATCTGTTACATCGTCTGTGTTTCATTTATATTATATTTATTTAGGCGGTTGCACGTGGGTCGATGAAAACAAGTGAAGATCAGGCGTTCTTCGTTTGTTACTTTATAAATTGAATATTGTTTAATCTAAATTAGCTAAGAGATTCATAAAAAAATATAATTTAATACAACATTTATTGTTTTGCTCACCCTACCCAATTTTTCGATTTGACAGCTATGACGCCACAACATGGCGTAAAAATCGATCCTATTCTTATTTGGAACGCATTGTACGGTCGTCTATTGGTCATTTATTTATGTATTATATAGTTTATTTATGTGTTATATAGTTTACTAGCTTCAGCCAGCGGCTTCGCCCGCGTGAAAGTAGATCCATACAAACTTTGGACCCTTATTTTATCCCCTTAAGAGGTGAATTTTGGAAAATTCTCTTTTAGTGCTCATCTAAGGCATAAAAGAAAACCTTTTGCAATATTTCACGCTTCTAGTCCGTAGTTTCGGCTGTGTGTTAATATTTCAGTCAGTCAGTTTCTCCTTTTATATAAATAGATAGATAAATCGTACATACAGGCGTGCTCCATCGTCGACCACATCATCGCTTACCATCAGGTGAGATGGTGGTCAAACGCGAACCTATCATTAATAAAAATAAAAAAATACAACAAGAAACATAAAAAAGAAAAACTTATACCTATAACACATACAAAGGGCGGCCTTATCGGATTCCGCAATCCCTTCTAGGCAACCTAGAATAGATGGTAATTGTCAGAACATGATATAGAGCTGTAATTTAACAGTCTGGCTTTTGGAATTCCAACACGTCCACCACCTTTCAGCAACCCTTCAGTACTTCTTCGTGTCAATGGTATAATTAGA
Organism: Mythimna impura; assembly: GCA_905147345.3. NCBI lineage: Eukaryota > Metazoa > Arthropoda > Insecta > Lepidoptera > Noctuidae > Mythimna > Mythimna impura. Next base: position 27,059,959 of record LR990343.1, on the reverse strand, counting down.
TTTTGTCGGTCTAATACTTCGCAGTTCCATTGGCGGTAGCACTTAGGTCGATGTAACTGCAGTTTTCGTGAACAGAGAGCATGAAAGTAGATGAGACATATTCGGCGAAGTTGAAAGAAAGAAAACATGTTTATTCTGCCTGAATAGACGCACAATTCGTTTCAAAAATACAAAAACCAAGTTCCCTGACAGGCCATGTGTGTATCGGGCATAACTGTGTTGCACTACTAGGACCATAGACAACACAGCTGTCTAGATTATCTGTTGCATTTTGACGCCGGCCTCAACAGAGACAAACATAAACAAAAAATAAACCAAAAAATAAAAGAAAATATCATAATTTTAAACAATAAAAACTATGAATCAAAGTTGTGCGTCGCATCTTAGCAAGAATAGGCCGTTGCTCAGCATATACCGTGACGCTAGGCAAATCTAGCCATCTACGGTGCTGGTTTTCAGCAACCACCGTTCGAGTGACAATTTTGGCGTCCCCTGCGAGAGTAAATATAAATCCAAGGCAGGTTAGTACATATTATTACATATACACATACCTTTTACATCAATATATATCAATTTATATCATCATACATACATTATTATACATTACTAATCAAGAAAAACAACATTACAAACACTAGACAATACTAAATTTTTAACTATTATTACACAAATATACGAAATTTATCACATTCCTATAATTACAAAATTAAACCGAAACTGGATCACCCACTCACAAATTATTTTTCTCACAGATATCATTTTATGGTAGTTGCACCATGTAACAACGTGACTGACTTAAGTTATGGCTACCATTCTATGGTAATACATGGATCAGTAAGCATCAGCGCTGAGGCTCTGTCTTACACGAGCCCCAGCATTTTGCTGAGCGCTGGCCGTTTTGCGCGGATGTGACGCATACCCTTATCCTACCACTTATAATATAAGTCGTTATTGTTAATTGTTTTTATTTTTTAAGGTATGCGCCATGTTTGACGTAAATAAACACTTTTTCTTTTCTTTCAAGCAATTAGATACGTCGTGCATTTAAAAAAATTATTACGTTTTTCTTTGCGATTCCATAATAGCCGGTTTACTAGGTTCATTGTCTCAGTAATTCTCCAGACTATAGTTTAAAATCCAGTAGGATATCAGATTATTCGTAGCATAAAATTAACCCTAGGTTTCAAAGAACCAGTGCACTGTAACACGCAAAGCGACTAGTTCACAGCAGGTCATGATAGTAAATTCTGGAATGTGCAAATGAGTAGTTAGCCGGTACTTTATGCTGTAAGCGCTAAATAAGCGATCTCAGAGCAGAGCCGCAATAACAGTTTACCGTAAACAGTCATATTATATTTGGTTGCCGTAGACAGGCTCGAAGTGACAATGCGCCAACGCTGCGACAACCATTTTTATTGGATTTTGTTGCACGCATAATTGTTATAAGTAGAAAATTTAAGCAAAAGCAGATAGTGAGTTATCACCGCAAATGGGCATTATTGGGTGGCGTCTGTCTTTTTTTTCAAGGTGGGAAATCATCCAATGACTTCTCCCACTCTACGGCGGTGCGCGAGGGCGTGTCAGACTTTTACTGACTAAAATCACACCTATGTTCCTTCTTTGTCTTGCGTTCCAGGACCCCGGGTTTCCCTTTCGAAAGTCAACGCATGGTCCCAGTAGGCTTCGGCCTTTAGGGCCCTCTATGGCCCATAAAAAAGGCCGAAGGACGGTCCGGACGGTTACTGGTCAGCCGGACGGCGAGCTACCCATTGCTCGGCGTCCGCAAGCCCACGCCAACGGGCATGGCGTCTGTTTATGGGAGCCTTTACGCTACAAGCGCTAAATAATAGCTGACATAACTTTAATAATAGTGTATCATTATATCATAACCTCATGCCTTACTAAGACATTGAAAGAGGCAAGAATTGCATGATAGTGCCATTGTCCCCAAGTATTATAAACCGTGAGCCACTATATTAACGTGCTCATTGTTTTCAACGTTCGTATTGTTACTTAGACATGTGACAGTGACAATTAGGTTTTGTTAACCAAGGACAGGTTTAATTTAAATCTAAAGCATTTATTTATTTATATATATATATAAAAGGAGAAACTGACTGACTGACATATCAACGCACAGTCGAACTACTAGGACTAGGAACGTGAAATCATGTACAAGGTTTCCTTTTATGACATAGGCGAGCTCTACGAGAGGATTTTCGAAAAAAGATGAAACGAAGATCCAAAGTTTATATGGGGAAACCTACTTTCACGGAGGCGAAGTCGCTGGCAAAAGCTAGTTTCAAATGAACCATTTACAAGCACTTTTGAATTGTCAAGAAGTTATTTAAAAGAGTGTCCATGGAGTTTCTTGCACGTTCTTCTCCATAGAGATCTACGCTTTGGAACGTGCAATTGTGAAAAATGTCGGTCAGTCAAAAAAAAAAAACAAGTGAAGCTATCACTTGTTTTTTTTTTTGACTGACTGACATTTTGACAATTTTAAAGTGCCTGTAATTGGTCTATTTGAAATAAACGTTTCTGATTTCTGAGTTAGAAAAATTATACTAATTGTCCATTCCAAAGCGTCGATCACTGCAGAAGAATGTGCAAGAAACTCCATGGACACTCTTTTAAATTATGTTATATCTTATTCAGTAACCGATGAAAAACGCATATTAAAGTGACCGTCGAAACGATTTGAAAATCCCGTATGAAACCTATACTTATGTTTTATTAGCAAGACACATACCTACTCGTACGTGAAACAAGAGCTTTATTATTTTTGTTGTAAGTACATTCACAGCTATTCGCGCAACCCGTAGGTTTGTCGCGCAACATGCTGTGTCTGCAAACATTTATTTGTGAAAAAAAAAGGGAATTTGTACAGTTCCAGTAACCTAAATGCAACCAAGCATGAATGACTCTTGTATGCAGTTTATGTCCAACTCTTCACGGGAAAGAGTTCATATTCAAGTTGATTTATAATAGGGTCCAGAGACTACCACGAGCTCTTAACGCGATCCATTTTACGACCTAAACTGAATTGCTAAAGGGATGGAGCTAAAGAGATATAGAGTTTATAGCTCCATCCCTCTCTCTCGCTCGCACGACTGACATTTTAACACGTTATGGTAGAGCCCTGGTAGTATTATGGTTCCGTACCTCAAAAGGAAAAAACGGAACCCTTATAGGATCACTTTGTTGTCCATCTGTCTGTCAAGACCCTTTATCTCGGGATCGCGTGGAGGTATCAAGTTGAAATTAAAACCATATAGGTACTTAGGTCTGCGGTCCCTTGAAGCCGTGAAAAAATCAAACTTCTAAGTTAACGAAAAAAAAATACGGCCGTTTATGTCGCAAAAAAAACGTACATTTCGACACTCTCAAACGAATCAAAATTCATAGGGTACTTCCCGTTGACATAGAATCCTGAAATTCGGCATGAAGCAAGGCCTCATAGCACAAGTATATGAAAAAATCTGAAAACTGTAAATTTGTAGTTACGTCACAAAAAAAAACTTTTTGCAATTCGGAAAAATCTTCGTAACTCAATTCGGGAATTGAACTGTTTTCATAGGTAAGTTTGTACGGAACCCTCAGTGCGCGAGTCCGACTCGCACTTGCCCGGTTTTTTTATTATTGAAAAGCTCACGTTTGACCACTATCTCACCTAGTAGTATGCAATGATGTGGTCGACGGTGGAGCACGCTGGCACACGCTGGTCTTGAAGTATTCTAAGTATTCCTATTCACTCGACTTAAAGATAGGTTTTAGGTATCAGGGAACACAGACTCCGGCAGAGTATTCCACTCCATAGCTGTACGCACTATGATGTGTTAGCTTCTGACGTTTTATATGTGTGTGAAATAAAATAATTATGAGTTTTTGAGTTTGAGTGAATGTGTTCCCAAAACGTTTTATACGTATCTCATTCGGCAATTCCGAAATCTTTGGTATTCGTTTGATATTTGGAAATGTATCAAGAATCAAGATCTTCACTTCTGCCAAGCCCTTTCCGACTAACGTGACGAGTGATTGGTATGCCAGCGATGCATACCTTTATTCGGATTCCAGACAAGATTAATGAAGATAGGGAATGATGTTAAAGATAAGCAAGCCCATTCACCATCGTGATATCTTGGTTAACCCACATTTTGCGATAGATTGGGTGATAGGAAAGTGATAGAATTTCTTTGTATTTCACGAGCATATAGCGAAAATACTTTAGGGCTTTTTAGTGACTGCATTTTTGACAAAAATAAGATGCATTGGAAATGGAGAGATAGAAAAAATATTTATTCGACGACTGGCCGTCAGGACACACAAAAAAAAAAGAAGTGTGTGCCGGACTCGCCAAAAAAGTACGTTTCACTCAGGAACTTCCAACGAATCTGAAGTGAAGAAGGAACTGAGCGAAGGTTTCAAAATACCATAAACACATAATGTTTTAGTTAGTGGGTCGTCTTAGTGGCGTTGTGCGTACAGCTGAAGAGGGGAACTCTCCACCGAAATCTGTATTTCCTGATAGCTGAAACCTTTTCCGTGGAAAATAATCAAATGACTCCTATCGCTCAGGGTGGAACGAGAGGAAGTATCGAACTTTTACCGACTAAAAAAACATGAGTTCCTTTAGTTATCTTCTTTTTTCCGAGGTCACGGTAACTTTCGGTCAAGAATGAATAGGTTACTTCTAGGCATGCGCCATCGTCGACCACATCCTCACTTACCATCGAGTGCGACAGTGGTCAAGCTATGTTATCCATCACATCAACGCGACATTTGATATTTGACAACCCTGATCATAGACTGGCTATCTGAAAATTGATCAGGGGTAGAAACCCGAAGTGAAATACAGCATGAATAAGCCCCTGCTTGAAAACCGGAAACTTCACCATCCGGCCAATACAAAGTAGAGTACCGTGTAAACTAGCTGTTAGTCAAAAACAATGGTTTACGTTAGAAGCGTTTCATATCTTCTGAGAATATTCAAATTTTGATGAGTTTCGTATGCGTATGTGTTCAAAAGTAGGTCATAAACAACTCTCGGCATATGTTATACGCAATACTAGCTGTTGCCGGCGGCTTCGCCCGCGTTATGGTAGAATATTATACCAAGGAAACATATTCCCGAGATCTTCTTCTTTTCGATTCGATGGCAAACTCGTCAAACTGTTTGGGCCCAATAGGTGGCTACATTAATAGCAGCATCGGTAGCACTCATCAAATCCTAATCCGCCTCCTAAAGAAAGAATAAAGCTTTGGGAAGAGCATCACCTACCACCATCCGACTTCTTGAAACCCCAAGAACATCTCCCGCCTGGGCGCGATTTGCAATGGCCTGTATGGAAAGCACTAAATCGGTTGCGAACCCAGGTAGGCTGCTGCAAACACAACTTGGCGAAATGGGGTTTTATAGACCCCTCGGATATTCAATGTGAGTGCGGTGCTCCTGTTCAAACCATGAGCCACATATTAGAATGCCCCAAGTGCCCATACACCTGCACTTTGGAGGATTTGATGAGTGCTACCGATGCTGCTATTCCCGAGATAAAAATTGTGTCCTATGTGCTATTTCAGGACCACCAAGTTTACCACGCTTTGGCGAACCCGTTCAGCCGGTTCGAGCGTAACAAAATAACAAACATACACACACATTCGCAAACATTCGCATTTATACTATTAAGCTAGAACTACACAACTATATCTGGGCGCGTCGGTCTTCATACATTTTATTTGGAAACTAGACATGTAGAGCTACACTTGAACCACACCACGCGACGCCACGCGACGTCGACGCACACGTATTAAATCAGGGGGGTTACCATGACGTTCAAAGTAAGATTGTTTCATTCTTATTTCAGTGTGGGTAAGAGACAGAGCTATACAGGTTGTCTAGCGCCATCTCTTACCCACACTGGAAATAAGAATGAAACAATCTTACTTGAAACGTCATGGTACAGGTCCAGGCGTTTAATACGTGTGCGTCGGTCTAATGTAGTTCTAGCTCGAGTGTGATTTGAGTCGTTTTCGTAAATTGTATTGAATGTTAAAACAAGAAGGACTTTTTCGTAGGTCGCATTTTCAAATACTCTTTGTATAAAACGAAATCACTTTCCGCGTCTTCTTCACAAACACATCTTTTTGTTCTTTAACACCTCATAAACTACGCAACGTACTATTTTTACCCGACTGCGTCAAAAAGAGGGTTAAATTTTTCGAATGTATGTAATGTAGGTATGAATGTATATATCTTTGGTACGCTCTAGAACCAAAACGGCTTGTTACATTTTAGCTTGAGGGGTGTCGTTAGATTCGTCTTAGTTGTGAGAATGACTTTTTTGGCACCAACCAGATGCGGCTGAATACCCATGATGTTTTATAGAGCGAGTGCCTAGCAGACATCCGCAACACAGTGACTACACAGAGCAACACGATACTCCTTGGATAGACTGATGGTCCGACTTTCTGTCATCTAAAAACGACTACCTGTGACGACTGTCAAATATGTATGACAACCGGGACCAACAGCTTTACGTGCTTTCAGAGGCAAGGCGTGTCAGTAATGTCCTAGTTATCTTATCTTATCTTATAGTGGGGCTGGCCCTAAACCAGAGCACTTCGACCCTTCTGGATCTTTTGTGCTAATCCCCCTCCCTTCTACTCAACCCCCAGCCCTCCGTGCACCTTCTTCATGAGTCCCAGTATGGCCTTGATGGGGCTGAGCCTGTAGTCCTCTGGCCTTGGAAATGGTTGGCCCAGATACTCTAGTCTTTTGGAGCCTAGTGCTGCACAGTCGCACAGTAAGTGTAGCATATTCTCCTCTGCCTCTCCACAGATCCTGCAAGTCGGGTCGCTTGCTAGTCCCATGTTGTGGAGCTGTTTGTTGGTGGCATAGTGCCCCGTGAAGACTCCTGTGATTGTTCGGAGCTGTGATGTGCTGTACCTCCATAATTTTTGGGTCCAGGCCTTATCTATGTCATTAAGAAATAGCTTTGCATGCTTCTGGCCTGTTGTGTTGCGCCAGTGTGTGCTGTGTATTTCCAACGCAGCCCTTTTCAATGCTTGGTTAATGACCCTTGGTGAGAGTCCTATGAAGGGTTCCGGTCCGTATAGGGGTGTCTCGGATCCTTTCCTTGCCAGAGTGTCGGCTCTTTCGTTGCCTTCTACTCCTGTATGACCTGGCACCCAGATCAATCTGACCTTGTTGCGCCTTCCTATCCGATTTAGTATTTTAATACAGTTTAGTACGAGCCCAGAATCCACTCTATATAATGTCCTAGTTAAACTTAGAAAAGTACATATGAATTGAACAATTCACATTGATACTTGACCGGTTACGCAACCGCAACATCATGCATGAGGGGCGGGTGTCTAAAGCACTATATGTTTTCAAAAACATATTTTTTTTTTTCGTTACATTTATGTACTTAATACTAGTAATAAAGTCGATAAGTTCCTAGCTCCTATATCATATCAAAATGGCTGCTGCAAATACATTGATGGCTTCTTTCCACAAAGTGGATAAGTGGCCTAGACTCTGTAATCCATTTACGAAGTGTTACATTGAACGTATTATTGAAATCTAAGCTAGCTTTTTAATTAAGAGTCTGATCCAAATTGAATGTCTTTATTACGTAGGTACGTGTTAGTTCTAGTTATGTAGTTTGGTTCTGTTTATTAAAACTAGTAACCACAATGGGTCTTATCATAAGGCTTAAAATCACCCAAAGGGCAATGGACAGGGCTATGCTCAGAGTTTCCTTGCGTGATCTCATCAGAAATGCAAATATCTGCAGGAGAACTAAGGTTTGCCGAACATTGCTTGAAGAACATGTGGTCGTTCGAGCTGAAAGGTCCTGGAGTGGCGACCATATACTGGAAGACGCAGCGTTGGAAGGTCTCCCACAAGGTGGACCGATGACCTGGTGAAGGTAGCTTGAATCCGATGAATGCGAGACGCACAGGACCAGCCTATGTACTATAGTTATGTCTTTCGGCTGAAATGATATAACTTGTTGTCCCTCAGTTTCAGCCTCATCTTTGGTTACGACTCCGCATTGGTGGGTCGCAGCGTGATGTTTAATAGCTTACACTGTTCGTAATAAATGTGGCTATCCCAAGCAAAAAGACTTTTTTCCAATCCGACTAGTACATCAAGAGATTAGTCAGTACATTTTAAACATTGCGTGAAAGAAAATTATTGTTATCATTAGCTTTTTTCATCGATCCACATGAATTCCATTATGGCATCAGTTTAATAGTCACCATTATGTTGACAACAAGGCCAGCCCAAGTTACAAACTGAACATCAACGAAGACAAACGATCCCAAACAACGTGAGGAAAAAAAGGGGGTAAAAATAAGGTTGGCATTCATTGTATTCATTATATTAGATACATTAAAGCATTTGTTACTATTCAATTTTTATATAGCTTCGTTCTAATGTCAGAACACTATACATTTCGATCATTTTTTTTACATTATTCTTATGTACATATTTGGTATTATGTTAACTGGTCTAAACTATTCTCTCATATCTATTTTTATTTTACATAGTAAAAATAAAGTTTTTTTTTTAAAAGTAACTGCGGTGTGTCTTTCTTGTTCATCTTCGTAAAAAACGGTCAATTGGATCCGTGCACAAGCTTTTGACGTTTATTAGTGGATATGTACGCCTATGTGATATAAAACTTTTTGAATTGAATTGATCCTCGGCTGGGAATTTTATAATGCGACTATGAAATCCGACGAAAAAATAGGATCAAAAATCTTCAAATATTTTCATGCTGTTTCAACTACGCGAGGCATGATTGCACACAATAGATCAATTACAATTTTCAACCATCAAATAATTTGTCAAGTAAACAGCTTTTCCTGTCCTGGAAAAAATGTTCCAGAACTGTCATTTACGACGATTCATTTCGACGGTGCTACGTGTCGAGGGTTTGATTCCCGTAAGGAACCAATATTTGTATGGTTTCCGGGACTGGGTGTCTTGTGTTAATGTTAAAATGTTTGTGAACACACCTACGATACAAGAGTAGGACAGAGACGCGAGGTAGGTTTTTTTTTTAGAAAAAAAAAAGAAAACATGTTTATTCTGCCCAAATAGACGCACAATAAAATATAGCAAACTGTCGGGCCATGTGCAAACCGAGCATAACTGTGCTGCACTACTATAGACACACAATAATATATAATATAAACACAGTTGACTGATGTCTACATAGTCTGTGGTTGTCTACACAAAACACAGTCTGATCTTAGCTTAGTCTGTGGTTGTCCATTGTCATCCATTGTCTATTGCACCGACCGACAGAGACTGACATAACCTAATATAAATATAAACAATAATTTAAGAAAAACAAATAACAATGTATAAATCCAAGTTGTGCGTCGCATCTAGGCAAAAATAGGTTGTTGCTCAGCTTATATCGCGACGCTGGGCAAATCCAGCAATCTACGATGCTGATTTTCAGCAACCACCGTTCTAGTGACACTTTGGCGCTCCCTCCGCGAGCTTGTGTACTTTAACAGGTTAGTACATAATAATATATACACATAGCACATGAACAATTTTACAACACTAAGATTCACACAATGAAAATAACAACATTACAAACACAATAAACAATACTAAAACTGCACAAATACACTACACAAAACATTTCTATGCACAAAATAACAATAATGACAGATAATAATAACAGATGCTGAACCCATAATACAATTATTGCAGTACCATTTTGATCGATGGTAGACAACAGACCATAAATTGCACCATAATATGGGGAGGCGGCATGATGGCGGCGACTCACATAGTCGGCTCGACAGGATCACTAGAATCCAAATCGGAATACCATCACCACTATTGAATACCATACCCATTGCCTGAAGTCCATGACCAAAGAGGTAAAACATAAAACTAATTACTATAATCCAATGAATGAAATAACTCAAGTATATATATATATACATTTCTTGCATATTCAACAATCTACATAAGATTGTTGAGTATGCAAGAAATACTTTTTTAAAATGGTAATGAAGTGTTTTTTTGTCTTCAGGACTCTTATTGGTGGAGACAGGACATTCCAACAATGCGTGGCACTGTATCTGAAGCTACCCCTGAATGCTGCAGTTCTATGATGTGGTGTACAGAGAGGATATGTGAAGGATCGTGGTTCAAATTTGCTGTGTCTCCAAATTAGTTTATCGTATAAGTATTTTGGTTTCTGTGTAGTAATAACTCCAAACAGTAAACTAGCTAAATGTAACTTTCTCCTTGCTGCCATTTTCAGAATGTTATTCTCATTAATATAGGGAGTGACGTGACTCCTATGTGGTACCTTTACACAAAACCTTACACATGCATTCTGAATACGTTGAATTAACTTCTCCGTTCTGGCTAATAGGCATGGACCATACACTGTGTCAGTTCAGGGTCCATAGTCAAACCCAGATTGCATGCCAATTCAACCCTATCTATTTTACTTCCCTTTATAAAAACTTCTGGATTGGCCGACAGTATCGCATTAATCATTTTTTTACTTCCCAAAACCATGAACTTAGACTTAAGTGGGTTTAAAACTAGTGAGTTAGCACCTGACCATTCCACCACTCTATCGAGATCTGAATTAATTTTGTCCACTGCCTCTTTTACATCTGCTGTTTTAAAACAAATATACAACTGTATGTCATCAGCATACATGTGATATTTGCAGTGTTGGAAGGAATTGACAATATCTGCACTGTAGAGAATGTACAAAAGAGGCCCCAAAATTGATCCCTGGGGCACACCACGTGACACATGCCGAGGAGAGGATGAGCTGGTTGATCCATCCTCCCTCTGGATCTCCACGAGCTGTGACCTATTCTGTAAGTAGCTAGCGAACCACTCTATTGTTTCCGTAGTAAAACCATAGTACGCTAACTTGGAAAGTAATAGAGTGGTATTAATTGCATCGAAGGCACGTGAAAAATCAAGAAGAGCAAGTAAGGTCCCCTCCCCTCGGTCTCGTGCTTCCAAGATATTTCCTACCACATCCAAAAGGGCTGTGGCTGTCCCACGACCTTTCCTAAAACCAGACTGCAGGTCAGGTAGCATGTTGTTAGATTCTAGGTACTCCAGCATTTGGTTGTAAACTACTCTCTCCAAGACTTTAGATAAACATGGGAGAATGCTTACTGGGCGTAGGTCTTTAACAGTACATGGGTTACTGGTTTTAGCCAATGGACGCACTATAGCACATTTCCATGAGTCAGGGAAAGAGTTTGTATCGATAGACTTATTCACTATTGTAGTGATGGCATGGAGGGTGGTTGGTAATGTAAGCATTATCATATCGAGACTCAACCCATCTATTCCCTTAGCATTTGACCCCAAACTCTTGATAATTTTAGAAATTTCAGCTTCATTGACATTTTGCAGCTTAAAATGAGTGTCCCCATACCGGTTAGAGTCAAAATATGTCACTTGAGATGTTGACAATATGTTCTGACCAGGCACATCAAGAAATGCCCTGTTAATTTCGTCAGGGTCATTAAATTGTCCTGGGAGCATGCCATCACTATGATCTGAGAGCACATCGGACTTGAGATTTTTCCATAGTTTTTTTGGGTTTTTCAACTTATTATTAATGTGCCTGTCAAAGTACACCTTCTTTTCCTGCATCAGTGCGGTACTAGCTTGTTTTTTTAAGTCCAAATAATATTTTTTTGTAGTGTCTTGTTTATTCTTATTATAGTTCTTTTTTGCTTCGTTTCTTAAAAATTTTAAAAACCAACAAAGCTACAATTCCTATAATTATCAATCAATATAGTCATTAACTGAATACCGGATTGCGGATAAGATTTGCTTCCACAAATGAAGGAGGTTTTCCTACCAAATATAAAAAATGTTTTAAAAAAATAATTTAGTCGCCAGGATGATTGACATCCCTAGGGCACTCGATCCCTTTTCTACCGTTTACACAATACAGACTCGTCGATCGATGATGGTGTATTTTTAGTTTCAAAAACTGTCTGGCAGGATAATGGACGTTTATGCGAAGTGGGTGACCGAAACTAGGTTTGTAGGGTAATTTAAAAGGGGTGCGAATGCTAGGGTTGGAGTCGTTGATTTCAATTATTGAGATAATTAATTATTTTCTTGATAAAAAAACTTTTTACAAAAAAAATACAACCGACTTCAAAGTAAAAAAAAGCACTGAAAAGTGCAAAATAACTATAATTTCGGAAGTCGGTGTTTCTATAATAGTTTTGTCTCTTCGTTATTTAACACCGACTTCCGAAATTTAAGTTATTTTGCACTTTTCAGTGTTTTTTTTTACTTTGAAGTCGGTTGTATTTTTTTTTTGTAAAAAGTTTTTTATTTTACACTTTTTAGTTATGGTACCACCACTAAAAAGTACCCCTCAGCCATAGTTAAATACCTTATAGCCAGAGTGCATCTCATGACAATTCTAATAATCCCAAACACGGTTAGATTACATTAATTTATTACAGAGTTCCGGTGCCTAACTTCAGGTTTCATCATCAGATCAGTTCGATATGGGGAATATATCGAACTCTACTTTCAGTCAGTCATCAACTACACGTATAAACAAAGCAATTTTACTTGTTACGACGGTTCTGCTGTGATCCCATGAGGAGTTCTGTTCCATATCTTCGAAGTTCATGATCAGATCATAACAATATTTCTATGGGACCAACTCGGAAGCATAACCTTTTAATCAAAAAAATTTTTTTCAAAATCGGTCCACAATTGACCGAGAAATCGGTGAACATACATAAAAAAAAAAAAAATACATTCAAACGAACATATAACCTCCTCCTTTTTGAAGTCGGTTAAAAAAGGAGCAACATTATGATAAGCAAGTATCATAAGTAGTAACCGACCGAAACAAGTTATTTCGGCAGAAACCGAAACCGTATCAGAATTTCGGTTTCGGTATCAGTTTCGGCCGAAACCGAAACTTCCATATAGGGTAATATTTTTGTGGGCGGATAAAATAATCAATTTAATTCAGTAGGAGGGTAAAAAATTGCCTACAACCTATCGGGCCTCTCTCTCTTCTCAGACCTACCAAATATACACTAAGAGTTCGTTATCAAACACGAGATTTTTATATATTAGATTAATAATTCAGTCCCCGATATTTGGAGTACGAAATGCCCTTTTACCTAATAAATAAAATATTTTTATTTACCTAATAAATCCGATCGCGGCACGATACCTCTCAAAATAATTTCGGTTTCGGCAGGCTGACAGCCGAAACTCTTTTTGCCGAAGTTAGGGCGAAAACTAAAGTTTGGTCGGACACAAATCATCAAGTTACAGCAAGATTGTAACTTTTAGGACAAATGGATTTTAGACTGAGTTCAGGACCTAGGTATGTTATAAAATAGATACAATAGACCTATTATATTTCACACATTCATTTCAATGTAAGTTCTGGGAGTGGATCAATTTAATTGAATCATTATAAAATATTGCTCTGACCGCCGCGGTAGCTTGATCGGTCCCGACACCGGTAGGCTCATTATTTATTATTCATTTTCAAATCTCTACGAATGTATATTTTAAATTGCAATAGCATAGAACAGAGGAAAAATACCTTGTTAAGAAACTTTTGCAATAAAAACACAATAGCCAATTAGTGTTGATTGGAGACCAGAGCTCGATACATACATAACTATGTTCACAGTTATACTAGATTATATTGAGCTCCTAGTTACCTCTTTTTAATTAAAAAATCGCATAAAAAAATCAGTCAATCAAATCAAATACCGAACAAGGGCTGACTTTTACCTTCGACAAAGGGTAATTCAAATACCGAACAAGGGCTGACTTTTAGCTTCGACAAAGGGTAATACAGCAGCGTGGCAATGTCGCCAGTCTCTTGTAAACATTACCAGTCGACAGCGATGCGAACGAGTTTTGCAGCGCCATATTTTAGATTGTTTTTATTTTGTTTTAGGGTATACATAATTATAGTTCGTATATATAGCAATTGTAAAATAAATAAAATGTTTTCACATGGTTTTTTCTATAGGTATTGATTTTCTTATGAATTCTTCTTTCAAGGTTACGTAACCAAAAGTACCCATGACTATGCAAACGTTCAACTGAATTGCAAATTCAAAACTCTAACCTTCACAATGTGAAAAATATTCCTACCAGCTACAACTTATGATTATAAATAAGCCTTCAAATGTTTATATTTGAATGTATTATGCGAAAATTACAAAGTAAATGTTTAAAAATAAAGTCTGTCTAATATGTACGGTAATAGTAAGTTGAGTAATACAACATTGAGGATATTTCTAAACATGCTCGTACGCATACGCATAGTCATGTACACGTTGGTATTTTACTATATTTAATGTGCCCTTCTATCTTCTTAAAGAAAGTAAAAAGGTAAATATTTGTAAATGCATTCAACTTCGCTCTTGTAAAGCACTTTAGAATGTAGAAAATCATCGCACGAAAATGTTCTCGATGCAGATCCATTTTTAAATGAGACACGATAATTTGATTTGGCTCTCGAAAAAATGTAGAGGGAAATTCAAAATTCGAAAAATGGTACTTTTACTTTTAAATAACCAAAGTTTTCAAAATTATTACAAGTGGTCAGTACCTTAGACACAAAAACTTTTTTTCGCAAAACTTTCTGAGTGGCCTGGTACTTGTAGTAGACTGTCATACACTACAACCTTAAACACTTTTTAATTAACAAAACATCGAGATTTAAGGACCTGAATATACTAAAATGTGATAACATGTATATCATCATCATTATTTCAGCCGAAAGACGTCTACTGTTGGACATAGGCCTCCCCCCAAGTGTCGCCATAAAGACCGGTCCTGTGAGTCTCGCATCTTTCGGATTCCCGCGACCCTCACCAATCGGTCCACCTTGTGGGAGGCCTTCTAACGCTACGTCTTTCAGAACGTGGTCTCCACTCTAGAACCTTTCGTCCCCATCGAACATCTGTTCTACGAGCAATGTGCCCTGCCCACTGCCACTTAAGTTCGGTTCTTTGGCCTATGTCGGTAACCTTGGTTCTCCTATATGTATGTATTATAATCATATTTTTTTCTGAATAAATTCTCATAACAATAGTTAAAACCACATGAAAACTATTGCGTAGTTTAGATGAACAATGCGATCGTACAAACAGAATTAGAAGATTTAGCACGCCTTCATTGCGCTGAGTGAGGCTTGTTTTTACGTAAACATGATCAAAACGTTTACTGCCTTTGGTTCTCTAATTGGTTAAAAGCTTTAAGCGCGCCAATAAGAACGCCGAATGTCATAAACGTCAGGCACACCCTCTTTGGAGACTATATACAGGGGTACACATGCGGCAGACCTAACGTGACTTTTGTCCTGTAAAGAAATAGTGTAGAGCAATGATTCTTCTTTTTTTTATTATTATTGCTAGGCTCGCGTTTGACCACCATCTCACCTGATGGTAAGCGATGATGTAGTCGACGATGGAGCACGCTTGCCTAGAAGTAGCCTATCCACTCTTGACTTAAAGACCCCTAAGTCGTAGCTATCAGGAAACACAGACTCCGGCAAGGAATTCCACTCCTTAGCTGTACGCACAATAAATGTGTTCTCAAAACGCTTTGTACGTATGGGTGGGATGTCTACCATGTACCGGTGCCGCAACGCCGTACGTCTTTAAGTGAGTTCCGCGAAAAAGTCACCATGGTTTGAAGATAATTAAGAACCCATTATTTTATGTAATTAGCGTGACTACGGCTCCCCAACATAATGCAGTAGATTTCATTAGTAATTATTTGATGCCGGTTCTTTAAAACCAAAGGAGACGGGTTAAATACCGACTGTCTCTTTAAAATTTCGACAACAACTGGTGTAGAGGCTATAATGGAAGTAAAACTTACCTTCAAATATGTTCTGAATGATGAGATAGCTCTGGGTGACGACGATGAGCAGAGCGACGTGGGTCCAGGCGAAGAGGCTGAACTGTCGCATATAGTACTTCTTGACTAGCGACAGCACGAACCACACGAAGCCAACACAGTAAAGACTGAACGAGATGAAGCGGTGGTATGTCACCAGGAACTTGAGGTAGTCCTGTTGAGGAAAAAGGGGATTAGGGATTAGTGAGAAATTGGTTGATGAAAATGCAGGACAATTGAAATAATTTAGCTATAAGCGTCATTAAGATAATATACAAAATAATTCGTTGTAATTTCACAGTGGTCATGCCATTGACAGATCATAACGATATCTACATGACGATGATGACTAAAAAAGAACTGCGTATAAAATATGCGTTGGAAAATTCCTCTAGGTACTTTCAGTCTAGGGAAAGTGAAAGGAGAGCTGCTCTTGATCTGAATTCTTTTGTTTTTTTAATGTGGTGAGATATCATTAAATAACTTCTCTCGCACTGGATGGAGTGAGAGGGCGTGTCAGACTTTTACTGACTAAAACTAAACTGTGTTCCTTCAGTTGTCCGTTGCGTTCCAGGATCACGGTAACTCTGCTAAATCCCGCAGGTCTTAGGCCTATATCTCACTAAGACGCCAGTGGTGGCGCGGCCAGTTATCTTGCTAACCAAATGTAAAATTCAGTTTTGCACAACCAAGTGGACACTAGGTGAAGTACCCTCCACAAAGCTGAATATATTTGGTTGGTGATACAACTGGCTCCGCTACAAGTGCCATCTCTAGTGAGTGGCCTCACGGGCTTTCTTCAAAGTATTTCGTCACAGTTTTTTTTTTTTAATCAGTTAAAGGCACTCCTAGTAAAAATGTGTCCTGCCAGAATATTATATCTGTAGTGTATGTGGGTATACTGCTATTTGTCTCAAGCGCAAAGGTCATCATGCAGACGAGGTTTCGGCAGTCTGTGACCCACGAATGACATTTCGTGAGTCTGAGGTCGAACGGTAGAGATACGTTAGATAGTATGGCATGGGTGTTATTTGACGGGATTTATTTGAGTGAAGTTCAGTGGCTGTTTTAATTTTTCCCAAATTGATTCCTAGTAGACATTGTGTTGTAAAATTGGTATAGTTTTGTATCTCAAGTGTCTGTGCAACTGGACAATAAATGTGGATTTATTGAAACAGACGCGATCACGGCAAAATGGAGCTGAGAATTTTATTGTAGTGTTGACTAGCTAAGCGAAGTTTGCCGAAAAGGCTGACTCGATACATTTGTTGCCAAATACTGCAAAAACATTAGAATATGCTACATCCACGTTCTAATGAAAATCAAAGTAACAAACAAGTGACTGAAAACTTAAGGGCATCCAAACTCGACATACATTTTCACTTTTTTTCATATAATCGCTCTTACGCGATTATGACGTTATTACAAATTTTTCATTAGATATTTTGGAAACACTCTTGTAGATATTATCTAGGCTTCTATTGAAATCAATTTATAAATTTGTGTTAAAAAAAAACTAATCCAGTAAATAATCTGCTATTTTGCATGAACTTTGACACTTTATAATTTTACTCAAAAATTTAAAAAGTATAACAATAGAAGCCTTGCAAATTTAATCAAGATTCTGAATGACGACAATTTTTTTCAAAAACTTTTAGGGTTTTAAAAAAAACACGTTTTTCCTGGAACAAGTTTTATAAATTATTCGTGTAAGTCACGGAATTACCGAATGTTAACAGAGTTTTCAGGCGTTATCTCTCTTTTTTCGCGTTGCCTTTTCGTCAAACATCACGTTGGATTGCGTTACATGAAGGAACAAGCTTATAAGCTATGCTCAATGTTGACGATAGGCGAGTGGAAAAGGACCCTCTTAATATACTAAAATGCAGAAGAGGGATACGCGATTTCCTCATTTGTGGTTAGTCTGTTAACTTAAGCAACGATTTTATCTTTTTACCTGTTTTACACATTACAGAACTCTATTATTTCCATGCCAGCTGTTACATTAATTTCCTTAATGGACTAATCGTTACAAAACGCTTTGATTGGCGGAAATTGATGACTGTCTGAGCACACTGAATATTGCAATGAGGTCAACCAATTAGTTGATTGCTTGTTTAACCCGATAATGCAATTTAGGTTGATTTATGGTATACTAGCTTCCGCCAGCAGCTTCGCCCGCGTGAAAGTCGGTTTCTCCATACAAACTTTGGACCCCCGTCATCATCCCCTTAGGGGGTGAATTTCGGAAAATCCGTTCTTAGCGGATGTCTACACCCTATAAGGAACCTACCTGCCAAATTTTAAGTTTGTAGGTGTTATCGTTTCTGAGATTTCGTGATTAATCAGTGAGTGGTATTTCGCTTTTATATAATTATATAGATTTTAGAGTTTATTTTTAACGTAATTCGTAAGGGAGTTCCATTGATTGTTGGTACAGTAGAATCTCACTATTCCGACACGTCCAATAATCTGGCATCCTCCACCCACGCCTCCTACGCCACGCACAGCGTATGCGCTCTGTCGTCGTCGGGCAGTCTAAGCTCGAAAACAGATTTTTCTATAATTATAATCCAATAATCCGAACACATACAAAATAAATGATTAATTGATTGAACATTCTAATAATCAGGTAGGTACCCTCTAATTTATATTTCATAGTGCCGGATTAGTGAGATTCTTCTGTATTTATTAGCTGGTGTAAGAACCAGCTAATACCGTGAAGTACCACTTGTTATTGGTTTTATCTCAAGATACATACTTTTTTTGCGGACTGGTTCAAAACAGAGTAAATAGACTCTTAATGCTGCTAAACTGCTTAATGATTTACCACCAAAAACAAAGATACATAGTTTTTTTAACCGACTTCAAAAATGAGGAGGTTCTATGATAGGCTGCATATATTGTTTTTGTTTGTTGTCTTATTAATAAATTATTATTATTATTCTATTTTTATAGCCCCTCACTGAAAAAATCTTGTTCGTTCAATCTTCGGCGCCAACTCTTGACAATAGACATCGCGACGAAAACGATTAGGTACTACGATAGAGAAGTATCAACCGCAGCCATTGTCTAAGATCTGACTACATTACACGACGTCACGTCTCAATCACCCTCGCAATTACTTCATTCATTATAACAGGTGATACATATTGATGTTAGTATGCGAAAAGACTATTGTTTCATTTGTTATGTGCAAACTGTATTCAGTTCTTGATTACAACCCATAACTTTTAAACAGTCAGTTAGGTATCATCGATATTATTGAGGCGAAAGGTTTTATAGATGCGTGTATGTTTGTTACGCCATCACGCTTAAAAGACAGAATGGATTTGGATAAAACTTTGGGTCACGGATAGACCATCTAAACGGAAACTGACGTTATAACCGAATAACTGACAAAGAATAATAATATTAGTTATTTCTTACTATATTTCGATATAGTTATGCTTAATAATTACATAGTTATAACTTTCATAAAAATATTGAATAATCCGTTTACAATGCGTTCCAAATAAGAATAGGATCAATTGCCATGTTGAGACCTCACGTCATACTGTCAAATCGTAGGAAATTGGGCAAAATTGAAGAACTCAGAGATGAGCAAAATTGAAGAACTGGATTCTGATTAAACTTTTTTCGTTCACAGTTCATAAATAAATTGAATTTTAAAAATTTCTTGTTTTGCTCACCATAATAATTCTTCGATTTGACAGTATAACGTGACGTCACAAATTGGCAATCGATCCTATTCTTATTTGGAACGCATTGTACATAAAAATTATAACATATAGACGAAGGAGTCAGTCAGCTTTTAGGTATCTATTACAATCGTCAGCTCAAAGATGCTAGTTTCGGTCGAGCCCGGAAATTCGGCCCCGTTTTGACCGATACCGAAACCCCGGCCGAAAATACTTTTTTGGCCGAAACCGAACCTTCAGTCGGTCTCTAATATTTACTACAGATATTTTGAACCTACTGCTTACAAACCTACGGTTTTCGGGTGACATTTCGAGCGTTTTTCTCTTAAGAACCTAAACAATATCGGTAGAGATGAAGGACTTTTTTGTAGCGGGAAATCATCCAATGACATCTCCCACCCTAGGGTAGAGCGGTCAGACTTACGAACTAAAAACACATCTGTGTCATACATCATTCCCCGTGGCCCTAGTGGGCATAGGCCCACTAGGGCCACGTACTGGCCGCCTACGGTTTTGCTGACATCTCTTTGAGGCGCGCGTGGCACATTGCGCGTCGTCGACTGCTTGGGCTTGGTCCTTACTGGACGGGCGGACATCAAGCTGGCCATTGCTCGCTATCCGCAAGCCCACGGCTACGATGACCGGGGATCGCCCTGCGACTCCCAAAGCCTGAGTCGTCTCCTGTAGGTGCGGCTGGGGCGTGAGGATGTCCATTCCCTCACATTTGCGGCCATCTCCTTAACTAGCATTACTGCTTTGCAGAAGGCGAATGTATCTCATGCCCTCTCGCTCCGGACCATGCTCTGAACCAGGGCCCGGCGCGAGAGATCGCCGCAACCGGAGGAATCCACGAGGTTAAGGACCTTCAGGTGAGGATGATGTCACTGATCACCACCATTATGAAGGATACTATTTCCCATCTACTCGTCTTATGGTTTCGGTTACACTCCATTGAAGGCTGATTTCAAAAAGGGATCTAATCATTGAAAGGTCAGATGGCACATAATTTGATCAAGGTCTCTCAACATTCAACGGAATTTCAAAATCACGGTTTTGTGATAAGTTTATCACTTAAATGAATAATTTTGTAAACAACACTAATGAGTTTTACCACGCATGACTCACAATCTCGGTCATTTAATGAGACGTTTATCGTAATTAAGTAGCGTGTCTTCTAAATCACGCGTTCGAAATTGATTAAATAAGTCCAGCAATACTATACAATAATATTTTGTAGTCCAGCAATACTATACAATAATATTTTGTAGAACAACATACTCTGCCTACAAAGAGTTAAAAATAGCATCTTGATTATGCGCCTTGTTTTGCTATAAACGACGAAATTCACGACTATCTAAATATGCCATCAGTGACCTCCAAAACTGAGCGATACAAAACGAAACACAAGGAACGCCTGACCTTGCATGAGAACCCATTAGTTGCTGAACTGTTGAACCCGACTGCGGTGGTGAAAAGGCTGAAGAGAAACCACCTTCTATAAGTGGGAGGAGCAGCACTGGCCGCTCTACTACAACGCCATTTGTTTTAAAAACTAATTGGCTTATGGTCTGACGACCGATTGCAAATTGAAGGAGAAATAAGAATGATTATGATAATGTTTAAGGGATTTAACAATGTAAGTACCAATCTATTCCTTCTTCAATTCTTTTATTTTTCTTTTTTTTCTATTTCTTTTTAGGGTTCCGTACCTCAAAAGGAAAAAACGGAACCCTTATATGATCACTTTGTTGTCCGTCCGTCTGTCTGTCTGTTTGTCAAGACCTGACCTTTATCTTGGGAACGTGTGGAGGTATCGAGTTGAAATTAAAACCATATACTCAGGTATGTGGTCCCTTGAAGCTGTGAAAAAAATCAAACTTCTGAGTTAACGAAAAAAAAAGATACGGCCGTTTATGTCGCAAAAAACGTATATTTCGACACTCTCAAGGGAATCAAAATTCATAGGGTACTTCCCGTTGACCTAGAATCCTGAAATTTGGCATGAAGCAAGGTCTCGTAGTACAAGTACAGGAAAAAATATGAAAACTGTCAATTTGTAGTTACTTGCCCAGTTTTTTTAATACTTTGGCACTAGTTGTATCGTGTGTAGTCCTCTTAAACAAGACCACCGTGTAAAACTAATTTAAATCGCCAATTGATTCAGTGTTGCCAGTAACAACAACTTCATTAATTTCTTGTGTCAGAATATTAAAATACATTTACTCAAACAGTAGCCGTGCATTTTCCCGCCGGAAAAATTAAGTAGTTGTGTTCAATAACTGAAAGATTTTTATTCAAGAACATGAGTAAAAGCTGGCAAAATTTTTAATCACATGCATTCCCAAGTCAAAGAGCAGTGGTGGCCCTGTAGTAATGGCTCCGACTTCTGAGTTTGTAGGTCTTGGTTTCAAACCTAACCAGGCGCATTAGTTATAGTAATTTATTTTATCTTCATTGCTCTCAAAACGGTGAAAAACATCGTAAGGAAACCGGTATGCCCTAGAACAATTATTTCAAACCCGTGACATTCACCGACCCGCACTGGACTCGTGTGGTAGATTATGGCCTGTTCCTTGTTCTGGACTGGAGAGTCTAAGGGCTATAATTCACCGGGACACCATGGCGGCGCGACCAGTCGCCGCTACCAACAAAATGTAAACCAACCAACCAATTTGGCAGCACTTAAGGTCCATTTTGATACCGTCTCAGTGTGGTGTAGTGACTCTGGTGTCTGTACGGTGTCTAGTTTGGTAGCTTACGGACACCATGGCGGCGCAACTGGTCGCGCCGCCACCCACGGTGTCCCGGTGAAATATAGCCCTAAGTCCTAGCAGAGGAAACATTTAAGGCTGATTATGTAATCAGTTCAAATCAACCTAGATTCGGACTGTGAAGCGTTAATCAATGCAAACTAATCTGATCAGAAGATCGTACGATAGTTGATTACCAATAGAGTTCGATGACAATGCACTAGACGTAATAAATTATTCAAAGGAGATAAGATTTCCATTAAATCATGATTACATGAAGCGTTTGTGTTCAATCAAAGGTAATCAGACTTTTCCGAGGATTATTTAAATCGATATCTAATAGAAAGAAAAAAATATTTTTCTTTCTTTCTTTCTAATCAAAGGCAATCAAACTTTTCCGAGGATTATTTAAATCGATATCTCATATTGACATGAAAACTGAATATGAAGGTTGACTGGTAGAAAATGCCTAAGGCATTAAGTCTGCCTCTGTACCTTTATGTGCATGAAGTATGTAATAAATAAATAAATAAGATATGAAAACTGAATATTTATTTACCTACATGTAGAATCCGTTTGTAGGGATTAGGTATTTCTACTACTTTCTATTCCTACGCTACACGGGAATCTAGCCCGTATCTCTATGACAATACGCTTTATTATAGCAGAGCAAGCTTAGATGGACGAATATGTACAAAAGGTAAAGAATGTAGAATGAAGAAGACGAATTAATTAATTATTATTATTTAAACGATTCAACAAAATATAGTAAAGAATTAATAATGTTACAAATATGGACTATGCAAACAGCTAAGTTAATCCCTACAAATTTTTGTGTTAGAATCACCATCTGAATTTCAGCCGAAAGTCGTCCTCAGCTGGACATACGCCTCTCCAAGTATCGCCACAACGACCGGTTCTATGCGTCTCGCTTACAAATGATTCCCGCGACCCTCACCAGGTCATCGGTCCAACTTGTGGGAGGCCTACCAACTGGGGCGTCCGCTTGCGGCCGCCTCCTTCGCTAGCATTACTGCTTCGCAGAAGGGGGCGACCGCCACCCATTCTTCCTCGCTCCGGACCATGGACTGTACCAGGACACGGCGCGAGAGGTCGCCACCGCCGATCAGGTCCACGAGGACACGGCTGTGCTTCGCCCAAGTGGGACACACCTCCACCGTGTCCTCCAACCGCTCCGCACAATGGTGACACCCAGGCGTTTCTTCCGCACGAATCAGGTGCAGGTACCTCCTGAACTTACCATGTTCGGTGAGGACCTGCTTCATGCGGAAGGTGAGAACGACGTGACGTCTCTCCAGCCACTCCTCAAAGAGGAGATTTACCGCCATGATTATGGCGTGAGAGGCTAAGACTGGTCTGGTTAGGCGTGCAAGCTCTTTTTTCAATTTCTACGAAAATTATATTCCCTTCTATGTTAATAATCTCTATGTTTTTTAACTCTTTTCGTGTTATTTTTGAGCTAAATCGAACGTACTATCGTTTATTTAAATCAGCGTTTCCGTACCTACCTACCGACCGTTCCGGACGGGAAATTCGGTGAATGGAATTATATGGTTCTGGTACTATAATGTTATGTAGGAAAGTTAAATAATTTTATTTTCTTCTTAATCAAACATTTTTTCAAATCTAAAATTAGAGGAAAGCCTTCATGCACCTAATTTGTAGTACAAAGTAATTTAACTTGATAGATATGTGGGAGTCATTTCATTTCATTTATTTATTCATAAAACAATTTGCATTGTGTTGAATCCAGGTACAATATGCACACAAATAACGTATAATAATGTAAAAAATAAATAATAAAGAAAAAATTGGATAACATTCAAATAAGGTGTCAAACAGTTGGCAAATATAATTACAGGTGGCAAATAGAATTACTAAAATATTGTCGTACAGTATTAATTATAATGTCAAAAATGTATAAAATGTCAAAGCATGATTCTAATTACTTAAATATAATGCCAAAAGATAAATTAAAATAAAATGTCGGAATTTATTCTGAGTTATTTAATGTCAAAAGATTAACCCTTCTTGCAATCGTGTTGAAAAAAAAAATACAATTCATTTGTTATTATCAGACATTAATTCCGATATGTTATAAAGACATTTTTCCAATAAAAAGGTTTTTAATTTTGTTTTAAACAAGTGGGTGTTATAAATCAAGGTCCTCAAATCAGACGGCAACTTATTGAATATTTCTGAGTGGTCACATTGCTACGCCTACCCACAAAAGCGCCGCAAGGTTTTTGTTTATCACATTAGAAATTACTAGTGAAACACCACGGCGTCTTCATACACAAAAAAAGTAACATAACATAGTCTTAGGGTGATTCTTTGAAACCGAGAGAATGTCTCATTCATCTGGCCTAGTTTTTCTTTACAATTTGATATTTTTATTTGCATATTAATTTCCCCCCGATCACTAAATGTATGAAAGGTACTCATTTGCGCACAGTGGCTTACGACACAAAATAGATAGGTACGAAAACTAGGCCAGATGAATGAGACATTCTCTCGTTTTCAAAGAATCACCCATAATGTCCCCACTGTTGGGACTCAAGCCTGCTCTCTGGGACGCGGGGCCAGGGCGGGTTGGTGGATGTTGTAAAATGTCTTCGATTTTTTTTTTCTTCTATGACATGCCAATTTCCTCAATATGTTCTTCTTCGCCGTTTTGTGAGCAATGGTGACGAAATAAGTTACACAAAGTAAAGCCCCAGCCTGGGGCACTAAGCCACCACTGCTGAAAAAAGTGACAGAAAAATATGAATTCATCACTCACCGTCCGATTAATGACGACTCCAAAGTAGTCAATGAGGTTCTCTCCGTAGAAGAAGTAGTTGGAAGTCAGCAAGAAGTACCAGGAGAGGGAGCGGAACCACGGCAGGCCGTGCACGCGGTACACCGCGTAGCCAATGTTGATGATCTCTTCGAAGCATTTCACTTGCACGCAGAGAACCTGGGTGGAAGAAAAATGGAGTTACAATTTGATAAAGTAAGTATGTACCTACCATGTATTTTATGATATTATTATAATGTTCCAGCACTTTATTTCCCAGAACTCAAAATGCAGCACTTCCGGGCGTTTCGCACGATGGTGACACCCAGGCGTTTCTTCCGCACGAATCAAGTGCAGGAACCTCCCTAACTTACAATTTCCTGTAAGGACCTGCGTCATGCGGAAGATGAGGACGCCGTGACGTCTCTCCAGCCACTCCTCAAAGAGGGGACTTACCGACATGATTATGGCGTGTTTATAAAAAACTGTATAGGTTTAACCACAAACGCGGTGTTCCGTTTACAAACCGGCCCGCGCAGGCAAAACTGTGTGTGTTGTGGTGAAACTTGTGCGTGTGGTGGGCCTTTAGGGAGGACAATATGCAAGACCGTGTTTTTTTAAGTGCTCCCCACACTAAGAATTACTCGTGTATCGTGGGTGCATTCACAGACATTAAAACTCACACGACTCTACACAAGACACCCAGTTGTCTGCCGAAACCCTCCACCAGATACATACCTAGTGGATAGATTAATTCTGCTGCTTAGGTATAGGTAATGAAGTAGTTTTAGTTTTTCAACCGAAAAGAAGCAAAGAATCCTTGTTACAAAAAGGTTCTTGTGTCAAATGTTATTATTATTATATCTAGCCTATACTGTCCCACTGCTGGGCAAAGGCCTCCCTACATTCCTTCCATTGTTCCCGGCTTTGAGTCACTTCTTGCCAGTTCCTAAGGAAGACATCTAAGTTGTCCCGCAATCTGCTTCTTGGTCTGCCGCGACCCCGTCGTGCGATTTCAGGGCACCGACTTTGTGTTTTACTGGCCCATCGCTCGATCGGCATGCGGCAGACCCGTCAATGATCTACGTTTTGGAGCGTATTTTAGTGTTTCGACCGCGATCCGTTATTTTAACATCTAGTATGCTACGCTCCATAGCACGTTGGCATACCTTAAGTTTGGACCTTTGGATGTTAGTCAAAGACCAAGTCTGTGCACCATAGGGTCATATTGTCAAATGTATCCATCCCACTAAATTACAGACATTATACAGTTGGCAATACTTTTGCGAGTCATAAATGTTGTACTATTGAGTGCGTCAATAAATCACAATTTTTCATTTGATAGACTGTTGATTGACACAGTATAGATATATGGAACAGTACGGAAACTACCTACAAATGTTCGAAACGGCTCACTGACACAAACATACGCATCGACGAGACTCCTAAGCGGCATTCGCTACTGACAGGACCGCGAGAAACGCTTAGGAGTCTCGTCGATGCGTATGTTTGTGTGAGTGAGCCGTTTCGAACATTTGTAGGTAGTTTCTGTACTGTTCCTTAAATCTATACTGTGCTGTTGACCTCTAGTTGAAAAAAAAAAAACAAAAAAATCTTATTTTGGATTCTTATTAGTTATTAAAAAAGTAATTTTCCTACTTTAGCAACAATTTTGTTAATAAGTTAAATTGGTATAATATTTTCCAAGCATTAGTTAGGTAACATAAACGTGTATTTTGGAGGTCGCATAGCAACGAATATTCGTTGCGGCACGCGGCTACGCGCTACGGTTGGCTGGAAGTAGTTGGTCAACATAACAACATTATTTAAATAAAATACTGTAGTTTATAAAATAAATAAGCGTCGTGCTAAGGACAGCGCTTACGCAGTTTAGTTGGAATTAAATACTTAGTTTAAGCATAGACATACGAGAATCGACTGACTGTTCCCTATTGAGGCACGAAGTAATACGGGACGTAAATTTATTTATTTATTTAAATTTATTACAATGGTTTGACCACCAATTACATTAACTAAACAAAAAGAATTAAAATTATAAACAACATTTACTTACATCAATCCCTCTCACATTACTCCTGATATGCCAATAGAACCATCTTCCATTCATCCGTTAAGTCAAAGTGAGATAAAGCAATCGCTTTATCTCACGGGGCACTATGCCACCAACAAACAGCTCCACAACATGGGACTAGCAAGCGAACCGACTTGCAGGATCTGTAGAGATGCAGAGGAGACTATGCTACACTTGCTGTGCGACTGTGCAGCACTAGGCTCCAAAAGACTAGGGTATCTGGGCCAGCCATTTCCAAGACCAGAGGACTACAGGCTCAGCCCCATCAAGGCCATACTGGGACTCATGAAGAAGGTGCACCGAGGGCTAGGGGTTGGGTAGACAGGAGCGGTATAGCACAAAATATATAAAAGGGTCGAAGTGCTCTGGCCTAGGGCCAGCCCCACAACAAGAAAAGATAAGATAAGCAATCGCTTTATGTTTATCGTGCGGCCAGTTGTGCTTATAGATTTCCGACCGGGGCACGAGTGTCTCATTCATCTGTACAATCTACGAAAATGAGACAGGTAATGGAAACTCAGTTGCTTTGTCTCCTTTTACAGACTGGTCAATTTTGTGACGGTATTCCTCAATCCATTCTCTATGTCTATCTTTGAATATAAGCAACTCATTTTCAAACTAAGAATCATTGAAGGTCTTTTATCCATCAAGGAAGAAGTTCTATACAATACTACACACCTAGTGTTATTCACTTAATAAGGAAATTAATATAAATATTCATTGAATATACGTATTTTGAATTACAAATTGATAATGTTTCACATTCATAATGCTTGCAAATGGCATACGGAAAATCTAATCTCAATCCAAATGTCATGTTTCCGTTGTGTCATGTAGGCATATTTTGTTACTCAAGACCAACGACCTTACAGCCACTAGACATCTAATAACAGGCGACGCATGTCTGTCAACACATATGATTATAGATCTGATGGCTCGATCAATCAGAACGCAGTACTCCGTTCCTCAGTACCAATCAGAACATAGTACCCCGCTCCCCGTACCTCGGCTAGTTGACAGAATTGTTTTGGTGCGCTAGTTCAAGCATGAGGCGTCTAGTGGCTGTAAGGTCGTTGCTCAAGACCTTCTGACATCACATTGCATGAAATGATACTTATTTTGACACAAACATATGGTTGATGGTTACTCCAATAGGCAAAATAAAGTTGCGAGCTAATTTTTTAGAGTTCCGTACCCGAAAGGTACCAACAGCCAATGGGACCCTATTATTAAGCCTCTGCTATCCAACCGTCTGTCTATCTATCTGTCCGTCCGTCAAAAACCGTAAGAGGTAAGCAGGAACTACTGTAGCTCTACAAGTCTAGTGGCTACATAAAATGTATGGAGACCGACGTGTACCCAATGTAATTTTACCTGTAGAGTTGAAATTTTCACAGAATGTGGTTTTGTAAAATTAAAAATTTAAGGGGGTTCACATACAAGAAACGTTATTGTATCGGAGTTTTTACTCTTTTTATAGATTGTAGTATGGAACCCTTCGTGTGCGAGTTCGACTCGTACTTGTCCAGTTTTTTTTTTAAATATTGTATTGTCAGCTCGGCAAAGTAGAAATAATTTATTTGTAATCTTATTCATACATGACCTCAATAACACAATTATAATTTTAGCGGTACCTACTACGACCATTACTGTTGGTTGCCTACCTATACGGTTTCTTTGGCAGACATGGAATCCTGGAAGGTGGTACTACAATAAACTCCTTAAAACTAAACCTGATGGAAAGCGACAATGTGGTTGACGATGGAGTGTGCTTGCCTAGAAGTAACCTATTCACTCTTGACAGGTTGTAGTCATCAGGAAATACATTACTTTAATACAATACAACCTTACATTACTTTCTGTATAAGTTTCATATCAAGAAAAATGCAAAGTAAAATTAGGAACTTACTGTGATCATGAGTGCTAGCGGACCACCATAGATGAGCAGGCAGAATGCAGCAATCATCAACCATGTGAAGATGCCCCGGATAACCCAGTTCCTCCATCTTAACAAAAAAAATTACGTAAATTAATAGTTATTCTAATAGTTTGTACATTCAGTCTGTACCGTAACTAGGATATTGCCAGCGGTGCCCAAGCACGGGGTCCAGACTCCAGACCTTGAAGGGGAAATGATCAAACTAGGGCAAAGTTTTGGATCATGCTTAGTAGTTACAATACATACAATTTGATACAATATGATCTATATTATTAATTGTGTACCTAATATTATGTCCGCACTGGGCCCGCGTGGTGGATTACGGCCCATTCCCTCTCCTAGAGAGAGGAGGCCTGAGTCCCAGCAGTGGGAACATTAAAAGGCTGATTATGCTATGCTTTATGCTAATATTATGTTAGTACCTAAATGCACCTACGCGGCTCTTGCACCCCCCGCAAGAGGCAAAATTTTATATGTAATCATTTTTCTTTTTATTGTTCAAACTGGTTAAGACTAAAACTTTTTTAAGGGGGGGGGGAGGGGGCAATTACCACCGGGCATATGAATGACTAGTTATAGTACTAAACTATGGAGGTACAGCAGATCACAGCTCCAAACAATCACAGGAATCTTTACGGGGCACTATGCCACCAACAAACAGCTCCACAACATGGGAATAGCAAGCGACCTGACTTGCAGGATCTGTGGAGATGCCGAGGAGAATATGCTACACTTGCTGTGTGACTGTGCAGCACTAGGCTCCAAAAGACTAGAGTATCTGGGCCAACCATTTCCAAGACCAGAGGACTACAGGCTCAGCCCCATCAAAGCCATACTGGGACTCATGAAGAAGGTGCACGGAGGTCTAGGGGTTGAGTAGAAGGGAGGGGAATAGCACAAAAGATCCAGAAGGGTCGAAGTGCTCTGGCCTAGCTAGGGCCAGCCCCATAACAAGATAAGATATAGTACTGCATTTAGTTTGATGTGTTTGGATGTAACATGGAGAATAAATAATGTAACAATGTGCAATTCAGCAAGATGCCAAAATGAAATTGATTACAGCCTTAGAAAATTAAAGACAATATAAAATTTTATGTTGGAATAGAGGCACATGACAAAAAATACTATGCCTTTATAAAACAAAATGAATCCTTTATTTCATGTGGTAAACCTGATATCATGGATTTTTTATTTCATGATAAGTACACTTTTTAATAGTGTTTTGATAACTTATAAATAAATATTATGAATAATAAAGTTAGTCTAAGGAGGTTCCTTTCTCTGGAGCCCTGACTGCTGGTAGCTTGGCCACTGTGGTACCAATAGGATATTATTTTTTAAATATTTGTTTTTTTTTTTAATTTTCTTTTGAAATAATTACTTATTCAAAAATATAATTTTAAATATACTAAATATGTAAATATTAATGAACAAACAGAATAATATTGGTCTTAATTTTATGCTTAAAACCTGTTAAGTAAATAAAACCAGTTACATTTAAATATCTATGAAAGCATTCAAACTGACCTTACACGATAATGATATACTACCTTAAAAACCTGTTTGGTAAAGATTATGTAAAATTAAGAATATTTTATAATACTACGGATATCTTATAGATTTTGAAGTAGATATACAAACAGTTAGGAAATTATCTTTAACACAATAATTTTATATGCAAAGATTTTAATTACTATTTCAGTGATTATTTGTAAAGTAAAAATGAATTTAGCACACCAGTCAGCTCAAGTTTTGAAATTTAAGTAATATTATTATTATTTTTTATAATTTTTTATTAAGAGTTTCTGACAAGATAACAACTCTAAAGCAGTGTCAGGGATGCAAGATGCCTCGGTAAAAACCTACAATATGAATAACAATTGGTTAACTCAAATCCCAGACCACAATTTTTAACAATAGACCATCCTCCTAATCAGTTTTATAAATAGAACATAGCTATGCGAGAAAAAAAAAACAGAAAAACTGCTTTATTACCTTGACGATAGTCCCGAAAGCGCAGAGTCAAGGATTTCCGGAGTCTTATCCGTTCCCTGAGGTAAAGACTTCGCCATTTCATCCACATACTTCTCTTCTATATTCTTCTCTTCTTCCGAATCAACCTATTGAATAGGCGCACAATTAAAAATAATTAGGTATAACATTAAAAACTGGTTTTTATGTAATAAATAACAATGAAATAGGTGCAAATGCACGTACATGATCAGATTCGCCAGCGTTTTCCAGTTTGTCGTTTCCATCACCTTCACCGCGCCGATATCTCAACTCACTCATGTTAGTACTTTTTTTTCCAGTAATTTTACACTACCAGCAGCAGATTTTATACGAAAACACTGCACTATCGAGTTTATTTTAATCCATTTGGACGAGAAAAATAAAGACTCCGAGAATGTTTTCCAGCGACTTG
This sequence comes from Mythimna impura, assembly GCA_905147345.3. Taxonomy (NCBI): domain Eukaryota; kingdom Metazoa; phylum Arthropoda; class Insecta; order Lepidoptera; family Noctuidae; genus Mythimna; species Mythimna impura. Next base: position 27,028,312 of record LR990343.1, on the reverse strand, counting down.
ACTTGTCAAACGAAAAATCAATAATGTTTTTTTTTTTAATATGGTGTTGCCACTTCCACAAAAAATCAAAAATGGTAGAAAATACAATCAGCTGGATATTAATGGATTATTCCAACTTTCAACGTTATTTCAATGTGTTTTATGACAGGATAGTGAAATTGTATAATTAAGGAATGGATTGAATAAGCGATCACTTCTATCATATGATTAGAAAGCGTGTTCACCTATGTGCTTCTTTTTACACAGCTGCTATAATAATAAGCTGAATGATATGGAAGTATGTATTAATAATTTAATTACAGATATCAATCCGAATAGGATTTTATTGATGTATGAAAGAGCTTATAAAATAACACCCTCAAACAAAAACCAAAATTCGAACGAAATATTTATCAGCATGCAATGGAATAAAGTACCTATGTAAAGTTCAAACCGCGCTCCGGGGGCTATTGGCTAACTTTTTCAATAACAGTTGACAACTAGCATTCGTTGCACACTAAACTTAGTTGTCAACTGACAATTTCATAAAATTGGTATTACGTATCTCACAAGTGGCTAACAAACTACGGTGGACATGTGGTGAATTATACAAATTTACGGTGCCTATTGTGACCACTCTAAAATTTTATCGACTATTACAAAAAAAGCTTACACAATCGCAATTTTAAAAGTATCGATACAATAACATCTGTCAAAATCAAAACGTGTTACGGTGGCTATCAAAGGCACCAGTGGCTAATGACGTCACTGCAGTTGGTCACTGAAGATAGGCAATACGAAACTAGCTGTTTGACAGTTCAATGATGCACATTGTTAACAAGTGATCATCACTTGAACTGTCAACAGAGTTACGCAATAGCCCCGCTGATCATGGTTGCATGTGTCGTATGACTAAGCCAGGTTTAAAATAGACACTATGTAAATGCTGGTAGTACTAGCTTGACAATTTAAACTACGAGTTGGCCACATTAGATCTTGATTGAAAGAGATAGATTATTATTATTATTATAATATTACACTTGATATGAAAGTCCCGCCTATGTACTGAATTTATTTAAATTTTAACATTTGCATTGATTGTTGCAGCATAGTGTAGATATTTTTTATAGCAGCAACTGGCTGTCATAGTTAAAAGACGCAACTTTTGCAAAAATGAAGTCTACCCTACCGAACCTTCCACAGCAAGTAGGTTGGGTAAAAGTAAGTAGTTTTTTGGAAATGAGTTTCGGCAACTTTCTAATAGAAAACGTCAAACTTTCTAAACGTAAACATGGCGAGCGATTCGGATGATTTTGATAAAAATATTGAAAACGTAAGTGTTCTTATAAATAAATGTTATATTTCTTTATATTAACACCATACTGATTTTATGCACTTGTGTTTTCAGCTTAAGAGCAACGTTAGAGCGTCCTTTGCGCGGGTGTATGCAACTCTAAAAGCCAGGGAATTAAAAACTTTACGACAACTGGATGTAATACGTAAACAATGCCAAGACGACAAAGACTTAAAGATTAATAGTGTTCAAAATATTCGTATAAGTTTCGAAAATGAGTCCACACTGTTAGAAAATGTAAGTAATTATGGTGTTATTGATTTCGAGAACCTTAACTTTGATAGCAATACTTTTACATTAGAAGATTATGTCAGTCCTGAAGACGACCACATGTACTCTTATAAAACTATTGAAGAAGTAATAAAGGGAGTTGAAGAAGGAGATATGGACCTGGAGGCTATAGAGGAGGCTGCTCTGAAGCAGATAACAGCTACAGAGAACTGTGTGTGTCATGTAAATATTAAGTCAGAAGAAGTATCAAAAAAATTTAGAGATTTAGAAAGTAGCACTTCACCAGTCAAGGTATGTGAGAGTAGTCGCAGTAGTTTTGATAACAATGAGGTTGAATGTCCTGAGAGTATAACGGAGGATGATAAAAGTGACAGTTCTGATCCTGATATTAAAAAAATTGACCCAACCGATGATTGGCTAAACTCGATTAAAAGTCAGACTGAAACTGAACCGTCACAAGTAACCGATGTAATGGAACACAGCACTATAGCTTGTTTATAGCAGAATGTAGTGGTAGTATTGATATGAATTTACATTTTACCCATTAGTTATAATTGTAATAAAGTTTTATATTTTGATTAAGACATGGTTTTATTTGTGAATTAATTTCCTTGAGTTTTTATGTTTTTTTTTTTAAATCAGGTTAAACTAGTGCTTGAGTGCGATCCCGCCTGATGGTAAGCAGTGATCCAATCATTAATGGTGAAGTGCACTAGTTTATTAAATGCCTGTTTACCCTAGCCTTGAAGACACCAAAATTTTAATTGAACAGGAAGATTAGACTTATTTATCATATTGAATTAGAATAAAAACTCATTATAAGTTTTGTCTATTTTAAAGAATCACTCTTAATTTTTCTAGTTAACAATTAGTACTAAAAAAAAAGATTATACTTTTGCTAAGAGTGTACTAGTCATGACAAAAACTGAAAATTAGTAAGTTTTTTTGGTGGGAAATTGTCAAATAACCCTTCCTGCTTTGGGTGGAGTAAGAGGCACTTTTACCTACTAAAACCCACCTGCGTTACTTCAGCTGCCCTTTGTGTTTGATGGCCACAATACGTTTTTCGAACGATTCAGCAGCCCAATAAGCGAGATTTTTAGTTATTTCTGTTTTAAAACAGAAATAAAGCTATCGGAGTCTGGTTTCCGCACTTAAGCCATAATTATGGTGGTAATTCCCTTTTTGAGGAGTAGCTGGAAAGATGTGACGGCGTGCTCACTTTCCGCATGACGCAGGTCCTTACCGGACATGGTAAGTTCGGGGGGTTACTGCACCGGATTCGTACGGAAGAAACGCCCGGGTGTCACCATTGTGTGGATCGCCCGGAGGACACGGTGGAGGTGTGCTCCACTTGGGCGGAGCACCGCCGTGTCCTTTGCGCTTGGCCCTGGTACAGGTCGCCTCCTTCTGCGAAAAATCAATGCTCGCGAAAGAGGCGGCTGCACGCGTGAGGGAACGGACGTCCTCACGCCCCAGCCGCCAGGTCCCCCATCCAAACTTACAGCCACCGTAGTCGTGGGCTTGCGGACGACTAGCAATGGGTAGCTCACCGTCCGGCCGTCCGGTAACCGTTCGAACCGAGCCCAGGTCGTCGACGGCACGTAGTGTTCCATGCGCGCCTCAATGAGTTGTCAGCAAAACCGTAGGGAACGCAAAGGGCAATGAAGGAACATAGGTGTACGTTTAGTTAGTAAAAGTCTGACATGCCCTCCCGCCCCGCCTTAAACCGAGAGAAGTCATGTGAAAAAGGACCCTCTTAAGCACATTTCAAACCCTACTTTATTGCCAAATGTTGACAGGTTTTCAAGCTAAAGTTGAGTTAAAGAAATACTCGACTTCAAATGCTTAAATCAGAAAACGGCTGATCTAATTTCTACGAAACTTGGCTCATGGATAGATCATGTCCTGGAATAGTCTTATCTTATCTTATTGTGGGGCTGGCCCTAGGTCAGAGCACTTCGACCCTTCTGGATCTTTTGTGCTATTCCTCTCCCTTCTACTCAACCCCTAGCCCTCCGTGCACCTTCTTCATGAGTCCCAGTATGGCCTTGATGGGGCTGAGCCTGTTGTCCTCTGGTCTTGGAAATGGTTGGCCCAGATACTCTAGTCCTGGAATAGTACATAAGATACTTTTTATAACGGATGTATGTTCCCTTGGGATTATTTACTGTGCGTATTACCTTTTTTTGAGGTAGGAAATCATCTTCTCAAGATCTGGCTGGAGCGAGACAGGTAGTGTCAGACTTTTACGACTAAAACCCACATAGATATGGTTTCTTTAGTTGATCTTTGCTAAGGCCACAGCTAGTAACCCTTTCGAGTATCTTTGCCCCCCACATTTTCATAGAGTAGGTACCTACCTATAAGATGTCATTTTCAATATAGTCCCTTAGCTAACAACACCGCATAAGTCATTTTTACCAACTTTACAGGAAACGAAAAAAACTGTTCGGTGTTGAGAGGCCAGCCGACTTGCACGCTAGCACTACTTTTCGAATTATAGCTTCTGATTGCCTGAATTCTATATCATGTGACCACTGGTTAGACGCGCAATGAGCAGCTCCATCTAAAGGCATTCAAATGTGAAAACCGCCAATTTTCGACTTGAGCGGTGTTGTAAGCTAAGGACGACATTGTGTACCTACAGAAGCGTGATTGTACCTATGGTTTCCACACTATGCTTGCTTTAATCAGTCTTTTTTTGTCTGACCAAGAAAGATTGATTGAAGATTGTCTACACACACACCAGACATAGTCAGTTTCTCCTTTTATATACCTATATATATATAGACTAGCTTCTGCCAGCGGCTTCGCCGGCGTGAAATTAGGTTTCTCCATACAAACTATAACCCTCTCATCCCCTTAGGGTACTATTACTTATTCTGTGCCTTAGGGGCTGAATTAAAAAAAAAAATGATATAAGTGCTTGCCTACGTTATAAAAGAAAACCTTGTGGAAAATTTCACGCTTTTGGGCCCGGTAGTTTCGGCTGTGGGTTGATATGTCAGTCAGTTTCTCCTTTTGTCTTGTAGTCGTGACATTGGCGTCCTGGACCCTGACAAAGGTTAATATATTTCTCCTTCAAGGTAAATAAAACCACATTATAAAGCATCATCTTATATTGTTAATAAATTTTTACAAATGGCGTTATTACTGAATTAAACTAACTGCGATATGACTTCAGATTATGTTCCCTAATGAATAAATACCCATTGCTTTCATACACAAATACAGCAAAAATTCTTAGACATGTAATGATCAATCAAATACCGCTTCCCATTCCATATTTCGCCCGCATTATGTAATACTATGGTTTTATGGCACTTAATACATGACATACATTTTACAAATCATTCCTTTAAATTCCCATTGTTGGATGGAATCTGTTTGGAGTTAGGTATTCTAGTTTGTACTCGACTTTTCACTGGAAATATTGTGATGGCACGAACAGAAGTGCTGTGGAGAGGATCATTTAAATATAGATAGCTATAGCGTGAGAGCCGCATTACTAAGGGATAGTGAATCTATATTATGGCTACAATTGAATTACGATTCTATAACGATCGAATTAGGCACTAAATTTCCATGTAGTTAGGTAGTTTTAGGCCACTTTTTGTTCTCACAGGTGTTATTTATTTTATTTTTATTGTCTCATTAATTTCAAAGTGAGCTACAAACTAAGAATTTTCCGATTATTCATTAACGATTACATTTATGAATACCTACTGCGTTAAATAATTTCTACATTGATACTTTCGATGATAATAAGTTAGTAAAGACAAACAAAATTTTAATAATAGGGGATACAATGCGTTTAAGAGATAAATTCCGTAAGTAGGGAGTACAAAATCTTAAACAAGTTAAATTTTTGAACTTAATATACGTAGGTATTGCATATCTAAAGCGTGTTACAATGTAATTATGAATAAGTTTTACAGCTACCTTACATCATACAGTGTTATGTCTACTATTGTACATTTTACAACAAAAAATATTGTTTGTTAATTGCTATACAAGGCCAAAGTCTGTGCATACAGCGGCGACATCACGATTGTTCTGTTTCTCCGAGTTGTTGGCGGCCATGTTCAACTCGACCAGCGTGTCCACACTGTTGATACTCACGCCCTTCAGTATCTTCTGTGCCGCTAAACTAGTGAAATTAAAGCTCAAGTCGCTTAAACTCGGAAAATTGTAAAAATCCTGGTTCTCTTTCTTGCTCTCTTGACTGAGGCTGTACCTCTTCTGTTTGTTCTCCAAGCAGTTAATCTTCTCCGCCGACGTGTTTATGTCCTTTATCTGCTCTTGGTTCTTCAGAGCTAAGTTCGGCTCGGACCCCAGCACCGTGGGCTTCTGGTCGATCGCTTTCGTTAACAAATTCGCTATGGAGTCCGAGCTCACCCTGTTATTTACATTCGGGAGTCCGTTCAGCATTTGTAGCGCGGCTGCCTTTTTCAGCAGGTCGACGCTTTTCAGCTCACTGTTCGAGTTTATATTTGACTGTATCCCACTGTTGGCAGATGATAACGAGTTCTTCTGGTACCTCAAACTTCCCAATGATCCTATAATATTATCGTAACTTTTAGTTGGCGTCGACGGAATACTATTTGCTGTAGATTCCAAATTATTTATGTTATTATGAATGGCCGGAGAGGCAGGGTTGGAAGCTACTTCGTTCGTATTATTTAATTGGTTTTTATACACAAAACTATTGTTATTAGTCGCACCACCTATTTGCAATGAAAGCTTACGATTATTATTCATGCCCGTGTCGTTAATTGAATTCTTATTGAACTTGTTTTCTTGTACTTTAATGGGTTCTTCCTGATACATCTGCTTATTCTTTTCGACACAGACATCGAATGAGGTTTCAGTAGGGTTTTTTGCCGTTTTGTTTTGGACTCCGTTTTGGGATACCGACACCACCTGTCTATCGTCGTTGATTATGTAAATATTGCTTCCGTTTGAAGTCTCGGTGACTTTACCATTCTCAAAAGTAATAACAGACCTTACTGGCGAATTTTGTACATATACTTTGGTGTTAGTACCACCACCGTTCTGAGAGATAGTATTCGTGGTAACTTTTAGTGTGATAGAGTTGTTAGAATTGGAGCTGGCCAACATCGTCGTCGATGGGTTTTCTACTTTAGCCCCCATGGTTTTATGCAGCGGGGTTGCGGTTTTTTTGGGTGTGTTTGGACAGTTTTTTGGCGAACTTTTGGGTGAAGTGTTACCGTTTTTTACCGTTTCGCCACCGACCATGGGTGGTTTCGTTCTGTATTTGTGCAGGCTCTTTGGCGAGCTCTGTAAGCTCTGTACTTTGACGAGTGACTGTGCTCTGCTAAGGCCGGGGGCTCCGTGCGGGTTGCTATGACTAGGCGAAGGCTTTAACGTGCGGTCTGATATGTGGGACTCTAAACTGGAGTGTCCGCTACTCCCGCTAGTGTGGTAGCTCCTTTTCATTGATGAATTCAGGTCTGACTGACCGTTTTTGGCGTCCTTTCTTGGTGTGCGATGTGGAGTGGTGCTTTCTAAGCTGGAGGGTCCACTTGTGGACATGATGTGGTCTGAGTAGTCGACTCTTCTGAGGCTTCCGCTTGGACTGTCTCTTAGTTTGGGGTCGCTGCTTCTTTGTGGTGACGAGAAGTGGTCGAGGATAGTTTTGTTGGTGGAGCTTCTGCTGAGGGTGGAGCGTGGAAGACTGCCGGAGCTGGGGCTGGAGTGCCGGACGGGTGAGTGGTCGTAGTGGCCAGTGACCGATCCCGCCAGCCCCGACTCCGTGGACAGGTGTCGCTTGTGCCGCCGCGGCAGCGTCGACGACCGATTACTGATCTCCGAACCGTCGTAGTATGATGAGACGAAAGATGTTTGACTCTGCAATGACTCCTGAAACAGATAATTTAGTGTTTATATACACTGATAAATTAAAATGGTCTTCTTTTCTTGGTTAAACACGAGCTATGTTAATTGAGTAACTCGTAGTTTTTGTGACAAGTTAGCCTGCCATGCGTATTCATTAGATAATTGAGTCTATCATTACATTAACTATCTACATTTTTCAAATTAACGTCAGTTAATGGAAATTGATAATTTCTTCGATCACGTAGGTAATTTGCTTCTTTAGGGCACTCTACTTGGTAAGACCATAACCTTCAGGGGATCGCCTTAACACCGGTCCTACAAAAATCTGCTTTCTGTTTCCATTGTAGTATTTACAATTTGTTACTGCAGTTAGTTACCTTGGAGTTGGTCTGCGTAGCGACGCAGTGTAGGTGCACCGCTTTGGAGTTGAACCACTCGGTGGGCGGGAACTGGGCAGAGAATGTGCTCATCGCGCGCGTCTGTTTGCTGCGGCCGCTTCGTCTGAATAAGCGGGACAGCAGGGACACTTTCTCTGAAAAATAAAGAGGAGTTTTGTTAGGCATCTTCATTAGGATTTTTTTGTATTATGTCTGTAAAGAGTAAAAGCGTAAAATTATTAAATGAGATTGAAGATTTACAAGAGATCTACTAAGGTTTCGAATGAGAGGAGTAAGAAGCCTTTCTCCTGAAGTGAGACGTGAGTTTTTATGCTATCTCTAGCTTTAATCACACTAATATTATAAAAGCGGAAGTTTGTATGTATACGTGTATGTTTGTTACTCCGTCACGCTCAAATGCTTCAACTTATATAAATTAAATTTAGGACCCGGTTTACCCATGTCCTGGAACAGCACATAGGATACCTAGATTGTATCCTGGGAGTATGTTCCCTATAGAATAATATTCTTTCGGACGCGGACGAAGCCGCTGGCTAGTGATTCAAAGGCGTCTTTGTTCTGTTTATGGAGAAGAAGCAATCTTATATTTATATAATTATATATGTATAAAAGGCCCATTACGCAGCTAGGTGGTATATCAATGGTAACTAAGAAAAACTTAGAAAGTACTAATGAAATTGAATAAGTTACATTGGTACTTGCCAGGTTTCGAACCCACATCCCCTGGCTTTACATGCGGGTCCTCAACCTCCGGGCCAACACGACAATCTCCCAGTTCAGAACCCTGTAGAAAATCTAATCTCAAACGTTAAAATTGTTACTTCTATAAAAATGGAAAATTAAGTAACATCTTATACTCTCTCTATACTATACTTATCAGATCTCAGTTTTAAGCTATAAGCTTCTGTCGATGTGTTCAACTTCTAGAATTACTTAGGTCCATCTCCCATCGATCATTCAAATACCTGCACACTCTGTTGTGTGTGGGAATCGAACCCACAGCGCATAGTGCAGTCACGCTCAGCCACTGCCCGCAAAAAAGCCTTTGCTATCAAAATGTCAGACACATATCTGTCGTGGCTAGACCACGTGACTGAGCGTTGAGATGACGTCAGAATAAAAGAATCGAAGGCGTGGCCTACTCGAGGCGATCGACGAAAAGAGAATCGAAACGAAACGGTTGTAACTTGCCTAGGGGCTGGTCTTAGAATTGATGAATGTAGACCCCACCATCTCTTTCGTGGTTATTTTTTTAAACCACCCAGTAGAGCAATATATTTTAGTGCACAATTAGTATTTTTTATGGAACAAAAGCATATTTTGTAGTAGAAAACAGGAATACATTGAGGAACAGCGGCCTCTACCGGTGGACAACGTAACTACTTTACGATATGATCAGCCATGTTTGACCATATCATTAAATAATCATGCGTTAAGCTGAAATAGAACCATTTGAAATGGCGGGTTACATCATGAAATGATCAATTCTAAGATCTGGCCCCGACATATCTATCCATAAACACACGTATTTTTTCTATGTGAGTAGGCAGAAATCAAAGAATGCCATCGTTCTTGCATCATCGCGCTTTTTAAAACTAGTAAAATAAAATGTTAACTTACTAGGCGACGCAGATTCGACGCTCGGCGGGTAATCGGTGGACGACGAGCTGTCAGTGGTGTTCACGTTCTTGTGGTGCAGGCTCCTGGTGGAAGCACACCTCTGCAGGTACTTGCTGGACGAGCCGAAGATGCGCAGCGAGTTTCGCCGGTCTAAGGAACGAGGGGCCGGGAAGGAAGCGCTGCGTCGTTTGTTAGGTCGACCGTACAGGATTTTGTCGTTGGGATTGCCTGGAATTGAGAAAAATAATAGTTTAAAAAACTAAAAAGCACGCTTTTAGCACGCACTAAAAAATAGCCTGTCCGCCATCTTGGACGTCCGCCATATTGGATTTAAGTCACGTGACTATTTTTTTTTCGTTTTCCTGATAGCAAACCCTTTCATTTCATGATACCCATATCATGGGGGTGGATTTCAAACAGCCAGTCTGCCATCTTGGGGAGGCCGCCATATTGGATTTGTAATGACGTTTCTTAGCTAGTCATGTATTGTCATCAGAACTCGCAAAATTTCATCCTAATCGAAGACCGGGAAGTGGGTCAAATTAAGATTCCAAGATTTTCTTACATACATAGTTAAGTAGTTACAAGTGAAGCTAATAAAAGCGTGTTAAAAAGGTCTTGTTTAATATAGGTTTGCTTTTATGTTAAAAAAGAAATACCGACATTTTGTTTATTATATTACCTGGCTACTGCCAGTGGCTTCGACCGCGGGATAAAGAAAATTATCCCAATGTTCCCTTAATACTCCCGGGATAAAAAGTATTCTATGTGCTATTCCAGGACATGGTCTACCCGTGGAACAAGATTCATCGAAATCCATTCAGCAGTTTCAGCGTGAAAGAGTAACTAACATCCATACATTCACACATACAAACTTTCGCCTTTAGACTATTAGTAAGAAATTGCATTTTTTGATGCATTATTTTAATGGACTAAAATCATCTTCTCATTATTGCCTTTCTAATAAAAACCGGTTTAGGGCAGGGCACTTGTGGGCACCTCTTTCTGTGAAGCAGCATTAATGCACGCAAAGGAGGCCGAAACTGTGAGGGCCCCCACCGGAGACACCTCAGGCGTTAGGAGTTGCAGGACGACTACCGGGCCACCGTTGGTGTGGACTTGCGGATGGCGAGTCACAGGTAACTCGCCATCCGGTATAAACCAAGTCAGGGTCGACGATACGTTGAGTTTCACGCACACTTCATAAAGATGTCAGCAAAATTGATGGGGCCAGTTAGGTTGAAGGACAGATGCCTACCAGGGCTGCGAATTCTTCGAAGGAGTTACCGCAGGGCCACTGTAACTCTTCAGTCAGTCACGGTAATTCGTCTAACTTCAAACTAAAGTTTGTGCCTAATAACAGACAGACTGTTGCCTCTACATTTTACTTAGGTGGGGTCCAAAACCAGATTCCTAAGATATCTTTTAGATACCTTTGCTTTTATTTAGTTAAAGTTAATAAATAAAACAGACCAATGTTTTGTCCACCTGTTTGATTACATTAACTACGGTATGCGCCACAAAATACACAGCTCGTAATTGTCACCTATTTAGGTACTACAATATTGTTTAGTATTGTAACTACCCGCATTGCGAATGTTATGTTTCAATGCTTCATTTTGTATGGAAATAAATTCCGAGGGTATTTGTTAGTTTGCACTCAAATTGTACAGGCAGTAATGCTTAAAATGTTGATTTGTGAGCGTAATAAATTGCTTCATAATGTTTGGTTGTTAACTTTTGCTAATCGGCTGTGTTGCGAATATGATACGGCTTTTAGAATGGCTTGGCTTTTGAAATATTTGGCGCTTATACTACAATTTTTTTTTTCTCGCTACAATATACAGTTAGTTTATTTTAAAGAGTAAGTATATAAAAAAATCTGTTACAATATATTGTAGGAGACTGGTGCCTAAGCTAGGCTCTAGGCCTGTGTTTCAGAATACCAAGTTCCCACCCCTTAATATTTACATAGCCTAGACTGTGTACTAACGCGCTGACAACGTAGTTACTCGTATCTTACTACGTTGTCAGTGCGTTGTTAATTTTATATGAAGACAATAATGTTTTATTTTAAGTAAAAAGATAGTATTAGTAGTAATAGGTACTGTGATTGCTAAGCTTAATACAGTGGTCAATAGAAAAACTGTTAGATACACTGTGCTTGGGAATTCTATATTCAGAGGTACAAAGTTCTAAGGCTTCTCAAACTTAAAATACCTTCACACGTTTCTTGGGTAGGTAATCCTATTGATAGAGCGCGAGATCACGAAAGGGTGTCGAAGATGGAAAAATATGCAAATAGGCATAATGAAATGTCAATATCATCATCGTCGTTTTTTTCCTTTCACAAACTCCCATTTCTTTCATATCACTTCTCACACAATCCTTCCATCTTTTTTTTGGCCTCCCTCTTCCTCTCTATCCATCAATTCAATGAAAGGTAAGTTCCGAATTTAATTAAATGAGTAACACTTCATTTGGAATCGTTTGTTTCGCGAGTCATAAAAGGAAAACCTTAAGTTCTGGGTCAAAAGACAAAAGGATAAAAAGTAAAAACGAAAAAAAAAAAAATTTGTAACAGTTCCCATTTCTCGTCCCACATTTTGATTTTTAACCGTCAAAATTTGACAGGACACAGAAAACTCATTAAAAACTGCAAAAGCTCATAATTCTTCGGGTCCGTGTGCGCATACGCATGTTGTGAGATGTGACGCACAAAGAGCGAGCCGAACAGTTGCTCGCATAAATCAAGAGTGAACTTGACAGATGCGTGAGTGCGAAATGTGTGTACGGTTAACAAAAAAGATTTGTGACAGGCGGATGATTTCGACTTCTTTTTAAAAGTTCCAAACCCTATCTGTGGCCCATAGATCAGAATATTCTGATTATTACAATACCTTTTTAAATTATGTTAGTTCCTGTAGATGCCTTTGTTACCTACCTATTATGCATGTTGCTTTGTAGGGAGGGAGGTGCTTAATTAAACCTCTGTCCTAATTTGTCTGATTGCGACTTTTGTTGAACATAGGTACTTTTTAAATGGGCATATTTTATATGGGCATAGAATCTTTGATTCAGACATTTTTAATACAAGGATTAGTTTCTGTAATAATTAATAGTCAGGATGCTAGTGAAACAGGCAACAGTTTAAGAAGCTGTACTGTAAGGTATACTTCATGATGAGTTTGGTCTTTAATCTACACAGTAAAGGAATTTTTACTTTCCAGCTGGTTCCTAATCTCTTTTGTTGTCTGTACATTTACATATCTTCATCTTATAAACACGCACACATCTACGTAACTCGTATATGAACCTCGTTTTCTGTTTTTGTGTGCGTGACGCTCTCTTTTTCCCTAGATGGTAACTAGGATTTTACGTAGGCGCGAACATGATTGATTGTTAGCCTATTTACAGGCCTAAAGCTTTGCTTCAAATTCGTGACAAAGTTGCAAATTGCTAGGCTCAGATTTGCTTCATCTGACACTTTCAACTTCTTTTTATGTTTTTTCTGCTTCTTTTTTGAAAAAAATGAGCTGAAGGCCCTAGTAGGTGTAAACCTTCCCACACAAATGTTGACATTTTGCAGCAACTCAGATCTTTTTAGGACTAAACTTGTTAAATGCTAGGGGACAATGTGGTAAGCCGAGATGAAGGTGGAGAGATGAACTTGACTCTAATCGGAAGGACTGGCCCGCAATGAGAGAGGACAGATATGCGTGGAATAAGTAAAGGGAGGTCTTTGTCCAGAAGTGGGAAACAACGGGTTTTACACCAGTATAGAGAGCAGTGGTGGCCTAGTGGTAACGGCCCCGACTTACGAGTAGGTCGCGGGTTCAAACCCAGCCAGGCGCATTACTTTGTGTAATTTATTTCATCACCAATTTTCTCAAAACGGTGTAGGAAAACATCGTGAGGAAACCGGCATGTCCTAGAACCAAAAATTCGAAGACATGTGTCATCCACCAACCCGCACTGGGCCCGCGTGGTGGGTTACGGCCCATTCTCTCTCCTAGAGAGGAGGCGTGAATCCCAGCAGTGGAAACATTATAAAGCCGACTATACTATACCCACTGCAGGCTAACCCCTTCTCTTTCAAGATACCTAATTATAGAGATGTAGTGTAAATGTTTCTGAACTTGACGTGATCCTTTTACAAACAGAGCATCGGTAATGAATACTGGTATTTAATTGAGTTTAAATTTATCCAATGTTTGTGCAAGGTTATAATTTTACGGTTGTATGGCTTTTTGTTGAAGTTAATGGTGATTTGTGTGGTTAGTCTCTAAGACTCTGTCTATAGGCGAAGAATAGTTGGTCTGTGAAATGTTCGAAAGAGTAACCGTGGCCCTGGAACGCAAAGGGCAACTGAAGGAACACAGGTGGGTTTTAGTCGGTAAAAAAATCTGAAACTCCCTCTCACTCCACCCAGAGCGAGAGGAATAATTTGATGGGAAATCATCAACTTAAAAAAACAACGTAAAATTATTATTCTACCACTACCATTGCGTTGTAAGTATTCTTTTTTTTTATTATTGATAGGCTCGCGTTTGACCACTATCTCACCTGATGATAAGCGATGATGTGGCCGACGATGGAGCACGCTTGCCTAGAAGTAACCTATTCACTCTTGACTTAAACAACATGTTAAAAAGGTATTTATTATTATTATTTATGGTTTTTTCATTAGGATTTAGGTAATTTATATTTTCTTGTGGTGAACGGCTTTGAAAAGGACTAAGTTAGACAATGTTCTAGATGCTGGAGACTGGTAACACACAAAAAGTATTTTTTTTTAGGTTGCCTTGAGACTACAAGTCAAAGTCAGCAACATCTAGAAACTATTCAAGTCCTTGATATTATCTTGCTAGCTCTGGCAGGTTGGTAGGTAAACTATTCATATAAAGTTAACACACGTTTGAACATGCAAAGACGGATATGGTCCATCCAAACCAAGGTCAAGCGTGACTCAGCGTAAGTTTGGTCCGTCGTACCAAATTCAAACGTGATACTACAAGTAGCATTATAAGTCCAAACCAATCGACGGTTGTTTGTTTACTAAACAGAATTGTTTAAAATAGCACAACCTTAGAAGTTCAATAACACCACTAAATAAACTTCAAACGTTTCGTCCTTCAAACAAAGTTCACTACCCTCCCGAACCTGACAGGCTGACGGCCATTTCGCAGCATCCGACGTAGCTAAACAAGTCATCCGAACGATCAGCGTAATCTCCAAGATCGGCATCCTCGCCCATTAAGATGCCTGTTGCTAAACTTGTACATAACGCAAATAGGATGGTATGCGAGAAGTACGGTCAGCCGCGGGTTCATATCTATGATGATAGTGTTATCATACAGATGATAGAGTTAAGTCAAGAGTAAATAGGTTACATCTAGGCAAGCGTGCTCCATCGTCGTCCGTTTACCACATCATCGCTTACCTGCCTATCAATGATAGCAGGCATTCGCAGGAAGATGGTGTAATCATCACAGCGCTGATTTGTTGAATTCGTTTTTCATAATAACATTGTTAATTTGTATGTAAGTATATAAGTATATATTTATTATTGTACCTATTTCTAATCTAGTTTACCATTATGTTGCACCTACCATGTTATATTTCTGCACCACCCTAAGGTCGACTGGTAGAAAATGCCTGAGGCATTAAGTCCGCCTTTGTACAGTTTTTCTTAGTAGTGCATTAAGTTTTAATAAATAAATAATAAAAGATAGTTTGATAGCGTCTATGTTTTGTAGCACCTGACAGTTAATAACACTTAAGACCCTAAAAGGGAACGAAAGTGCCTACCTAAGGGCAGTTTTGTAGGTCCAAGTTTGAAGCCTCGTAGGTAGAGATATATTCATGTGAAACCGAAGTTAAGAATCACTTCTTGTCGTTAAAGTCAAGAAGTGCTTTTGTAAAGTGACAAAAAAAAACCCACTAGCCTGCTGTTTTAAACTTCTTAGGTTTTTGGTCATTCTTTAGATACAAAAGTCATTAAAAAATTTGATAATTTTTAAACGCTCTGACTGTTCAACTACTCATAAAGTCATAAGTCATAGGTATACCCATTCTGCCCCTCTCGTGGCTTAGGAGTCATGAAAAGTTTTAAAGTAAGCTAGGTTTTTTTTTAATGCCTAAAGGGTTAGAATTGCATTATTTTTGTCGATGTAAAATACGTTCGTCGGGCACTCGGTTTGTCACACAATAAAGTTTTTGTCAATAGATCTAAAACACTCGCCATGTGTTGCTTCACAAAATAAATATTTTTTGCTTGGCGATCGGCCACATGCCAGCAACATGTCTTTAAATAGATAGATATACATTTTATTGTACACCAATAATAAAATTACAATAGGAAGTTAAAATTAATTGGGCGTCACAATTGGCGGATTTGACAGAGAAGGAGAAAAAGAACAATTAGAAGTAATCGGAACAGGGTGTAATGTCTTGCAATCTCCGTTGAAAAAAGTCCTACCAGACGGGTTATATGTCTGATTCGGGCAACTGCTCGATAGACGATTTCGGGGTTGTATATGTTCAAATTGCGCGGAGAACTCAAATTGTGCGATTTCGAATTTTTTAGTTCTTATGTGGCGCCATAGAGGTCGCCACATGTGTTCCGCAACACAAAAACCTGTTGCAGCAACAATGTTTTCGATGACCACCAGACTTTATTAAAGAATGATGCGAGGGTTATTATGAAATCTGAGCCCACCTTCCAATAGTTATGTACTTATGTTAAATCGTTGGATAATTTTGAACTGATTAAAAGTTACTATCTTAGTCATAGCATAATCAGCCTTTTAATGTTCCCACTGCTGGGACTCAGGCCTCCTCTCTAGGAGAGGGAATGGGCCGTAATCCACCACGCGGGCCTAGTGCGGGTTAGTGAATGTCACATGTCTTCGAATTTTTCGGTTCTAGGACATGCCGGTTTCCTCAAGATGTTTTCCTTCACCGTCTTGAGAGCAGTGGTGATGAAATAAATTACACAATGCGCCTGGCAGCCACCACGGTTCATAAAACCGTGGCCCTGGGACGAAGGCAACGAAGGAACAGGAGTGGGTTTTTAGTCAGTAAAAGTCTGACACTATCTCCCGTCTGCCCAAGAGCGGGATTTGTCATAAGATGATTTTCTCACCTATAAAAAAAAAACACGGTTCATAAAAAATCTCACCACTGCTCAAATCTTGTCCCTTAAAAGTTATTCTTTGTATAACATGTTAGTTTTGCTAATAACCAAGCAAACGCTATTAACTTTTAGTCAGCTCAAAAATACCTATCCAACGATGTTTGCATCCTACTTTGTACGTGCTGTTGACCGTACGCATATAATTTTAGCGCGTGCGCACCTTTATGACTGGATGCTTCTCAGGAACCGCAGTAATGTGATGATATTTAGATATATTTGGCTGGAATGGGCGAAATGTTCCCTGATCTCTATGACCTTTTGGGTTTGTGCGTCCGGAATGCGATATGGTGTACTATTATGATTATAAGCGTGCTAGAATTAAGGATTGGTATCACTGTGATTTGAATTCCTTACCGGAGTCTGTGTTTCCTGATAGCTAAAACCGAGGGGTCTTTATGTCAAGAGTGAATAGGTTACTTCTAGGCAAGCGTGCTCTATCGTTGACCACATCGTCGCTTTCCATTAGGTGAGATAGTGGTCAAGGGTGAGTCTATCAAAAGTAAAAAAAAAAACCAGTCTAATACTAGTAGGGGAGAGGTGCCATGAAAAGGGCACGTATTGAAAGGGACAACGCAAATAATCTGTAAAATACGAAACGTCTCGAGACGAGAATATTTGTGTTCTGTGGTGACCCCGAAGTAGAACCATTCTCACCTAACGTCACGCTAATGTCTTTTCAAAGATGGCGACTGTGTGCAAATGTTCATAATCGTACACAAAAGTAATTTTTCGTTCTTCTTTTAAGATGCTTTGTGAAATGGTTTAAATCGATAAATATTATTTTACTAGTGTTTTTAGATCGATGACAGAGTCTGGCTAATGAACGACCAGGTTTAAGCTTTTTTTCTGTATCAAGTTGTACAATAAATAGTAAACTATCTATTTATCTGTGTATTTTGTTGATTGTACAGTAATTTAAGGAGGTATATTTTATATTTTTGCAGTTTATAATTTTTCCACTGCTGAGACTCAGGCCTCATCTCTAGGAGAGGCAATGGGCCGTAACCCACCACGCAGATCAGTGCGAATTGGTGGACGTCACATATTTTTACACTTTTGGTTCTAGGATATGTCGGTTTCCTCACGATGTTTTCTTTCACCGTTTTAAGAGCAGTGGTGATGAAATAAATTACACAAATTATCTGCGCCTGACTGGGTTGGAACTCGCGACCTATAACTCGTAAGGCGGGGCCACTGGGCCACCATTTCTATCTATTGTGTGTGTAATGTGCAAATGAAAGGAACTTTTTATCTCCTTGACACTCAAATGGTGGTCATTCTCTTAAGAATAAGATAGTAAAGGAATTACGCGAAACGAAAACCAGTAAATTTTCACTTCGTGCCTTTGTCTGATACAGATTATCTTGATAGGGTACGTACGAGTACTTGGTTAATGTTGAATTCTAAAAAGTAGCTGTAACAACAGACGCAATTTTCGATGTGTGTGTGTGTTTGGTCAGATTGATCTTAAAAACTGCTGTGTGTAACTCCACCTCCGACCATTGCACAGATCTGCTGTGCAATGGTCTGAGGTGGAGTTATGGGTTCTATAACAGGTATAAGTCATTTTTTATAGAATTTAGAAAATATTTAAGTAGAAATTCATCAAATGACTTCTCACGCTCTGGGCGGAGCGAGAGGGAGTGTCAGACTTTTACTGACTGAAACCGACTCGTGTTCCTTCAGTTGCCCTTTGTTTCCCAACTCTTTTAAACAATCATGCAGCCTAGAAATATAAACCAATATACATCATTCTAAAATGTACCTATAACTTTATGTAGACTTTGGGGCATAAAGCTCTCTTTATTCCCCGAAGTGAAACCTTATGCCATATCACAAAATATTTATAACAAGGATCCAGGGTCGCAATAATAACTTACAGAATTTAATTACTACCTTACTAACAACTTTCTACTAAGTTATAAATTTCTTACACTTCACAATAATTTTGTCAACTTTTAAGACTCATGCGACTTGCTGCTAATATAATTTCATAAAATTTAAATCTCAAAACAGCAATTACTAAGAATTTTAATGATCTATTAAGTGATACATTTTATTGATGACATTAAACACACTATCAAATATTAAGCTTAGATAAAGTTGCAAGTTTCACGTCATTTACATAATGTTAAGGGTTGGTACAGACCTAGTGCAATGAGCTAGAGAAAAAAAATAGTAATAGCCAATACAGATCAGATTTACAAAATAGATTTTTTAAGGTGGGAAATCATCCAATGACTTCTCTCGCCCTAGGGCGGAGCGTGAGGCCTTTTTGAACTTTTAAAACCACACCTATGTTTCTTTCTTGATAGGTTCGCGCTTGACCGCTATCCCGCTATCTCACCTGATGGTCGACGACGGAGCGCGCTTACCTAGAAGCAACCTATTCACTCTTGACTTAAAGATGAATGATGCCTTTGCGTTTCAGGGCCCCAATTTTCCCTTTCGAAAGTAAACCAATGGCCCTAGTGCGTTTAAGAACCCGGGAAAAAACACAGATAAAAATTGCTTGCAAAAAAACTGTGACACGATATTTTATCAATCATTAAAATAAATTAATCGATATAGATAACCTGAGAAACGGCTTTTCCTTTTTAGTGCTTACGCTGGAATAAAGTAGTGGCGCAACAAACCCTATAACATATTTGTTCAGTTAGAAGAACTTAAATCTGTGCAATGATATCCTTATTCTTACATACCATTAAACAAAGTCACACACCTGTCTCGTCTGTCGGTCTGTTCGCAATAAATTCAAAAACTACTGGACGGCTTTGTATACGATTTTTATTAACTGTGATGGGCACGTGCTTGACCACTGTCTCACCTGATGATAAGCGACGATGTGGCCAACCATGGACCTTGCTTACTTAAGAGCAACCTATTCACTTTTCACTTTAAAATCCCCAGGTTAAGTTAGGTAGCAATCAGGAAACACAGACACCGGCAGGGTTTTGCCCTATAGACAATGATTCACAAGGAAGGTTTATGTACAATATATGCATGTTACAGTACAGAAAAGCCGAAAATTTAAAACACTTTTGCGAAGCTAGGCCGGTCTCTAGTCACTCATAAAGTCCTGCGCTCGCTGGAGAGACAGCCCTGCTACTAAACTTGCTGTACAGTAACAACAAAAAGAACTGGAAAGCATTTTGCATAATTGTGCACTCAGCTTTATGATATATCCCACGATCCTGCAATCTCCATCTGTATTCCAATAATAACTCTGGACGTCGTATCTCCTAAGTGCATTCTTAACTTTAACTAAAATACACGTCCTGCCAAAGAAAAGCAGTCACGAGCCGACGGCGTTAACCGACTACTATGTTGAGAGGAATGTACACATTTGCATGCCACCAAGTGTACCTATGTATTCTAGATGTACCCCATCTGCAGTATTATTGTTGCAGCTACTCGTTATACCTGCTACTGCATTAAGTACTCTATCTTTACAACCGAAGGTAGCTTTTAAGTTTTTCCTCATGGTAAATTATGTGATGCAAGATTTAATTTAATGATAGGGGTATATGTAAGCAAATTCCTCCGGTTAGGTTGGGTTAGACACGCGTGTAGTTATTATTCCACACTTGATTCCTGATAACGATACTATTTTCACTTATATCTCGGTATTTTTGCTCGCGAATATATTTTTAATCTCTGGCCATTTTATATCATGGAATCACTTCGGCTTTCATTTTTGCCGACGGCATTGTTATCGTTGCAGAACTAACCAAATTAAAAGTGAAAAAATCTTTTGTTACATTGTTCAAAGTGTTATCTGTTACGTTAACTTTGTTTTTATTTTTTTAACCATTGTTATTTTTAGTTTTGTTCCTTTCAATAGCACCTACTCGTATCTTGTTTTCACGAGGTTACTTCCGGAGAGTCTATTTACACTTCCTTGAAGATTGAACCATGTCATTTCCGGTTGAAAAGATCACTAAATATCAGTTTGCACCATCAATCAAAATTAAAAACATAATTACGGAAAGAAATGCCAGTACCACCGTATAAAGGTTCTCCATGGTAATTAGTAAATAATGCTTTCCTTCCTTAAGTTAGAGAATCCTGCACATTGCACAGTTACGGCATATGATTAGATCACAAAAAGCACCTACTTTCACGACATGCATAATAGTTTGAGAGCTTAGTTAGGAGGAAATCATTTTCCAAATTTAAATTGAATTCGTTCTGCATACAATATTTTGCGGTGTTAAAGTAGTTCATACATAAACTACAGATATTGTATACACTTATACAGTACGTCGAGCAATGGGTCAGGGGCGCCGGCATTTAAAAAACCTTATGGGTTCTCATGCTCATTTGATGGACTCGAAAAAGTGGCGAAGTGTGAGAAGAGAAATGCACACTGGTCGACCGACAAATAAATAAATGTCCTACTTACATAGGTACTGTGTACTTAATTACGAATTATGTTTGATAAAATATAAAATGAAAACATTTATAAAAATGAAACTAGTTTTTAGTATCAAGAAATATTATAATTAATACGTAACCTAAAAGGCGATTACTGATCTGTTTCTTGATGTCTATTCTCAGGGGTGCTCGGCTTCCACTGTTTATTTCTCATGGGTGCTCGAGCCCCCGAGCACCCACGTCGTTCTGCAGCCTGATAACTAGTACAGTTCCTAAAGAGATGTCAGCAGGGCCGATGCCTGCTAGGCAGAATTTCTGAAAAGAAAACCCGTGGTTCTACAACGCAAAGGTAACTGAAGGACAAAGGTGTGGTTTTAATTAGCCCTTTTGATCCACCCTAGAGTAGAAGAAGTCATTGGATGATTTCCGACATAAAAAAAGATACCGTATACAGTATCTATAATCATCTCCAGCTCAGAAACCCTCGTTTCGATTACCTTTTTTTTTCATTTGGAAGCGCCATCACACCACTATCCACTTAAAAGGAGAGATTTTAATGCGCCCAAAATTATCACGATGTGCTGATGGCATTAATTTCGAGCAAGATTTTAATTTTAGTAGCACACGGAAATATTCTATAACTGGCTGAAAAGCTTATTAATTAAATAAAAAACTTTTAAGCCACTTCTGGAGTTATTGCCTTTCCTTTTACATATACTTTTTGTGTCACAAGTTCTGGTTTGGCAAGTGGCAGAACAGATGGCCGTTAGGTTCGAAAGGTTCTGGAGTGGCGACCGCGTACCGGAAGAAGCAGTGTTGGAAGGCTTCCTACAAAGTGGATTGATGGCCTGGTAAGGGATCCGGGAATCTGATGGAGTGTGTGAATGTGATGGAGTGTGCGAGTGTGAATGTCCAACAGAGGACGTCTTTCGGCTGAAATGATGACGATGATGATGAATTGGGTAGTTAGAATTTTTCAAACCCGTCAATATTAATTAAGTAAGAAACCTTTCAAATCTGGTGGAAGTGGAAACTGTCAATTAACAGAATAAAGATACACATACTGAAATATGACGTCACAGTCATTACGTTACGGATGAACAAGAGATAGTGAGATATTCCCACCACGCCCGCTCCCTTCTCGTACCAATATTTGACTATTACTACTAATAATTGCTGCTTCATTTAATAACCAATTTTTAATTTTTGATTCAGAAAAAAGGATTTATTTTAGTGTTATTTGTTATTTAGTATAGGTAATTAAATATTGTACAAAAATAAACCATTTATGATGTAGTCAGTTACTTCAATGCACTGGAAGATGAGATGATACCAACCCGCACTGGGCCCGCGTGGTGGATTACGGCCCATTCCCTCCCCTAGAGAGGAGGCCTGAGTCCCAACAGTGGGAACATTGTAAGGCCAACTATGTTGTTGTTGTTGTATGTTACATAGAACTGGTTGGAGTTATTCATAAAAAAATTGTGCCTCTGAATCACACTAATTTTATAATATGCCTTCCAACTTTTAAGTATATGAGTAATGTAAATATTATGTTCAACAGCAGAGTCGAAACCTTTAACAATCTACTTTATATGGATGCACAAACAAGTAATTATGCATATGTTTTAGATTCTAACCTTAACTTACCGTACACTTATGATACGTATAGCCCATATTATGGGACACTTAATAGAAAAGGTTTACAATTTATTATATTAGATTTAATAGATTTGATCACATGCTGTACTATAGCAGCTACAACTGTTATTAGCTCCGAAGTTGATTGTTCCCAAAAAACAAAAAAAGACATAACAGGCGCAGACTCTCAAAATAATTCTCAGTTTTTTCTGTAAGTACTTAAATATACTTCACCAAAATATAGCGGGACTGATAAACAAATCAGATACACTAACAGTCAAAATAGAAGAGCTTCACAATGAAGGAACTAACATTGATGTGATTTGTATAACAGAACATTTTATTGAAACAGGTTATGAAGATTTATTGCATATACCAAACTTTTTACCAGCAGCTTTCTTTTCGAGAAAGGCTAAACGTGGAGGTACGTGTATTCTTGTTAGAGCCGGACTGCAATTTAGAGAAATACCTGACGTAGCAAAACAGTCAGTTTCGGGTGTCTTTGAATCCTGTGCCATAGAACTTATACATCATAACATTATTATTATTTGTATATATCGCATACCTAAACACAATTACAGTATATTTTTTGAAAAGTTAGAGGATATATTAAGAAAATATTGTTCACTCACTAATAAAAATGTAATCTTAACTGGTGACTTTAACGTTGATATCTTAAAAAGAAATAAAACTACACTGGAATTGGAAAATTTTCTTGCCCAATTTAATCTTAACTTAGCCCTTCACAAGCCTACTAGATTAAGCAGCAACTCCTGCATAGATAACTTTGCACACACGTACAGAAAAGACTGTAAAGCTCAAATAATAGACCTAATGCTGTCAGATCATACATCGCAAATACTAAGTGTACCTATAAATAAATCATGTAAACTTAAATATTGGAAAACTCAAAAGCAGGATATATGCCCAGAAAATTTAAAAAAGTTTAAAAATTATTTGAGTAATTTATCTTTCACACAAGTTTATGGTACTAATGATGTGAATGATTCGTATGACTTATTTGCAGACGATTTTTTGATGCTGTATAAACTATGTTTTCCAACAAAATATGTAACGATAAAAACGAATACTAAAACCAAATGGATTTCTCGTGGAATTAAAATCTGTAGTCAAAAACAAAGAAAATTACTTTGGTCGTATCGATTTAAACCTAACTATAAAAACAGATTAGATCTTAAGAATTACACTAAGATTTACAAAAAGATTATACGTCTTACACAGAAAACTCAAAATAATCACTTCATAAATACTTCTCAAAACAAATCAAAAGCTGCATGGCAAGTAATTAACAAATCCAAATTTCGCCTTCCTCAACATCTAATACCGTCCATAAAGAAAGGGGATTCTACTATCACACAACCCACTGATATCGCAAACGAATTCAATGACTTTTTTGTAGATGTAATTGAAAAAAATATAAATAGTAACGTTACTTCGAATAGTAATAATATTTTCAACAACCTAACTACACAATCATTATATATGCAACCAGTTTTACCTATTGACATAATAAAAATTATAAATAATCTAAAAAATACAAATACTGTTGGCTATGATGGAGTAAGTACTCAAGTTGTCAAATATGTCAAAGAAGTTATAGCACAACCACTAACGCACATTATTAATTTATGCATAACAAATGGTGTTTTTCCAAATAGCCTGAAAAAGGTAATTATTAAACCCTTATTTAAAAGAGATGATAAATCAGATGTCAAAAATTATAGACCCATTGCCAAAATTCCTATATTTTCAAAAATTCTCGAAAAAGTAATTTACAATTCCATCTATAGTTATTTTGAAAAAAATAAGTTATTTTGCAATGAACAAAAGGGATTTCGGAAAAATACTAATATAAATATGGCATTGTTCGACCTCCTTTCTTATATTATGACGTCTGTCGATGAAAGAGCTCCGGTATGTGCTATATATACCGATATGACAAAAGCTTTTGACTATGTGGATCATAAGATTTTGCTAAAAAAACTATATGGGTATGGAGTTCGAGGGAATATTTTGAAACTTTTGGAGTCATATCTTGATAACAGATCCCAATGCACTGAAATCTCACAATTATGCAGAAAAAACAATTCAGTAACCATTTACATATCTCGGCCAAGAATTATAAAATATGGGGTCCCTCAAGGTAGCGTGCTAGGGCCGCTACTTTTTTTAATATATATAAATGATCTCCCAATACACATATCTCAAAATATGGTTCTTTTTGCCGATGATAGCACAGCTATAGTAAAATGTAATAATCTTGTCAATTACGAGAGTGACATAAATGACTGTCTTAATAAAGTAATTAACTGGCTCAATAACAACAACCTAGTAATTAATTTAAACAAAACAAAAATAATGCACTTTCGTCAAAGACGTGAAAAACCTCCAGTTCATGTTACATATGACAAGTGCCAAATAGAAGATACAGATAAGGCCAAATTTTTAGGTATTATGATTGATAGTAAATTAACATGGAAACCCCATATAGAAGAAATTTGTCTTAGATTGAATAGATCTGCATATGCACTGTTTCAGCTGTCGAAAAAAGTCAATACACAAACACTTTTAATAGCATATCATGGATTGGTTGCATCAGTTCTGAGGTTTGGAATTGTTTTTTGGGGGCAATCTACTGAAAGAGAGACGGTTTTTAAAGCCCAAAAACGATGTATTCGGTCTATGTGTGGCTTAAAACCTACAGAAACTTGTAAACCTCATTTTAAATCATTAAAATTATTAACTATGCCAGCTATGTACATTTACGAAACTGCTTTGTTTGTTAAAATCAATTTACATCTGTATATAAAATTGTCCTCTGTTAAAAAAACTCCAATGCGTTCTCAATATATGAACAGACTGTGCGACAGAAAATGCAGAACCGCTTTGATGAAAAAGAGCTTTTTTGGCATGGCTCCGAAAATATATAATAAAATACCCAATAGTATAAAAAATTTGCCTTTATTAAAATTTAAGAAAAGTCTTTACTCACTATTACTAGAAAAATGTTACTACACTGTAGAAGATTTTTTAAATGATACGTTTTAATATTTCATGTGTAATTTTAAAGACTTATGAGATTTTTAAGACTGATATTTTTTTAATTAATTTCTTTTTAATTATAAATTCTGTAAGATATTTAACTTAATTTAAAATAGTTCCTTATTTATCACTTGTAAGACTTTTAATTTTGTTTTTTATTTTATTTTTTCTCTGTTAGTTCTTTATTTATTATTTTTTATGATTTTATTATCAATATTTGTACGCCGTCACGGCAAAACATAGCGCCCATGTACTATAAAATTAAGACCCTTATGTAAATACCTATGTTTCACAAATAAACATTCTGATTCTGATTCTGATTCTGATTCTGAACTATGCTATACTGGAAGATGCAGCGTTGATAGGACACAAGGTGGATCAATGACCTGGTGAGGGTCAAGACGCACAGGACTGGTCTTTGTGGCGACTCTTACGGGAGGCCTATGTCCAACAGTGGACGTCTTTCGGCCGAAATGGTGATGATGATGAAATTGACGTGTTACTTCATTGTACACGTGCAGCCTATGGGTTTCCTACACTCTAGCGGTTTACAGTGCCCTCCGTATCCAATACAATAACGCGTTCAGGACGGTATTGGGGCTGCCCCGCTTCTGTAGTACCTCGGGCATGTTTGCGGAAGCGCGGACCGATTGTTTTCATACTACCATGAGCAAGCGGTGCGCGTCCTTCGTGCGCAGGGTGCGGGGCAGCTCCAATACAGTTCTGGCGATGATTGCCGGCAGATTTGATTGCCTTATATCGGACATTGCTGTAGCAGACATGTTGCTGGCTATGTCCGATAGTGTAATGTATTTCCTTATGTGTGTGTGTTCTGTTTTGTAATTGATGTATGGGTGCTATTGGTTGCCTGAAATAAATGCTTTTTTATTTATTACCATGTCCAATCATAATAATCTTACATACCGACAAAGATGCAGTCTCCAGCTGCTAGTCTAAACTATTTCGGTTACATTTCAAGCTGCCATTTAATCGCCGTCGTCGGCTCGATCCTCATAACACGTGCGACTTGTTAACGGCGTCGATAATGCGAACGGTATGCGCTTGCGCATCTCTATGAGTTAGCTTTAGGAGTTTGATCCCTTGGGAGTGTGTGCTGGTATGAGTTATGGCTCCTTTATGGTTTGTTATGCTATGTGTCGTATAATTTATATGGGTTTTGGCTGTGTCTATGTTTGTTGTTACTGTACCTATTGGTGCAATATGTCTTACTGTCATACGATCGATTTCTTCTTTTTTGACTTCTTAAGTTTTTATATTACAACTAGCTCCTGTCAGTGATTTCGTAGAAAATTATAGTAAGACAACGAACTCCAGGAATAAAAAGTATAAGTATATGCCAAATTTCACCCGAATCACTTTAGCTGTTTCAGTGTGAAGAAATAACAAACATAATATACGTATTGTGGCTGTGTGTGAATTATGCAATGATTAGTCGAACAGTGAAGTATTTATGGAAAAAAAATTCATCTTAGTCTGATCTCAAATAATAATCATTTATTTCACCACAATTTTTTTTTCTGGTGAGCACAATTTGTCTATGAACTATTTAATTTATTTACTTTTAATTTAGTCACAATTGTGGTTAATTTTGCATCTGCTGCCGAACTAGGCTAGGGGCCTGTATTTCGGCACGCAGTACTTCAAACCCTGGAGCTGGATCTGTATGATCTCAACAAAAAATTAAGACAATGTTTCTATTAAACCAAGTACACACATAAATAAATTTGGATTAAAAGGACAAGAGAATAATGAATAATTATAATTTACATAAAAATGACCACTTGCTAAAACATTAGTAACAAACATTGTGAAACCAAAATTTATTTACACTACTAGTATCTCCCGCCTCGCCCAAGAGCGAGGGATGTCATAAGATTATTTTCCCACCGGAAAAAAAAAAAAAAAAAAACTAGTATAATATGCTACCTCCTTAAAACAGAGTGATGTTGACGGACAGCCAATTGCGGTAATAATATTGAATGCAGTCGCGTATCTCCTGACCAAACAACTCCAAAAAGAACAAGTTATATTCATTGACACTGCAGCGAAACTAATGTTAACAAACGATTTTAATTGTAGCAAAAAAGAATAAATTAAAAATTGTGTGACGAGAATTACAAAATCTTTAGTTTTATTTGGTTTTATTGAAGACAGATTTGACTGCTGAGTGAGTAGATAGAACCTACTATTATCTGTATTTTATAAAGGATTAGGAAATAAGAAAATGGTCTGTCAGTTAGTAGTTGTTATCAACTGTGAACAGCTAACAACAACAGTGAAAAATACATACAGCCGAACATAGAACCTCCTTCTTTTTGAAGTCGGTTAATAAAGGTTTTTTAATCCGTTACTGAAGTTAGAGACTTAAAACAGTGGCTCGTAGTCTACTTATACATTTCAAAAGGAATCGTCTAATTATCAACTATTTAAAGTGATTTTACGATTTTTTGAACCCTCTACTCCCTATTAGGATGTTGTAACATGTGGCTCGACCTTTTCTCTTCCTTACTCTTAGGTGACAGGTTTTTAAGACGCATAGTTTTAATGTATGCTTGAAATATTAGTTCAAGGATTTAT
This sequence comes from Mythimna impura, assembly GCA_905147345.3. Lineage (NCBI taxonomy): Eukaryota > Metazoa > Arthropoda > Insecta > Lepidoptera > Noctuidae > Mythimna > Mythimna impura. The sequence continues at coordinate 26,999,991 of LR990343.1, read as the reverse complement.
CCATATTTTTGTAGTGAAACTTATTTTAACCTATTTTTCTGAAATTTTACACTGTTTCTTGCCAAAACATTACGTCATACTTGCCGAGACTTCCCTTTTCAGCCACGTGAGATTAAGTGAGATGTGGCTCGACCCCCCCCCCTTCCCCCCGTAAACGCCTTACTCTACCAAACAGGAATTGAAATAACGATAGCGGTTGAAATCAGTTATTGATAGCACTTCCTTACACGAACTCTTTCATTATAGCTTTCTATAAATACACCCCAATTGAAAACTCAAAACTATTTCCAAACATCTCAAGTGAGACATCTATCTGCAATTCAAATGCATCCTTCCAACGATTCTCTAATGAATATAAAAGTCTTGGTATCAATAAATCTTGCTGCAGCAGCGATGCAGTCATCTGCATGCCTGGCTCGACCTAAATCGCCTCCAGTCGCATCCGTGTCATTAAAAATAAACTGGCATTCATTAGGTATATCTATGTCGAAGACAGATCGTTGAATTGGTATTTCCATGAAACTGGCCATTTCATAGAATGGCCCTTCACGATATTGCCAAAAAGTATGACGAACAGAAACAAGTCAGAATAACAAAGGAACAATTTCAGTTTGAAAGTATGCCACATTATCGTAAAATAGTTACACTACTCGCCGCTAGGGGCGTTGGTAGTCCGTTGATGACATTTTGACACATTTTGTTGCGAAGTTACACTTTAGTGTTGTCATTGTCTGTAATTACACTTACTGTACACTGCACTGAAATATTTTCACAATAATGTACCTGTAATATTATAGTGTTTGTATTGTTGACGATACTAATCAATAAATAATTAAAATATATTACGCAGAACCTAAATTAATGATATTGACATACTGATTGTGTCATACTTGACGCAAACAACCTATTTTTCTTTCTTTCTTTTATATGGCTAGTCACATCATGAAATGGCGAATTCTACAATATGGCTACGACACAGACATTCATTAATTTTTGAATGGATTGGGTCGTGTTACGATTGGTAGTTCGACGCGTCTATTATTAGCGCTGATTATAGAAAGGATATTTGATATATGCATAAATCAGTATACGGCTGTGATTTCAGATTTAGTTAAAATTTAATTAATGATGCGTTTGGATCAGGTTTCGCGTAAACGCTGTGTTGGATTTGTATTTGTGTGTCGTGATTTTGTGCTATGCAAATATTATGTTCAAATCATTGCATTTAGTATTAAAACTGTCAGTAATTCCCAATCTATTAGAATTTATTTTGATATTTAAGGCTGATTTTTCAATCGGCGGATAACATTTACCTGAAGAATTCCTAGTTTAGAAGTCAGGGTCTTTTTGCTCTGGCTCACTTAGCTCCAACAATGTAACATAATTTGTGTATGTTTTGGAATAATAAAGGTTTTATTATTTATTATTATTAAGAATTAATATAATATACAAAAGCCGTCAACCCGCCATATTTATTTCTCAAATAAAACCTATATAGTGTACATATTGGTGTACAATAAAGTTTATTCTATTTTATTCTATTCTATTCGATATAGCTATTGAAAAATCAACCCTTACTAAATTCATTTTGTCATTTATTAATTTATCTAATTTTTTTGTTTAACTTTATTCCGTTTATTTGCAACATTATTTATATAAAACCACTACACTACAAGTTCATATGACCCTCGTGTGAAGTAGTTAAACTATTTTTAAGATCTATAAAACTCATGTGATTTGCAATAAATATTATATTTAATTCAATCTATTAAGTCGAAGATATGTAAAGGATAAATATAACGGATTAATTTCCGTAGATCAGTCTCGGAAGAAGCTAATAAGAGTAAACAAAAGGTAAAATTCCTTTTCATCATCCATCGACTTCCATAAACATGAATGACTGACAGGTTCGGGCATAATTGGAACTAGTTCCGATGTTGATTCGAGATTGAAAAAACAATTGGGTTAGCGTGGAATCTCGGATATGGGTCAATAGGAAATGGCTGTATTTGTAGGCAGGTCAGACGGACATTTTTAATTTTATGAGAAAGAGTTTAAATTAGTTATAAAAACAATGGTTTCTGGAGCAAAAATACATAAAAAAAGGTTTTGGGTTGAATAAATTTTCATCGAACAATAGTTTTTAATTTAAAAACTACTGAACGGATTTTCATGTGGTCAAAACGCAAATCGTTGAAGTGGCTCAAAAAGCTGCCTCCCGAATTAAATGTGACTGCGCAGGATATGTCTGCCACATCTCTAACGAGCTATGGGCCCTAAGAACACAGGCTTGGTGCCCAGAAACAGCGACACGGGCAGACCACGAGGGAGATGGCGGGACGGGCTGTAAGTCTTCCATAAGAACTAGAAAGAGGAAGCGAGGAATCGTGATCTTTGGGTGGAATGAAGGGAAGCCTTTACACAGCAGTGTGACAACACGGGCTACCAATAATAATAATAATTTAGTGGCCATAGTCTTAACATAGTTCTTGGTAACCAGTCCACTTAATCCTCCCAAAACCATAGCCTTATATTTTTATTTTCCATGTGTCGCAATAGTTTCCCACCAACTGAAGGTTGTCCTTGGGTGACAGGGATAATCGTCGGTTGGTATCACGTTCCATGAAAATGGTCTAAAGGGCCTCTCCTAGTTGGCTTCGGCCCCTCGTACGCCTTCCAAAGGTCCAGGACCTCAGGGTCCTGAGATAAATAAATGCATGACAAGTAATAATTTCACTATTAGACAGAAGTGATTCATGAAGAAGGTTTAGGTGTACAATACATGTATATTATTGTAGAGGAAGCTGAGAATTTTATTAATATATTATGAAATTTAATAATAATAAGAAAACGGCCGTTTATTTTTGAAAGGATGTTGTAAAGATCTGGCTCATTTTAGATTGCGTCTATCCTATGTTAGCAACTTGGTATGCAAATGTAATAATAGGCAACATTTGGATTCAATTTGTTTTCCATTTCTTGTATTGCCACATAATTATCTGATTGTTGCCACAGAATTAGAGCATTATTTATTCAACGGCAAGAAGTGCTCTAATAAACTTTCATTACAAATACAATTACTCTCATTATTAACCTTTTGAAACAGTTTAGTAACAGCTTAATGAAGTTTCTGTACAATCTTGTGTATTTAAGTCCAAAAAAAACTATGTTGGGAAATGCTGCCTAGAATTTTCCTTGATTTGGTCACGTAATTTCCATGACATTTCCAGTTTACTGAGTTTCTATTGTACTATATTAATTATTGATATTTCCGTATTTAAAAAAAAAAACATTAATATTCGCAATCTGTTAAACCTATATATATATAAACGAAATACCACTCACCGATTAATCACGAAATCTAAGAAACTATGACACCTACAAACTTAAAATTTGGCAGGTAGGTTCCTTATAGGGTGTAGACATCCGCTAAGAACGGATTTTCCGAAATTCACCCCCTAAGAGGATGAAACTGGGTTCCAAAGTTTGTATGGAGAAACCGACTTTCACGCGGGCGAAGCCGCTGCCAGAAGCTAGTTGTTGATAAATTAGAAATGTATTTGACAAATTACGATTGAAATATGGATGTGAACGTTAGATACTAGATAGGGTGAAAAATCCTTAAATGACTAGGTACTCCCACTTTGGGTGGAGCGAAAAGGGGTGTCAGACGTTTACTGACTAAAACCCACCTGTGTTTCTTCAGTTATCCTTTCCGTTGGGAAATTAGAGATATATATTTTTGACTTATTCACGATTGAGAAGCAGATGTGAACGTCAGATATTAAAAAATACGGGAATCGTTTTTTTTATGAGGGTGAAAATCATAACATGACTGGTCTCGTTATGGGTGAAGCAGGAGGGAATGTCAGATTTTTTACAGACTAAAACCCACCCGTGTTCCTTCAGTTGCCCTTTCCAGGGCCACAGTTACTCTTTCAAACAATCACTCAGCACACAAATATGAACTTTAGGAAATATTTATCAAAGCGAGATTACTTACGATTACTTACGGGATTGATATGCGCTACTGAAATCTCACGAGGTCAATCAACCTCTTACAACTTTTCAATAATCATTATCGCTAGTTGAATGAATCACTTATAAAGAGCCTCTTATTTCATTTCAATCAATAAATGAGCTTGTAATCTGAACTTTTAAATTAGCTGTCTAAAATATTGTAATATTTTACAGAGTATCAATTCAGTGTGCTTGTTCGCATAAATCTCCTTTAACATCTTCCCCACATCCCACGACACAGGGTATCTTAGCGTGGTACCTAAGGCTGTTATAATGCATTAAATATTGTTTATTTTTATATTTGAAAATAATATATAAGATTTTATTTGCTGTACTTAAAGACTCAGAAATGTATTTTAATAAAATTGCTTATTATATAATCTTCCATTGTCGTTTATCTCTTGCACCCTTCTTCAGTTGAGACCAGCTATTAATTTTATCTCATCCTCCCTTCTCTTCCCTTGCTTTCCTCTTTTTTATCTTATCCTTCTATCTCTTCTCATGCCTTCCTCTATTCTTTTTACCATCTCTCTTTTTTAACATTCCGTGAGAATTTTGCTCTATTTTTCATGGGTACTTCGCTGTATATGGTCCATCCATCTCCACTTTAGTTGGTTTATTACAAGCACGTCTGTTTCTCTGGTTTTTGATCGTTTATAGGTATTTCTTTTTCTTTCCTGTTACTGACTTATCGTTCTCTTATCTCATTTATGCAAACACAAATGAAGAGCAAATGCGTCGAGGAAATGTAAATCCAAACAATTTGTTACAAGATTTTATTTGACATAATAATAATAATAATAATAATAAAAGCCTTTATTCGCTGACCATATTACAGTTTTGACTTATACTACTTTATAAAAACAAAATTCTTAATGTAATCCTACTTTTTTTTTTTTGCAACAACTTAGTCAGGCTGTCTTTTGACATAGGCCTCCCCCATTTCCTTCCAGTTATCTCTGTCACGAGCTATCCTCCTCCATCCTTTCGGTAGATCATCCTCCCATCTTTTGGTTTGACGTCCTTTCTGTCTTTTTCCATTTCTAGGGTACCATTCCATTACGTCCTTCGTCCATTTTGTTCCACTGTTCGTCCTCATTATATGACCAGTCCAATTCCATTTAAGTTTTCTTATTTTCTGTACTACATCTGTTACCTTTGTTCTTTCCCTTATTTTTAGTGTTGTCCACCGGTCCCGTAGTGTTATGTTAAGCATGCTTCGTTCCATGCTGCGTTGACAAACTAAGAGGCTTTTGTAGTTTTTACTCGTAGCTGGCCAAGTTTGGCATCCGTAGGTAAGACATGGGAGGATACATATGTTATATAATTTTTTCTTGATAGACATTGGTATCGTTTCGTTTTTAACTATTTCTTTTAGTGACCAGTACCGCTTCCAAGTGTTGCTTATTCTTCTATTTATTTCTTTGGAGTGTTGATCTTTTGTTGATATTAGTTGTCCCAAATATATGTATTCATCTACATATTCAATAACTTCTTGTCCTATTTCGATGTTTTCTCTTGATCCATTCGTCATTACTTTAGTCTTCAATGGGTTCATAGATAGACCTGCTTTCTTGCTTTCGTAATCTAGTTGTTGTAGCATAGTTTGTAGTATCTCTGGTCTCTCTGCGAATATCACTATGTCATCAGCAAACCTTAGGTGATTCAAATTTGATCCGTTAATGTTAACTCCAAAATTTTCCCAGTCCAGTTGTCTGAATATATTTTCTAACACTGCTGTAAATAGTTTTGGGGAAAGTGGATCTCCTTGCCTAACGCCTCTCTGAACACTGAATTCTTCGCCTTGCTGTTCAAGTTGGACTGTTGCTGTGATATTTCTATATATTTCTTTTATGATTTGTATATATTTTCTTTCTATACCTTGGTTTTCTAGAGTTTTCCAGATATAATTATGACTTAGAGAATCAAAAGCCTTGTTGTAGTCGACGAATGCCATATAATAAAGTTGACCATATTCATTCATTTTTTCTATGATCTGCTTCACGACGTGAATGTGATCGATGGTAGAATAGTCGGCGCGAAATCCGGCTTGTTCTCTAGGTTGGTTTTCTTCTAGGTGTTTTGTTATTCGCCCAAGTATTATTTTTGAAAAAACTTTGTATAGATTGGACATTAGACATATTGGTCTGTAGTTATTTATCTCATTTTTGTCTCCTTTTTTATGTAGTAAGACAATAGTGGATTTTGTCCATTGAATAGGTATTTGTTCTGTAATCATAATTTCATTAAATAGGTTCGTCACAAATTTGGATATCGCAGATAGAGATTCTCTTAGTATTTCATTAGAGATTTTGTCGTCTCCAGGTGATTTCCCACTTTTTTGTGTTTTTATAGCTTTTACGACTTCTGATTCTAATATACCAGGTTCCTCTTCGTAGACCACTTTTCCTGTCTCTGTTTGTATTGATTCGTTCGTCTTCGTGTATATTTTTTTATAAAATTCTGTCGCCACTTTCGCTATTAATGGTCTCTTTATCGTTAGTTTCTCGTTTTTCTTTCTATTTTTCGTTTTCATATTAGGTATCCATTGTGTGTATTCTCTTAGTTGTTTTAGACCTTTCTTGATTTGACATAAACTAAATTGCAAATAACATGAATATCTTGGAAACGTCGAAATAACTGTGTTAACGAGACACAGAGGACTTATTTGCATGTTTAGAGCGTTTAATAACAGTTGTTCGCAATAATATGCGTACCGTTGCAGTTTTATTGGGTTTTAACTTTTAAGTTTACATGTCGCTCCGATGCTGTGGAACACTTTGGTTTGCTACCTCAAATTTATTAAAATGTTCGTAAGCGTTTTGAAATGTCAATGTAGATATTACCACTATGTTACGTTTAATATTTGCCTTTATTTTTAATTGCATGTCATTTGTATTGGTTATGAAGATAAGAGTGCTTATTAAGGTGACTTGTAAGTCATAGTTTATTTGTAACTGATAAATGATATTTATTTTGTAAATAGGTTTAAAAAAACACTTTTACACGTCAATTTTTTTTTTTCATTTTTAAACTAGATGAGGCCGGTGTTTCCTAGCTGACTACCCTGAGAAGAAACACCGAAACAAACTCAGGGGTCAAAGTCTCTTTTAAAGTCCATACAGTAAATATGTAATGGTCAAATCACATGAGAACCATGCAGATTGGTCTGAAATGGTCTTTTGAAGAAAGAACCATAAAGATTTGAGTGGACCTGTCCAGTCAGTGCAAGCATTTGTCAGTATTCGTAAAGCTCAACTCAGGACTACTAAGGAGCTCAACGACTTGACGAACAATACCAAGGAAAGGACATTTGGGTAGGCCGCAGAAAATACTCAAATTGCCAGACATACGTTAAAATTACTGAAAAGGAAAAAAAAGCAATCAACATAGTCACAACTATAAAGTATAGCTGTCCTTCGCGGTTTCTCCTGCATTTTTGATTACTGCTCCGATCCTATTGGTCGTAGCGCGATGTTATATAGCCTATAGCCTTCTTGTAGCATTCCGATGATTGAACGCTAAAATATTTTTTCTTAATAAATGAGCTATAAATGCGCTAAAAGATTTTTTCAGAGTTCCTGAGATTAGCGCGATCAACCGAATAAACGCTTCAGTTTTACAATATTATATAGTATAGAAATATAGAATGAACTGGTATTGGGAAGATGCGGGAAAAAGTGTACAAATTCAAATCAATTAATAGTTTAAAATCGTAAGCCACTGCAAATATAAGGAATGCAGTGACAAACAATCCTTTATCTGATGATCAAGCAGTTCCCTAGCATTTAAAGTCAACCAAAATCACCAATATTTTATTATTAACCTGTTAGAAAACTAGGTAAAACCATAAATAAAATATCTTCTTGTAATATTGTAACAAAATCTAGCTCCACAAAGGCAAAATGATGGTTGAATGAACTGCTAAAAATTCCGCTCAAGCGTACCATGAGAAAATGCATACAAGTTCAGGAAGACACGTCATGTCTCAGGAATCTGAGCGTTCGATGCGCGATGTCGAATTTAGATAATCCTGTGGAATTCGTGAAATGTTAGAAGATAATATTATTATACAAAAGTTCTGGAGTGGCGACCGCGTACTGGAAGACGCAGGGTTGGTCTCCTACAAGGTGGACCGAAGACCAGGGTAAGGGTCACTGTCTTGGGAATCCGATAGATGCGACATTCACGGTACAGGACCGATCTTTGTGATGACACTTGGGGAGGCCTATGTCCAACAGTCGCCTTTCGGCTGAATCGATTGTGATGATGATTATTATTATATAAATACCTTATTGATATTAACAGATATGAGCCGTTTGAGGTTGAAATGCTTGGGTCATGGGATCCGAGTGTGCACATCTTTTTCAAGAATATTTCTCGACGAAGTTAGCCCAAAGAATTAGCATTACCTTTTGATGTAGTAATGCTGCCAATTTTCTGAGCAGAGAGGAGGCCTGGGACTGTCCCAGTAGTAGGACAATTAATAATAATAGGCTGAATAATTGATTATAGGTATATACAAAATTAATAAGGGTTCAAACCCAGCCACCTGGCTGGGTTTGAACCCTTATTAATGCACCTGCATTACTTTGTGTAATTTATTTCATCACCACTGCTCTCAAAACGGTGAAGGAAAACATCGTGAGGAAATCGGCATATCCTAGATCCAAAAAATCGAAGACATGTGACATTCACCAACCCGCACTGGGCCCGCGTGGTGGATTACGGCCCATTCCCTCTCTTACAGAGGAGGCCTGAGTCCCAGCAGTGGGAACATTAAAAGGCTGATTATGCTATGTTATTATGACAGATTTATTTATGTATGAGATAGGGTGTTACTACTAGGTCTTTTTTCAAAGCAATGACTACGGTTACTTTTACACAAAATATGAAAAAAAAAACTCATGAATATTGAAGAAAACCCCTGAACTATGCTAAAATCATGAAGAATGCTCATAAGTGTGATTCAACCTGGTTTATCGTATCTTTTATAAATCCTTTGATGAAACTGGTTGTCTTTGACCGTTGTGTGACCTGTGTTATCTGGGAACCAGACTTCAAGCGTGTACCTGGAATCAATTCGCCTTGAGCTCGAGTAATTGATTGAATATATCAGTCGAGTAACTGATTATGATCAATCCTTTAATTGTTTCTTACTGCTCTTAAGTGAAGAGGGTGAGATTCATAATAAACAGCACATGGTTAATGAAATAGACATATATATAGTTATGTTTACTGGAGTTATCCGGAAATGAGCAAGAGGCCCTTATCATCTTAAAGATAAAAACGAAAGAAGTTTTGCTTCAATTTTTTCACTATTTTTGCGATCTTCAGCAAGTTCTTTAGATCAAAACCAATAGATTAGATTGTTGAGTGATAGGTTACTCTGGTAACTGTAATCTGCAATAGTGTACTATTAGATTGTTGAGAGTTAAGTTACTGTAATAGTGTTCCAGCTGTGTCATTTTCTAATGCAGATGAATGATAAAGAACTCTTTACAAATTAGCTATGTTGACACTTCGTAAGACCCAAGGACTGGCTTTTACCTCGGCCAGAGTTAATCATTACCATACAACGGGACGTGGCAATATCACCAGATTTTTTGGGCTCACTTTCAGTCGATAGCAATAGATTTAGGTAATATTTTGATGCTATAGGTATCTTGAGATATTTGGTTTTAAGAGTATATATAAGCATAAGCATAGCATAATCAGCCTTTTAATGTTCCCACTGCTGGGACTCAGTCTCTAGGAGAGGGAATGGGCCGTAATTCACCACGCGGGCCCTGTGCGGATTGGTGAATGTCACATGTCTTCGAATTTTTGGTTCTAGGACATGCCGGTTTCCTCACGATGTTTTCCTTCACCGTTTGGAGAGCAGTGGTCATGAAATAAATTACACAAAGCAATGCGCCTGGCTGTGTTTGAACCCGCGACCTGCAACTCGTAAGTCGGGATAAGAGTATATATAGGTAGGTACTCATAGTTTATTAAGTGAAGTTTTTTTTAATATTAGTTGTTTACAATAATTGTATATTGTAACTAAATATTTTGGCTATGTTAAGGTTAGGTACGTTAAATAAAGATAATAGGTATGAATTTGATAAGCCAACCAAGGCATAATCACATGTGCGACAAAGCCCCTTTCCCACTTAGTTAATTAACCTTTTGACGTGCGTAATTAGAGACACAATAGTAAGACAATGGCTTCCGGACGCCGGCTACCGCCTGAGCGTTAATGAATTAAAAAGAAGTTTTAACAAATAAATCAAGACATATCTACTTATGCATAAAATATTATAACAACTTAATCTTGTGCAATATTGGAAAGTTCATAGATCACAGAATTGGATTAAGTAGGTTTACTTTTCGCCTACGATGATCATCTCGCCACTTTTTCTTATAATTTACAACTGTGTGGGATAATACCATAGATTATTCGAAATCTCAGTTCAATGCGCCTAATACGGACGAATTTACTCGATTTTTTTCCCAACGTCGCGACGTTAGAGTGTGGTCAAAAATCCCCTATACTTAATAGTCTCTTACCATAAGCCGGTGCGGCGCGACATTGTTACGACAAGGCACCCACAATCCTTTTTATTTATAGAAATTGTTACAGTTATTTTATCCGTAGATTAGTCTACGGTGTTCTATTAAAGTTCTTGGTCATACTTTCGTGCTGTGATTTTCTGCAAGCGCCCTAAGTTGGGTCTAAAATATTTAAAAAACAAAACAAAAACCCTTTTTTCACGTTTCATTAAAATTGGAATGCAGAACAGGATGCATGGTGCGACGAAACGCATTAGGAGAGAGTTCCAATTTATTGCCCGCGCATTTTTTGGCCGCCATATTTCTTTCGTTCGCGCGGTAATTAGTCCCGTTCTAATTTTGAATGCTGAAATCTTTTTTATTGGTCGTCTTATTTGTTTTTTTTTTTAATGCTTTGATAATGTTATTATGCCCGTTTGAAGTGCTACATTGATGATATGTTCTCGACTTTTCGTTGAAATAACACCTGCTAAGTTTTTTAACACTCATTTGCATATCTATAGCCTCAGTTTTATTTTGTAGCGTAATTAATTTCGACTAAAAACTAAATTGGGTCGGAGTCATTAAATAAAATCCTATAAATATCATTGCATCCGGATATGCAATATGTTTAATTATCCAAATAAATAAGAATTAAGGAAAGGAAATATCAAACTTAATCGAAAAGTATAGCACGCGTGCTTCCTGATTTACGAAACTATTATAAAACAAATGTCGGTATCAATTAGTGTCAGATAAACAACGATTAATTGCAGTTGATTGTAAAATATTTTAGCTAAATTCGACCTAATGGTGTAGGTATAAAAGTCAGAGCTAGTTTTATGGACGGGTTTTATAGTTTGGTATTCTTGAGCATAATAATGGGATGTGAACATTATGGAGAAGGAAATCGGATTTGAGTGTTCCTGTGCTTTGATCTCAGTATTGTTTCCTAATAGTAAACAGATGCTTATAAACATCATTATTAGTTTTCCTTTATTCTGAACAATAATGTTGCGTGTAATCGTGGTACTTTATACGATTCAGTAATTGCGATGCGCCACCGGTACATAGTGAACATCCCACCTATACGCACAAAACGTTTTAGGAACACACTTATTATGCGTACAGGTAAGGAGTGGAATTCCCTGCCAGAGTCTTGTTTTTGGTTGCTACAATCTGGGTATCTTTAAGTCAAGAGTGAATATGTTTCTTCTAGGTAAGTACACTCCATCGTCGACTACATCGTCGCTATCCATCAGGCGAGATAGTGGTCAAGCACGTGCCTATCAATAATAAAAATACCGGGCAAGTGTGAGTTGGACTCGCGCGAGAGTTCCGTACAAACTTATCTATGAAAACAGTTCAATTCCCGAATTGAGTTACGAAGATTTTTCCGAATCGCAAAAAGTTTTTTTTTTGACGTAACTACACAATTTCAATTTTTTTCCTATACTTGTGCTATGAGACCTTGCTTCATGCCAAATTTCAGGATTCTAGGTTAACAGGACTAACACTAACTAGGTTAACCCTATGAATTTTTGCTACATATATGGCCGTATCTTTTTCTACTCTGAAGTTCGATTTTTTCACAGCTTCAAGGGACCGTAGGCCTGAGTTTTAATTTCTACTCGATACCTCCACGCGTTGCCGAGATAAAGGGTCTTGACAGACAGAAAGACGGACAACAAAGTTATCCTATAAGGGTTCCGTTTTTCCTTTTGAGGTACGGAATCCTAAAAAAGTAGAGCTACGTAAAAATTTTAAAATTTTTACGTAGCTCTACTTTTAAAATTTCAAAAGGTCACCTTCGTTCGAAATATCAAATATTACGAATTTCAGATTAACATAATGGTGAAATTTACATGGCACTTGAAACAATTTTGAAGTCGAGTTAAGATGCTCAACGAGTGTGACCAAATTATTTATTTATGTGCTTAGTTACGGTTGAGTAGCAAATCTTTAAGATGAGTTGACAAATGACATCAGCATTCTTAAAAATTCTTCATAGTTACGTAGTCGACAGATGACAAACATATTTTGCAGACTGGTACAAATAAAATACTTATTCAGTTTTTATGCGCCAGATTAAAATACCAGAAACATAAATAAATAAATTATTCCACAGATGGTATAACGTATAACTAAAGCCATTAAAACGTCTAAAAAGATGCCCAAAAATGGAAGCTATAAATATCTCTCGTGCAAAATATGACATTTCCAGTTTTGTTTTTATGAATTGTAATTATCTTTTACGTGAATTTTATTGTTTTTGCTTGGCCTTTCAAACTTCCTAGTGCTTGATGGGTACTTGTGGTTTTTAGAAAAATATCGTCAAACTACGAAAAACCTTGCTGGCGTGAGCATAACTTTGATATAATGTGTCATGTAAGTAATCATGTCATTACGAGTTACTGATGAAGTTGAGTTATTCACCTTCCTGAATTTTTATCACTTCGTAAATTGGACAGTTTTCGACTTCCGTAATTATAAATAGGCAAGGAAATCACACTAATATTATAAAAGCGAAACTTTGTATGTAAGTATGTGTGTGTATGTTTGTTACTCCATCGCACTAAAACGGCTGAATGGATTTGGATGAAATTTGGCACACGGGCAGATAATCTCCTAGGATCCTTTTTGACCCAGTAGTATGTTTCCTTGGAATAGATGCTCTCACGTAAAACCGTTGGCAGCTACACTTGTATAACTAGGTTAGACCTAGTTATACAAGTGTAGCTGCCGACGGTTTTGTGTTTGATAGTTAGGCAAACTAATTTCACAAGAGAACTGATTAGATGACTATTTCTAATTGTTTTCGTTCCGTTCTTGCCTTGAAGTTTGTTAGATGGCATTGTGGCCTTTTGAATTAGAATTCTAGTCATGACTATGTATTTCTTAGTAAAATAAAATAAAATAAAAAAAACGAAAGAAAAAGAGTACCAGAACTCAGTCACAGATCTACTTATCAGAAATAAAAAGTGATAATGATTCGCTGCTCAGGAGAGTGAGAACTATAGCAGAGAGCTCTCCAATTGTAAAACTTTTAAAGGGTAATTGGTATCTACTAACATTAGACAGTAAGTTATATATTAAGTTATTAACACACTATGGATCCTTTTAGTGTCCAAAATAAAATAAATTCATTCATTCATTCATTAAAAACAAATAATATTATGTGTGACCCACGGTTCCACTAAAACAGAGGCCCTAATCACGACCGCTTAACGCGATCCAATTTACGACCTAAACTGAACTGTTAAAGGGATGGAGCTATATATAGCTCCACGCCTGGCATTTTAACACATCATATCGGAAGGCTGTTGCAACCATTACCACCTACTTAAATAAGAATAATAATAATAAATCTTTATTTGAAACTAGAATTAAATATAACAATTTATTAATGTACAGTCACCCATTGAAAGTGCTTAGATACCTTAACGCCTATTTTCCCTTGCACGTTAGAGTTCAAGTTTTCGAAAATTAAACTAGATGGCGTTGGTTTCTTCACAGCTAAGTGGCGAGCAAAGGCAATCTCACAAAGTATAAACTTGACTTTTAGTTTAACAAATAATAGACACATGCGTCATCATTGTCGTCAACAACTGATTGTAGTTCATAATTTCATCGTTCAAATTAGAGTCATGTTGACCTAGCGGTTTAGCATGTGCAGATAGATGCGTAAATCAATGAGCCATGAGTTCAAATCTCACGTAGTACTCACACTTTTTGTAAGTTTTTTTGTAAGTCTTTTTGTAAGTAACAAAAGAAGTTGGAAGGAATATTAAATCAAAGCTAACAAGTGGATATTTATTTGTAATATAATATTCAAGTGGGTAGTTACTCAGCAAAATGAAAAAAATGCAGGTAAACAGTTGACAAAAGGCACTATTAAAAAATAATATGTTTATTTCTTACAATTTCTTAATCAAATTTAACAATCACCGTTTATTAATCACCGAATAAGATTATAATATTATATATAATTTCTTATTGAGGCCATAGCTTAAGTATTCGTTTCCAAAATTGGAAAGAGGTTTGAAGCTTAAGTAACCTTAACAAAAACAAACAAAATACCAGATAATTTTATCACAAAGGTCAAAAGGATTAAAAATGTAGGCTAAAAACTATAAAATTGCACAATAACACATCAAGTGTTCATAACTTTTTTAAGTTGTTTTAAATACGGATATTAAGTTAAACACACATAACAAGGTCTCCAGTTAATACAGAAAATAAGTATATATATAGCATAGTGGTTCGTCGACCGACGTCCGTTTTCTTCGTACTCCCTTATCATGGTTTGATGCTGCAACATGTTTATTAGTTTTAGTCTGCCAGCTCTTTGATGGTGTTTCAAAGAACCCTCTTCTTCAAATCATCATATCCATAGAACAACTGTTTTTCTCTGCAACAAGAAAACAGAAATATATAATATCCAATAATGATTATTATATAGGAGTTTTTTGTTTTAAAGCGTTAAAAAAAACTACTTACGTTTACACCGGTCTCTCTGGTTACTTCTGACAAGTTTTTACCTTGATTATGCATAGCAATTATTTGAGTTCTTTTTACTAAATCTATTTAACAATGCATATTTACTCATTTTCGTAAAATAAGTAGACAATACACCTGGTTAAAAATAAAATTGAACGAAAGGCGCTGGAACGATATAATCGAAATTAACTTAGAAAACAAACAATTGAGCTTAGTCATAACTCTATGGTCAAGTATTATTTATACTACCTACTAGTTATTTTTTATAAGTAAATCCATATTCAACCTACCCTCTCAAAACACATAGATAATCAAATATTTATAAATTGATACTTATTCAATTTTAATATCTTCATCTCTTTAAAAGAAATTATAAATTATTTCAATGTTTGAAGAAACAAAAAGAAAGTACAAAAATAAGCATTAATTAAGCATTAATCATTTGAAGCACAGCGGCGCCATCTATTGACAGTATAATGTAATGTTGTCGATAGCAACATTTCAATCAGGTTTTACGCTAGATGGCGTCATTTCTCGCTTCACACGATTTTATTTCTGTACTTCCTATGCACTTTTGCAGCAGACTTTACGATGATAGCTGCAATAGTTTGAAACTGAGGCTCAGCTATCATCGTCAACCACACAGAAACATAAGAACAGAAGTAGTTCCATATCATAAACATTACAATATTTACTAAGCGATGATGTGGTCGACGATGGAGCACGCTTGCCTAGAAGTAGTCTATTCACTCTTGACTTAAAGACCCCTAAGTTGTAGCTATCAGGAAACACAGACTCCGGTAAGGAATTCCACTCCTTAGCTAGTTGTTAGTTCTCAAAACGTTTTATGCGTTTATTCTAATGAACCAGGAACAAAATTATGCAAATAAAACACCGTATTGTCTCAAACACCGTTTCATCTCAGCAGCTTCTCACTGAATCATCAATTTGTGTGACAGTCATGGTTTCTGTCACAAAAAATGGTCAATCAACAATTCAACTGCACAATTTGGTTACTAACTACTTATAGTAGCGGTCATGTGTGAAATTAGTCAGTGTCCTTGGCTGGCTTATTACGATATCTCAGGTTTGTGTCGCTGAGGTACGCGGCAATGAATTGTGGAGATGGCCAAATTGTCGTTTGAAGATACGCTTGACAAAAAATGCGTTGATGTCACCTTCGATTGCTGTTGCATTGAAATATCTATCTATTTAATTTGCTTCTATTATTAGCCCCTTTTTTAACTACAGTAGAATAATATATACTAGTTTCCACACCCTTTGCCTAGCGTTATCAAATTATTCTTCGCTACACGTGTCTGTGCTGGGTCGACGAACAGTCAAATCTTCAGGTCTTCAGGTCGTTTTGACGACAGACATGCAGGTTAAAGGTGGTTGTCCACTATTATATATATAATAATAGAATTAATCATTTGGTTGATTATTTATAAGCTCAAGCATTAAGCAGTTGGTTATCGTCTTCTCTAAATCTCTTTGAAACCATTTTCATTAGCGTTCCATATTCATACATATGGAATTGTGTATTAGTAGCATCTATCCACATACGAACTTAAAACCTAACAACAGAGGAACAAGTACTACATCGTGGTATCAAAGTTTTGAGTTATTAGAGGTTTGCACATATTTTGCACAAATTTGAATAGTGTATTTTTCTTCTTCAACGAGTACTTTATTTGTTTAAAGTAATTACGAGCAGTGATTGACACTTCCTCATATGATTTCATTGTCATCTCGCATACCAATATCCACAATTTATTTCCTAGACTAACCAATGAGACACACTCCAATAAACTGTGATATATCACTACGGACACACTAACTCATTTTCAACTTTATATTTTTAGAAATACGTTAGGTTTTCAAACGGATTAAACTTAAAATTGGTAGACCACATACAAAAAAATACCAAGTCATTGTAACAAATTATAAAATAATAATGTTGTTTTCGATTTCTTTCACTTTCCACACATTTGGACGTCTTTAGGTTGTCGGAAGTTTATTGTAGATTCTTTTAGAGAAAGATTTGCTCTTATTTAAGAAAAAAGATTTTTGTTGATAACGATGACAAATTGCTTGCAAGAATTTGATAGTTGTGTCAGGTGATTTGTGCATAGTATTTGCATTTAAATGGTTGATAAAAATGGAGGTACCATGTATTTATATGGGGCGAGAGGTGTTGACTGAATGTCTTAGACGAGTTTAGTTACACAGCGTGAGAAGTGAGAATCTGTGAAATCTAGTTAGGTAATTTACGACCAGTTTTTTATATTGTTGATTTAAGTTGGAGAACCAACTGAGATGCAGCAATACAAAAAATAATTCTATTACTTTAATTGATTGAATTTTCCAGTAGATTATTAGATTAAGTTTTTTTAGTCATCTAAAATTTATTTTTTCTTAGAAAGAGATACAATCACAATAAAATTCTGTTCTGTCTGAAAAGTTTGATATTTTTTGTGCTAAAAAAGCGTTAATTTATCAACAATCTTTCTAAAGGTACTATTAAAGTATTTTTATCCGGAATCAATTTGCGAATAATTATAACAGCCAACTGAACTTCACTCGCTAAATATCCGATATTAAATTAGCCCTCTTAGCACCAGACCACAGAATTGTATCCAACAAACCACAAATACAAAGCTATGCCTCTTGTAAATGGGACCTATTTATGATGATGACTAAAAGCCCTTGTCCCTCGGCTATAAAAAAGAACTAGGCTTGTCCGTGATGTAGGTCATGTAAATGTCAACGGTCCCAGTGGACGGTTAGCCATTTAGGCTCTACACGTTGTGGGCTGTGGGCACTAGTGATCTATATAAGAACAGATGCAGAAGGTCTATTGAATATAATGATAATAAAGTCTTGAAACGCTTAAGGTGAAAGCGTCAGAGAAGCCCTCGAAATTTGTTTTTTTTTTAAGTTTTTTTGCATTTTGTAGATCAGTGTCAAGTTGTATAAACATTGTCATTCAATATTTATACAACTTGACTTATTTTATTGACTATAATTGTATAAATAAGTAGGTACAAATTACGGCCACCACTCATATTTTAATCACAATTCTGATCATCAATCACTTTACTGATCTGACCTGCAAAATGCAAAAAAATTAAGAAAATCTAAATTTCACGACCACTTTTGAGCATCCTCCTTAGAGACCAACTAAAAGCCATTTAATTCATCAGGAACATTAAATAATATTGAAACAAAGAGACCGGCACCTGCCTTTGGCGGCGGGAGTCAGCTCCCGGCCTGTAGGTGCTGGCTTGCGGACGGCGAGTAATATGTAGCTCGCCGTCCAATAAGGACTCTTAAGTACAAACTTTCGCCTTTATAATATTAGTGTGATGACCTTTTTTATCTTTTTTATTTAAGGGATTTTTGTACACTAATGCGACGATGTCAATCCCATCGTACCTACTATTATCTACACTTTATACACAAAAAACAATCTACATTCTTAAATCTATGAAAGAATATAAAACTTTGGCTTCACTACAGTTAGGTTTCACTAAGATGCCATTAAAAACTCCTACATCCATTGCGGTCAATTTCAATGCCTTTAAAAGAATGTTTCTCTTGTCTTTGTATCGGTCACATTCCACCAACATATGCTGTACGTCTTCCTTTTTCCCACACACCTCAGTCAGTTTTTCGCATGAGGTCCTGACCGCAACCGACGCGCAGCAACAATTTGAGAGCGACTCAATTTAGAATCAGAGAACCAAGGTATATGAGGAATTGAGGAGGGTCACACTGTATACTTTTATACCAGATTCCTTTTGATTTTGATCTCTCATTAAAATGCTCCTTCCATGGTGATGACCTTTACTAAACTGTTTTGTTAGTTAACCTTCTTCTATATATCTTCTTCATGGCTCTAGATGGAGCTCTTATCGCAAGCTGTCGCATTAATTTGCGAGTACCACATACGTTTGCGGAAAAAAAGACAAACTGAAATGTATTCACAGATGACCTTTTAGGATTACCATTGTTTATTACGGCGCCTGTTCTTTAGTAACGTTTATAAAGATGAAGAATGCGACAAAAGTAAATTATAAAATAGCATATAATTTTCTTAAAAATATCTGCTGAAGATGGACCTCCCAAATGAATGGTCAAAGAAGAAATAACTGATATTAAAACTCGCGTCAATTGCATAGACCCTATGTTCGATTGCTCAGTCACAAATGCTCCAATTTAAGGGTTTAGGTCGTAGTTTCTTATCTTGTGTGCTTCATTCTATCACTATTGCTTTCAAAATGGTAAAGGAAAACATTGTGAGGGAAAAGGTATGTCCTAGAACCATACGTACGTACGTACGGTATTCTACTGTGGGGAAATGCCGCCGAAATACAGTCAATTTTTGTATTGCAAAAAAGGGCTATTCGTTCTATTTACAAATTAAGTCCCAGATACTCCCTCAGAGATAAATTTAAAGAAATCAATATAATGACTGTACCTTCACAGTATATTTACGAGAATATTGTGTATGCACATAAAAATATAAACATGTTTAAAAAATACAGTGATGTTCATAATTTTAATACTAGGAACAAACACAAATTTGTGGTTCCTACAACCAGGCTGAAAAAAATAGGGGGCTCATTTAGATGCCAATGTATACACTTCTATAATAAACTTCCTAGTCATATTCAACAACTAAGCCTTAATAAATTTAAATTATTTGTAAAGCGAAAACTTTGCCAAAAGGCTTTTTACACTATAAAGGACTATGTTGAGGACCAAAAGGCTTGGGATTGACCTGCTCCAGTAGGTACGCACTGCAACTGTTGTCTTATTATTATTATTTTTTCTTTTGTTTTTATTTTTAATTGTGCTTTTTATTATTTATTACAATTCGATATTGTAGATTATTTTTACTTTGCAATTTGACTTTTTTTTATTTTTTATTCTTCTATTAATTTTTGACAAAAATGTTTACTTTGCTAAAGTATTACATTTTGTAAACTACCTATATTTTTCCTTTTATTATTGTGAACGTGAGGACTATGTTGATTGTTTTTTTTTTCCTTTTCAGTAATTTTAATGTGTCTGGCAATTTGAGTATTTTCTGCGGCCTACCCAAATGTCCTTTCCTTGGTAATGTTCGTCAAGTCGTTGAGCTCCTTAGTAGTCCTGAGTTGAGCTTTACGAATACTGACAAATGCTTGCACTGACTGGACAGGTCCACTCAAATCTGTATGGTTCTTTCTTCAAAAGACCATTTCAGACAAATCTGCATGGTTCTCATGTGATTTGACCATTACATATTTACTGTATGGACTTTAAAAGAGACTTTGACCCCTGAGTTTGTTTCGGTGTTTCTTCTCAGGGTAGTCAGCTAGGAAACACCGGCCTCATCTAGTTTAAAAATGACGAAAAAAAAAATTGACGTGTAAAAGTGTTTTTTAAACCTATTTACAAAATAAATATCATTTATCATTTATCATAATACATAAGTCATGTGACATCTACCGCACACGCCCAGCGACGTCAATTACAGCCTACTTCCTCTTGAAGATAGGAGACCTAAGCTGTGTCCTCATCATCATCATTATCATTTCAGCCGAAAGATGTCCACTGCTGGACATAGGCCTCCCCAATTGTCGCCACAACGACCGGTCCTGCGTGTCTCACATCCATCGGATTCTCGCGACCATCATCAGGTCATCCGTCCACCTTGTGCGAGGCCTTCTAACTATACGATTTACAGTACGCGGTCGCCACTCTAGAACCTTTCGGCCGCATTATGATCGGTTCTGCGAGCAATGTGTTCAGCCCAATGCCAATTAAGTTTAGCGATTTTTCAGGCCTGTCAGTGACGTTGATTCTCCTGATTCGAACACGTAAGGAAACTCCGAGCATAGCCCTTTCCATTGCCTTTGCAATAGGAATATTATAAGACTTGGAACCACTTGGAATAATTTTGACTTTTTCACTACATGGGCTAAATTCTATTTATTTGGCTTTGCCTGTGAAATGAGTCTCAAGACAATTTTCGTTTACAAAATAATTAATTATCGGTTGTCTTTTTCGAATAATTACTGTATTATTTATAGAGCCATGTTAACATTAACAAGGAACTAGTAATTTACAATTTCATAGCCGACTCTGTTATGGTTTTAATGCCTGCTATTAAAACTTTGTGCGTGTAATTGAACTACCTCTTTTAATTGGAGTAACTTAGCTGTATACTTTGAACTAGCTAGATTAGTAAATTATAATTATTATCTATATTGTAGACGGGAAATAATAATTATAATTTACTGGCTATCCTACGCGGTTTCACCCATGTCTTTGATTACTGCTGCGCTCTCGTGGGTCGTAGCATTATGTTATAGAGCTTATAGCCTTCCTCAATAAAAGCCCTATCAACCACTAAAAGATTTTTCAATTTGCGCTTAACCGAATAATAATGAACTTCCCAAGAAAAGTTAGTGTCTATACGCCAAGGATTTTAGCGCTTTCAGAGTTTATTATGGGTACAGAATCTACTAGTGGGAGCAACTGGTGATGTAATAGGTTGAGCATGTATCAGCCACCAAAATTATGAGCGCTGTAATCTCAAATTAAGTTGGATTCAGTCAGACTCCAAATCATGATATAGCCAAAAAGGACTGCTGTTGAGATGACGGATAGCATAGTCGGCCTTATAATGTTCCCACTGCTGGGACTCAGGCCTCCTCTCTAGGAGAGGGAATGGGCCGTAATCCACCACGCGGGCCCAGTGCGGATTGGTGGATGTCACATGTCTTCGAATTTTTGGTTCTAGGACATGCCGGTTTCCTCACGATGTTTTCCTTCACCGTTGTAAGAACTGCTCTCACAACGGCCACCACCACTGCGGTGATGAAATAAATTACACAAAGTAATGCGCCTGGCTGGGTTTGAACCCGCGACCTACAACTCGTAAATCGGGGCCGTTACCACTCGGCCACCACTGCTCAAGATATGCAAAGATGACGGATAACAGGGACTAATGGATGAAGTAGGTTTTAATGTCTCGAAGAGAGGAAAGGAATCTCTTTCTTGCCCTTCCAAAGTTTCTGACAAAGTCCTACTTTCAACCTTATTCAAGCTGCATGACATCTTCAATTTACAAATATCTCTCCATCTCCACTCAACTCACAAAATCTCCGTAACTGGGCTACTAGAGTAAGTCCAGTATATATTTAGTGCGAAATCGTTCCGATCACGCGACGATTACGTGACGTAATCTATGAGCCAGAACCTGAATATGATTAGCCTAGATGCCAACGACTTTGGTTAGTGAATTGTGTCCTACATAAATGAATTCAGTTTTTGCTGGTAGCCGAGTATTATACTATAAACTGGAGGGTAAAAATGGGTAAGGTTCTTGATTTGTCATGGTCTATGGTTAGATGAAGAGCGGTGAAGCAATTTTCTAACAATTCTTTTTTTTTAAGTCTGGGAAATCATCAAATAACTTCTCTCGCTCTGGGTGGTGTGAGAGGGAGTGTCAGACTTTTACCGACTAAAACCCGCCTGAGTTCCTTCAGTTGTTTTTTGCGTTCCAGGGCCGCGTTAAGCACACGCATAGAGTTCAGGGGAAGTTGCAGTGTGCCGCGTCCATTGAAAAGACCTTTGCTCTGCAAGTCATTAATGATTTTAAACCACAAATCGATACAATTTCCTCGATGACTCGTCTAGAGTAAACTTCTCATAATACATTTTTCGTGTTATGTATATTTACTTTTCGCCCGTATTTCTTTTCCTACAATATTTTATACTTCAATAATATTATAAAGAGAACTTTTTTCTGCAAACAGTTTAGAAATTGGTTACTAAATGAAGCAGTAATTACCATTTTAAATATTGGTTTGAGAAAGAGTGGTGGTATGTACCTACACACGTAACCTAGTGGCTGTGACGCGATGACGTCACATTTCAGTGTGTGCACCCTTATTCTGTTACTTGACAGATTGCCCATTCATCAGATTTAAAAAATAACTTACTCAGTATTTATGGATTATGAAAAAATATTTCTATTCGCGATTTTGGATAACGTTATAATAATTTTTGATAAAAATAAATATTGAATCAGTTACCATTTTTTTTTTTCATAAACTTTGCCTCACTCACACACTTAGAATTGCTAATGTATCGTGAGTATATTCACAAACATCTGAACTTCCATACACAAGAGACCCAGACCCGGAAAAACTATCTGTAGACCATACGAATATTTGTTCCGTGCCAATTAAAGATTGAAGGTACCATTCTAATTTGTAACTGGTCACAAAATGAGGTGAATGTTGTCATACACGTAAATGTGTGATTGTGGTGATTATTACGTCACGTTTCCTAACTTAATTAAGTTTATGTTAGTGAAGTCATTAAACTTAACTTTAACCACACTTACTTTTAACACTGCACGTATCGCAACTCAGCTGTTAAAACTGCATAGTCATTCTACCTTTAACTGCAGCGACCATATTGGTTATTAATTGGTTCGTTAAGCTTATGCGATTAATATCATAGCTTAATTGAGAAATTGGGACCTTCGCTGACCTCTATAAACGTACACGCTTAGGGTCGTGGTATCGGATAGAGTATCGATATTTTAGGCCCTGTGTACACTAGGTTATGTAAATCTTCGATACCGACGATTTTGGTCTCTAAGCAAAGTCGAAGCTAGATAAAAAGTAGCCTATGTCCTTTCGTAGTATTCAAGCCTACTTAGTACCAAATGTCATCAAAATCGTGTCAGTAGTTTATCTGTGAAAGCGTAACAGACAAAGTGACAAGAATCTAATCAAGCCTATGAAACTTGAAGTACTGGCATCTAAATTAAAGTAGATAACACTTACCTATTGGTCTATCATCATCATCTTCCTGCCCTTGTCCCGTTTTATTTGGGGTCGGCGCAACACGTTTTTTTCTTCCATTCTGTCCTGTCACTCGTCACGCTATCACTAACTCCCTTTTTTTTCATATCACTTCTCACACAATCCATCCATCTTTTCTTTGGCCTCCCTCTCCCTCTCCATCCATCCACATGTAAATTCATAACTCTTTTAGCAACATGCGCTTCATCCCTCCTCTTCACATGACCATACCAAGATAAACGATTCCCTTTCAACTTTTCAGTCACTGGCGCCACTTTCAAACTTCCCCTAATATACTCATTTTATCCATTCTTGTCACACCACACACATCCATCTTAACATTCTCATCTCCGCTACGTGCAATCTTTTTTCATCCGTCTTTTTCACAGCCCAACATTCTGATCCATACAGTACTTACCTATTGGTCTATCACTTCCAATAAATGTCAGACATGAATAACAATATAAGGTGTTAATAGTATCGGTTTCAACAATGGATAAGTTGGGTGAAACATGTTGTGATAGCTTGGAAGTGCATCATATCAATATAGCTGTGTGGACCAAAAGGACAGTGGAACATACTGACGCGAAATATATCTATTTCAA
Organism: Mythimna impura; assembly: GCA_905147345.3. NCBI lineage: Eukaryota > Metazoa > Arthropoda > Insecta > Lepidoptera > Noctuidae > Mythimna > Mythimna impura. Next base: position 26,975,459 of record LR990343.1, on the reverse strand, counting down.
GGCAGGAGGATACATGGATTGATGATGGCTGAGGAGTATAGAACAATTGATAAAGCATAAAGCAAATATATGCAAAAGTTTATTTTTGTTTTACAATACAACTCAATTCTGTAAACATGTTTCGAAACACTCATTCATAGAAGGAACTACTTTTGATGTGGAAGCATGGGAAGCAAGAGACAATGAAATGAATTTACTTAGCTATGAGAGCGAAGAATAGATCGTATGCATGAAAGCAATGTGCAAAAATAATGTGGATGTTAAGTAAGTCAAGTCAAACACAGTGCCAGTGTAGAGCCCCTTCACAGTAAATGCGTTATCTGCTATGCTGCCCGTCCTGCACAACCACCTGCACCCTTCAGGATGTATACGAAGCCAATAACAGAGCTGAGCCGTTTGCCAAATAATGGTCAGGACGAAAGGAAGAAGAAGAAGTAAGTCATCTTTTTTTTGGGGTGAGATATCTTAAATTAACTTCTCCCACTCTCGGTGGAGTGGGAAGGAGTGTCAGACTTTTACTGACTATAAGACACTCGTATTCCTTCTGTTACCTTTTGTGTTCCAGTACTGCAGTGACTTTCAAACAGTCTCCCAGCCATGGCAGAAAGTCATTCCTAACATAACGGCTGCTACCGGTGTAAGGAAAAGACATGCGGAATGTAAACTAAGTAACTATACTGGGGTATAGGCAGGAAAATGACATCAAAAGCCTACAGCTAAGGAGATCTTTTGATAAGAAAAAGAGGATGATAAACACCTACTTTAATAGCAAACAAGATGTAAATAAGCCATTTAACTCAACTTTTCCATTTTCAAATTAAGTTAATTAATAAATTTCCCTGATAAATGTAGAAAAACATTGCTCGTTCAGAGATTGATACGAATATTCAAGATAGGAAATGGTCGGTTTTTATCTGACCACGATCTAAGCGTACCTAGCATTACCGTTACCGTGAACAGATCCTATCAACTGCCTTTAAGATAGCTGCATATAAACTCACTTTTATTAAAGTTAATTTACATATTTACTTGCCTATAGTTTTTCATGTAATATAGCTTGTTTTTACTCTGGTGTACAACGGTATTTAGGAATCTCAACTGTCTTGATTGGTGACAGAACTCGTATTGATAGTATGCCAATCCGTGTTTTCTGTCATCCTTAATTTCGGACAGTAGGTTAGAGAACTAGTTTTTTTTTTTATGAAGCTTGTCAAATTAACCTGAAAGTCACTATCTGAACTTTAAAAATAATTTCTTTGACAAGATTTGGGATATAATAACTAACAAAAGCCATCAATACTCTCATTTTGTGAACTACAAATGCTATAGGATGTTGCGAGACAATGTCGGATTCATACAATGTAATTATAGTTACCTATCCTTTTCTTTCATCATAAAGATGCATAATTTCGTCCTGCTGACATCATACCCATGCTATGTAAAAAAAATCTTAGCTGACATGCAGAACGATTTCTGTCAAAGTGACATTTTAATTGACACATAATCTTACTTGATTAAAGTTCCTTATACTTAAACAACATAACTTCAGTTTCCAGAAACATTTAACTCAAGATAAAGCACAGTTTATCGTCATAATAAATAGGAAAGTGAATTAACACCTCATCAGAAAGGAATACTGTGATTAAAGTGAAGTAGAGCATAGTCTACACTTACTATGATCTACTACAGAACCGGTAGCGGCGGTAGCCATTAGGCCAGGAGATAGTCATATTGGAATTCATCAACATGTTGCAATTTCACAAGTATGTACTTGATTTATGTTGGGGTCTCTTTCTGTTATAACTAGAGCAACTAAATATGATATTAGATTAATTTATAGACTAGCCAATTTGAATGAACTCACTTTTATATTTTAACCAACTGTGCTAGAAGTGAGGTCATGTTTATCGAGTGTATGCATGTATGTATGTAGGTACGTAAATATGCATATTTCTTTGGCACGTCCTAGAGCCAAGACAGCGTGTCGTATTTTAGCTTGAGAGGTGTCTTTAGATGTGTCTTAGTTGTGAAAGTGACTTTGCTCAGGTTAAGTATATCAAAATTATAAAAAATAAAATGGCGGATTTTTGGCACCTATTTCTTTTTTTGGTTTTTCGGGACATATGTCAATGTATGTTATAAAAATATAGGGCTCAAAAAAACGATTTCAAATTCAAATTAACTATAACTCAGTAAAATGAAGGAGATAAAGAAGTTGATAGTGTCAAAAAACCCAACCACAAATCTATGATTGAACTAAAATAAATTCCGCCAACTGCATCAAACTGCTTAAAGTGACTTGTTTCGAACTTTTTGTCGTTTTATGCGGTCGGGTTTTTTGATACTGTCAACTATTTTTAAAATAAGTAACCTAAACTAGCATAGTCATTCATGGCTTGCGTTTTAAAATATGCATATTTTTTTTGTTGTAAGCAAGTCGTGTCTTGATCTATTACTCTTTCAAGGTTCAACATAGTTGATTTATTAAACATGATATTTTGACAAATTAAATTTTATAAAAGTCCTATAAACTTAGGTAAAAAACCTGATAATCTGACCTTGAATAAAGTCTCAGAGCAGCGTACGATATTTAATTTATGGTAACCTTTAAATATGACCTTGATTAGATCAGTAACTTAAAATCCTTTTAATTGGAATTTTAATTATTTAAAAAAATAATTAATTTTAGTTTTAATGTTAATTTTAGATCCGAATGTTTTGTTTCTATTTAGTTTATTAATTTTATATTAAATTAGGTACTTGTAGCATACCTACAGTTTTTGGGGCATGGGGATGGGGATTACTTTATGGGGCATGCGGTGCTAACCTATAAGAAATTGCAACACTAGCAGCTAGATTACAGTTTTTTTTTTAAATATATTACAGTGTGTACAATTGTTAGTTGGCCAATAAACTAAATACATAAATGCAATTAAAAGTATTCAAAACATTTTCTTTTTAATTTTCATGGAGTCTGAAATAACCTTCTGATACTTATCTTACCAACCATTGACCAACCGAAGGTGTGTGACCTTACACTCCTCTGCTTAACCTTTGTCCAAATCCAGGCGTCATGGTACTTTAATTTTCACCCTATTAAAATTTATATTTTTCGTTACATTTAACCTTTATACTGGTTGAGTAATATACAAATGCCCGGTTCAACCTTGATATTAAAAAAAAAAAAACTTTAATATGTTTCGGATCTTGTAAAATGTTAACAGCCTCAGACTATATTTATGACTCTTTGTAACGGTCAAAACTAAATACTATTTGATTTGGAAAGGAGGTTATTTGTCTTTTATTTATTTATTATATTTTTTTGTGTACAAGTCACAAAAACACAAGACAAACATTTGTTGGAAAAGAGAATATTTAATTTGAAGATAAAATTTATTAAGATGGTAACATTATTTTAACAGTGCTTATGTCAAAATCAACTGTCAGTATCAGCTGTCATTCTTTCACCCTCTGTTCGCCTTATTACCATCTTGTAAGTACATGTCGGCTTTGTAATAAATATTAAATGTTCATACACTCGTTCGCTCTGCACAATCTGAGACATATAATAATAATAATAAACTTTATTATCAGACCAGAGATCCATAGTTTCAGTTACATTAAATTGATACTTACTAAATAAAAACAAAAAGACTACAATAAGCCTACTTTACATTTATAAAACAAGTATATACACTTTGCTGTCTAATCGCATAGGGCGATCTCTTACAGACAACCTTTGGATGAACTGCTTTCGCTGTTAAACATGGATCTTCCGCCGTACCATTACGTCCTTTTACATTTCCGTAGGATGTTAAAAATTAAAGTAAAAGTATAATTACCGGATATAACTTCTAAACACTTTTATTACCTACTTTATTTATTAATTCAAATTAATCTCTTGTCAAATGAAAATTGTATAATTAAAGGTGGTACTTAAAGGTGCATATTCTAACATGGAATGTTTTCTCGAGGTACGATCTCTTAGCCTAAGTTGCAGCTTTTCCTGCCGTGCGCATGGAAAGTATTAATTTTACGAGAAAAACGCTTCATATGACACTTTCCTTGGACTGACACGTTTAATTTGACAGTGATGACTGATCATTAGCAGCCAGTGCGATCTCGCTTTCTTTGGAGCATCGATATTGAATCTTTTCTAATGATACCGGTCTGTGAGTTTTATAGAGATGGGTCAGCAGCTTTTTGTTTGAGCTTTACTTTGCTTTACTCTCTTGTTTGTAAATTTTTGACGGCGCGTGGTAGTGGTTGAGCGACTGGCTTTTGCGCTGCGTATCTCTGGTTCGATTCTTGCTGAGTTTAAATATTTGTATGGCCTACTACTCATTGTTAAGATTTGGTGTCATATTTTGGGGAAATTGCAGCGAGAGGGAACGCATATAGACAGTTGTTCCGGGTCTGGGTGTCTTGTGTTTATGTGTTTACATGTTTGTGCTGGGAGAAAACTCATTGCTGAGTTGAGCTCGCCTTTGTACATGAACTGCCTGTATCACTATGTGTGGTAAACGTACCTACGATACAGAAGTAATTCTTAGCGTGGGGTAGCGTTATTTTTTATTAAAAAAATCTACCTATATCTACATGACACGACATAATATAAATAGTTTGATAAGTCTCTCTCGTCTTCTTTAAAATAAATACTCCCCTCCGAGTGTTTTTTTCTTGATTTTTTTACAGAGATGTGAATAGGAAACTTCGACCTACAGACAACCAATTTAAAGAAATAAATATGAAAATTACATTTGGCTAATCTAAAAAATGTCCCACACGCGTTATGACTTCTTGTGGCCTATCAAGCCACAAGAGTTAGGTTCCAACGTTACTATTAGTACCCACTTTACTTAATTTGTTTTGTATACTTTTAGAAACAAAACCATTAACAAAACTAATACTGACATCCGTCACAAGATCATTTAAAATATTTCCCACACTCTGTTCCTAAAATGCTAAATAAATATCTTGGTACCATCCGTAGTTTAGACATCCTTTCTGTGGGGAAATCATCAAATAACTTCTCCCGCTCTGGGTGGAGCGTGAAGGTGTGTCAGACTTTTACTGACTAAAACCCACCTGTGTCCTTCATCCTTTAGCGTTCCACGGCTTCGGTGACTTCGTCGACGACCTTGGTTCTCCTGCGGATATCTTCATTCCTGATGCGATCACGCTAGGAAACTCCGAGCATAGCCCTTTCCATTGCCCTTTGGGCGACTGTAAGCCTTCTGATGAGGCCCATTGTAAGCCACCATGTTTTAGTGCCATATGTCATCACTGGCAACACGCACTGTAATTTTTGTACTTACTCTTGTTTTATTATTTTGTGTTGTTGCCTATTGTATTGCATGCGTCGAATTAATTTTATTCTATTCTATTCTAAGTATTTTTCTTCTTGAACTCCAGGTAATTTGGCATACTTTAGTAATTCTAAAGAAGAATGGTTAAAAACTCATCGATCAGCCTCTTCCGAGGAAGATTCTTGCATCGGTTAAATAGACTTTTTACTGACCTTCCTCTTCCATATATGTACGACTTAACATACTTGGGTTAAGAGCATTCGATAAGAGACCTTTTTGAGTTTAACGTAAAAGTTCATTTCGGTTGACAGTCGATGAAGTTAAAGCTGCTACAGATGTTGCGGTAGATATATGTGCGTTTTGTTTGAACAATTTTTGTCTTCGGTAACTTAGAAGAATATCCATCGAAAGTGAAGAAAATATTAATGTAAGCTGTTCATCCCCGCATTAACGCCGCCGGTTCACGCTCCATTGTCTTTCTATTGTGTCTCTAATTACGCACTCAAAAGAAAAAAAACTAATGGTAGGTATAGTTGGCTTTATCCCAGACAACAAACACTGCTGAGATTGAAACCTCTTCTCCAGGAGGAAAGGAAGGGGCCGTAATTCACCGTTGCGACCCAGTTATTTTTTTGATCTGGTAAAGTATCCAATGTCTTCTCCTGCTCTACGGTAGAGCGGGAGAGCGGGATAGCGTATCAGTCGTTTACTAACGAAAACCAACAAATGTGTCCTTCAGTTGCCTCTTGCGTTCTAGGACCGCGGCCACAACGATACTGCTGCTTAACCACACACGGTGACAATTTCATGACGCAGTTATATACCTCTCGAGTAGGTAAGTACTCAAATGATACCGTATATAAAGTGGCAAATCTTTTGTAAAAAAAAAAAGAAATAATATTAGATAGCAACCGGTAAGTTAATCTGAAGTGCCCTTAAAACAAAGTGTAAGATTGATGCAAGCAGTTTCCTGTGCTTTGCGGATTTGACTTTCCACTGTTCTCATTACTCACATGCGAGTTCTAAGTAGGTAGTACTAGTTCACGTGACGCTGCACACGACATTGAAACGTATAGTAGATACTTTTGTTGTAATGAAGTCACTTATAATAATTATGTAGAGTATAGATTAAGTTTTAGGACAAAAATGTCATAGATGTCCAATTAATCGTAACTTTAAGACCATTTTTTTATTTATTTGCGTTACATTTGGAATTATTCTTGTGAATGTATATGTTAAACTTACATAAACAAGGCACCTAGGCCCAGAACAGCTATCTGTAGATCATACAAATAAACATATATGTTCTGCACGGGAATTGAACCCACGACTCGCGGCGCAGCAGTGGATCATTCAACTAAACGCTTATCGTGCCGTGTCAGTAAAACCGTTTTTCAGTCAAAATGCCACCTCTCTATTAGCTTATAAAAATGGCGGTAAATCGTTTAAACACGCAGTGCAATCCACTCCAAATAAAACAATGCTACATCCACAAAAAACGTGTGAATATTCACAAAACGCCTTGTATTAATATCGATTCGATTTATCACTCGAGTAATATTGTAATCGATTACGTCCAATCGATCATAACCAATCGGTCAGTATTTCTTTGAGAACTGTTTTTCAAACAATGGAAATGTTACTGTAATAAAATTTGGCCCGTGACAGCCGGACGAACGTATTCATATTTACTGTTATACCTAATCGGCGAGATCACGAACGATCGTGTGACCGCTATGACCTTAGAGGTTACCAGAAATATGCAAAAAGAGTGCGAATTTTTTATTGTTCGAATGCAGAAAACTAAAATTTAAATAAACAATGACTAAAAGTTGAGATAACAGCGAACACGAACGAAATTCATCACGACCCAATATATAGATTCCGGATTTCCTTGTTTCTTACTTGATTTAATATACCATTACTTTTGACTAAATATTTAGTGAGCGTAGTAATCAGCATGTACTGTTGAGAATAAATCACCACGCGGAGCGGGCCCAGAGTGGATTGTTGGAAGCCAGACGTCTTCGAATTTTTGGATGTCACATGTCTTCGGATTTAGTAAGCTTAATCAACATGTTTCTACTGTTGAGACTAAACCACCACGCGGCGCGGTTATAATATAAGATAGATAGATAGTGTCAGACTTTAACTGATTGTAAACCCACCTAGCATATAACACAGCATAATCAGCCTTTTAGTGTTCCTACTGCTGGGACTCAGGCCTCCTCTCTCTAGGAGAGGGAATGGGCCGTAATCCACCACGCGGGCCCATTGCGGATTGGTGAATGTCACATATCTTCGAATTTTTGGTTCTAGGACATGCCGGTTTCCTCACGATGTTTTCCTTCACCGGTTTGAGAGCAGTGGTGATGAAATAAATTACACAAAGTAATGCGCCTGGCTGGGTTTGAACCCGCGACCTACTCGTAAGTCGGGGCCGTTACCACTCGGCCACCACTGCTCTCAGTGCGGGTTGGTGGAGTTCAAATGTCTTCGAATTTTTAATTCTTTTCTCACGATGTTTTCCTTCACCGTTTTAAGAGTAAAGTGATGTAAAGCGCTAGCTTGGGTTTGAACCCACGACTTTTAAGTCGGGCCGTTACTTCTGCATTACTCACATGCGATTGAAAAGGCTGGCGCTTTTTCCAATTTGCATGGGGTCGGCTTGCAGTCTAACCAGATGCGGCTGAATACCTGTGTTTTACATGGAGCGACTGCCTATCAGACCTTTAAAACCCAGTGACTTGGCAACACGATAATCCTTGGAAAGACTGATGGTCAGTTTTTCTGACTTCCTGCAACCATTGTCAAAGATCTACGAATGACAATCCGGACCAACAGTTTTACGTTCTTTCCGAGGCACGGGGTGGTAGTAACGTCCTAGATACTTAATTAGAAAACTCCATATGAAATGAAAAATTCACATTGGTCCTTGCCCGATCTCGAACCAGCATCTTCATGCATGAGAGGCGGATGATCTGGATTATCATTTATTTCTATCTAAACTGATTATAATGGTTAAATAACCTAATTATTTCTTCTCTGTAGCGGCCGTGAATGCATCAAAGTCACCCAAAGCAAGTCTTTAAACTATTTTCAGCTGTAAGCGCTTATTAAGCGCTCATTCCAGCGTTCCTTTGAAACTAAGAATAGTCGGCCACGGGATAAAGCGTATCAGAGTCGGCCAGTCTTTAAACTACGTGTTTTCGATTAGTCAACGAAATCACATCACACTAAAATATTAGTGTGATGTGATTTCGTCGACTTAATAATTAAAAGTCTTTCCTTTATAATTATTAAGGCGAAAGTTTGTTTTTAAGTACGAGTATGTGTGTATGTGTATGTTTGTCGCTCCTCCCGCACAAACGGTTGAAGGGGTTTAGTTTTTTTTAATCGATATAAACTAGTGCGTGACTGCGATCCCACCTGATAGTAAGTAGTAATGCAATCGATGGTTTTTTTTTTAGGTGGGACAATCATCTTATGACCAATCTCGCGCTTGGGCGGCGCGGGAGATAGTGTCAGACTTTTACTGACTAAAAACTCACTCCTGTTCCTTCTTTGCCTTCATCCCGGGGCCCCGAGTTAATGCAATCGATGTTGAGATGTACTAGTTTATTAAGAGCCTATTCATTCTAACCTTGAAGACGCCTAAATTATAATCGGACCGGAAGACCGCAGCAGGCAATTTGTTGATTTGGATGACATAAAAAACACGGGTAGAATAAATTCTGGAATAGCATATTTATCATTTTGTCGCGGGATTATGTTTCCATAGGATAATTTACTATTTTCACGTAAGCGAAGCCAGTGGCGGAAGAATAATGTTCAAGATTTTTATCTTATGGTAAGTAGTTAGTAAGTACTTAGAAAAAGCTTAAAAAATAAATAAAACGCACAATATAAACAAAATCCATTACACATTTGGCATGACTCATGAAGCCGTGACTACATACGTAAAATTTCTTACAACGGTAGCAAAAGTAGTTCCAAGAAATTGTTCTAATAATGAAAAACCAAATTTGCATCAGACTATATCGATGTCAGAACCAGTTACTGTTATGCTGATGCAAGATACCGCATACTAAAGGGAATGTTAAATCAACGCGAATTTTCATAGTAACGGACTAGCACAAGCAAATCAGCAATGCAGTGTAGAATCAGGCCATTGCAGGCTGCTCCACATTTCAGTACGCTGTTTTTCAGCATTCATTACGCGAATTTAGCCTCTAAACCCACATAAGTCCTTACTATACAAAAGAATATTCCATGCAGTGAGTAGCCTGGGATTTACTAAGGCGGTCGCTTCATGGAAACTTATTCGTTTGACCTTACTAACCTATATGGGTTTATTGAACTAAGCTGTACTCACTACACAGTATAACTTCATGGAACTAAAATGTTATGTGCATAAGTTGGCAAATGTAGCAATTTTCTGGGAACATAGTCGTGAAATGTTGACGTGATTAATTGGTATGTTGTTCCAACAAAAGAGGTATTATGATGTAGTATGGAACTAGCGGAATGTTGCGTGCTCTTAAATACAAGGAGGATTAGTCTAATCTGATTGTCTGATGTGGCTGGTCTCTAATTAATCTTAGGATAGCTAGGCTTTAACATGATTGAAATGTCTGTCACTAAGGGCATTATCCCTTCTCAATGTAGGTATAGTTTCATTAGCTGTAAAAACTGGTAGTGTTGCTGCAAGCACATCATCCAAATAAACAGTTTTCAACAAGGTCCTAAGAATATAAAAAAAATCCATTTACCACCACAAATGACATCAGCAAGGTTGGTCTGCACACACTGATGAGTCACCGCCCCATCCCTAAGGGTCGTGATCTCCCCATAGAGCTGGTGCAACGCCTCCTGGTCGGACATGAGGATCGTCCGGGGGGATGGGCAGTCATCTTCGATGCTGTTCCCGTGGTGGCGGGATGAAGATCTTGATCTGGATCGACGGCGTCTGGAAGAAATGGTCGGTGATTTGAGATTACAAATTGATTAAATGTTGAAGGAACTTCATATTAATATATGTACGTACAATTTCCTAAAACATTACAGTCACAATGGAACCTTAGGTACCGTTCTTTGAGAGGCGGAACAGATAAGATGTTAAAATTTCTGGATTACTTTTTTGTTGGACAATAAGTTTAGCCAAGAAAAGTGTGTCAAACTTAATCCGAAAGAACAAGAACTATCACTTTGGAAGAAACATGAAAACTTACTAAAAACTGTTTCCGTTATTTCCTAATGTCGGTCAGTTAACAAGAATACTACTGCTACACAAGAATACCCTTAAATGGCAAAATGCTTCCAAATAGCAATCTAAGTGGCGTTGAATAGGACTGACCCAGAACTATTGTGGCAGGCAATAGAGGCCTAGATTCAATGGGAAGGGCAATCGATAGACATGATGATGGAGGCATAATAGATAACAAATTATATAAAGGATGCAATAAACACAGATCTAACAGAAAGATTAATGTAAAAGACAAAATGTACTTCTCAGTTAAAGCTGAATAAATTGCAAAGGAGACTCAAGAGAAACAGCAAAGACATGAGAATGTAAATGAATCTAATTAAGCCGAAGTAAGCTTTAGACTTTTTGCTGTAAACGAAGCCGGGATCTGGTTTAAGTTATTCAAGATATGTACAAGTTTGGCCTCATTTTGATAACAAGAACTAGTTGATGTCGATCGCAGTTGCAACTAGTTTTCGATAAGATCCCTGTTTAGATGGATAGTATGTCAGAATGCAATCGATGAAAGAGACGCATTGAGAATATGCTTCATGCTTCAACAGGCTTGAAAATGATTGTAAGTCGTAAAGTTGCAAATAATGCAAGATGCTTTATAAAAGATACAGATGAAGATTAGAATGTGTAGAAACTCGTCGAATAAATTGTTAAGCATATATTGCAGGAAACCATTTGGGATGTCACCTATATCTATTAGCATGACCGTTTATTTTTTATCATTTTCAACGGTTTTCCACTGACACCTAATTTATTCGTAAACCAATTTGTCTTTTTGTCAAATTTTGTAGTTAATACACGTATATTTTATAAATAAACTTCTACCAGTCAGTTTTTTTTCTAACAATTTGCCATTATTTAAACCACTAATAAGACACACTATTTATTTTAATGATTGGCTGTGTATAATTTATGTTACCTAATCAATGTTTTTATCATTCTTCCTCTATTTAACTCCCAATCTTGTCTAGTTGCATTAAGGTTAAAATTAATTTGAGAAGCTATGGCCATCGTTACCCGGATTCTGCCGCCATTAAATCATTGGCAATAGTTTTTTGCCTTCATTAAAATATCATGGTGTTTTTGTTGTATCAATTTGACAGTTAACGGAAACATTTTGCTGCTGTCATTTCGATTTGGCAACTGACAATTGAATGTCGACACTTAATCAATTAATCGACCAGTCATTTTAGGTTTTTTGTGCTCATTACGAGTTATTAAAATCTAGTGCTATGTTGACTTCATCGTTGACTTGAGCTCTAGACAGTGACATCCTACCAGCGATAACGACTGTCAAGTTTTTTTTTTTGGGGTTGACATTACAGTAGCGCATGTCTATCTCATACATTTTTGACTTTCGACAGTCATTATCGCTGATAGAAGATCATTAATAAGATCATATTAAGATCATAAAAATAATGCCCAAAACGCCTAACGTCTTCAATAAGATTATGTGCGTCTGTGGAAAAAAAAATATTATTGTAGAATACCATCTATTTTAGTTGAGTGCGATATTAGTCTTTCAAATGCTAGGCGAAGGTATGTGACAATACGGAACTTCCCGAATTATGCGGTAGGTCTTATTTACAAATCAATTGAAAAAAAATCTAATGTTTTTTTTTTATATCTGAGATCAGCAATCTTTAGAATTTATTGTGCAACGAAGTGTTATAAATTATTAGTTCGTTGTTTAATACATTAATATGATGAAATATATAGGTATCTGCAACATAATACGTTATGTACTACTGGGTATTTTGTGCTACTGATAGGTTTATAGATACTGAAATCTGAAAATTTTAAAAGGATATCAATTTTTTTTATTATTACTTAAATAAAAATTGAAATTTTATTTTCGTGTGGAGACTGGATAACGTTTTTAAGTTATTCCAACACTTAGGCCCCTCGCCCACGGCGATTTTTGTACTAAAACTAAGTATAAATAATAAAGTATTGTTAATGAAAGATTAATCAGTAGCGTAGTACAGTCATTAGCAATAATGCAATTCTGCAAAATAGGTCAAGATTTAAGCTCCTAAAAATCTAAAATTGATGCTTCTCAGCCTTGTTTTCTTTAAAAATTCACACACTACAGTTAATGTATGAATGGCAAAGATAATAAGCAATCACCTTCGTGAAATAATAATGTATCGACCTCACACATTATGAAACGACACCTACGTTGTGGTCATAATAAGCGAATGGAAGAATTATTGCTTTTTGTAGCATTGGAAGGACGAGTACCTAGAGGTAATGATGTCAGGTCAAGTCTACATACAGAAACGCCTACATTTAAAATAAGTGAGATATGTACCTATTAACACAAATAATGAACGCCACATTACTTGTACGATATGATTTGAAACAAAGGTGGAGACCGCAAAATCTAATCCTCCATATTTCATAAAATTAGCCACAGTTCCGCGATTATTTCAATTAGATTATATGTTTACTGTGGTTCTTTTTTATACACGTCTTAGTTATATTTTGATATACTGCCTCATTTTGAAATGTTTCATCCATATCGTAAATACAAGGAGCATATCGAATGCATTATTTAACAATCCATTTAGTACCCATGTAAATCCATACAGCTTCAAATAACAATACGAAATCCATTTCAAACTACCTTGAGTTTATCAGAATACAGATCAGATTATTCACGTAATTATTTTGCTCCTAAATTGACCCACCAAGCGCTATTTTGAATGCATGTCAAGTTGGCGCCAAAGTTGGTGCTCTGAACGCATTGCGCGTTCAATTTCGTACAACATGTCCACTTGGGATCACCGACATACTAAAATGGCGATGTGACTCATGTTATTTGAGATTTAATAAATATTAAAGCCGTGTACTGCTCTCTTTTGGGCTTAGCGACTACACGACTTTTGAATGTGTTGTTTGTTTGACGTCAATGTTTTATTTTGTATTCACACCGGCAGATGAAATTAACAAGTTGGTTTGATTAGGTGTCGCAGTTTCCCTAGGCTCAGAAGAAAAAGGTTCGCTATTAACGGATGAAAACATGATAATCAAGTTTTTAGGCAGTTTTTTATGTAAACATCCCAATTGGATTTTCATTGGCAATTATTGTTTAATTCAATCAGACTCGGTTTTTTAACTCTTTTTTGCCCTCGTCTTTAATAATACTTTTTATTTCCGATGGACTGTTAAGAATTTATATCTATTTCTATCAAACCACAACAATTTTCATTTGACAATTCAACTCCGTTGTCAAAACTACAATGAGTTTTGCAATAAACTCAACTTTCGCAGTAAATTCCCATATCCTGTGTGGAAACTAGTTACAAAATCGTATCCAGGCAATAAAAAACTTACTCGGGCGTGACTATAAAGAAGCCCCGTGACGTTTGGTATATTTTCCTCTCCTGCATTAGCTGGGCCAGCGTGTCGTAGACTACCTCCTGCGATGGTGTCTGCATCGATGGGAACTTTGCGGATAATGACGTCCGTATACTTTCCAGTGTCGCTGATTGCCCCTGCAAAGAAAAGGTTAATTATTGAACTTGACATGAGATTAACAACAAAAAGATATGGCTTATAATAAATGGTTGGACTGCGGTTTTGAAGCATCTTGTAGCATCAGTGTTAAATTATAAGCAAAATTGTTGTTTAAGATTTCATTGTTCTCAGTTATTTTGGATATCTTTGTGAAGGTACCACGAAGTACGAAGCAACCATATTGGCAAATATTTGTTTTTCAAACAGCCACGCAAAAAATGCCACTCTGAGTTTTTTTAATGAAGCGAGTTAAAGCTTCTTTATTTACTGTCATCACGCAATAACCGTGTTAATTTACTTTCTGATTAAATGTCCAAAACAATTGCATTGGAATCCAGAGTATAAAGGCAATGTGATCGATCAATCTAAACAATGATTACTCAAGCGCAGAATGCCCAAACTTCGACCATCAATCAATTACTATCTAGATCTGCTTGACTACACAGGATGTCTTCATCCCAACTGACCTTCACTATTTGGACATTTGGCATTGGATCTCATATTTGGTCAAGATAAGCATCGTTATAACAACTTGCATGTATAGGCATACGGTTAATGCCATTGCTATTGTTGGTTACGGAATCTTATTGTGGTACTGGTAGACTTGACCTGTATATTTCAATAGGAATCTCGTCTATTCAGCTTACGTTCACCAGTTCATTTAGAGTTAAATCTAGGCTTCTTCTCATTTTCTTCTTTTATGTTACGACATTGCTTTCGATCATTATTTACTAGTGCATAGTCATTTAATTGCTTTACTTATTTACTTATTACAATTGATTATGATCGTGTTTATCTAATATATCACATAGCAAGCGATGATATGGTCAATGATAAATCACATTTGCATGCAAGATTTTACTCTTCTCTTAAAGATTCTCAGGTAGTAAGCAAGGATTTCGATTCCTTGGCAATACGCACAATTTTATTTTATTTAGTTTGCAAAACTGCGTATTTTTTGTCATCACCACTTTAAGTTTCAACATTTTTACAAATCCTACTGATTCCTAGAACAAAACCCATAAATCAGGGAAATAATTCCAATCATTTCAAATGATAAATCGTATGCACCAACTGCATATCATATCGTTTAAATTTCGGACCCAGCTAAAGGAAACCCAGTACTAATGGCGAACGTAAGCGATAAGCCAGCAACTTGTCACAGCTACTGCATTATTGAGGTCTTTGAACCCAGTGCAATTTATCGCCATTCCTGCCCCAGGCTTAGCTGTGATACGCCTTGCTGTGACATAGTTATGTTCACGTCTAGATTAAGACAGTTTTATTTTTAATCTAGATTTTTTATCTGTACATATCGATCATTGGTATATTTGAAATTGATATTTCATCAATCTCAATATTGTCTTCGTCGACTTTTTAATCACTCTTTACTATAAGTTGTTTGATATCATCAATAACGATCTGTACAACCCACGCATAATCCAGGTCCACCTGCTCTTAAGTCTTCATTGTATATTGCATTACAAGCAATAAATCAATTAAATCAAAGCAAATTTGATCTTGTTCAATTATCAGCCGCCAATCTATACAATGTTGGGTAAGCCTGCCTTCGGGACGCGGAATGTGGCAGATATTAATGAGCATCTATTGTGAAATGTGCGTAAAATATATTTTAAATATGCTGTAACTAAATTACTGTTTATTGGCATTTGATAAAGCGTACACTGATTTAAATAATTTGCTACTCGATTATTGATTTAGATTATTGCGGTAAATCAACTTTTGTAATTAATATACCTTTAGATTCTAGAACTATTTTAGCTTTGATATTTCTTGTAGCCGACTGTTTCTTGGTTTTATATCGCATTTTGGTTCTGCGAGTCTTTTGACATAACTTTCATAATTAAAGTTATCTCAACATTTCTTACATATTTTCAAATTCTTTTCCTCAGCATTAAAACATGTATGAAATGATCGCCATTACTCGTCCCAGTAATTAAATTGCTGCCAACGCGGTCGCGTTAAGCATAACCACAGGGAGACATTTCAGAAATGAAAACTCGCACTTTTAATTGAGTCATTTCCTTTTATATTCTTACATTTCTTCTTACGTTTACCGTTTTCCACGACAATAATTAAAGCAATTGACACATTTGCGAGTACGTTAGTCGAAACTTGAATAATTGGGGCTTAAGTCAGACAAGTTGTGATATATGGAACCTGTTTAAGCTATAATGCAAGTTACGATATCTGAGACCTTTATATTGTGCGATTTGGCACAGGCGTGGCCTAAAGAATGCTTTGTATGACACAATTGTGACATGTCGTCTGTTCTAGCGATATGTCGTAATGTCTCATATAAATGGGATTGCGATGAATGAATGATATCGCGTTTTGTTCTTCCATTAAAAGGTCGATGAATAGGAAGTTCGTTTGATTATATATTATAGTCGTAAGGTCAGTTTTTCATTCAGCTGCCACGGGATATATAGTACAAAGTGAATGGACGGTAATGTATTACACGAGTTTCCTTTGTATATAGCATTTATGTTTCGTGAATTTGTGTTTTGTTTGTCACGTTAATGGACGGAGACCTAGATTTAGTTATTAAATTAATTGACCTATGAACTTTAGGAATGCTTCTAGGAAAGTAAATCAAAAACTAGTTTTGGAGAGCCATTAGAAATCAATAAAGCAATCAAATAATTATAGACAAGCTTCAAGCCAAAACATCGAGATGATTGATGGGTATAAAATACCCTTCAAAATCCCCAGAAAGCGGAACTGATAAAGTTTAATATTTATTGGGAACAAATTATCAAGAAGTTTATTAGAAATCTTGAGCCTATAATAAGTCAAGTTTTTTTTCAGTTTTTAGTTTATTTTTATTTATAGGCTCACGTTTGACCACTATCTCACCTGATGGTAAGCGATGATGTGGCCGACGATGGAGCACGTTTGCCTGATACCAAAGGTAGTTAAATTCCTTTATACAGAGGTATTGTCTCAACAAAGATCAAGATCTAATAAAGCATTCAAAGCCCCTAGGAAATCATAACACCGATCGGAAAACAGGGTTTCAAAACGGACAATTGCTGTCTTGGTTACTGGGCAGTCTAATACAAATCCTAGTTGAGCCGGGGTTGCTCAGCTACCTTAACTAAAGCCTGGTCTAGGCATTATATTACAATATTAATGCAATTCTGATTGAAATTCCGAGTGGCATTGTCTCAACGAGACCTGTCTAGTGCGACATTCCTTGTCCAATAACATGCGGAATTGGGCCAATATCATTGCGTAAAGTGACAAATTAATTGCAAAACTTAACTTTACTTAGGAACCTGCTGTTTCAAGACCTTACTTTATTGCCTGGTAGAGTTATAATTAATGAAAAAACAATAAATTTCCGTCTATCTTATCTGATTTTCGAGTGATTGATTTGATAAGGAGTGCTTGTTATCTAAGCTCCGACAAATAAACAGTATCCTGTGTATTTGTTGAAATTTTGAAGAAAATATTGATTTCAAATACAATTTATGTAAGTTTACGTTGCCATAACACAACCAGCGTTCTGGGGTCTTACCATGACATGTTAAAATGTGAAACGTGTGAGCAAGAAAGAGGGATTGAACCCTATACACCCCTATTTTTTAGTTAGTACAAAAGAAATGGGGCTCTATCGGTTACTGATCATATTTTTGTAGTCAAAAGTAAAAAAAAATGAAATCCCAAAATTGTCCACAAAAATTTGTCATAATTGGTAAATTCATTATGGAATCAATCATTCATAACAATTGCTACTAGAAAATACTACGCGCAGTGTTTTTCCACTTTGATCGTCATTTATTCATTCATAATCAATAGCCTGTACAGTATTTCCATAATATTGAGTGCCATTTTGGGATCTAAACCAACGCTAATCATTTGCTGTTTATGAATATTTTATATTGAGACTTTTCTTAAATAATAACAAGTCTTTTCTGATAAGCCCTTAATGTATTTGTACTAATTAAAAATCTCTTTAACAGTTCAGTTTAGATCGTTAAATGAATTGCGTTCGTGGTAGGGAAAAAAGGGCCTCAGGACATTTTCCTCGTTGTCAACAATGTGGATTGTCGACAATTGGATGTGATATTTTATGCCCAATACGTTATTTTTATACGCGTTTGTACCTCTTATTGTTTTCAGTTTGTATTTAGTTATATATATATATATAAGTATTGTTTAGTTGTAGTTATTGTACATTGTTGCAAATAAAAAAAAACTATTTTTTCTTACGACAGCTTCAATCATTTAAATATTTTGTATCTAGTCTAGGCTTTTAGGCAATGACCTAAACCCGCTCAAGCCAAGGGTAAACTGAGAAAAAATGTTTAAATAAGTACAATTTTCAATTACATTTTAATTCAACGTTAAATTGGCTAATTAATTCGGAATCTCGAATTGATGGTGATTTAATATAGCGATTAAAACGCAATGAGCTCATGGCGTGGTTATTTTTAGGAGTGTATCGGCAAAAAGACCATGATGGCAAAAATTCCTTACAACGTATGACTGGACTGTTGCGGTGTAAGTTATGAACGTGAGCGGGTTTTGTGGTCACTCAAACAGTTTCGTTAAAGTGTAGTGTTGCAAACTTAATCCTTTATCGGGTTTTACTGGGTAAAACCAGTACCTACCTTATCTGTGTTTCCCAGCAATATGGTGGTAAATATTAATAATGGTAACAGCTAGCTACCAGTGGTCTCGCTCGCGAAAATAGGAACTATTTATATAGCATGTCACTCAGTGATAAAATAGAATTCAACTGGTTATTTTTTTTTTTAAATCGGTCCAGTAGTTTTTGTGTTTGACCATTACAAATAAAACTACAAATCTTTCCAGTGTATAGATTCGATTAGGTTCTTTATGAAAATTTTTTAGTAGGGAATAACTCTTATTTTAGAAAACGTAAAGAGTACCTAATTGTTTTTATCTATGCTTTGGTATATTGTCCATTAAATTTGCATTATTTAATGGACAATATACCAAAGCATAGCATAATCAAGCCTTATAATGTTCCCAATGCTGGGACTCAGGCCTAGTCTCTCTGAGAGAGAATAGTCGTAATCTAACATGAGGGCCTAGTACAGGTTGGTCAGCAGCAGCACTTTGACATAATTTTTTAAAGATTTTTTGTCACTCGGAAAGAGAATTAAAACCTATAAGATACTTCCCATTGATCCAGAAACATGAAAGGCAAGAAGCAATGTTTCATAGTACAAGTAAAGGGAAAATCATCATCAACCACATCATCGCTTGCCATCAGGTGAGATGGTGGTCAAACGCGAGCATATCACTAATAAAAAAAGGACGAAAAGAGTTTTAATATGCTTAAAATCAAAAAGAACAAATACAGATAGAAGAGTACATATGAGTACCTACGTGCTACTTATTTCAAACAAAATTTCTACCAGTAGGCCTGCGACAGGAGAGTGTTTCAACACTTTTTTTTTTTATTATACACATACAGTTGGTAAACTGACCGTGATCTATGATGCATGAGGGCAACAGTTTCCCAACGATAGAGTCAAGTTTGTCATTGATCACCTACATGTCGTCTTAGCACTAGGCCAGTTTGTGTTATTAGCAATATCTTTCAATCTAAGGCCAAGAACAAGGTGAAAACATACAGAAATTAAACACTACAAAACCAACTATAAATTAAACAACCACTTACACCACACATGAAGACAAACATACCGAAACAGGTTTATATTCCCAAACCAGTATTATATTTTAATTATGGCAACATTTCACGGCCGAGTTCCATCGATCTATACGTTCCGTTTGGTATCACATGCAAATTGTAGACAATTTTAATAATTTTGAAATTACATATTTATTTTTATAACTGGTTTATCTATATTTATATAGTTGGTTGATTGAATGTTAGTGCTCATAGTGTTGTAATCTACTTCTTCTTTTCGTGTCGATGTTCTCAAACTAGATTTTATAGAGTTGTTATAACTCATCATCATCATCATCATCATTTCAGCCGATAGACGTCCACTGCTGGGCATAGGCCTCCCCCAAATGTCGCCACAATGAACGGTCCTGTGCGTCTCGCATCCATCGGATTCCCGCAACCTTCACCAGGTCATCGGTCCACCTTGCAGGGGGCCTTTCAACACTTCGTCTTTCGGTACGCG
This sequence comes from Mythimna impura, assembly GCA_905147345.3. Classification (NCBI taxonomy): domain Eukaryota; kingdom Metazoa; phylum Arthropoda; class Insecta; order Lepidoptera; family Noctuidae; genus Mythimna; species Mythimna impura. Next base: position 26,955,216 of record LR990343.1, on the reverse strand, counting down.
GTCGCCACTCTAGAACCTTTCGGCCCCAACGGCCATCTGTTCTGCGTGTCCTGCCATTGCCACTTAAGTTTGGCGATTCTTCGTGCTATGTCGGCAACCTTGGTTCTCCTGCGGATATCTTCATTTCTGATTTGATCACGCAAGGAAACTCCGAGCATAGCCCTTTCCATTACCCTTTGGGTGACTTTGAGCCTTCTGATGAGGCCCATTGTGAGCGACCACGTTTCGGAACCATATGTCATCACCATATGTAATGACTAATTTGATGAAATACAAATGTTACGACTATTATTTTTAAAAGGTTTATCTGGGTCTTACTATGAAGTTTTAGAATGTTAGGCGTATGAGGGAGTAAGAGGGATGGAGCTATACACCCCATATAGCTCCATCCCTTAGACAGTTCAGTTTTGGTCGTCAAATCGATCGTGTTAAGGGATCGTGGTAGGACCTCAGAGGGTACTTTTGTGTAGTTAGAACTAGGAATGTTTGCCTCCAATTCTGATAAGTTGAAACTTCTGATGAATTTATGGAGTTTCTTGCCGGTTCTTCTCCATAGGAAACGACCAATTTGGAACCGTGCACTAGCTTCTGACGTTTTAAAGTGCACATGTACCTATGCCTATGTGAAATAAAAACATTTGAATTTTGAATGTTACACATTTCTTCGGCTTCAAAACATTTAAATCAGAGGTTTTAATTGGAGCTCGAAGCGGCTGCGGTCAATAGGTAAGTACAATGACTCAAGGGTTGACCAGACGGTTGCAAACTAGCATTCCAAGCAAGGTGACCTTGGTTTGTGCGTTTGGTTTGTGCTGCGGCTACATGGATGTAAACAACGCGCTAACACGTTCGGTGGTTACAACAAACATGATTTTTTGCTCGTTTTTTTACTACGGACGGTATGGAACCCTTCGTGCGCAAGTCCCACTCGCACATGGCCGGTTTCCGTAGGCGCGGGCTTGCGGACGACGAGCAATGGGTGGCTCGCCGTCTGATCGTCTGGTAACCGTCCGGACCGAGCCCAAGTCGACGACGCGACGGCGCGTATTGTTGTTATTGGCCACGCGCGCCTCAGGGAGATGTCAGCAAATCGTAGGGGCCCAACAGGGTCGAAGCCTACTGGGGCCACGGGTAGTGTGAAAGTGAAACCCGGGGCCTTGGGACGAAGGCAAAGAAGGAACAGGAGTGGGGTTTTAGTCAGTAAAAGTCTGACACTATTTCCCGCCCCGCCCAAGAGCGGGATTTGTCATAAGATGATTTTCCCACCTAAAAAAAAAAAAATGACGGGTTGCACTCTGGGAGTGCCGGCAGAAGTGAAAACTTAAGTATTAACGTTGTGCGTTTTGGATATTTTGGAATGGTTATGGAATAATTTTGCACGAATTGCTTTTTTTTTGCACACAATTTGTTTGCACACAATTTTGCACGACATCCGTCTTACGAATTTTCGATCAGGTCACGTGTCCTGACGCGAGTTTAACATTTTTTACCCATTACAAATTTTTTTGCACACAATTTTGCACGATATCCGTCTTACGAATTTTCGATCAGGTCACGTGACCCTGACGGTCACGTGACCCTGACGCGAGTTTAACATTTTTTACCCATTACAAAAAAAGTGTACAACACCGCTAAAGAAGTTTTCACTTCAAAAACATGGCCGGTTTTTGTTTTTTAATTTAACTTCATGTGTTCTTCATTTGTGGTACCTGCCTATATACAAAGGTAGACTTGATGCCACAAAACAAATTTTCTACCCATAACCGTATCAACAAAAAAAATTAATGAATATATCTTGTGTTCATTTCAACAAAGCCCGAAAAAACAAAAGAATATCAAAAAACAAGCGAAGGTGTTCCACAAACCGTTGCTCCAGTGAAAGCAGTCGGAGAACAAACTGTAATTAAACTAATTCAGAATCAATTTAATTGTGAGTCTGTTCCGATTCGCAGGGTCCATTGTTTCCATCCATTTTTAATACAAAATATTTAGCTATCACGGTCACCGTGATATGTAGACCGGTAATTATGACAGTCATGTCGGTTATTTTTACTTGTAAAATGATTTGAGTACATAATATCTCTTGGCCTTAACAAGCTGGACCGATGGCCTGGTGAGGGTGGCAAAGGGAGGATGGATGCGAGACACACAGGAGCGCTCATTATGGTGACCCTTGGGGGGAGGCCTATGTCCAACAGTGGTCGTTTTTCAGCTGAAATGATGATGATGATGATGATACATATCTAATGCTTGGATTAATATTAGAGATATTTTCAATCCATAGCCTCTAACTAATAAGTGCCATTTTAATAAAAAAATGACGTTTTGTTAGAGAGTTATGATGGTTTCAATGGTGTGCGTATCCGATATTAAGCAGCACATTGCAAAAAAAAAACATTAAAAAATTTGAATTTCGCGGGCTACTCATTGTTGCAATGGATTATAAACTGTAACACGTATGACATAGAATTTCTTTATTGTTATAAATTAGATTTTAACAATAAAGATTTGATTACCTCGAATTCTGAATTCAATTATAAATCAGAATTGTCACGATTTACGAGTATAAATAACACTGGGGACAGTCTGACGAATTATTTTATAAAAGAACCGGTTGAAGTTTATGAGCAGTAAAATTTTAACTATCGTGCTTTGGTAATAAAGTTGTAAATTGAAACTTTGTCGGTAAATCAATAAATTATATAAGTTATAACTTTTGCGAAAATGTATTATGGGTAACCCGTGCCTTAACAACGTAAAATCATTATGATGCAATGCCTGGTCCTTTCAAAATCAACAAGAAATGGGATCAAGGATTTGATACAGAGAAAGATGCTCCAGAACAAATCTCGTGTTGTTAGGAAGGTTCCTCTCCTTGACCAACAACTCTCTTGACAAATTGGCTCTTGCAACTGTTTGCTCGGTAGGTTTCAGCATATTATAATTTTTATTTAGATTTAGATGTAAAGAATCAGTTGTAGCGGAATTGTTGGAAAGAGTCACTGCTGCCCTGGACCCCAAAGGCAACTGAAAGAACACTGAAGAGTTGGTTTAGTCAGTAAAAGTCTGACCCTTTCTCTTGCTCTCCCAGACTGGAATAAGTCCAAAAAGAAGGGCAATGAGTTAAAATGGTTTAAGTAGTTTAAGTTCTTTTTCTGTGGTTTAATTGTTATCAGTTGTTAAGGCGTATTAAATAGTGCATGTAGTACCTACTCTTCTTTAAGTGATGGGCCACTTAGACTTAAGATTGAATTGTTTCCTTTACATGTAATAGTGTACTCATTGTTGAAGAGCCAAATAAAATAAATAAATTAAAAACAGTATCTAGAATCGGTGAATTTCATGTTTTCAAAACGAGATTATTGAGTAAGCACGTATTTACAATTTTTGTGTGTGTTGAAAGGTCAGCATCAGCATCATTTATTAACTACTATTCTGCTGCTAGAAACAAAAGGGTGCATCTGACGTGTAAATCGAGAAAGCAACTTCGAAAAAAAAATATACATGAATGAATTCGCTTTTTTGTTCTGATTTCGAACACGTAAATTATTTAAATTTGTGTAATGGAATGGCAGGTATGCACCATTTTCATTAGACCGTGGTAGGTACACAGCATTTCATCCAACATCAACTCCTGTAGTGCTACGTCGAGCTCATTTTAAACTAAACTGAACTTTTAAAGGGATGAAGCTATATAGGGTGTATAACTCCATCCCTCTTATTCCGCACATTGACATTTTAACACATCATAGTAAGTCTCCCGTCCGTCTCTTACCGTCCGTAGTCACTGCAGTGACTGCAGTGCAGTCCCATAACTAAGGGGGGCTACACACATACCTGTGACGTTAAGTCCATGATGCAATCGCACAATGCTTCCGGCAGCGGTGTGAACTGGCCTTGATACGCCGGTGTTACTATGCAGTCCTCGATGTCACCTGATGACAATAGATAGAAAAAAGGTTAAATTATTGATTCTGATAGCAATAATAGATATATGAAGCATTCAGAGCCAGAGTGGCCTAACTATTTTTTTCAATACTGTATTTGTATTTGAAAAAAATATTTAAATAGAATCAGTGTTGAAAATATTACACATACAGCTTATTTATTATTATCAAAGGTTGACTGGTAGCACGCAAAGGACCGGTCGTTATGGCGACACTTGGAGGAGGCCTATGTCCAACAGTGGATGTCTTTCTGCTAAAATATAATGATGATGTTGACTGGTAGAGAATGCCTTGTTGCATAAGTCCACGTCCGCTTAAGTAACCACTGCTGTCGGCCGGTTATAATGTTCCCACTGCTGGGACTCAGGCCTCCTTTCTAGAAGAGGGAATGGGCCATAATCCACCACGCAGGCCCAGTGCAGGTTGGTGGATGTCACATGTTTTCGAATAAAACCACTGCTGTATATGAAGTTTAAATACAGAAATAAATGCAGTATAATTTTTTTTTTATTAATAATTTTAAAATTAAAAAAAAAGTTTCTTACTATCGTAAATCAAAGTTGCAATATCAAAAATACTACTAAGTACTTCTACTGTGAATTCCCATAAACAGGACCCACTAACACGTATTTTTCACACGCAATCCACCCCAGCTCATTACCTTAGAAAAATATCTAGATATCTAAAACACAATTAAAGCTGGAGTATCTAGCGCAACATAAATTGCGTTGACACTACCCAGGGGAAGTGGGGAATGTCCTCGGGCAACGTTTGTTGGACCTGTTCCAAATAGCCCGAGTTGAGAGAGGATAGCGGGGCTATTTCGTTGTTTGTGCTTGCGTTTTGAGAGTTTATGGATTGGTGACTTTCGTTTGCGAATGAGGTTGCGCGTTTATAGCGGTCAATGTGAAACGCTCAATGCGTTTGACTCTTTCATGCAAATTTTATAAATTTATCGTTACACATTTGAATGCGCTCAGAAAGGTAAAAGTAACCAAAACTGTGGATTTGTTCGAAAGAATCATCGCAGCAAACGTAAAGGGCTACTAAAGGAATACGGGTGGTTAAAACTAACCCTTGTCAGAAAAAGGGGTAAGGTTACCCTTTGAATTCGTTTCCATAATTCAGTATAGAGTACATAAGCTTTGCTGTTGAAGCTGATCGTCCCTTTCATTGTAACTTCGTTACTTTTTTTTGAGGGAAATCATCAAATAAGTTCTCCCGCTCTGGGCAGAGCTAGAGGAAGTGTCAGACTTTCACTGACTAAAACCTACCCGTCTTCCTTCAGTGGACTTTTGCGTTCCAAGGCTGCGGTATCTCTTTCGAAATATCCCGCAGCCTTAACGTACTTACTTAAGATACCATCGTACCCAGATTGGTTTAAACTATGCACAAATCAATTTCATACCAGAAGTAGCTATTGATAGACCCGAATATTTTTCAACCACGCAAATCCTAAAGTGTAAAAACCTCCTTATCAACGACGAAGTGCCAATAACTCCTAACTTTCGAAGTCAAAAATTTCCTGTCCCAAAAACGTTAGGAGATAATACCATAAATTGACACGTTGGTTTAGTTAGGAGGTGTTTTCACAATATATTTGATGCAATGCAGTTGCGACCAAATATCTGCTTCGGAGATTTCACTAAAATATGCGGAAACACACATTTAGATTATAGAATAGAATAAAACTTTATTGTACACCAAATAGTAACAAAATTTTTTAAACTAACTTAATCTATGGGTACAATGGCGGTCTTATGGCTAACAGTGATATCTACCAGACAACCTTAGGATGGACTGTAAGAACTTAACCTAAAAAAGGGACTATGGTGCACTGCAAATTAAATTTAATTAAATTAAAAATATATATTAGACTATACATAGATATAAAATAAAAAAGTGCTAAAAAGTAATTTTCTCGAAAAAAATACAGTTAGAAGGTATTAGTAGATACTTCATCGTCATTACGTTACAATGTATCCAAGCTAACTTCAAGAACACCGCTAAAAATACATGCCTTGTACTAAAACAAAATGCACCAAACGGACACAGCCAGTAAAAATGTCCGCAGTATACGCAACGCGAGCCAGCGCGGTAATATCCGCGATGATATTTATATGTCGCATTTGGGTAAAACCAGGGATTCAAAAGACAGACAGTTCCGGGTGACATAATGTTGTGAAGGTAACAAATTGTGAGACGAAATATCCCTGTTTTGTGTCAGGAAGGAAACATTTTATGCTGGAGTTATTCTGGATTTGCGTTTGTAAAAGATTCAGTTGTTTCTTATGCTATAAATGAATATTTTGCATATGCAGGTGGTTTATGTGGAATTAGTCCGATAAAATATCTTACAGGCCTTTTACTTTCAGCTCCAGTGAAGAAATAAGGTTGGTCAAAAAGAGCAACCCTTATTTGCATCTTGTGTTACTGTATTTCAATAATTCTTACATCAACACAATCATCGTAGCTTTCAAGTTTTTGAATCATTGCAGCTACGGCCAAATGAATTTGTTTGACTTGATACTGAATAGATTTATTCTAGGCAAGCATGCTCAAAGAACAATTTAAATAATACAACGGTGGACCATGTCCTTTATAAGGACATAGCATAATATATTTTATTTAGGATAGAATTATCCTGGGAGTATATTCCCTTTGGATAATCTCAGACTTGCACGCGGACAAAGCAACTGGCTGTATAGTTTTTATATATGACGTATACACAATACTAGGGAATCAGAGTTGTCGAGAAGTCATAGAATTGTGATTTAAAACATAATTTCACGGCGCCTCAATTTCTGAAGCGCTTATCTCTGCTCACAGACTGCGCTCGCCGCGCGCGGCACGACGAAACAATAGTGACGGTAGATAGATATACTAGGCTACCATATTGTAGAAGAGTTAGTTTTGGTTATAATTTAAATAAATAGAGGCTTAGTTTACAGTGATGCTGGCAGGGGTGGTGTGAATTACTATAAATGAAAACTAACATTAAATTATATTGAGCCAGTTGACAATGACAACATGCTTATTGCAAGCTTTTATTTAACTCACAATGTTGTACCTATATATTTATTGAAGAAGAATATTGTAAATGGATTTTGGAACAGTTACCCCTAACCGATGGAACTGAAATTTGGAATGCCTATGTAACTTGGATGACAATGCATTAATATGGTATCATAGAGCTGGTCTGATGGAGTCGAATAGTGGTCAAAGGAATTACTGCATGCAACAAGAAAACTCCATTGTGGTTGAGCTCTTTAAATTTGTTTTGATGAGTAGATCATCATCAAAATCATTTTGTTGACATTTTATTTTTCAGTGAATTTTATTTAGGAAAACGGAACAAAGAGAGAGTTACTTCGGTTGCTATTCCTATAATATTGATTTAAATCACAATTATTATGAGCATGGAACTAATACTCCCATAAATGTTAATTACCATAGCTTAACATGAGCTCCCACACATCACAATTAACGATCATCAAGGGATGAAGCTATAATCGCTACATTTGGCTCACAATCCGCGGATCCAACATCGAAATAATCACATTATCCGGATCACAAAGGCGTGAAATGGCACTTTATTATAAAATGGAGCTGACAGCTGCATGCTCGTTATGCACGTACAGCATTTTAACTTTTGATAGTTTGAAGTACAACACGCTTTTTTTTCGAAATTCGGCCATATTTACTCGTATCGTAAATGTGTCAAATTCAGGGCTGCCGTGAGCGGATTTGCCAAAAATATTACAAAGTTTGAAGGTTTGTGTGGTTCGATGTTTGTACTCCTTTACGCTGAAACTATTGAATTTGGCACATGGGTAGACCATGTTCTAGAATATCATATAGGATTCTTTTGATCCTGGGAGTATGTTTCCTTGGGATAATTTTGTGCTATCATGCGGGAGAAGCCGCTGGTAGCATCTAGTCAATAATAATTTGCAGGTCAAGAGTTAAGCTATAGCTTGCCTCGCAAAACTGCCGAAAATCGCTTGAAAAGTAGTGTGAATATTCATGCTTCAAATTTGTATTTATTTATATGAGGCCCATTAAGTTTCTTAATTCCCTTTTAAGGTTATTAGTAAAATACTTATACTGGACCCAAAGGGCAATGGAAAAGGCTATGCTCGGAGTTTCCTTGCGTGATCGTATAAGGAATGAAGATATCCGCAGGAGAACCAAGGTCGCCGACATAACCCGAAGAATCGCCAAACTTAAGTGGCAGTGGGCAGGGTACATTGTTCGTAGAACGGATGGTCGATGGGGCCGAAAGGTTCTAGAGTGGCGACCGCACACTGGAAAATGCAGCGTTGGAAGGCCAGGTCGACCGAAGACCTGGTGAGAGTCGCGGGAATGCGGTGGATGTGTGACGCACAGGACCGTTCGTTGTGGCGATACTTGGGGGAGCTCTATGTCCAGCAGCGGACGTCCTTCGGCTGTAATGATGATGATGATATATACTGTCATTCAAGGGTGTTAAATTGATTATTAATATTTTCATATAATTTGCGTAACAGCGTGGACGGTTCGGTTGTCGATAGAAATAAAGAATGACCTATAAGTTATCATAGTTTTTAAGGTCTGTATATGAGTTTAAAAAATCACCTTACGCTTACTTAGCTCTGGTTTGGGTCTGCAACCAGCTTTAGTAAACATCTTCATTTTTATCATTATCTTATTATTTACTAGCTTTTGCCTGTGGCTTTGCTCCCGTCAACTGACTACTATATTCTACTCGACCCAACTCTAACCTACTCCACCCTACTTTGCCCTACTCTACCCCACTTTATCCTACTCTACCTTATTCTGCCCTACTCTACCCTACTCGATAAAAAGTCCTATGTCCGTCTCCTGGTTCTAAGCTACCTCCCCACCAATTTTCAGCCAAATCGGTTCAGTCGTTCTTGAGTTATAAATAGTGTAACTAACACGACTTTCTATTATATATATAGATATATATCCTTTCCTGTTTCATCATCTTGCAAGTCTTCATTCTCAAACCACTTTTGGAACTAAGTAGCATCATCAACAGCACAAATATTTATTTTAATACCTAACCCTCTACAATTACTTGTATCATCAATCTTGCTAATTGTTTACGTATCGTTTGTATAAGTGGTATGTTAATGCATTGTTTGTTTGTTTAGTTAACAGAGGTGTACTGAAGGAAGCGGACGTATTGTAGCTAATGTTCCATGCTATGCATCTTGGTAAGTGATATCACTCTAATATTATGAAGGCGAAAGTTTCTGTGTATGTTTGTTGTTTCAGCGCTCTCGAACGGCTAAACGGATTTGGCATACGGGTAGACCATGGAACAATAATAATATTCCACAACGCCATCTAGTCCCAAACTAAGCAGAGCTTGTGGTATGACAACTGATAAACATACCTACTTATATATTTCTAAATACATACAATATACATATTATAGATACATTACACCCAGACACGAATCATGCTCATTACACTAACATTTGTCCTGGGTAGGAATCGAAACCACGACCTGCGGCGTAGCAGTCAGGGCCGCTGACCACTAGACCAACAGGCCAGTCAATAATAATAAAATATGAACAGGAATAGTATATATGACACTTATTATCCCGGAATTAGGTTTCCTTGGGACAATTTTCCACTTTCACGTGGATGAAGCCACTGACAGCAACTCGTTAGTCCATTTTATTTGGTTTGGACATAGATGAGTGACAGGGCAGAATGGAAGAAAAAAAATATTGCGCCGACCCCAAATAACACGGGACAAGGGCAGGAAGATGATGATGATGATAGATATTTGTCACAGAGTTTGATAAACTGTGTTGCAAAGTTCTTGGGAAACGATGTAAGCGACCAATCACTCGTATGACATTTCTTATTTTCTTTTTTCTCTTTCGTATTGCCAAGTGTGCATTCAGGGAAAACTTTTCAGTCTTTCGTATTTTATATAATAAGTTGGCTGGAACAATTTACCTGCTGCAGTCTTCCCGTTCGTAAACTAGTGCGTTTCACCATCAACGATTGCGTCACTGCTTACCATCAGGTGGGATCGCATTCAAGCACTAGTTTATATCTTTATAAAAGGGCGTCTTTTCAGCTTGAGTCTTCACCTAGACTTTTAGCGAATAGGACCGCCAATTGTTACGCCCCATTAATTTTAAGCTCCTACTTTATTTGTTTATGGTGTACAATAAACAGTTTATCTAGACAGCTATAGTTTTACAGTTTTCAGCAATACAATTAGAAGAATAGGTTATGCTGTTCTTAATCATCTTGCAATACATTCCATCTCCTAACATCCACACTAAAAAAGGCGGTGACTCATTCTGGTTAAACCACACGGCACATTTCTTTACAGGCTCCCGTGCCCGATTCCCCTCGTTATTTTTCTCGCCTCACACACGGGCAGTTACGCCATCACCGCCAGTTTGCACATAATATGAAAAACAAAAGACTTGAGAGCACTAGGGTAACCTAAATTCTGTTTGTACGAGGACACGGCTGTCCGTAAAATTGTGTCAAGTAGGACACCCTGGCGGTTAATTGATATTGCGTTACGATATTAAAGGCAGGTTTCTGAATTTATTTATTTCTGAATTTATTTATGCACACAAAAGTACAGAGGTGGGCTTAATGCCTTAGGCATTTTCTACCAGTCAGCCTTTGGGTAACGCAGAGAAAAATAGTGGCAGGTGCAATAAAAGAGAGAGAGAAAAAGGCGAATACAAGAATAGATATACTAATAAATCATAGATATATAATACAGTTATAACAATATATACTCAAATTAATAAACTACATACCTATAATAAAATAGTCAAACAGTTGGTCCAAATCGACAATTGGAAAACATTAACGCTGTGATGATGCTAACTGCCAACTTCAATTCTTCCAATTGAGTATTTTGAGATAAGACCGTCTTAAACCCTGCTTGAATGCCAAATTTAGACCGAATTTCAGGTTAAAGCAGAGTTTGAGAAAAACTCAACTTCAGATGCTTAAATTAGAAATCAGGAGTTGATCATACTCCTTATGGGACTATGAAAGAGGTTTTTTTTACATTGGAATATCGTATTTAGAATTTACTTTTGAGCTTCTGCTGTCTAAATTGTTTCTTTTCTGTGTTGTACTTTGGTTTTGGTATGTCGAAGTTTTCAGCTGAGAATTAGAAGTGTAGATACAGTTTTGAAAAAAATTCTGTCAACATTCGGCATTACAAGTAAAATACTCGTGACAGAATGGTAGTGATGATGAACTTTTTTTTTTACGTGGGATAAATCATCAAATAACTTCTGCTCTAGGTGGAGCGCAAGGAAATGTCAGACTTTTACTGACTAAAATGTACAGCGTTATTTTTTAAAAAGGGCAACTCTTTTTGTGAGAGCTACGGTAACTAACGATGAACTTTCTGAAGTTCTCTTAATTGTAATGATTTGATATTTATCAAAGTGTATTTATTAATTTATAATTTTAGCATTTATATGTATTTTATTATTACAAGCAACTTATCGTAGGTAACGCTATTTAATTCTATTTTCAAAAGTCAAAGTAAAAAGTTTTTATTTCACATAGGCCTACATGGGCACTTATAAAACGTCAGAAGCTAGTGCACGGTTCCAAATGAGTCGTTTACTATGGAGAAGAACCGGCAAGAAACTCCATGGTTACTCTTTTAAAAAAAGTGGCTGTTTACAATATTTTCATATGATAATATTATATATATAGTATTAATAGATATTATGTATATATAGTATTAATAGATATTATGTAAGAATTATCTTAATATAATTAATGGATATATATTTGAAATATCTATTATTTTTTTATCGTGTACACCCACCACAGTGTAGTCCTTTTTTAACCCAAAGGTTGATTGGTAGAGTGTATATATGTATATGTAATATACACCACTATTGTAAAAGTGTACATGAAGTTTAAATAAATAAATTAACTACCCATTACATTTTGCCTACTGTCTAAAACCCACAAACATATCGTACACATACGTTCAAATTAACAGTGTTTACAATTTGAGAATACATTTCGATAAAGATGGTCATAAGTAGGAGTTGTGTCGAATACCATTAGTTACATGTTCTTACTGGCATGTGGGTAGGGGCCAAGGTTGGGAAGTGCATTACAAAGGCTTTGTTTGACTCATGAGGTTTTTTGCGCTCAAGGTTATTAGGTTCTAGGGTTTTTTAGGGTTCCGTACCTCAAAAGGAAAAAACGGAACCCTTACAGGATCACTTAGTTGTCCTTCCGTCTGTCTGTCTGTCAAGACCCTTTATCTAAAGAAGACGTAGAGGTATCGAGTTGAAATTAAAACCATATACCCAAGTCTGCAGTCTCTCGAAGCTTTGAAAAAATCAAACTTCTAAGTTCGGAAAAAAAGATACGGCCGTTTATGTGTGTAAAAAACGTATATTTCGACAATCTCAAGGGAATCAAAATTTATAGGGTACTTCCCCTTGACCTAGAATCCTCAAATTTAGCATGATGCAAGGTCTTACAGCACAAGTATAGAAAAAAATCTGAAAACTGAAAATTTGTAGTTACGTCACAAAAAAAAAACATTTTTTGCGATTCGGAACAATCTTCGTAACTCGATTCGGGAATTGTACTGTTGCTCGCGTTTATTCATTACAAACAAAAATACATATGTTTTCTCTTTATAATATAGATTTGTAACGTTAGATTCGAAGATTATGGCATGCAATAACAATTTCTGATTAGTCAACATTAATAAATATGACGTTTTAAGTGAGAATTTGACAATGATAAATTTTGATGCGTTAAATAATAATTTCTCATCGGTGAGTTACAACATTGGGTAGAAATCAGGTAGCCTGCTGAACCAAGGTGTTGCAAATACGAAGAAGTACCAACAAGACTTAAGGCGTATGATCCCATGAACATCTGGCCGGAGTTAAATGCACAGATAGGTACTCGTACTGTCGCCTGCGCCCGCATAGCGCCCTGCTGACATTTGAAACAATTTTCTTTGCAAAATATTGATTGATTTACATTCTGAAGATCACTTAACCAGCTATTTTTTTGTGTAAACAAATTTCTAATGAACAAAGCCGTTAGCTAAAGGAGTAGGGAAAACAAGCGAAAAAATATCATGCCGTTAAAATTTTTTTTTTTGGGAAAAGTATTAGTCATACGAAAAAATCATATGTTTGATAATATTGTAAATTAATCTATAATAAACATTTTTTTTTTCAAACCTATCCTAGGAGTAGGCTTCAGAAAGGCACTGTTTTATGGCACTGCTCGGGACCTAGGGCCTTAAAAGAGACAGAAAATATCTGTCAGTGAAGCAACAAGCTATTAACTCAGTATTATGCATTGTCTCCAATTTTAGGATTCCGTTTCAAGAATGCTTTTCAAACGTTACTGACGTTCAAAAATATAGTGAGGGAGAATTAGCAGCTATCATTTTTAATTTCTCATCTCCTTTCTCAATGATATATTTGATATTTATTGATTTACACTGATCGCTCTAAATCTATTTCATTTCGTTCAGTCCATCCAAAGGTTGTCTGTAAGAGATTGCGTTGAGCGATAATACTGCCTATATACAATTATTTACATAAATGTTTGTCCTATGTTAATTTAAGGTGTACAATAAAGAACAATCTGAAAATAGTTCACTTGGGAAAGCGCACAGTTTTGACTTGAAAGATTGTAGTGCGTAGCCCAAAAAAACTAAGTAATGATTCATTTTCTAACAAAATCAATAAGATAAATATTAAGTTGGTTTAATTGTGATACACATATAATGTGATACATGTTTAAATAACTGCAATGGTCATACAAAGTCTTAAACCTGTAAAACCTTCTTTTGTCGTAATTATCGATCCTTATCTCTCATTCCCTTCCTGCATAATTGAATATCAAGCGAATAAATTTTAGCTTTTTTGGTCCTCATGAACACAGGATCGTGTACGATACTTAAAGAATCATTTACCAAAAGTGGTTCTCGAAAATTCTTATTGGACATTCGTTATCACGTTTCTGGGTTTTGAATCGCGAGTAATGCATTTTAATTTGCAAATTATAAATTTAGGGTTTCCAAAAGTTCATGGTTTGGAACTAAATGAAATATTAATCCTTATTCCTTAAATTGTCGACAAACTTGAAACTTGCAAACGTCACATGCAATTTTGTTAACACATAAGCACATCAAAACATAAATAGAATCATTATTTAAATTTATGTTTTATTTTTAATAGTTTTTATTTTTTAGATTTTATCATAAATGTATTTTAAGCTTTATGTATAACAGTTGATAGCTGCACTGTCGCATTAGGTTAAGGCCTGTAAAGATAGTTGTAAAAAAGATAAATAAATAAATAAGTTTAACCTAGTACTTAACCATAATTGAGACTTTACATAATCTGCCTGCGGAACTCAGCCATTTAGTTTGCGCTCGACCCGTTCCCGCCACGTGGGTAGTCCTCGATACCTCGTAAATACCACACTTTATTGCTGGCCTCGTTGCGAAAAAAATAAATAAAAAATGTTATTGTGCCTCTTTCTGTGGCCGCCAGTGGAATGTTTATACCTTGCACCTTTTAGTGCGTAAGTATTACGACTTTTAGTGAACCAACTGGTTACTGAGATTGCGTTAAAAATTAATGTTTCTAATTTTAAATGGTTCTTTCTTTTTTACCGATCTTTTAGATTTTTGACTGCTGATTTGACATGTACCTACGTAGGTTTCCCTGAGCGATAGGATAGGTGAAGAGGGAAAGGGAAGCCAAAGAAAAAATAAATGGATTTGAACATGGATGAAAAGCGAATCAGTGATTACGGTAGATGAACGAAATGGGAGAAGATAATGCGTTGTGTTGATCTTACGTGAGATTCTAAGTAACATGGATTAATAGCAGGAAGAGGAAGAGGATGCCCGAAGCTACTTCAGCGAAGCTCGAAGCAGTAAGGACCAAGCCCGAGTCGACGGGTGGTATTTCATGTGCGCCAATGCCTGCAACTGCGGGATTGATCGAAAGAGTTACCAACGCAAAGGGCAACTGAAGGAGCAAAGGTAGGTTTTAGTCAGTAAAAAATAGACTTTACCTTTCACTGCACCCAGAAGGGAAGAAGTTATTTGTCCTTAAAAACAAGTCATATTGTAGGACCATTTTTCTCCTCCTGAGATTTTAAAACCAACGAAAAAAAACGAGACACCTCTTAAATGACAATGTTGAAGTACCGCTCACATTGAATGAACCAAAAGACCTTGAGCTGCATCCATTCAATCACAAACACGGGCTATAAAAACTCACAGAACATGTACCCTACCAATAAGAGAATCAATCAATAATTACTTTCGGCCTATATCCCTCTCAAATTGACAAACCATCTCTCCCAGCCTCCTTACAATTGACAGCTACAATTTGCCAGTCATTAAAAATTAATTTCGTTCCATTCAACTTTTTATGTATGTCATTACAAGACGAAATAAAGAAATGCCCAAGTCTGGCCAAGGCTGGCTTGTGCCACGTTAATGATACAATGGTTCATTATTATTACATTATTAACGCAATTGCGTATATTATTATTATTAATGTAAGGATTGGGATTGAAGCTGTTGACATATCAAGGGCGTTTATGAGTAATCGGTTGACCTGCATTTAAGCTGTCAGCCTTATGATGTTCTGATGCTGGCACTCAAACCTCCTCTCTAGGAGAGAGAATGGCCGTAATCCACAACTCGAGCTCAGCGTGGGTTGGTGGAAGGCACATGACTTCGAATTTTTGATTCTATAGGATATGACGGTTTCCTTACGATATTTTGTCATTCAATTTTGAGAGTAGTGGTGGTAAAATAAACTGTACAAAGTAAGGCGCTTGCCTGGGTTTGGACCCACGATGATCAACTCGTAAGTCGAGGCCGTTACCACTGGCCCACCAGAACGCTCCACTACTGGACTACCACAGATCTCTAAAGCGTGTTCGTGGCTAGCTCTAATAATTTGGGTACCCGCGTTAAGTCATTTCTATTTAAATATTCGGACTTAAAGTAGTTGATCAAATGATACACTGACGACAATCTGTGCTGCACTGTCAACAAACTGAACTGCACTGTCGACAAAATGTGCTGCAGTTTGGCAAAATATTTATGTTCAATGAATTATATCTAATGGAATTTTGATCCATATTCAATCCATAGCTCGAGAATATGCATAAATACATTTTGGTGTCAAATATAGATTGTTAAAACCTAATCAAATTAATTCCCTGTAGAGTTAACACTTGGATTAAATCTTCAATAAACTATTACAATCTGTCTTAAGACAAATGAACAGCTATAATCAAATGCGGTACATACAAACGTTTGTAGAAACCAAAAACGATTTGTTTAGCAATCGATAATGATTAATTCTATACCAAATGTTGAGATGCTCCAATGATAATTCATTTTAATAGTAACTTAGAATCAATTCGTATTGATATACCCACTGAAATTGATTTAAAGTTTCTATTGAGTAATTCTTTTTTCGTAACAAAGTTGGTCCGATTATTTAGATATTAATGCTTTTTTGTTCAGAAGTTGGCAAATTATAGCTGAAATAGATCGGTGTCTACGCTTGCATGGACCAGATGTTAATATAATTCTGTCGCAAGATCATTAAATTATTACGGACAGTGATCATGATCTTAAAATTTAAGACCATATTTTATGACCTGTAATAATTAAAGTGCTTTTGGTAGGGCTTTATTGTGCTTTAACAAAGCTAAAATCGAAGTGTAATATATTATTTTATGTAACTTAGTTTATGTCGTTTAGTACCGTAATATAAATTATTGCTTTAGTAATTTTGTTTGGCTCTTAAAAAATATCTCACTTTATGAAATTGTAAGCAGACGTCGCATTAGTTTTATAATTTAAATGTGACAAGTTAAATAAAATACTGCTGCTGAAAAAATGCGTCCAACATGTAGAAAAAAATGAGAGTTGCCATATAAAATACTAGTTAAACGTAAATATTAGTGTTGCTAATAATAAAACTGTAATTATGCAGCAAGCAGATTTTTTTTTTCGTTTTTTTTTCACCTTGTCAAAATTCTTATTGTAGTAACTCACGCAATTTGAACGAAGTGAAATGAAGGGCTTGATCATATGAAAGAACTAATAACCCCAGTCCTAATTCCCATACCCTGAGGCCCTACCATGAGCTCTTAGCACGAACCTAAATTGAACTGTATAGGGATGGATACTACTGATGACTATATATGTTGTATAGCTCCATCCCTATTTCTTGCTCGCACGACTGATATTTTTTTTTCGTTTGGCCTACTTTCTTTAGACCTATCATTGAAATCCTACATCAATGATATGGCCAAACGAGGATTGACATATCATCAAATGTTAACGTTTAAACGATCTAGCCAGTTTTAGTTGGCCATATTATGAAGTGATTCATTCTCAGATTTGGCCACGACATATACAGTACACTTTAGGCCAAATAAAAGTACACAACCACAATTAACAATAATGAAGTGTTAGCATGCAAAGTGGTGTTTAACACTTGAACTGCTGTAAACCATGGCGTCAGGCATTACCATGATATTATGGTGTTACTTCGTGGGTGTGAGACTAGAAATTGTTTTGAATATTTATGTACTATTGACAGGCAAATGATAATGATAAAGTATCGCCTTTAATTATAATTTGAAGATGTTTCGTGTGAATTGTTTGGAGATTTGGTAATCTTTACTTAGGTAGGTAGGTACTGTTTGATTGTGATTTTGTAAAGTTTTGTTTACCTATAATTGAGAAATAAATGCCTTGTTAATTTATACACCCTATTTTTTAATTAGTACAAAAAAATGGGGCTCTATCCGTACCCGTTACTGATCATATTGGTCAAAAATGATGTATGTAGTCAAAAGTAAAATAAAAACGAAATCCCTAAATTGTCCACTAAAATTTGTCATAATTGGTAAATTCATAATTGAATCAATTATTCATAACAATTGCTACTAGACAATACTACGCGCAGTGTTATTCCATTGTTCCATAAATTTAGTGATATTTTGGGATATAAACAAACTTAATAACTTTGCTGTTTATGAATATTATTTATTGAGACTTTACATAAACTCGTTAAAAAATAAAAAGCCAGTTGTGACATTTGAGAAAAACCCTAGATTATAACTTGGAACGAAACTGCAAGAAACAATAAAATAATAAATTAGGGGTCCGGTGTAGTAGTAGCTGTTTCAGTTATTTTAGTAGTATCAGTACACTACACCGGACAAGCCACTAGGTAGTCAAAATACAAATGTCAAAACGGGCCTTTTATTTTTTGACAACTTTATAATACTTTTTATTCCAAGAATATGTTTCCTTGGGATAATTTTCTACTAGTATGTAGGCGATGCCACTGGCAAAAGCCAGTGTGTATATAAACAGAAAAAGGTGTTAACTGTAAATGATTGACAATCAGTCGGGATTTCACAACATCCACGCCTGATTGAAATCAAATCCAGCCCTGCACATAAGCCTTTAATTTTTTTACATGCAATGCATGAATTAATAATCCTTTTGTCTTGGTGGATAACTGTTGTTAATCAAACCCTTAAAAATACACTAATTTAGGTATAAGCGGAACTGGGCTGTAAGATTGTTTGAAACATAAAGGGCAAATAAAGGAACATAGGTGGGCAGAGCAGTGTGGCCGAGTGGTAACGGCCCCGACTTACGAGTGGTAGGTCGCAGGTTCAAACCCAGCCAAGCGCATTACTTTGTGTAATTTATTTTATCACCACTGCTCTCAAAACGGTGAAGGAAAACATCGTGAGGAAACCGGCATGTCCTAGAACCAAAAAATTCGAAGACATGTGACATTCACCAACCCGAAAAGGACCCGCGTGGTGTATTACGGCCCATTCCCTCTCTAGAGAGGAGGCCTGAGTCCCAGCAGTAGGAACACTAAAAGGCTGATTATGCTGTGTTATATGCTAGGTGGGTTTTCAATCAGTTAAAGTCTGACACTATCTCCCGCTCCAACCAGAGCGGCAGAGGTTACAATGAAGATTCCACACCCTAAAAAAGAGGTATAAGTGGAGTTAACATATTAAAAGCTACCGGTTTTCTAAAATAAACCCCAATATCTTTGACATTTACTTTTTCATGTGAAAAGTTTCCGCTCCCCTTCAAAGTATCCTTTAAAGTGTTATCAATTTCCACCTGATTACGTCCATTCACATCGTTGGATCCCAAAATCGCCTATAATGACGCCACGTTAAAATATCGAAGGGGAAAAAGTGAAATCTTGCATTAATTTGTAACATTTAACTGAAACTGATGTTAAAACATCTGATCTCGAATTAAAGACGATATATTTATGTACCTATTAACGTCCTTGCTAAATGAGTTAGCAAGGTAGAAAGGCTTATAGCTCTACTCTGACTAATAACTTTTGGAAGAGAGAGAAAAACGAGAGTAATAAATTGTTTTTCTTTCTTTCTTTTCTTTCTTTCTTTTCTAGATGTTTGGAATGCCGTTAGAGAGTACCTATGATCAACCTCAAATCTACCTGTGATCAATAGTGAACTGCTGAGCATTTTCTGCATGCTGTGCATAGGTAGCCCTATCCAAGGGTTTATTTAGTAATGCTAGCGAAGAAGGAGGCCGAACGCGTGAGGGAACGAATGTCCTTACAACCCAGCCGCCGATATTCTGACTCGGGGTCAGAATCTCATACCAGCCACGGTAGACGCGGGCTTGCGGACGTCGAGCAATGGGTAGCTTGCCGTCCGGCCGTCCGGTAACTGACCGGACCGAGCCCAGACGTCAGCAGTGCGAAGTGATCCTCAAAGAGGAGTCAGCATACCGTAGGGGCCCAGCAGGGCCGGTGCCCGCTAGCTAGGACCGCGGGGAATTTCTGAAAAGGAAACCCGTAGTCCTAGAATGCAAAGGGTAACTGAAGGACACATGTGTGGTTTTAGTCAGTAAAAGTCTGACACGCCCTCCCGCACCGCCCAGAGCGGGAGAAGTTATAAAAAGGGCTTATGGAAATACCAGCGGCTTCAGCCGCGTGAAAGTATATAATATGTTACTCTGATAAAGTAGTATTCTACTGGAGATAGAATTTTTAAAATTGGTCTAGTAGTTTTTGAGCTTATTCCATATAAATAAATATATAAATGTTTTCTCTTTATAATATACTCGTAAGTAAAAATGAGCAGTGGTGGCCGAGTGGTAACGGCCCCGACATACGAGTTGTAGGTTGCGGGTTCAAACCCAGCTAGGCGCATTATTTTGTGTAATTTATTTCATCACCACTGCTCTCAAAACGGTGAAGGAAAACGTCGTGAGGAAACCAGCATGTCCTAAAACCAACAATTCGAAGACATGTGACATTCACGAAACCGCACTGGGTCCGCGTAGTGGATTACGGCCCATTCCCTCTCCTAGAGAGGAGGCCTGAATCCCAACAGTGGAAACATTATAAGGCCCACTATGCCATGCTATGCTAAAGAAGTAAAGATAACCAAAAACAAATACTTCTTTAACCCAACAAAATAGCCTGTTACTAGAAAAAGGCTCCATAACTTCTAAACAGTAACGATACCAACTTTCAAAAATAATTCGCAGTTAATTAGTATCCAGAATATAAAGACGTCAACCAACTTATAAACTGTGCAATGCTGTTAGGTTGGTACGCCATGCACGCCAACTGTTCCAAGTAATAAAGTTAAAACTTACATTAATCTGCATTCCTATTTGCAGACTAGTTTTGTTCACGAAGTAATTATTTCAGTTATAGAATGCTTGTTCACGCAAGTGGAGTGAGCGGGGAATAATTGGATTGGCAACTTTTTAGCTGTGTTTTGATATAGAGGCACACAAATAGAAGGGCTTAAGATTTATGGTAGATACCTTGGTAATTCGAGGTTCCTTTGTCAACAATATGATTAGTTTAGTTAAGGATTGTAAATGATAAAGCTAATCTATCATCGTACCATATAAGGGTGTTTTTAATATCGTGCGGTTTTGATCACGCATGCGGGATTGCTCCGCACGCGTAGCCCCCGCAAATATCCATTTCATACAAGTATTTATTGTAATGCGTGGAATACGCACGCGGGACGCGTTTTTTTGCATTTTGAAATTTTCTGCATGCGGGGCAATCCCGCATGCGTGATGAAATCCGCAAGATATTAAAAACACCCTAAGGCAGGCGTAAAATATTTCATCATCACTGCTATGAAAACGATGATGGATATAACATTGTAAGGCAACCTGCATGTCCTAGAACCAAAAAGTCTAAGACATGTAAATATCTACCAATCGCACAGAGAGGATATCTGTGGCCCTACCACGAGCTCTCAATTTGACAATCTTAACTGAACTGTTAGGGTGTTTTTAATATCGTGGGAATTTCATCACGTATGCGGGATTGCTCCGCACGCGTAGCCCCCGCAAATGTCCATTTCATACAAGTATTTATTGTAATGCGTGGAATATGCATGCGGGATGCGGGGCGTGATATCGGGCAGCAGCCCCGCATTAGGAGCTATTCCGCATGCGTGATGGAATCTGCACGATATTAAAAACACTTTTAAACGGATGGAGCTATTTAGGGTGTATAGCTCCATTCTTCTTTCTCGCTCACACGCCAGACATTTTAAGACTTCATGGTAAGACCCCTACTATTATTAAATACTTCTTTATTGCACACCTTAACTTATTACAGGATAGACATTTATAAAAAATAAGTGTACAATAGGCGGTCTTATTGCACAGGGCAATAATATTTGATATTGTCAAGTTTTACCATTGCTTAGAAGATTAAAAAAATTCATGAAAAATCTACTAAATCAATGAAACTGGTTATAATTCTACCCCTTTCTACTACAAAATAGAATAAATGCACCAAACAGTAAATGTCAAAACTAACTCCCAAGCCGCAGTGGTAGCTTATAAGCAAACTCTATCGCGTGATAGCTGTAGTAGAAATGTTAAGATGTTTTATTAGTCTAGACTGAAACTCGTACCTAGGTAATTAATAATAGAACACACAATGTTTGTTTTAAGGTTTAGTGATAACTAACAGCTGGCAGGTGAAAAGGTTAGCAAACAAAAGAAGGTGTTGAAAAAAGAACGCGCTAAAATGATTGAAGAGAGTTGTACGCGGGGTTTTTATAAAGAAGTTCAGTCAGTGGCTATTTTAATTATTCGCAAATTGTTTGTGGATATTATGATGTAAAATCAATGTGATGTTATCTCAAGTGTCTGCATAACTGGACAATATATGAAATCATTGAGACAAGCGAGATCTCGTTAAAATTTTATTGTAGTTTTACTACTACCGCAGTGAAATTTGCTGAGAAGGCTGACTCGATACATTTTTTGCTGCCAAATAGCAAAAGCATTAGGATGCAGGAGCATTAGGGTATAGATGTGTTACATACACATTCGAAAAGAAAACAAAGTTGCTGTATTATATATCAAAATCTAAATTAAATACTTTCTAAACTTAACACTGTTTGATTGGTTAAATGTTCTTGTGAAACCAAAATAAAAAACAAAAAACAAATAAAAATAATAGAAAGCGAGAGTCAGTTTAAAAGAGTTCCAAATCCAAATGTGTGTTTTAAATTGCGTCGGTTGAGGGTTCTATTTTCAAATATCTTTTATTTATTTATTTTACAATGATATGTGCACACAATTACACATATATACAGAAGATATAAAAAAAAAAATTGTACAGTAATTGTTTTTTTTTTTCTTGACCCGCTTCAATATCCGCGGCGCTTTAGTTCAAAATGAGATTAAAGATATTACCATAATTTGGAATCCTACAAAAGGATTAGTGATCTCAGTTCGATCTATTAGATAATGGGCATGCGGACGCTACTGTATTAGCTGAAAAAAAGTTTTCATCTTTGACTGGATCTACCAAGAACTGTGTATAAAATCGTGAGCAAAATCTACAACAGGCAACTTAAAAATACCGTTAAGGAAGGTGTAAAGGTTAGCGACCTCTGACTTTTAATTCCAGAGGTGCTAACAGGTAGTGCAAATACAAATTAACACTAATTGACAATAACATTAGTTCCATAACCCGCTGGTCATTATAAACACACTCGTAATGACGTATTTGCGTACAAATTACATAATATTTGCCGACTAATACTACATGACTAGCTTTTGCAGTAACGATTACTTGCTCCATCAGTTATTCATACAATTTAATCAGCAGATTATGCAATTATTTATGTGTTATAAACTTTGTTTATTTGTAATCTACGCCAGTGTTTGTGTTAACTTTGATTCAATGGATTATAGCCTCTTCAATTATGTTACGTGGGGAATAAAAGGTCGTTTTGCCGGTAGTTCGCGTTTTAAGAGCTTTTTGATGGATGTGTCAAGCTTATACAGAAATAGAGTTCGAATTTAACTTGACTAAGTAGTTTCAAACCATTATAATATCATGATTTGTTTAGTTTTAAACTAGCTGCCTCATAAAGTTCTATTTATAAATATTCGTATTCTTCATCATCTTTTTGTTTCATACCTGTATCACACTCTCTAACAAATATGATAATTTTATATTAAACCCTTCAACCCATATTACCCTTATTGCAAAAACCAACTAAATGCACCAACATCTATTGTATTATTATATTAAGTTATTACTATTATATTCAATCAAATTTGTAGGTTATTTACTTTTTGCCGAAGCTATCTTTGTAAATAAGTGTCGTAGCTAATAACCGGCTTTACCTGTAGATTCATCTTGATGAGACGAATAGATGAATGGATTTAACTTTAATTTGGGTAAAAATTGCAGATAGTTGGTTTTTGCAATAAGGGTACGTTAGAGTCTCTTTCCTATTTGTATCACAGTGACTGTAATAGTCTTTGATACCTATAACACAGTCTCAATCATACCTGTATCACAGTCTCTTTGTAACGTTCGAACGTAGGGACCGTTTCTCGTAGTGATTTATCAGAAGAAGGCTTCTGCTCAATTTATGTAGGCGTTTAACGATTTGATGAGATTATTTTATAGACCTTTATCTAATTTCAACAACCAATCGGTGGAATTGTTAATTTGAAGAGATAATCGGAGTAATTTGAAGTACTATCAATGGATTGCTCAACATTGATTGATCTCTAGTGCTATATGAATGGGCAATTGTGTGCCGTTCAATTTTATTATGATTTGACTACTAAAAATGAAGGGCTAGTTAAGTAAGTAAAGACCCTTGTTATAATCTCATAACGTTGATAAACGATTCATTTTTTAAACGATTTCAATTTTGGTTGTTTTGACAGGCCATCTAGGCGAGATTTAGATGCATACCATGAAGGCTGATTCGAGAAGGCACGGGGGAAGAATGTCTGAAAGAACTTGGGGCTAGCTTTCACTCAGTAGTGGGGTAGTAATGGCAAGGAAAAAATAATTATAAGGCATAAGCATAATCAGCCTAATAATGTTCCCACTGCTGGGATTCAGGCCTCACCTCTAGCAGAGAATAATCGACTTCGCATGGCCAGTTGGGGATTGTCAGAAATCTTTTAATTTTTGGTTCTAAGACATGGCAGTTTTCTATCGATTTTTACTTTCACCGTTTTGAGAGCAGTACTGATAAAATAAATTACACTAAGTAAAGGGCCTGCTTGAGTTAGAAGTCATATCATATAGCTCGTAAGAGAGGGCCACTGCTCTTGTCTGGTAATAAAGGTATATCTTAAATAGCAGCATTTTTACAACAAGCCTAATACTCTTCAAAGAAACAACAAATCCTCCAACTAATGTTCTTTCACCCGTAAACGCAAAGTTTCCAACAAGACAGAAACTCCTAAGTGATCTCCAGTTGAGGATACCACTATGCCAATACTAGCTGCGAGCAGGAATCCATTTGTAACGGAAAACTGCCAGCTCGAGAGCTGGGCTGTTTGCTTATGTCGAGGGGAGAGACGGGAGGGAGGGGAAATGTTTGTCGAAGAGTGCTTGATGCTTTAAAGTTTAGTTGGCGGTGATTTTGCTTGTTTAAGCCTGGAAAAGGATGTTTGTCGTGGAAGATGAGGATAGATAACATTGATAGAACAATTAGTTTGCGTGTAAGAATCGTGAATTCTGTAAAATCAGAACTGAGATGGCGGTCAAGCGCGAACCTATCAAGAATAAAAAAAAAAATGTTCTAGTGACAAAATCGTTTGGCAAAAAAAGGGAGGAAAAGAACTTACGGAGGTTATACAATAGTTTTTTTTTTGTATTCTTTTGTGTAATTACTTACACGGTTTAGGCATGAGGCTACCCATATATTTACTTATATAATAGATAATGATTAAAAAATACACCATACTTCCGAGATGTAAAGTATTCTATGTATGTGAGTGTGTGTGTTCTAAGATATGGTCTACCCGTATTTTACGTTTACGTTACTTTGACATTTAATCATGAAGAAGTATCAAACATACACACACAAATTTTCACCTTTATAATATTAGTGTGATAGTGTAGTGTGATTGATATCTGGCGCATTCAAAGCCAATAATGAGGTTTAATAATATTCCACAACTATCACACAACGCCGTCTAGTCCCAAGCTAAGCAGAGCTTGTGTTATGGGTACTAGACAACTGATAAACATACTTATATATTTCTAAATACATACCTACATATATATATAAATTACACCCGGACACAGAACAAATGATCATGCTCATCACACAAACATTTGTCCTGGGTGGGAATCGAACCCACGACCTCCGGCATAGCAGTCAGGGCCACTAACCACTAGACCAACAGGCCAGTCAATAATAATAAAATATGAACAGGAATATTCCACTAATTCTATTTTATTTATTATATTTTCCACTTTCACGTTGATGAAGCACTGACAGCAGCTCGTTAGTCCAGGTTTAGTTTGGGGCGGCGCTGGAAAAAAGTATCTGGACTTATTGGCGGTGTTTGCTTAGCTGCAAGACAGCAATAGCAAATTAAAAAAATAAACATTATAAAAATCCTGCGTATCATCTCCTACGTATTATGAAAGTCAATTCCTCATATCTCGTCCAATTTGCGTAATCCATCCGTCTGTACTTAAAACCGTCGTGTGTAAAACTTGAGACGTATTTTCTGCTCGTGACATTGAGTGAGAGCTCTGCTTCATGTCACGTTCATGGAGGAGGCTTTCGCTTTGTGTCTGAGTGATGACATATGTTTGACGATTTTCGGGAAGGACACATTTCTCGCAGAACAGATGGTCGATCGGGTTGAAAGAGATCGGGAAGGCGATCCCTTCCCGGTTCTTGAGGACTGATCGCGTACTGAAAGACGTAGCATTGGAAGGTCTCCCACAAGATGGACCGTTGAGGTCGTCAGGTGGTTACTCGCGGATTATTTTTCCTTAGTAGGTGCTGACGCGTGACCAGCCTAATACAATAAAAATAATAAATTGTGTGTGAGGACTGACCGCCGAATTTTTCTGTCCAAGTGCGAAATACTACATTGCAAGCATAAAGCGATTAGGAGCGGATTTTGGAGCATATTAAAAAGATACATTCTGTCGTAGTGTCAATGCTCAACATGATTCGCAATCGACATGTTAATAGTAAAGTTCATGAATTAAATTGAAGCACCCTTTTTTGCGTTGGGAAATCATCAAATGACTTATCTCGCTATATTGGTATGGAGTGAGAAGGCGTGTCAGAATTTTACTGACTGAAATCTACCTGTATTCCTTTAGTTTTACTGAAACCTCGCTGAAGCGCGCGCAACACTTTGCGCTGTTGACTCAGGCTCGGTTCTTTCCGGGCAGCCTTAGAAATCACTTCTTTATACTATTAGAAGGTTGCGTATGAGGAAATCATGTTTCTCATCTAAAAACTGTTATTACACTAAGTTTTCGTCTGGAGAAAGCTACCGAATCCGGCTCGAAGAACCATCAATAAAAACCAATGGTACTAAGACGAAGACAGTTTATCAAAATTCGGTCGAGACTCTATAAAAGCTCAGTACCGAAACCATAACGAGATTCAGAAAAGTGGGCTCATCTAACAACGCCATCTAGTAACCAAATTTAATACTATTTACTATAGTTTAATGAATATTAAACAAGATTTTAAATTACGTTTTCATATAAATCATTGGCGATTATAACTGTTATCTGTTAGGGAAAGATCAGTCGTCGCTTAAATCATTTGTCACATAACTGGGTCATGATGATAACTCGCATTCTTCTTTCTAAATGAAATCATTTTTGTATGGTCACGTAACTACGTTTTTTTCACCATGGCCGGTTTCACCCCGCTTTGGGCGTGAATAATTCTATAGAATGCTTATTTTTAGGTTTCCATAGAGATTTATAGTTATGAACATGGAAATAAGTTGAATGGAAGTGGCATTCAACGGTGAAAAACTAGAACGTTTGTGTCATGTTTTTAAAAGTCAATCACATTTGTCATTCGGCAACTTTGCTTTTCTGCAATCAAATTCAATTAAAATGCCAGAAGTGACAGTGTCAACGCAGGTCTTTACGAAGATTGCGGCTTTGAGAACTGACAGCAGCTGTCATAGAAAGGATCGGAAAGCTATGATGAACTTTGTCCTGCAGTAGTATACTACGGGTGTTTAATGGTATAATATCAACCACGCGGTCGGATTATGAGGATTACGTGGATTTATATGAGGACATCTCAGTAATCTTTCTGTGCCGATTCCATGATAAACCTTGCCATTGCTTTGTGCCTTTAAAATGTTCCCACTGCTGGGTGGGCCGTTTACACTGGGCCGCCAATGCCGATTCCATACTTTATTTATATATCTGTGGTCACAAAACTGTAGAGGCATAACGGCTGTGTCGGTGAATTTTCTTTTATCGAGTTTTTACACAAAAAGAGATTTACGCGGAGGAATGTTTAATAGTTAAGGTAAAATCAATATTCATAAACGGTATTATAGTCCGATCCAGATTGAATTTCGACTGGTTACTGTTATTTTCGGCTTTGATGGTGATCGATGCCGTTTCGATAAAACATTTCGTAGAATCGTCGTTGTCGACCGGGGCAATTTATAATTATAATTTATCATCTTTTGTAGTCTTTGCACGAATCGGGAAATCTTGGTAAGAAGAATAGTGAGCCTGTAAGTTTGGTACACCGGTTTCATTTAAATCTTGTTATTCCTAGAAAAGCAAAAAATATGAACAGAATTACTATTATTCGTGGTTAGTTTAAATCGATTTTGAAAGAAGGAGTCATTTTGTTTAGAATCTTATTATTATCTAAGCTATGCTGTCACACTGCTAGGCAAAACTTTGTTTCCATTCTTGCCATTGTTCCCGACTCTGGGCATTTATTTAAGAAGTAACCTTTTGAAGTACCTCTCGTCTTAAAGACTCATATGGTGGCATCTAAGTGGATCTAGTTTTTTTTATTTTCTGTCCCGTTTTTAAGCTTTGAATATAAGTCATCTCCTTTGTAATATATTTTATTTCTAGAACCTATTTCCAAAATTGCAAACTAATCTCAATGACTGACTGACTGACCTGAGTCAGTACAAGGAAAGGGAGTAGACCCTAATCGTGGGTTAGTGTATGTCAGATGTCTTCGATTTTTTTTATTCTAGAATATACCGGTTTTGCTTCACCGTTTTGAGAGAAATGTTGATGAAATAAATTACACAAAGTAACGCATCCAGCTGGGTTGGAACTCACGACCTATTCGTAAATCGGAGCCGTAACCACTGGGCAACAAGTGCTAAAGCTTAATGACCATGAAAATATAATCACAACGTAACATAATATTTTTATTGTTCCCGTGTCGTTTATCTCCAAATTGAGTTAGTTCCAAACCAATGAACTCGTTTAATGTGGAAAATAATATAATTTCATAGCATTTTCCCAATTCTGAATGCCAATGTACTTACCATAACTGATTACTAGTGTTCAAATGAACATGATTGTGTCCGAACAAACACGTGTGTTTACCATTACCATTAATACGGTAAACATTGGGGATATATTTTGTTTAAATAACATGGTAATTATTTGATAAAAATTAATCGAGCTTATTTGTATATTTGAATTACTACTGTATGTACAACATAATTATTTCAGTTTCGGAAACAATATTATGGTTTTGATAAAATGAAATGGTCAGATTGTTCTAAATGTAACCTTTGTTGGCACAGACAGCTTGATCAACTGGTTACCCCCTTTTCTTAAGGTGGGGCTAAGCTAGAAGAGGAGCCGAGCATGAGCGACACTACACGTATTTGAGGTCGGCTCGTGCTTCGTTCGTGCTCGGCTCCTCTAGCCCACCTTCGGGTATTTTAATGTGAGAGGGGTACCCTATTGATGCAGCTGTCTGTACAAGCTTTTAGTATGTACCCGAGTGCCGAACATTACTTTTCTCCTTCGTTGTGCTAAAAATCTAACAACAACCTGTTTTAGAGAGACTCCGATGTTTTAAGCCTACTTTAATATGTATAAACTCATACATTCACCGAAATAATCACATTATTTTCACTTCATAACTGTCTCCTCATAACTCATTTCTTTGACGATGTCATTAAAACGTCCAGTGGCACTAATTATTCCTATTAAACGTAGCTAAGCTAATTGTTTGAAAGCTTCACCGGACTTCCTCACAGTGTGACGTCACAAGCTAGGAAGAGAGGATAGTAAAAATATTGCGCAACTACCCTCTACTGCTGATGATGACATAACACTATATTATTTAATCTAATACATATTGTTGGTACCTACTATAGGTATGTATATGTGATACTGGCTGGTGAGAAGAAGGTGAGATTGTAAAAAAAGTTTTCAGTTAAAAAAAAAAATTTCTTTCGTGAGCACAGCATTGAGTGCGAAAGGAGGCTGCTAATGATTTCCATTTAGCAGCTACCGCGGCCCTGGAGCGCAAAAGACAACTGAAGGAGCACAAGTAGGTTTTATTCAGTAAAAGTCTGACAGTCTCTCTCACTCTGGGTGGAGCAAGAAGACTTAATTGATGATTTCCCACCTCAAGAAGAACCAGTTAATGTAAAAAATTAATCCTTTCAAAGGTTGGTCGTCAACGTGAAATGTTGTAGATTTTGAGTATTAGACAAAATTATGGATACATTACTGAACTTGCACACTCAGCAGGCACCTAATACATCCCAAGACGCTTAAAAATAAACAAAAGATGCACTGTTATTGCAGATAATAATAATGATAATAATTTTTATTAAACCAAAGAATACATTTTACACAATTTGTCTACCAACCAATTAAAATTGCTCTTAGTTACGATAAAATTAGGCCTAATTTAACATGTGCTGCCGAACTAGGCTTGGAGCCTGTATTTCGGCACGCAGCGGCTCAAGCCTTGGAACTGGGTTTGTTAGTACGAGCACATGAACAAACGCTAAAATAAATTTAGGCTCTTTAAACAATAGTAAAGAAAAAAGTAGCACGTTCTTGCAATTGACGTCAACATGTGCGATTACTAAACTCCACCAAATTACCCGATTTTCCCAAAATTGCATTGAGTGCATTGCATAGAGTTCTCACAGTACTCGCTATGAGTCCAGTCGTACTCTGTGTAAAACTAGCTGCACGCAAATCACGTCAAATTGCCCCCGGCGTTGCCTGTTTGTGGGGAAACATTATGTGGGCTTTATAGTGCTTGTGTACTAGCGAGGAGACCTAGTGTACTTACATATATGTGTGTATGTAGATTGGGCCAGTGGCGGAACTATAGGGTGGCAGGGCTGCCAAAATGCTACGGGCCTCTGGCCTGGTGGGCCCCCCGGTCCACGAGGCCTTGAGCTCATATACAAATTCAAGTAAATTATTAAGATTTAATAAACATATTCATAAGAAAAGGATCAATTTCCCGTGGTATTTTGCCAGCCTTACCACCTTATAGATACGTCACTAGGAAGCCCACCTTCAGAGATGAAATAAAAGTTCTCGTGTACTTACCGATTTATTAATAATAAAGAATATTTTATGTCTGTACTTCTGTTATTTAACCAAATTAAATTACAAAGTTGACGATTTTTCTGGGGCCCCATACAATGATTTTGCCATGAGCCTCAGATGGTATAGTTACGCCACTGGATGGGGCATTTATTAGGTGTGGTTTTAACTGGCTTCGTTTAATGAGAGGCTGTTAGTAGTGTAGCCCAATTAGCTATGGCGTATAGTTAAACAACTATGTGGAACCCTTGTTTTTTGTGGAAAATCGACCGACTTTTTAATTTATTTACCGTATTTTTTTAATTTATGTGATTAAAAATACGATCATTTTTATATTATCGCAGATGTTTGCGAAATAAGTGCTTGAAACATTTAGTTGCACATACAAGCCCAAATATAAATCTACATCATAGAAAATTTTAATTTTTTGTAGTAAGGCCTCCCACAATTTGGACGGATAACCTGGTGAGGGTCGCAAGATGATGATGGTCGCGGGAATCCGATGGATGCAAGACGCACAGGGCCGGTCATTGTGGCGACATTTAGGGGAGGCCTATGTCCAACAGATGAGATCTCATTTTGCTAAATTTATCCGGCTTTACAAATTTTCTGTCATCATCATCGTCATTCTCATTGACGATGATGATGACAGAAAATGTGTAAAGCCGGATAAATTTATCAAAATGAGAGACAGGCAAATATATTTTTGTTTTCATAATCTTGGAGACACGGATGGCTAAAGACGCTAAGACCTACAAACCCCAACCATAATCAAACATTAATCTTTTTGCACGCACAATAGCCGCCATTAATACACACAAAATATTGAATAAGCAGCAATCAGTTACAAGTACGCAATCACTGAAATTACCCTCATCCTCTAACCTCTAAGCCTTATTAACTGTTACATAGGCAGTTAATAAAGTACAGTCGAATAAAGAGCTTAGTACTCAGATTGAATATAAGCATCTTTAGTTGCACTTTACTGGTAGTAACTATTCATTACATAACGCAACACAATTTTAAAGCATACCAAACCCAGGTTACGGGTTTGTTCGAAATAGTTACCGTAGCGCTGGAACACAAAGGGCAACTGAAGAAATACAGGTGGGTTTTGGTCTGTAAAATCTGAGACTCCATCTCGCTCCGCCCAGGGCAAGAGGGATTATTTGATAAGTTTTCACTAAAAAAGAGGTAAGTATACCAAAAGGATTACTAAATGTGCCAAATATTTCACTACATAGCATAAGAATTAAAATGTCATAACTTGATTAAAGTCAAAGTTAGAACGTCGGCACTGACTTGGATTAAAATAACTTAATTTAAGGTAGAGACTTAACAGCAAATTGTACACAACCTAACGTGTGAAGTAACTGAAGATATTACGAGAGCTGAAACACCAAAATTTATACACTCAATACTTTTTTAACATTAAGTCCATAGTTGTTAAAGTTACATAGCCTGTACACTTATCTTTGACGTCGTCTGTACCTACAAAGTATTATAGCCGCTAGGACAATGGAGCGTCATTGCATTGTTTTGCTGAGTGGGTAACAGGCAGGTCAAAGGTGACAAATGTTGGTAACAAACCATGTTTGGACCTGATTTGACAATGTTACATACAAGGGTTTGTTGTTCGCAAGCTTAATAGGAAATTAATTACGGTTACATAAAGATATTGGAGACAAAGAAGACGAGCCGATTGAAAATGTCAAAGACTTGGCAAATATTATGAAGAAAACTGTAACTATTATTTATACACATAACGCACTTAAAGGGAAAGGAACGTTTACCAAAGTATTTTAAGCTCTAAATACTGTTATGAACATCACAACGCCCGCAGCAGCGGATATTTGTGCCGAAGCCTGAGAAAGTGTCGATGACCATTAAACAATAATGTTGAAAAAGCGTTACATTGCCTTAGGTAGAGAAATTGATTCATATTAGTCTTGTTAACACATTAAACCATAAAGTATGTACAGTTTAACCTTTGTTGCACCTAATTATAAAGGTGGCAGCGACCGTTTCCGAAAGTGAAATTCATATTACATAAGTGAACGCTTCCGCGAAACGATTGCACATCCCAATAGAATAAGGTCCTTGAATCTTGATGACCTTTACATTGTTCGAACGAACGGTGCAAGCCCAGCGTATTTAATAATTCAAACGGATTTGAATGCGATTCTCGGCGACAATATCTATAGCGAAAATCGCGGCGTGACGTTAACATCGTGAAATTGTATCGTGATGGAGTTTCGTGACGAGCCTTCTCCGGTTTGGGGAACTGAAATATGGCCGCGACAGATCTTTGACCCAGGTCGACTAGGACAATAGCTTTACTTTCATCAACAAGGTCAGGCGGACCGTTGCTGTATCAGTTCATCGCAGAACAAAAGAATACGCCGAAATTAGAGTTACTGGCGTACAGAATGAGATTGAAGAGAGCGTCGTGGAATAGGAAACGTGAGTTTTTTCATCGAGTGGCTGTGAACATGAGACGTGTGAATATGGTTCGCTCATTACGGTTTAGGATTAGAAACTATTGCTGTCACTGGGAACTGGAACAAGATGGTCGATGCCATTGTTGCTAGCGAGAGGTTCGTTATCACTCTTTCAGCTTAATAGAAACTTCCTATTTTTTACCGCATTGCTCTTACTTTCTATGCGGTTCAATATCATCGCATCAATGAGACCAAATTCAATGATACTACTATTGTAGGTCGAATCTCTGAAGGCAGTTTCGATAATAAGAAATGTAAGAAGTTTGAATAGACATGTAATTTAGTTTATTTGAGTAATTCATTGACCCGTGATTGTTATTGACCACAAAATTATTCTTATGTGGAACAACGTCTCTTTATTTGCAATTTCGGGTTTGGCATGGTTTTGCTAGATCGATATTGTATGGACGGTTACGGTAAACGGGACGTAAAAGAAAGATACGGCGTATAAATTGAACGAGAAGCAAAAATATGTAGAGTAGCAGATGGGTAGTAAACTGGGCTACCTTAGTTATCAAAATAGAAATTGTAACAATTACTTGTGACACAGTAATAGTTTCAAATGTTGAATGAAAACTACCAATCTAAAAAGAAACAAGATCCCAAAATCAATTTTATATATGCTAATAAAATCATTTTGATCAAACCCGATAACAACTTCGTTTAGCTAGACCACCTGTGGACTAAATAATTAAGCAATTTAATTTGCCGCAACAACCTAGTCTGATGAGGCTTTTACAGTGTACACATCCGAAAGCACTAATTAAACGTAATGAAGATAGGAAATGCACCGGTTTTGCTCAATTAAATATACCGTCTCACAAAATTACTTGGGAACTGGGTATGTGTGGCGAAAGTATTCATTGCCAAGGTTTTGATATCACAATAACGTCCAGTAGTTATCCGGTGTAAAAACGTAGAAAACTATTGTGATCTATAACAAAGGAATGATGGGTTTATGTACCTACCTATTGTAAGGAAATGGATACGGTTGCGTACGATAGTAACGGTTTCAAATAGATACTCTGCATGCAATGAGATGTTATAAATGCTTGGCTAATTTCTCAAGCTTTGGAACGAAGAAAATCTTAATATATGGTTAGTGAAGTAATTAAAATTACGAAGGTTTATAGTAAAGGGCACTTAAATTGAAGTAAAGCAGAATCATTTATCATAAACATAAAACATAACTCATACTAAAACCATATACATAAATGAAAGATACTATTAATCTACTTCATGTTCCGCAGACAGTTCCGGACCATCGTATAATTTAATGCAAATAAACAGATTTAATTTCCGAGCACTTTTAGTAGTACACACACCAACGAGATTCCTATTAGTTACGAAACGTGTCAGTCTAACTACTAATCTAGATGCTCAACTACCAACAATTTGTCGACGTAACCTACAATAACTGCTAATCCATCACCATCATTTAGTTATGAGACCAGCAATTTAATGTTACCTCCACTAAAACGCTTTAGTTTAATTACATCATACGAAGACAGGAAGAAATTGATAAAATGACTGAACAAAATTTTACTTCTGTTATATATGAAATGTCATAGCTAATTGTACCTCACGTTGTATGAAAGACAAAGAAAGGCATGGGTCAACGATTCAGCGAGCTAACGGTGTACGGATGTCAACCTCGAGAAACAAGTTTGAAACTTGCAAACTGCCGCTATGACCATAAAATACGCTCCGATGACAAACCTGGATAATAATACGTTACTGTTTATTACTACCAAGAAATTCCTAGAACTTACGCTTGCTTCTGACATTTTGACATCAGTGGCAATACAAATCATTAAGATAATGTCAATCGACAATGCGACGCCGAAACTGAGATAGTCCCGTTGATTGACAACTTTTTACTAACGTCCAGACATAATGTTACAGATAGAGGAAACAAATTGTTTTTGTCGAGTCTCTCAACTAATATCAGATGTGCATGTTAATCACCTTGATTGTACACTTTTGCTTTCTTTTGGGCAGCTTCTCAAGTTTCACATTCACTTTCGTCAATATCGATCACATCTAACTCTACGTCTTGATAACTATCGAGATCATTTAGGCGCTCGTCAACCACAACAAAAATAATGACTGGTCATTTAGGATTGATGGTGTTGTGGCATGTTGTATTGTATTTCATTGTGATAAGGTTCCTATTCATCAAAGTTACAATTGGGTCGGCAAATGATAAGTTTGTCGAACACGACACACGTGTCTGCTTATGTCCGTTCTGTCACAACACTGTCTAGTTGTCGTGACAATCGTTGACTGGTGAAAATCTATGAGAACATGTTTTCTCGATTTGCATCCACAACATTTAAATACCCACAAGTCGCGAGACAGGAAAAGTCTATGAAATCGAGGGAAAGCGTTCTATAAAGTAACATTCAATTCAAGAAACCAGTGCACTTGTTCGGCGGCTTTTGATATGAGCCAGTCCAAAATTAAAGTTTCCGGTTCTCTGGTCATAAAGCAACGTAATTATAAACTCTCAGTGCAGAGTCTAAAACAAAAGAACTCATTTAAAGTCTACACTGTTGACATTTTCACACAATTATCGGATTCCTCGCATCATAATGTAGGTGTAAGTGAATTCCATACAATTACTGTAACTTTCTAGTGTGCAGGGATCGCTTTCAATGGTGCTTAAGTAAAAGCCAGGGTCATATGTGATCATGTCGTGACGGTCTTTTACATTTATGGGCCTAAGAGTGGGTTATTGTTTACAGCTATCGCTGGAATTCAGGCTAAATGCATACACAATACTTTACCGGCTTTTAACGATTTAACTGAGAATTTAAATTGTAAAGGAGGTGGCGAATTGTATTGTTATTGAAACGTTCTCAGACAAAGTGTTGTTAGAAATGAAACACTAATTGATTTAATGGTCAAAAAAATTAAAGTAAGAGGATGTCTAAAAAAATAATTAATTGCAAAAATGAGGCACAATACATCCATTAAAGTAGAAAAAGAAATAGAAAAAAACATGATTACCAACTTTCTATAATGTTTTATAGATAATTAACAACGCAGTGTGTTATCACTTACAAAAGCTTAGGTTATAAAGCAAAAGGAAATGAGTTAATTATGGTTGATAATGTGTAATTAGTCGAGTGTGACCTTTATTTGTTTTGTACCTTACGCTAATGTGAAAGTGACTGTAAACCAAAGCTTCGTATATAACAATGCACAGTCGATTAAAGAAAGTTTCACTAGTTAACTCATATTGGGTAACAGTCTGGTCATATCGCCTATGTAATTCCATTCATGCAGTATTAAATGAACTGATTAATTGAACACCGCGCCCGGTACCCTTATCTGGACTCTTTCAATCACCTATCACAGCTAATACGTCTAAACGAGACAAAAGCATCAGCTAATTTGCTTGTCAGTACAAAATAATCAACATTGATCTAACGTCGTTCCCCAAACAATAAGATCTTTTGCTTCCATGAAATTAAGACCTTATTCTGCAGCTTTACAGTATCATTTGATTTGTGTTTGAATCGGAGTGTCTTCTTCGTCGTTTCCAACTGATAAATTAGTAGCAATCAAATTCGTACCGTGATTGGTTATGATACGTTTTATTTTTCTTTGTCTTTTAGAATGTTGCTTCTTTTAGTCGGAAGAGTGTGTCAAATGAGAGTCAATTTGCAGTTTGAGGCTGGTGTATGCCGTCGATAGCCTGAGGTGTAACTCATTAAGTATACTTTCGCTATTCTCGTGACGTGCTTTACTTGTTCTTTTATCATTACCGCCACCTATCTCTATATCTAAGATCTAACTCTGATTGGGAAACCAGTTCACATGAAGTGGATTCATTTAAGCGTAATTTCCTGTACACAAATTAATATTTCGAAACTTGCAAAACTAATATCGATTTTCTATATTGCCAAGTTAGTTGATTGATTGCGGAATGACAAGATGCAAAGGAAGGAACCAATTGAACATTTCCCACACATATTTGAGTACCTTGATCCCCAAGTGAACAAGATATATTTATTTGAAGTCTGAATGCGGACTTACGAGCTTTTGAATACACTGATGAATGAGTTGCATAATACTATTTATAATGACAGTACGAGATTGAAGGAAGTTTTGCAAATATGGAATCTTGTTACATACGCCATACCTATGAGATTTCTTACATATGTAAAATCAAATCAATTACTCAGGCCAATATACTACCATATAGTAAAACGTAGTGAGTTCAACAAACTTGTTGGATACAAAATACATTTTTTTTTAATAACCATAGCATAGCATTAACATCGGCAGGCGGCCTCCGAAGATCAAAGTTGTAATCGCACAGAAGTCACGACACGATACTATCTAAGTAAGATTTGACGTCCAATCATCTACTGCATTGATTCTTAAAACAAAGATACAATCAACTGTAAGATGCAAGACTTGAACCCTATGCCTTTGTATTAGAAAGCAATTTCGTGTTTAGTGACAGCAGAAGTAATTTAGCAGGACTGTATGTAAGTGTCGATGTTGATCGATGAGTTTGTAATACAAATGACGACAAGTGATGTACATCTGTGCTTTCTGATATAAAGTTTGTTTGCTTGACGAATATAAACTCTATCTTCAGTGTAGAGAAAATCAATTCTCATGTTTTGGCAATTTTACATATTCGTATGATGAAGAATTACATGACTTTTGAGCGAAGTATTCATATAATAATAAAAGTTCTAAAGGAATACGTCTCGCTTGTTTCTTGGTAAGTTGAAATATTTTTTAAACCTGTAAAAGTAACTGCTCCTACAGTTATATCAATAGTAGTGAATGTAGTCCTTCTAGTTCATACCTCACGTAGTTCACGCAAATCTTAACGACAGTATCACGACTCACATTTAAAAAAGTACATACATAAACAAATCTTAACATTCTCCTTCTACTTGTGCTACATCATTAAGATTAATGTTCCTTTCAGCAAAAGCTATGGTTTCTTGCAAACTTCAAACATCATAATCATAAATTGTCACAGTCATTATATTAATCCAATAACACGTTCAAATAGCACATAATGTCCAATCATCCTCATCTTGATTCATGTTTCAATAAATTTCAAAAGCGTCTTCCTCAAAGATATAGCATTTCGCTATTTTATTTGCTACTATTTCATTGATTTGACATTATGTAATATATGGTGATACATAGAATATTATTTCTGAATCGTGTACTATATGAATATAAATTTTATGATGACACTTATTATGTTTGTTGACAGCATTTAAGTTATTTGTTAGTTTTTGAATTGTTAAGATTTCCCTTACAAGAAGTTTATCATGGAATGGAACCAGGTTATGGTATCTTTTATTTTCTTCCTGTTATGTTATATATCTTTTGGAACCATTAAAATAATACATGCACATTGATTATTCATTGTTCTCTCAGAAAAGCTTTGTTTTGAAAATAAAATCTTAAAATGCATGGTTTATAAAATTTAAATGCCTCCTATTTCGTATATTTGACATTTTCTGATGTATTGTCTGCATGAAATATTACCTTGTAATCGTGTATCATCGCAGAAATATTTATGAAGACACATCTTAGTTATTTGCTGAAGTATCTGTGGTCATCTTCTAAATTATTTGCAGTTGTTTAGTTATTTTGATTTATCGTTACAAATCTTCTTGTGTTAGGGAAAGTTCAGCAAGATGTAAGGTGTCATTATAATATATGATCTGTTGACTTAAAGGTGAGAGGTGATCAACACGAGACTATTATTATGGATTATCTTAAAGTATTGTCATTATATTAATAATGGAAGTGTAGACGTTAGAGAGTTATTACACCTACTATTTCTTGAATGCGTAATGAAATGTCAGTTTCTTTGATTTTACTTGATATAAGAATTATTTTTGAGTAAAGCCGATTCTTTTTTAAATAAACATATTTCATCAGTTACAAATGTCGATGACACACCAATGTATACGACGGTACACGAAACGGTACAGTCAAATTGAATTTTCTTCGATGCACATAAACAAGACAGCCTAGATACGCTTTAAAAAATTAAGCTCAGTAGCAACCGAACCGAAGTAACAACAATCTTATCCAGATTTAGGTACACAACTAATATTAAATTTATTTTCTACGAATATACAAATATCTTATATAAAATCGTAGGTACATAGTAAAAACGAGACGAGTTCGACTGTTTTCATAATACAGTCAATTTATGAACACACAGATTAGTACACACTCAACAAATATAAGCCATTACTGTACAAACCACTATCGATACATTTACCATAGGTATGCTTTCTCTGTTTAGACCATTTCCCCATATTTGTTCACGCAGAGCTCCGTGCCTTATAAGGTCTGGTGAAAGGGGCATATTGTCTTACAAGTATTTTGTAAGCAGCTGATCTATTGCTAATATGGAGCTTGTCAATGTAACGGAGCTTTTTTTTGGGTTGATCAAGATTTTGTTGGTGTTTGTTTAGATATGTTTTGTAACTGCACTTTATATTCCTAATGTCATAAAACCTAAATAGGATGGACATGGAATAGAAGATAAGGTTTATGGAGTATTGTTTTGTTTCAACCTTATGAAAATCCAGGATTTAATTTAGTTAAATGAAATCTTTTTAACTACCTAACCTTCATTAAATCCTGGATTCTTCGTAGTTTGTAGTTTACAAATTGTGTTTTTCATTTTATTTTCGCAAAAAAAAGATTGAATTGCTTCAAGTCTCGAGTAAACTACCCGTAAATGAAATAAAACGTCCAACCAGAGATAAAAATTTAAATAATGGTTCTGAAACAATGTGAGGGCTCCATTCATAAAATCCACCGCTTGCATAAAATATACTATTTAAGTTATATTGTTACTGAAACTCTCAAAGACAATAAAAGTAGTTGAAATGCTGAGGTACGATATTAACTGAATCCAGTTGGTAATTTAAACTAATCAAAATTAACCAAGATAATGCCAACATAAAAGCTACATTCCCGCATACCATTACCAATAAATACCAATAAAGCAGGAACGTATGCAAAAATCTTGATAAAACTAACAAAGGGAGCTAAAAACTTCACCCGATGCATTAACGAAGCTGTTACATACTATAAAGGTATACGAAAGTAAGAAATGGACCGGTTCCATTGTAACTGGTCGACAAGGCCGTTACCGCATGCCTTTTCACACAGAGCGAAGTTATCAGAAGGACGTATCGTGACAGCTCCAGTCTCCCTTCTGAGAATGTTTAAAGTGATGTTCGGCACGAAAGGTCTGAAAATAGATGCTGATTTATCAAATTACGGTGCCATGAATAATGTCTCGATAATACCCTAAATATAGGTTGATACCTGGAACTATTTTAGCTTGGGTTACTTAGGCTGTCGGTATTGAGCCTGGAGGTATTCTAATAAAACTAAAGGAGAACTCAAGGCTCAAAGCTGATGTCATCGAAAGCAATTATAGAGAATACATTATCGCAAAAAATACTGAATAAATAGTAGCTGAAGCACTATAATGAAAAATTACAAAAGCTCATTTTCAATATTTTCTTATTGTTTAGGAATAAGGCAGATGAGTTTGAAAAATGATGAGGACTACATTAGAAAACTAAAAAACAACATGCAATATTATAGCATATAATATAGCATATCATGAGCTCGAAATCCTTTACAAAGGTCATCAAAATCGAAACGGACTATTAAGGGGAATAAATAATAACAAAGGGATATAAGCTATAATAAACAAAAACATCTCCCGCTTGGGCGCGATTTGCAGTGGCCTATATGGAAAGCACTAAATCGGTTGCGAACCCAGGTAGGCCGCTACAAACACAACTTGGCAAAATGAGGTTTTATAGACCCGTCGGATACTCAATGTGAGAGCGGTGCTCCTGTTCAAAACATGAGCCACATATTAGAATGCCCTAAGTGCCCATACACCTGCACTTTGGAGGATTTGATGAGTGCTACCGATGCTGCTATTAATGTAGCCACCTATTGGCCCAAACAGTTTGACGAGTTTACCATCGAATCGAAAAGAAGAAGAAGAACAAAAACATTTCAGGGAATTAACATCACAATGCCTGTATTAATGAGAGCGAGAAACTTAAATTTTATAGCTGGAAAGCTCCTCTAATATAAATCACAATAGTTTTGCTTTCTCAATACGTGTGAACAATATCATTTTGACATTACTATATGCAAATAAAAACAGTAATAGCGTCGCATTATGGCACTTTCTATAGCTATTAACTATGGCTTGAGTTGATGAGCCATCATTTATCGTTGAAGGCGTTCTAAGAACTGAGCTTGATGATTTCTAAACTACTTTATTATGTTCAAGGTGTGTTTTGACGGGATATGCAAGGATTTAATGTTAGGTAAATTCAATATCGTCAGGTGGATGTGCTGTCCATTCCCACTTAGAAAGTTCTCGACCTATTCCTGCTCTAAAAGACGACACAACTATCTCACCTGGTGATAAGCGATGATCGACGTTGGAGCTCGCTTGCTAAGAAGAAACCTATTCACTTTTGACTTTAAGACCCTAAGTTGTAACTATCAGGAAACACAGACTCCGGCAGGGAATTCCATTCCTTAACTGCATGTAAGAT
The DNA here is from genome assembly GCA_905147345.3 of Mythimna impura. Taxonomy (NCBI): domain Eukaryota; kingdom Metazoa; phylum Arthropoda; class Insecta; order Lepidoptera; family Noctuidae; genus Mythimna; species Mythimna impura. The sequence goes on along the minus strand of LR990343.1, from coordinate 26,913,205 downwards.
GAAAGTGTTCCCAAAACATTTTGTACGTATGGGTTTTTTTTTAAGTGGGAAAATCATTTAATGACAAATCCCGCTCTTGGGCCGAGCGCGAGATAGTGTCAAACTTTTACTGACTAAAAACCCACTTCTGTTCCTTCGTTGCTTTTCGTACCAGGGCCGAGTCTTCCTTTCAGAATCAGACCCTTTGCCCCGGTAGGCTTCGACCCTGCTGGGCCCCTACAGTTGCTGACATCTCCCTGAGGCGCGCATGGAAGTTGTACGTATGGGTGGGATATCCAATGTACCGGTGGCGCATCGCCGTACATCCAGTGGTACAATGATGGAACAAACTTGACGGAATTAGATTGTGCAGTTAGTATTAATTTTCCGGATAATATTACAGCGGTCAATCAACAAAATTAAGTCGATCTTTTGTAATCCATTGCAGGAAATAGGTCCCTCTTAAGTTACACCATAAATCTCGGTACTAGTATGTTCGAGTCGAGTTTAAAGTATCGGTAGTACATCATGTGGTACTGCAATAAATTGTATGATATTTTTATTTTGTTTAAACCTGTAATCAAACTCACAAATTACAAACTCATTAATCTTTCACGCCTTCCGTTCACAGCTTGTCCAATATATTCAAATCACACGATTATAGACTTGTAGCCCAATCATGTAAATTAATCGATACCCGGTCAGAATCGATTTTATTTGACACTTCCTCTGAGTATCGATTAGCGTCTATTTGAATTTATTTAATCAAACTTTTGATACGTGTTTATATGTATTATGCAGAATTTATGGTATGTGGATGTTATGAGAAATGAATGCGTCGTTATTTTATTTAGAATACGATATAATTCTATCCATTAAGTCACATTAAAGACTTGTTCTATTAAGTCTATGGGAATTTCTTAGGTATAATGTACGTCCAATCCGCGGTTGTAATTGTGCATTTTCCCATAGGAAAATAATAAGAGAACTCTTGGGTTAGTTGTGTCCGAGCTTTATAAGTCATGCGACATTTTCCCTTTAATGTTGCGATCGTACATATAGTGAAAGTTGAAAATGTATGGAGAGCGAAAATATAAATGCAAAATTAAGAAAATATGTATGTGTTGCTTCAAGACGCGATTGGTACCTATAATCATGATTATCATCGTCATTATCCAAAATAAATTGTCTGCTAGGATTGCCTCCCCAAAGAAACATTAAACATAAATGATTTATTTATTGAAGCTTCATTTATTTATTCATATTCATTATTATTTTATCACAGGTACTCTCTGCACTAACAGTCGAAACCAACATGTGCCCTGAGTAATTTATTATATTGCAACATAATCAAAAAATTACACAAATTAGAAATCACTCATGTCCAATAATTCACGAAGAAATAACACCAAAAACATTCACTCTGAATAAATCTAATACCGGACAAAATGACGCATAGTTTCATTCACCTGTACCGCAGACTATCTACATGAAATATTCCCCATTTACGAATAATAGGGAGTTATGAATCTTTTGCCAGACGCACATGATCGAACACCGGATGCTGCGGTGGGGTGCGGACACTGTGGCCATTGTGGGGAGTGGCGGACATTGTGGCCGCAGTGTCCGACATTACAGAGGGTGTCAGACATTCAAATATATGTACGAGTAAGTACGTCCACACACGCTATTATTGTTTCAATAACTTTTGTGAGCACTTTTATTATTATCAATGGCTGCTGCATTAATCTTTAATATTGCAATATTATATGGTCTTTTCTTACATGATATTTGATAGGAAGCCAGGTGCTAATAATTTCAGTGAAATAAAGGGGTTTTCTTTGTCCATAGCGAGACTTTCCTTAGGAAAACAATAATTCAATTTTCAATACACAATTTTCAGTTCATATTTGTTATCGCACTAATATTATAAAGATGAAAGTTTGTATTTATGTGTATGTGTGTTGGTACTTGTTCACTCTCAACAGGCTGATTAGTTTTGGGAGTAGATTTTCTTTGGATTAATTTCCTATAAACACGCAGGTGAAACTGCAGGTAGAATCTAGTCTCATATTCAAAATACAGTTAAAAGGTCGTTAGTCCGTCATTCAAATAGTTACTTATTCAATCACAAACAACCGACTCAAAACATCGCAATTACACCTCACGTGCGCTTTACAAATATTTTGTGTAAAGAATATAAAATCCGGTAATAAAAAACACGTAGACACCAATTTTCGCAAGTGGCCGACAATTACGTAACATTACGCATGTACTTCGTAGTATAAGGATGCTGGCACATTGGCGACGAAACAGAGCGATTTAACCACGGTGATATAAAAAAAGAAACTGGACAAATGCGAGTCGGACTCACGCAGGAAGGGTTCCGTACAGAAAAAAAAAATCTGTTGTATGGGAGCCCCACTTAAATATTTATTTTATTCTGTTTTTATTATTATTTGTTGATAAAGCGGCAACAGAAATGCATCATCTGTGAAAATTTCAACTGTCTGATTATCACGGTTCATGAGATACAGACTGGTGACAGACAGACAAACGGAGGGATAGTGGAGTCTTAGTAATAGGGTCCCGTTTTACTCTTTCACCCAAAGAGTAACCGAACCCTAGAAAATTTTTCAGTGCTGCTCGTGATTCTGAGTCAAACGGTTTTTAATACGTGGACGTCTTTGGCAAGACTGTATGGGCTCTAATTCTATGAACTAATTAATTTTTGCGAACTGTTAAAAGGATGGAATGTAGAGTGTGCGTGCGGATAGAGTGTATCGCTCCCTCCCTCTTTCTCGCTCGCACGACTGACACCTTAACACGGCTTGGTATGTCCCCAGAAGAGAGAAGTGGTGAACAATATTGTGACGCAAATCATATCCGCGCGCTCCGTCAAGAGTGTCGCGACAAAGTTCCAAAATTCCCATTCTGGATGGATATACTTCCCATAAGTCATCAAAAACCTTCAATCAGAATGATGGAGTGGTTGTATATGTCAATAATTCATTAGCAAATGTGATAGTTAAAGAACCGGTCCTGTCCGAAGTAAACTGTCTGACAGTCATGATTGGATCTGATGTAGCCATAATTGCTATCTACAGACCTTATGCATTTAAAGATCTCTCAAAATTCATACAATCTTTGGACAGTGTACTATGTGAAGTTAAATCATTTAGAAACATTGTAATTATGGGAGATATAAATATTGATATTACCCACAATAATAAAGATTCGTACTCGCTAGATTATTTGGACTTATTATCTCACCATGGACTTATTCCTGGACACACGTTGCCTACTCACGGATCTACTTGTCTCGACCATGCCAATATAAAAACAACTTTCGCTAGCACAGTCTTGGTGCTAGAGTCTACTGTCACAGATCACTCTGCAGTTATACTTTCTTTGTCATTCAATGGAATCAAAACACTAAACTCTAACCAAAGCACGAAAATAAATGACGATGAGCTTGCTAATGACATTTGCAATATTAGTTTTGATTCAGTCTATGCAACGAGGGACCCTAATTTGGCTACTGAATATTTAATTGAACCAATTCGCCTGGCTCTATCTAAGAACACTAAAACTATCTCTATCTCACGTAGACGCAGGCCGATTAAGCCCTGGATAACTCAAGGTTTACTGAAATGTATGCGCCACAGAGACAATCTATACAAGAAGTTAAAAAAAGATCCATCAAACGAAATCCTCGTGGTGTCCTACAGAAGGTATCGTAGTTTCTGTACAAATCTACTTCGAAAAGCAAAAAGAGACTATGAGAGACTGGAATTTGAAAAAGCAGGTAGAAATTCTAAACAGCTTTGGCGAGTAATTAAGAATGTCACAAGCATAGGTCAATTAAAGTCTTCAGCCCATGATCTCTTAGCGGATAATAACGATAAGCAAAGCACTATAAATGAAATCAATCACTATTTTGCAAACGTAGGGAAACGCCTAGCCGATAAAATAAATAGAGACCCACAGTCTTTCTCGCTGCCCAGCCCTCAGAAGGAATCGTTTGTCCTACTTAGGACAAATGAGCTGGAAGTGGAACGCTTAATCGTTTCACTCAAGAATGATTGTGCGGTCGGCTGGGATGGTATTTCTTCTAGTTTTTTAAAACGGCATAAAAATGTTATTATACCTCCGCTGACATATGTTTGTAACCTGTGCCTTGATACTGGTGTCTTCCCTGACTTGTTCAAAAAGGCACTTCTTCACCCTATTTTTAAATCTGGTGATCGTGACCGTGTCGAAAATTACAGACCCATATCTGTACTACCTGCAATGTCCAAGATTCTGGAAAGAATAATAAATTCAAGGCTGGTTGCATATTTAGAGGCACGCAAACTATTGTCGATCAACCAATTTGGCTTTCGAAAGAATCTGTCTACTGCCGATGCCGTTCATAAATTGGTTAATCACATAGCTCAAAAACTTGATAATGGTAAGAAATGCGTTGCGCTGTTCCTAGATCTCGCAAAGGCATTCGACACGGTCTCAATTCCAATCTTAATAACTAAGCTCGAGTGTCTAGGTATACGAGGTACCCAACTCTCACTATTTCAGAGCTATCTTACGAATAGAACACAATGTGTTAAAATTGGAACCTGTTTTAGCACTGACTTAAACATTACTTTTGGTGTACCACAGGGTAGTATTCTCGGTCCCAGTTTATTTTTAATCTACATGAATGACCTGTGTAGCCTCAGCCTAGAATGCGGTTCAATATTTTCGTATGCGGACGATACAGCTCTAGTATTTGCATCGGATAGTTGGGAGGACACATATCTTCATGCACAGAAGGGTTTCAACACAGTCAGTGAATGGCTTACTAACAACTTGCTCACACTGAATATCGCAAAAACGAAGATGTTGGATTTTTCTATTCGTTATACCAATGTTCCAGCCTCAAGTTCACTGTATGTTGCTGCCCAGTTGAATCAGTCAAATAGTAATGGCGACGGAAATAGCAATCATGATCACAACATCTGCAAGGTTGAACGAGTCCCATTGGTTAGGTATCTTGGGATTGTAATTGACTGCAACCTTACTTTTAGGGATCACATAATACACCTCTCGAACAGAGTGCGCAAGTTGATCTACATTTTTAAACAACTACGCCAGTCGGCGGATGCTACCATAATGAAAATGACCTATCAAGCATTGTGCCAATCAGTTCTGGTTTATTGTATCTCTTCCTGGGGTGGTGCAGCAAAATCTCACTGTATTCAGATAGAACGCGCACAGAGAGCCGTTCTTAAGGTGTGCTGTTTCAAGCCAAGACTTTATCCCACCACTGAGCTCTATGAATATTGTCAAGTTCTAACGGTTAGGCAATTATTCGTATTGGCCACTGCTATCAAACAACATGCTATTACCAACTATTCACAGGAAACAAATCGCCGCAACCATCTAGTAGCTAAAGCTACTCCTCTTAAAACATATTTTAGTCATAGGTTCTTTATTTTCCTTGGTCCTCATCTTTACAATAAATTACACCGAATTCTTTCCTTGCACTCATTAAACAAACATAATTTTAAACTCACTCTACAAGCCTGGCTTCAAGGCCAAACATACGCTGCCACAGAAACTCTCTTGGACGTATTAGTCTAATCACACAAATTCCAAAACACACACAACACACATCATAACACTCTCATACACAAACATACTTACATTAACACCTCCCCATACATACCTACACATACTTACTTTTATTATTTTATCTTATTTTCTTACTGTCTTTAGTCATTTACTCCTGAGGTTATTAAACTCACTATATATTTGTAATTTGTCTTACTTGCTGAATTGATATGTAAGCTACTAACTATGTAACTCGGAACAGGTGGGGACCTGGTGACCTGTATTACAGGTGTTACTACCTACCACAGGCACCAGCGATCCACAACCAAAAAAAAAAAAAAAAAAAAAAAAAAAAAAAAAAAAAAAAAAAAAAGACAATGATGCCAAGACGGTCTCAGGCTACAGATACCGGCACGAATCTTGAGCGTTCGGCGAAAGAGTGGGGATCGCTTTGCACATCGTACACACATCAGCGAGCCAATAATACAAGCGATACAAGGATAACACTCCCCGCCCCCGCGTCTCACTTCATACCACTAAAGAGACCCGATATTTCACTTCTGCGCAAGTGGAAAACAGCGCTCAAGATCTGTGCCGGTATCTGTACATCGCGGTTTTAATCGCCAGTGTGCCACCAGCCTTATCGTCACCGAGATGTCAACTCATTGTCGGGTTCGTGCTAAGAGTGGTGTGCTAGGGCCGTGAAGGTCGTAGGTATAGGTGAGCGGCTGTTAAATAAATGCCCTCATTTGTTTAATGTGTGTAATTATTATGTGTACTTGTAAGTACGAATGAATCATTCGCTAATTTTAGAATCTGAGGTTAACTATGGCTTGAAGTGGCTGTCCTACCTACTACCTACTATTTCTTACGAGTATGCTTTTTGTTGAGGTAGGAAATCATCTAATAACTTCTCTTACTCTAGGTAGAGCACTCCCTCTCACTCGTTAGGCTTTTACCGACTAAAACCTATCTGTTTTCCCTCGAGTTGCCCATTGCGTTCCAAGAAAACTGCAACTTTTTTTAACAATTCTGCAGCCCTGTGAAATCTTGTGAACTTAGAATCTATCATCATCCTTCTACTGTCATTCCAACTTATTTGGTGTTTTATAATTTAATAGATTTCTGTTAAACCCCATCTTTTTTAGGGTTCCGTACCTCAAAAAGGAAAAAATGGAACCCTTATAGGATCACTTTGTTGTCCGTCCGTCCGTCTGTCTGTCAAGACACTTTATCTCGGGATCGCGTGGAGGTATTGAGTTGAAATTAAAACCATATACTAAGGTCTGCGGTCCCTTGAAACTTTGAAAAAAATCAAACTTCTGAGTTAACGAAAAAAAAGATACGGCTGTTTATGTTGAAAAAAACGTGTATTTCGACACTTTCAAGGGAATTAAAATTCATAGGGTACTTCCCATTGACCTAGAATCCTGAAACGGTTTTGAAAAATCTTCGTAACTCGATTCGGGAATTGAACTGTTTTTAAAGGTAAGTTTGTACGGAACCCTTACTGCGCTAGTCCGACTCGCACTTGCTCAGTTTTTTTATTATGGATAGGCTCGCCTCGCCAGGAAACACAAACTCCGGCAGGGAATTAAACTCCTTAACTGTACGCACAATAAATGTGTTGCTAAAACGCTTTGTACGTATGGGTGGGATGTCCACCATGTACCGGTGGTGCAACGCCGTACGTCTATTAGTCCAATCCAATTTTAATCTCTTTCTCCGATTCCCTCTCTTGTACAAATGCTCTTCAGTATTTTACTTCAATAAATGAAACTGAAAGTTTAAGAACTTGAACATCCGCAGCGCATTGCCCACGCATTCGTAGCGCTAACGCTAATTTCAAAACTCCGCATAGTTTCTACGTCACGTCACCAATAAATAACAATCGAAGATTTACTTCTATTTAACCAAACTCATTACGAAGCCAATAAAACAGGAACATAAATAGATAATTTACAACAGAACACAATGAAAGTCTATAAACATTGACAGTCTGAATCGCTTACAGTCTCGTTATGTGGTTATAGCGGGTCCAATTAGACGATATTTTGTACCTATTGACCACCAAACAAATAATAAGGACTATTGTTCAGCCGAAAGTGTAGGTTTGTTTGGTTATGAAATATCCTTGCAACTGTTTCACTATACACATAGATTTCATCCTTCTGACAAGCAGTAATGCTAGCGAAGGAGGCGGCCACACGCGTGAGGAAACGGCCCTAACGCCCCAGCCGCCGGGATCCCGACCCCGATTTCCAGCCACCGTAGGCGTGGGCTTGCGGACGGCGAGCAATGGGGAGCTCGCCATCCGGCCGTCCGGTAACCGTTCGGACTGAGCCCAAGTCGTTGACGGTGCGTAGTGTTCCACGCGCGCCTCAAGGAGATGTCAGCGATACCGTAGGGGGCCCAGCATGGTTGAAGTCTACTGGGGCAATGGGTTCGCTTTTGAAAGGAAAACCCCTGAGTTTTCCTTTTAGAACCCCATTCCAGGACCCCGGTCCTAGAACGCAAGCAGTGAAAGGAACATGGGAGTGGGTTTTAGTCAGTAAAAGTCTGACAATCCCTCCCGTTCCGCTCTAGAGTGAGAAAAGTCATTGGATGAATTCTCACATTAAAAAAAAAAAAAACAAAAATACTATTGCTAAAAAATAACACCAAATAGTTCGCATTACCTAGGTACTGACTATTAAACCTTCTTTAGCCTAAACTAAACCACCTGTATAAGCTTCCTTTTATTTCTACAAAAATGCTACACACATTACAGCTTTTTTCCCGGTCAAACGAAGTAGGCTGGAACCGAAAACGGCCGGCTGAAACCGCAAATGTAGTCCAGACTCTAAAAGTTTTTTACCACAAAGAGAGCATTACTGCGCAAGATTCTACAACAAACTGGACTTGGTAAAAGCCAAAGTAAGTAAATATACTTATAATTTGTTAGCCCTAAATTTGCGCCTTGTTCCGCCAAATAAAATGTTTTTCTTTCTTTTCTTCTTTTTTCCAAAATACGTATCCATATTTATGTTCGTTAATAAAGTCAAAATATAGCAAAGCATAATCAGCCTTATGATGTTCCCACTGCTGGGACTCAGTCCTCCCGTAATCCACCACGCGGGCCCAGTGCGGGTTGGTAGATGTCAATGTTTTTGAATTTTTTTGGTTCTAGGACGTGTCAGTTTCCTCACGATGTTTTCCTTCACCATTTTGAGAGCAGTGGTGATGAAATAAATTACAGGAAGTAAAGCGCCTGGCTGGGGTTGAACCCGTGATTTACAACTCGTAATTCGGGACCGTTACCACTAATCCACCACTGCTCTAGTCAAAATATCAGGATAGTAATAAATTTACCAAAAGTTTTCACAACATTTTTTCTGTGCCGGAAACTGAGAAAAACAAATGAAAGCGTTTCGCTTTTCGCGGCGAAATCGCAGCGGTGCGCGGTGGTGTGCGTACGGTTTTATTATCCCGGAAAAATAAGCTGTACCATAAACAATCCTACGCAGAAAAGCGGGACTAACTAGCCAAACGAATGTATACTGGAAAGCTGGCTATATAAATATTCCTGTCAATAAATTAATACTAATAGCTTCAAGCGCAGTGGATAATTTACTTAATATCGCCTAAAGGCTAGTGCACATTCGTTTTCTTTGTGGAAACTAGATACTAATATATCGAAAATACAAATAAAATGTATGCATAAGTATCATATTATCAACGTGGGTCTGCTTCCGAAAGGAAGACTCGGCCCTGGTATGAAAGGCAACGAAGGAATAGGTGTGGGTTTTTAGTCAGTAAAAGTCTGACACACCCTCCCGCATCGCCCAAGGGCAGGGGATGTCATTGGATGATTTTCCTACCGAAAAAAAAGGCGTGTGTCTTGCTTACATGAGTTTAAATTATTGGAATTATTCCTAATGCAACCTTTTTTTTTTTTTTGTTTTTTTAATAAAACTGAAATTTGATTTAGCTTTGCATAAAAAATAGTGCCATGTGTACGGACCCTAAATAATCAAGTAAGTTACGTATATGCAAAGTTGGTTATAGCTTCTAAGTACGTATCTACTTATTTTATATGTAGTGAATTGTTTTTATAGGTATTGAATTTGAAATATTACAACGTAGTCAATAATCTTGCTAGCTAGAAGTTGGGGCCATTTTTATTACAAATTTATTCTGAGATAGCAAACATTGGGATACGTTTTATTTACATCTTTTTTAACATTTGTCTTGAGACATTACTACATTTCCTATAAATGTTTATTAATGATCTATTCTTTATTATGACATGTTGCTGGCTATGTCCGATAGTGTAATATGTATTTCCTTATGTGTGTGTGTTCTGTTTTGTGATTGTTGTATGGGTGCTATTAGTTGCCTGAAATAAATGCTTATTATTTTTTATGAGTCTGTACTGTCCAACTGTAGAGACCGACAAAAACCTCTCTTTTCTGTTTCTAGGGAAGAAAGGTCTATGCCGATCTTCTTTGATTTATTTATATATTTTTGGGAGTTGATTGTTAGCAATGAATGGACAAAATATTTAAAAATCAATAATAAATAATAGTAATAAATAATAGTGTAGTAGTATATTTAGAAGTAGTAGTATAGTATAGTGTTGCAACAGAACTCTGCTTCCGCTTCCGCTTCTGCAGAAGTTCCGCAAGCTTTTTCACTTCCGTTTCCGCTTCTGCTTCCGCAAAATTTATAACTAAACTCTAAACGGAAGAATACAGCTTTTTCTTCATAGTATTAACACTTCCGCTTCCGCATCCGCAAAGATTTACTTTTGACATCTGTTTCCGTTTCTGCTTCCGTTAAGACACTTGCGTTGCATCACTAGTATAGTAGTGTTAAGTAGTATTAAGTTTTAGTATCTACTTATTTCACTTACAAAAGCCAAGAGAAAACCCGGTTGCATTAAAAATAATATCTTTTGCATAACAAGTAGGCATAAAACAGTTCAGCTTCCCATAATTCACTTTCGCAGTTCCTAATAAACTAACCAGTCGTTAGGAAGTTGACGTTAAAGAAAAATGACGTGAGAAGAAAAACTTTCATAGTGCTGTAGTAGATAACAGATTTTTATGTACTATGTATTAGTTATTTTATTTTTTAATTAACTTTCAGAATTAAAATAACTAGTCTTACATAATAATATTTTTTTAAAACAAATAATAATATAAAGTCATACCTACATTGTAAAATCATAATATTATACAAAATTAAAATAAAAACAAGGAATAGGAATTATAAGTATAAAATTGAATAAAATAAAATATAATACATATAAGTAGGTACTTCATATAACAATAACTCATCATCTTCCTGCCCTTGTCCCATCTTATTTGGGGTCGGCACAACATGTTTTTTTCTTCCATTCTATCCTGTCAACCGTCATGCTATCACTAACTTCCTTTTCTTTCATATCACTGTTCACACAATCCATCCATCTTTTCTTTGGCCTCCCTCTCCACCCATCCACATGTATACTCATAACTCTTTTAGTAACATGCGTTTCATCTCTCCTCTTTACATGACCATACCAAGACAAACGTATTCATATAACAATAACTAATAATTATATATTGTTCTAAATTGAGCGTTATTCTAAAGGACGCGATGATGTGTCACCTACTCACTCTTTATTTTTCAGACTGACTTCCACTCCTTAGCTGTATGCACAATGAATGTTTGCCCAAAACTGTATTTTGCGTATGGGTGGGATGTCCACGTTATACCGGTAACGCATCGCCGTACGTCTGGTAGTCTGATGATGGATGGAATTAACACACACACGGCTAGGTTTTGTTTGACACCCGTTATTTTCGAAAATACTGTAGATGTCACTACACCAGTACCATAGAATTATAGTACTGGTATGGCATAGTATTTTATAGTACCAATACCATAGAATACGTACCAGATAAAAACCAAACCCAATACCGCATATTACTAGTTTTCACTGAAATAACAAACACATCCGCAGCGGATATAGTTAGGTAGCCGCTGATCCGACCGCCATTTCTCACAATATTACATGACCACAATTATGCAGACATGATCCTTATGCTATTACATAAAGCCTTCACTTTGGCATGTAATATAGAAGCTGAATGCGGAATTCCTTTGTCACACAATGACAAGTATAAATGATGTATGGATGGAAATTATTTTATGTCCAACGTTTATTTGATAGGGAGATAATTGAATTTTGGAGTTGCTGACTATTCGGACACAGTGTCCAAATCAACACATTTCATTTCTTTTTTTTTATTGACGATTCGGACATCACCAAATTTATCGAAGCTGTTTATTACAGTCAGATAACAAAAGTTTTACAATATAATATAAAGAAATTTACTACCCAAAGTTGCCGCCTTAAATCCAGCTTAAAATAATTTTGATAACGCTTTTTTTCCCCATGTATATTTAAGAAAAAAATATCTGACTGAACTAAACAATGTGATTGATATGTGCTATCGAAATGTCAACTTCGTCAATCCCAAAAAGACAATAACCATGATCAATGATAATTATAATATGCAAAAAGTCCTTTCTTTTGTTTTATTCCGAACTAACAATACTAACATATCAACTGCTTGAAAACGGGTTATCGTGGAATTCATCGTAAACTATGGACCTAAAAACAAATCCCTATAACTTACCTATAGATCCTTTAAAAAACAAAGTTTTGCTAATAAATGGATGAGCAATTTTCTCTGTGAACCAGCAATTCACCTACTATCCCGTTGATTATGTCAATACTCTCTCAAAGCGTTCGCTTCTGTCCAGTGAAAATTGAATTTTCAGGCGGAGCAGAGGCTAATTGATAGTGTATTGAACATTGGATAGTCAGCTGTGTTTTGTCCGGATGCAGCTGACTTTGTGGCTTTATCATCAGCTAGCTTCTGCCAGCGGCTTCGCCAGTGATAAATAAGGTTTTCTCCATACAAACTTTGGACCCCCGTTTTATCCCCTAAGGGAGTGAATTTTGGAAAATCCTCTGTAAATGCTGACCTACGTCATAAAAGAAAACCTTGTGCAAAATTTCACAATTCTAATCCTATGTTTGACTGTACGTTAATATGTCAGTCAGTCAGTTTCTCCTTTTATATATATAGATAAAGATATTGATTCATTAACAATGAATTCGGATTTCTTTATCTCGGTTTTATGAGTAGCTTAATACTTTCATAAAAGCTACCTTTTTTAAATTTTGCAATCATCAAATAATCTCCTTTCGTTTTGGTAAAGCGAGTGGGAGTTACTGAGTAAAACCAACCTGTATTCTCAGTTGTCCTAGTGCCACGGTGTCTCTTCGAACAGTACCGCAGCGCACTGGCGTTTACGTTGGACAGAGGATTATAAGCATTGCCATACAGCGTGGCAATACTGCTCTTGTCTACGAGGCGATAGCAATGCGGAGAAGTTTTGAAGCCATATTTTAGATTGTTTTTAATATTTTTACTATTAGTGTATATATATATCGTAGAATTGAGCATTTTATGATATAGTCGGCCATTTTAAATAATGGTTCACGACTTCATGAAATAGCCACCTCAAAAATAACCAAACCTAACCTTACCTAATCTCGGCCATATCATGAAATGGACAATTCTACGATATGGCCTCGACACATATATAATTGTAGTTAGTCAATCGTCATTTGGAAATAATAAAAACTATTTTTTTGATTAATTAAACAAACTGTTTTGACATCGTCTATTCGGGACACAGTCATTACCCGGAACTATCACTCATTGAGCAATAAGATGCAAAATAAATACAATACAAATCGGACAGCTATTTAGATGATAGTTTTGATAAACCTCCTGTTCAAACAGATACATGCAATTTTACAACGCCATTGGCAATTTGATCAAACAATAGACAAATCAAATATGATCAATCAGCCGCAAATATGATCAAGTAGAACGCAAACAGTTTGATCAACGGACGATATGTTGTGTTTACAGTCATCATAGTTTATTGATTAAAATTATCAGAATGATGATCAGCAAACAATCAATTGTAACTTGTCAAAATTATATGTATTGTATATGTATAGAAACTAGAAAGTTTTGCATTTTGTAATGAATATTATTCATGCTATACTATGATTTATGTAACTATTGTGTCCTTTTCAGATTTGAACGCATTGTGTAAGAAGTTTTTATCTTTGAGTATTGTTCTGTAAGTTTCGGTAACTGATTATTAATAAATAACATTGATATGGTTGTGTCAAGGCAGATAAATTAGGCTGCTTTATTCAGTACTAGCTTTTGCTAGCCCGAGAGAAAGTAGGTTTCTCCATAGAAACTTATGACCCCCGTTTCATCCGCTTAGGGGAAGAATTTTAGAAAATCCTTTCTTACTCTTTGTAAAAATCATAAAAGGAACCTCTGTGCAACATTTTAGCGTTCTAGGTCCAAGAGTTTAGGCTAGGCGTTGATGAGTCAGTGAATAGTCTGGAATTTTCCTTTTTAAATACAGAAAAGATAGTTAAATTTATATGTCTATATAACTAATGTCTACTTACTGTAAATTTCCCGTTCGTATCATGAGTCAATTTAACTTTAAAAGTTAACCGAAAACAATTAGACTATAAGTTCTGTCTCCGACAAGCAATCAGCAATTAGGCAGTTTTTGTCCGACCCAAACTGCACAAATGTTTAAAACTTCCCAGACGCTCGACTTGGCAACACCAGCATAATTTTAAATAATGGCAAGACTACCCCACTGGGAGCGTGCATACTGATTACGTCCGATAACTGTCAATTTTACTGTTATTTTTAACACCTATTATATTACAAAATAGGCTTCCGACTGCGTGGAGTGAATTCTTTACCTTCATCAAATGTAAAACCAATTTATTTTGCGTCGAAGTCGTCTATTTTCAATTAGTTTTTCAGGTTAGCGCTTTTTTTTACGTCCTTCAGCTTAGTTGGGTTTTCATTTTGATTCAAAATTGGACAGCTGAGATAATCGAATAGGGGAATTTTAGTCGAGTCGACAATCGATTTCAGATCGTTAGGCAAAGCCTATGAATGCAGTCTTTAGGTTTTATTTTTTACAATGTTACTTTCGCTTTGGTTGTTTGTTACATGAGTACTACACTAGAAAAAACGATTATTGTATCACTTTTATTTTGAAGGCAAACATAATTGAATGTGAATGCAATGCCTCTCTGAAAATTAGGTTTTTGCTGAAATTATAAACCTTTATTGCAGTTTTTTCTTGATTGCGTGACTTCTCAATGACGTCTATGCTTTTGCAAACAATGTCTATTATTAAAATCCCTAGATTTTATGTAAGTATTAGAAGAGAATTATTATTGGATCGTCTATAATTTGTAAGCGTCAGGACCCCTGGACCACTAGCGATATTTGATGTTTAGAGAATACCAAAATTAACTACCTTTTTGCTACTATTTGGTACCTACCTTCAAATATTTGGTACCTCTATTGACAGCGAGAAAACGCCAGAAGAAAGTGGCCAGACATTCTGACGTCAGGATGTCTGGACCATTTTTTTTTTCATAGTTCTAGACAACACAGCTAATTTATCTTTTTGTAAATATTTACTACCTTTTTAGTACCTCACCATATATTTTTTTCAACATTTTTTAGCATACTTGAAAAAAGTTAGATGTGAAATATTTTTTTTCAAAATGGATATTTATTTTGCCAAATATGCCATGAGATATCTGATGTTTAGAAAATACCAAAATATACTACCTTTATGCTACTACTTGGTCCCTAACGTCAAATACTTAGTACCTCTATTAACAGCGAGAAAACGCATGAAGAAAGTGTCATCAGGTTGTCTGGACCATTTTTTTAGTTTCATGGTTCGAGACAACACAGCTAATTTATCTTTTGAAAAGTATTTACTACCTTTTTAGTACCTCAACAAATATTTTTTTCAGCTTTTTTTGGCGTACCTGAAAGATGTTATACGTGTATTTTTTTTTTTCAAATTGGATATTTAATTTGCCACATTATGACATGAGATATCTGATGTTTGAAAAATACCTAAATACACTACCTTTATGCTACTGCTTGGTATCTAACATAAAATACTTAGTAACTCAATTAACAGCGAGAAAACGTATGAAGAAAGTGTCATCAGGTTGTCTGGACCATTTTTTTTCATGGTTCAAGACAACACAGCTAATTTGTCTTTTTGTAAATATTTACTACCTTTTTAGTGCCTCAACATAAATTTTTTTCAACTTTTTTTAGCATACTTGGAAAAAGTTAGATGTGAAATATTTTTTTTTAAATGGATATTTAATTTGCCATATGATATGACATAAGATATATGATGTTTAAAAAATACACTACTTTTATGCTACTACTTGGTACCTAACGTCAAATACTTACGTAGTACCTCTATTGACAGCGAAAAAACGCATGAAGAAAGTAGTAGCATAAAGGTAGTATATTTTGGTATTTTCTAAACATCAGATAGCTCATGCCATATGTGGCAAAATAAATATCCATTTAAAAAAAAATATTTCACATCTAACTTTTTTCAAGTATGCTAAAAAAAGTTGAAAAAAATTTATGTTGAGGCACTAAAAAGGTAGTAAATATTTACAATAAAACAAATTAGCTGTGTTGTCTCGAACCATGAAAAAAAAAAATGGCCCAGACAACCTGATGACACTTTCTTCATACATATTCTCGCTGTTAATTGAGGTACTAAGTATTTGATGTTAGGTACCAAGCAGTAGCATAAAGGTAGTGTATTTAGGTATTTTTCAAACATCAGATATCTCATGTCATAATGTGGCAAATTAAATATCCAATTTGAAAAAAAAAATACACGTAACATCTTTCAGGTATGCCAAAAAAAGCTGAAAAAAATATTTGTTGAGGTACTAAAAAGGTAGTAAATACTTTTCAAAAGATAAATTAGCTGTGTTGTCTCGAACCGTGAAAATAAAAAAATGGTCCAGACAACCTGATGACACTTTCTTCCTGCGTTTTCTCGCTGTTAATAGAGGTACTAAGTATTTGACGTTAGGGAGCAAGTAATAGCATAAAGGTAGTATATTTTGGTATTTTCTAAACATCAGATATCTCATGGCATATGGGGCAAAATAAATATCCATTTTGAAAAAAAATATTTTACATCTAACTTTTTTCAAGTATGCTGAAAAAATTTGAAAAAAATATATGGTGAGGTACTAAAAAGGTAGTAAATATTTACAAAAAGATAAATTAGCTGTGTTGTCTAGAACTATGAAAAAAAAAATGGTCCAGACATCCTGACGTCAGAATGTCTGGCCACTTTCTTCTGGCGTTTTCTCGCTGTCAATAGAGGTACCAAATATTTGAAGGTAGGTACCAAATAGTAGCAAAAAGGTAGTTAATTTTGGTATTCTCTAAACATCAAATATCGCTAGTGGTCCAGGGGTCCTGACGCTTACTATAATTTGGCATGAGAGATTCACGTCTTCGTTTTTCAATTTCGACTTTTTTATGTCTGTAGGCTTGATGATTAAGCGCAGATTTGAATGAAAAAATTACCGTGATATTGGAACGCTCAGGGTAATTAAAGAAACACAGGTAGGTTTTAGTCAGTAAAAGTCTGACACTCCGTTTGATTCGACCCGAAGCGGGAGAAGTTAGTAAGTAAGTAATCATTTATTATGCAAAAAGGGTTGGCCTATAAGTAACATCAGTGATGAAACACCAAAACTGAGAGTGGCCTTCACATAAATAAGATCACTGTCCTTCAAACTAGGAAACAATCCTGTATCTTAATTAAAGAACTGCACAAGTTATGTGATGACTTCCCACAAAAAAAAAGTGCTTATTTCGTAGATATGTCTCAAGCCGATACGATTTTTACTGTCTCTATATGAGTTGTTATACTTGGTATGATACTGAAAATTCTTTCTTTTATTTTTAAACAAATATATACTTCACAGTAATCTGAATTTAATCGATCCCATTTTAATATTATCCCAATACAGTAATTGCATTCCAATTATTCCATGTGACCATAAACAGTCATCGATACACGGGTTAATTTCTTAGCAACACCAACAGTAATTTGTTGAGAATTTTAAAAACAATTACGAAATTCAAAATAACCTTTTAGTCTTAATACTGAACGACTTTGGAGTGCATTTAGGTGGTAAGCAGTGCATTAAAATATCACTTGTTCACATTACCGTATCAAGTTCAGTATTTCGCCACAATATCGGAAGAAAGTAAAAGCAAACATTATGGTTTACTTTTAAGTTCAATTTAAGTCCGGTCAAGTGTGAGTCGAGTTTGTAAGGGAATAAATTCGAACGTTATTTTGACTACAAGTTCGATATTATCATAGTTGAATTCGAATTTCTGGTTCCGGGAAAGCAAAACTCTTTACACAATGCTTAGTTTGGAAAGCTCGTCTTTCTGTGTTCGTAAACTTTATGAAAGTAGTTTCAAGCAGTAACAAAATCAATCTACCCATTATAGTGAATGAAAAAGTCAAGGGACAGAATAAAGAGGTGAAACAGCTTTTTGGTGTCGACTAAACCAGTAAACAACACCAGGACTAGTAAAGCAAAGAAAATGATTGCATCACTGCTTACCATCAGGTGGGATCGCAGTCAAGCGCTGGTTTATATCAATTAAAAAAAAAATAAAAAAATGGTGGCTCTTCAGATATTTGTTCCCTTTCCATTAATTATGTTGAGCCTACAGAAAAGGTCTCAATGGACCACCTACTGCCGTGGTCCACCACGAAGCCGGTTGAACCGCTGCAAGCACACTAACTCTGATGGGGTGCTTCACTGAGCACGAAACGCACGCGCGCACACGTTTTGATATATTGTGACTTGTAAATGTAATTTTTACCAATAAATATGTTTGTCTGTTTATCTGAGTTGCAGCAGCGCAATTGTGGAACTACGCCTCACCTCTTGCCGTGTTCACTGTGCAACAACACCTGCACTTTAAAAGACCTCTACGAGGTTAACGCAAACAATTATGGTCAAAAAATATTTAATTTTGTTACCATCGACTAAGCGTTTCACCTCGTCGTTTATACAGCGTACCTACATCGAAGGGCTAGAACAATTTGCCTGCTGCGGCTTTTTCGTCGGATTATAATTGAGGTGGCTTCAAGGTTTAGAGACTCTTAATAAACTAGAGCGATTCACCATCATCGATTTCATCACTGCTTACCATTAGGTGGGATCGCAATCAATATACCTATATCATTAAAAAATACGACGAAAATAAGGTTGGCTAATCTTTAACATAAAATTTGTATGAATATATGCATATGTGTATATATGTATATTTTCCCTTTCCAACTCTATATGTATTGCTGAGCAGCGTGTGTGGTCAAAATCACAAGCCAAAATTAACCGTTCTTTTACATTTTAAAGTAAGATTAAAGTTAACGATTGTTTAACTTATTCAGATAACATTCCTGATAATATGGAATAAACGTGGGACCGTTTTGTTTCTCAGTGCAAAAATTTCGTGTATCATTAAAATTTAATGTAGATCAGTTCCGTGACGAATTTTGAGGAAATTACGTAATACATCTGACAGACAATCATAAACACATTTATTTTGGAAAGGTTATTTTTGATGGTGTCCTTTCGTCGCCCTTTTTTATTATTGTTAGGCTCGTTTTTGACAAGCTAGCCTAGAAGTAACCCATACACTCTTGAATTAAATACCCCCAGACTCCAGCACGTATTTCCACTCCCTAGTTGCACACATAATGAATGTGTACCCTAAATGTTATGTGCGTATGGGTGAGATGTCTACCTTATACCGGTGGCACATCGCCGTATGTTTGGTGGTCTGATGATGGAACTAAAGTAAAAAAACCTAATACCCCTAGTAACTAATTCAATTTACATTAAGATAAGAAATACCATATCGTAGGTATGGTATTCTTAACTTTTCCGGAGGTGGTGAAGTTAATGTTATATTAATTTTAATCGTAATTGTTATCATTGAGTTTAGTTATTAAAGTTTCCCTTTCGTTAACTCAAGAATTTATTTTCTCCAGTTTCAAATTACGTTTCCTATCCAACATTTCCTGTTTATTTGTCATAATGGCAGTCTACCATTCAAATCTTAGTAACTTGACGTTCAAGCAAATTATGCAATAGTTTGAATTGTTACACGTACCTACTATACATAGATACCTTGTGTTTGTAAGGAAACTAAAAGAATAAGTTCCTAGTTCCTTTCCTTTTAGACAAAACAATCCAATTTATCTTAGTTTATTCAATTTGCGAAGAGATTGGACGTGAAAGCTGAATATTAATTTACCTACAGCATAAACGCATGTACATTTTACAAGATTTTACAAGTGGTTCTGCCTGCGTGAAAATACATATTTTTCTAAGAGAACATACTCCCGGGATAAAGCCTTCCATTCGGAACCGATTAGTCATTCGAGCGTGAAGGAGTATCAGATATTCACTCAAACACAAATTTTCACCTTTATAAATGATCTGGTAGATATCGCTGTCAGCGATAAGACCGCAATTGTACCCATAGATTTAAGTTTCTGTAAAATTGTTACTATTTTGATGTATTATTCTGTTCTATTGTATACTGTGATTACGCGTAATAAAAATAATTTAAACAATATTTTTTTTCCCTTTTTTTTCAGGTGGGAAAATCATCTAATGACAAATCCTGCTCTTGGGCGGGGCGGGAGATAGTGTCAGACTTTTACTGACTAAAAACCCACTCCTGTTCCTTCTTTGCCTTCGTCCTAGGGCCCCGGGTTTCACTTTCACACAACCCGTGGCCCCAGTAGGCTTCCACCCTGCTGGACCCCTACGATTTGCTGACATCTCCCTGAGGCGCGCGTGGAACAGTACGCGCCGTCGACGACTTGGGCTCGGTCCGGACGGTTACCGAACGATCAGACGGCGACCCTAAAAAAATCTAACAGTAAAATTACAAAAACGTCAACAAGAAGACCTAATTATTCAGCACAGTATACGTCCTTTGAAACCCCAACATCAAATTACTGTACAACGATTTAATTATCAGAGTCACGTACTCCAAACAATGCGTGGTTACATCTAATTATATTAACATATGCATTGTGGGCATATTTTGCATAATATTTTATGCCTGGCCTTGACAACTGGAAGATCTTAAGAACCGGTAGACAACATGCGTTACATGTGTACATAGATGTACAATTGTACATAGAATAAAAATACAAAGGTCGTTGTAGGTTGCGTCCTTTTTAATACTGGTCGTATCGAGACAAGTTGAATGGTAGGAAGTGTAAGATACACTTCCAAACTATTTTATTGTGAGTTGCCAAGTTCTTGAAGTCTTCCTAGTGGATAGGCGAAGTTGAGAGACAATAGTCGGTTTCGATTGATGCCAGAATTGTTGATAGCAAATAGGTCCTAATTGGCAACGTGTATGGTAGATATTGAATCACAGTATTGATTGAGATATACGATAGTGTATTACCAAAAGTGAGAAAGAGGTGGACTAAAGTGAAGTCAGTAAAAAGGTGGCGCAATACGACAAAAATGATAGTTTTTTTTCGGTGGGAAAATCATCCAATAAAATCTTGAGCGGCGCGGGAGATAGTGTCAGACTTTTACTAACTAAAAATCCACTCCTGTTCCTTCGTTGCCTTTCGTACCAGGGCCGAGTCTTCCTTTCAGAAGCAGGCCCCAGTAGGCTTTGACCCTGCTAGGCCCCTACGGTTTGCTGACATCTCCTTGAGGCGCGCGTGGAACAGTACGCGCCGTCGACGATTTGGGCTTGCTCCGGGCGGTTACCAAACGGTCGGACGGTGATAGTGGGAAATACCTGCATGAGAGTAGCAAAGAAGAATAAAAGGGATGTCTGATTCCAGAATATTGTGATTCAGGTTGAAATGATGCTCATAAGTTGGCCTTACATATTACCATCAACATTTTTCGACATTTCAATTTTGAATCACTTTACGATACCGTCATACTAGTACCAGATTCTAATATTTTAAATTTTTACTCATTAAGACACCTTTTTTTAAGGTGTGATATCATCATACAACTCCTTCTGCTCTGGGTGGAGCGAGAGGGAAAATCAAACTTTTACTGACTAAAACCCACAGTGTACCTTCAGTTGCCTTTTTTACGAGGTCTACGGTAACTCCTTCGAACTATCCTCCTGGCTGGCGTCGGCCCTAACTGGCTCCGTCAATTTTGTTGATATGTCTTTGAGGCGCGAGTGAAACACAACGCACCGAGGACCAACACACGTCTTGCGAGTTCCAGCGCCCGGGGCGTCTCCAATTGTGAGTGTTACTCCAACCCTAGGAAGGTTCTCTTCACGACTCTCAATTCGCTAATCACCGTATAATTTTCCAGTAATGACACTGGTAATTAAGAACTAACAGGATTCTTGAACTGAATGACTGACATAGTTACAGACGCCCTTGTGAGAGATATCGTTACGTTTGTACCTACGTTAAGGCTGTTTATTTATAGCTATGGTAAATAATTAATAGTTTTGTAGATACTAAATAATAATGTTGTTTTACGTCCCTTTTTAGTGTTAATGATGGCTTTTTAGTACTAGTTATTTGTGATTTATTGAGTTGTTAATTTAAGTTAGCTCATAGCTTAAATAAATAACGTGTCGATTTATAAGGGTAAGCAGAGCTTGCCGAGGACTGCCGGAGGATGGGTAAGCATATTAATATACCCAGACGGTCAACAGTCGGTGACCCCCGAACCCAAAACCAAAAATCTATGTGTATTGAGATACTAGTACTTTGCCAGCGACTTTCATCATCATCATCATCATTTCAGCCGAAAGACGTCCACTGCTGGACATAGGCCTCCCCCAAGTGTCGCCACAATGAACGGTCCTGTGCGTCTCGCATCCATCGGACTCCCGCAACCGTTACCAAGTCATCGATCCACCTTGTAGGAGGCCTTCCAACGCTACGTCTTCCGGTACGTGGAACGACTTTGCTCGCTAAAAACTTTAACATCATTTAAACCGTATTTTGAGGGTAGTAGTGAAAAATTAATAATGGCCGTCTTTTATTAATCATTTTGATTAGAATTTGTGCCTAGTTTCAAGTTTATTTACTTAAGTAATAAGACTTTACCATACAACCTTTAACACCGGCCCCTATATCGTTTTATAGGTGTAGTTTTGAAAAACGAATATTGAAAAGCATTTTTTATGCTAAGTTTCAACTATAAAGACATAAGAAATAAAATTTTGCATACAAATTAATTTACTTAATTTTTTTTTTACCAAAACCCTTTCTTATTGCTCGCCTGCATCACAAAAGGAAGCCTTGTGCAAAACTTCATCTCCTTTGTCCTTCGTTGTAGTTTCAGTTGTGTGTTGATATGTCTGTCAGTTTCTGCTTTTATTTATAGAGATGATCACCCATTCATATACCGACGCGTTGCTTAACTAAATATAAAGCAGTCCATCAAAGGGTGCAAAGAAAAAAAAAAAAAAGTCTCTTTCAGAGTCATAACATCTGAAGACTTACTATAAAACGCAATAACTTTATCATAATAGCATCACTGTGCGTGTGGTCTTTGAACATTGTGCCATTAAAGTTAATACCCAAGTTACAAGATCTGACAAGTTATTAGCTTCTTTTATAGCCGTTACTGAGATTTATGTGAGGGATATGAACTTGCGTTTATGATAGTCAAGCTTTCTTCAAGGTCGTGATGGACTAATATCTAAGGGCCTGGTCAGGGAAAGAGAACATTATAGCATAGCATAGTCGGCCTTATAATGTTCCCACTGTTGGGACTCAGGCCTCCTCTCTAGGAGAGGGAATGGGCCGCAATCCACCACGCGGGCCCAGTGCGAGTTGGTGGATGTGACATGTCTTCGAATTTTTGGTTCTAGGAAATGCCGAGTTCCTCACGATGTTTTCCTTCACCGTTTTGAGAGCAGTGATGATGAAATAAATTACACAAAGTAATGCGCCTGGCTGGGTTTGAACCCGCGACCTACAACTCGGGACCATTACCACTCGGCCACTACAGCTCTCTTAACATTACCAGACAAGAAATCAAAAACATTCCTCCTCAACTTCTGAGGCGCATTTTCATGAATGTTAGAGATAGCTTTAAAGAGTCCTAGAGCCGCGGGGGATGACATTTCAATAATGTTATTTTATTATTATAGCTAGCCCCTATTGTCCCACTATTGGGCAAAGGCCTCCCTCCATTCTTTCCAACGATCACGGTTCCTCGCTTTCTCTTTCCAATTCTTAAGGAAAACATCCAGGTCGTCCCGCCATTTCCTTCGTGGACTGCCGCGGCCCCGCGTCTGTGTCTGGGCACCAATCCTATGTTTTACGGGCCCACATGCGGTAGACATGTCCTGCCCAGTCTCATTGAAGTAGACTGAATAGAGAGCAGCCTTTAAAAAAGTACTTTTCCCATGTCTTTAGTTTCTGATTTTGTAAATTAATGCGTATATTTAAATGTATTTGTTAGTTTTACGAGACACTCAGTATTTGACTTTCGCTACCAGCACGATCAGCGCAATTTCATTGTATCATTCTGTACTTTTCTCTCTCTTTTATTTATTTATTTTTTTTTTTATTAGCGTGTTTGTTTTTATTGTGCTGCGTCTGTAGAATAAATATTTTCTATTTTTGAGCTGACAGCAAAATTTTTGGTCGGCAATGTTCAAATCTTTATTACAAAAGTATTGGCTGGGGAAGAGCTCCATACTAATTTGGACATTATTCTTTGAAATTCTTTGATTAATTGATAATAAAACAAAACAGATACTTTCATGTAATCGTCTAATAAATACTTAGAACTACTTAGAACTCATTAGAAAGAAATATAAAACTCATTAGCAACGAACTTTATCTTCACACAAAGCACTACCAACTAATTAAACAAAACGAATCAAACATCTATTTACTACACTCTCTACAAGTAACGACTCGTATGATATAACGTTACGGGCGGTAACAAAAACGAACCGTTTGACATTTAGCAACGAGCAGTAACTCATTACATAAGCGCCGTGTCCTTGCAAGGCCGCGAGTGGGCTGCGCGGGCGCAGGCTGCCAATGAACAGATTAGTGCAGAAGGTGAACTAGTACCAGCGGCTTAAAACAACATATTATTTAAATTATTAAATAACTTATTGCTGAGGCCTAGGTTTATGTTAATTTACAGATTTGTTTAAATGATAAGTGACTGTCAAATTCTATTAGAATTAACATTAAGTTAGTATTGGGAAACAAAGCTACCCAATGTAAATTAGGATGCTAGATCCAATCTTGAAATGGTTAACTATCAAAATTGTATTGAAATGAAGTTTGCAATTTGTTTATGACGGCCATAGACCAGCCCAGGGTTCCCTGGGCCCGACACTATGGTGTTTTAGTTTGTGTAATTTTATTCATCACCACTGCTATTAAAACGGTAAAGGAAAACATTGTAAGGAATCCGGTACGTCATAGAATCAAAAATTCGAAGATAAGCTACATCCACCAACCTGCATCTCACCCGTGCTGTGGATTATGGCCCATTTCGTCTTTTAGAGAGGAGATCTGAATCCCAGCAGTGGTAACATTATGAAGCTGATTATTTTATATGTATTAGAGCAACGTAGTTATTAGATCTGTCATAAAATAGAATAGATTTTTATTTGCACAGAAAGTAGGTATAAGTCTTTGTCATATGACTTTAATTCGTCTTAGGATTATCTCAATAGAAATATTGTTCTTTAAGATATTGTTACTTTGGACATGTAGTTTTAAATAAACATTAAGTCTAGTAAAATGAAATTTAATGTTTTTTTATTGATTCTACGTTGGTAGTACAAATTGGTCTTTTTCTAAATGATCTTCTAAGTGGCAATATGCAAGTTGCCGCCCGCCTGCGCACGAGTGCTCGTAATTACGCCTTTGTTGTGCGCTAATCGTGGGAAAAGGATGTAAGGTGCAATGATGAGACACATCTAGGATTAGATTGGTTAGGGATGTAGTTGTTTATGTAAAAATAAAGTAAACGTTGTAAAAGTTGATCATGTCTTTTTTAAGCCATGTTGCAAAATGAAATGATGATAAATTAATGGTGAATGGAGCAATAGGTAATCTGCCATTTTGTAACTGTCAAGTGATTTGGCAAAGGTGAGTTAGAAAGCGTAGGAATAAAAAAATAACATATTTCAGCACGGAATACAAAATACACCTATTACAAAACTAATCATTTCTTACAACTTTTCCCTATAAAAATCTGTATCAATTCATACCCTTGCATTTCTATAAAAACCTTTCATTGGAACCATGTTAAAATTATTTCAATTCATTCGAATATAAAGCCTTCAGCAATAAAAGTATAACAACTAAGTATACTATTCACAGTATTCACGCAACTTATATTCAATCATAAATCTATTTACAAACCGCTATCGAATTTTTACCACTTTTTGTCGACACAAAAGTATCGACATTTGACGACACTATTTTTGCTGGCATATATTTTTGACTGATCTATGTCGTAAGGCTGTGAAGTAGGAAGTTAGTACGTAGAGGTTTATGCGCCTGAGTCAGACTTATTGCAAGGTTGTGACTGATTAATGTTGAGATAAGCTCGATTTGACTCACATTTGGCACAGTTTGGTACCTAGTATTGTTGTCTTGTTTACTGGAGCTTAAATATTTCGTGGTAAACATATTTGAGATAATAAATAGAAGTTATTTGCTTTACTTGTAATACTTTTGCATACTTGTAATTAGTCTACAATATTTAATTTGAGCAATAATATTTACGTAGGTTTTTTTTTAGGTGGGAAATCATCTAATGACATCTTCCGTCCTTGGGCGGAGCGAGAGACGTATCAGACTTTTACTGACTAAAACCCACACCTGTTCCTTCTTTGTCTTCGTTCTAGGGCCCTGGGGTTCTCTTTCGTACAAACCATGGCCCCAGTAGGCTTCGACCCTGCTGGATCCCTACGGTTTTGCCGTCATCTCCTTCAGGCACGCGTGGAACACTACGCGCAGTCGACGACTTGGGCTCAGTTTGGACGGTTACCGGACTGTCGAACGGCGAGCTACTCATTGCTCGCCGTCCACAAGCCCGCCTTCAGACCTACACGGATAGTCTGTTTCTGCAAACCCTAATGCTGGTGCTTAGTCAGACTAATATATCGACTAATTTAAGCTAAGTTCCAACACATTCAGACCCATATATTTAGTTCTTCTGAAAAAACCATCCTTCACTCCAAAAATTCTTCGACCATCATCATCATCTTCCTCCCTTTGTCCCGTTTTATTTAGGGTCGGCGAAATACGTTTTTTCCTTCCATTCTGTCCTGTCATTCGTCTCGCTATCACTAACTTCCTTTTCTTTCATATCACTTCTCACACAATCCATCCATCTTTTCTTTGGTCTCCCTCTCCCTCTCCAACCATCCACATGTAAACTCATAAATCTTTGAGTAACATGCATTTCATCCCTCCTCAAAAAATCTTCGACCAATGTCAGTAATTAACAGGCTATAATTGTCTTGATTTTGTCAACTTGATTGAATCGTACTGAGGAAATGTCTTAGATTATAGGAGTTATCCCTTTTTTGAGGTGGTTAATCATCAAATGGCTTCACCCACTTTGGATGTAGTGAAAGGATGTATCTAAGTTTTACTTGACTAAAGTCCACTTGTGTTGTTTCAGTTACTCTTTCCATTCTAAGGTAGCGGTAATTGTTTCAAACATTCTACCCTGAAAAGTCAATAAAGCAAGTCACTTACTCCAGTGAAGATTATGTCATCATACCACAATACCTTCTGTTCCTATTATTAGCACAATGGCGGCCAAATAACCTGCAGCTAGATGTCTCATATTTGACGCAACTTTTAGTCATGACATCATTTTAATGGACTTTACAAAACTTCTAAGAAGTTATAAATATTGTAGCTGTATTATCCTTGATACTGCTGAGATGTTGCATAATTTAAAACAGGTTTTTCAAAGATAACTAGGACCAAGTTTTATTGCACCAATTCAACTGTAGAGGAGGTTATTAACAACTAAATGATTCATCTACGATTTTTTTTTAGGTGGGAAAATCATTTAACATGACATCTCTCGGTCCTGGGCGGAGCGAGAGGGTGTGTCAGACTTTTACTGACTAAAAACCCACTCCTATTCCTTCGTTGCCTTTCATAGCAGGGCCGAGTTTTCCTTTGAGAAACAAACCCTTGGCCTCAGTAGGCTTCGGACCCTGCTGGGCCCCTACGGTTTGCTGACATCTCTTTGAGGAGCGCGTGGATCAATACGCGCTGTTGACGACTGGGCTCAGTCCGGTCAATTACTGGACGGCCGGACGGCGAGCTACCCATTACTCGACGTCCGCAAGCCCGCGTCTACAGTGGCTGGTAGTCGGGGTCGGAAAAATAAGACATAGAAGAAAGAAGAGATGGTAAAGCCTGCTCACTCCTGCTCTAAATGGACCGGGGGGCGTATCAGATTGCAACTGACTAAAACCCATCTATCAATGTTTCTATTTGTATTCCAGGGCCACAGTAACTCTTTCGAATATTCTTAAAGCCCATTACGATGAGTCTTTCCTGAACATCTATATGAACTTCATCTCTTTTGATGACAACTAGAGATGGACATAGATTTCCTTCAGCAGTTTTTCTTGTTACATACATGAAAAACTAATGCGTCATCGAGCCCGAATAATTTAACTTATGGACTTCTATTAATAAACTCTGTAACAACATCAACAACTATCTTTATAAATCAAGTCTTCAATGTTCGAATGAAATTATACAAATCAGCCTTCCAGCGCTTTAATTTAAAGCGATCGCTTTAATGCAGCGCGTCAGCAAACGAGATCGTCAAAGAGTTTCGTTCCGTTTAATTTCCGCATAGCAGACACACTACTATGTCAGTTTCACTGCACGATATTGCATTACGAATATTTTAATTATTAGTATCAAAGGTCATCGGAATCCATTGCGGTTTAGTGCAGTCAAAGTTCACGAAGTTACGGTGCAATACCTTACCTAAAAGTTGTTATGTTCATTTATACGCTTTAGATTTAATAGGATTTTTTATTTACTTTACTTTGCCCCAGTCAATGGTGGGCTAAGATTTTAATTTTATGTGGGCAAGGTACACTCTGCGAGGCTTTCTGGCGGTAAAAGAATAGCCCGATGCGAGCTTGAAAAATTCTATTCATATAATAGTTGAGAGGTTAACTTGTTTTTAATTACCATTCATACACTAAGTATTAACAATAACTTTGTTGTCTGACGCAAATATGATTAAGTACCAAGAATACTCAGGCTGTAAGAGAGTGACCAGAGACAGGCTTTTAAGTAATGCATTTTCAAGTCGTGAGTGGCCCCCCGGACTGCGAGGCCATAAACGGTGGCTCACGTCACCCACGCTTTACGCCACTTCTGGCCCCAATTGATGACTTAAACGATCCTTATAGACAGGCACGATGCGACAATGCAACAAAAGTGCGACGTTTTCAACAGTTCTATTTATAGGTTTCTAGAGCAATAACATCACGCCAATATTATTAAGGAATTTCGAAAGACTTAAGAAACTTTGTATGTGCATGTATATTACTACACACGGGTAGACCATGTCCTAGAATAGCGTATACAATACTTTTTA
This sequence comes from Mythimna impura, assembly GCA_905147345.3. NCBI lineage: Eukaryota > Metazoa > Arthropoda > Insecta > Lepidoptera > Noctuidae > Mythimna > Mythimna impura. The sequence goes on along the minus strand of LR990343.1, from coordinate 26,883,987 downwards.
TCCCGGGAGTACGTACTCTTGTGATTTTCTACTTTGACGTGGGCGAAGCCGCTGGCAAAAGCTTGTTTCAGAATCATTTTAAATCAATAAAATCGCGACGTTGCATTGGATCGTCTCGCCTGTTTGCTGGTGCTGTCAAATAGGTATCTAATGCATATTGTAACTATACTTTTTGGGACACCGTATTTTTTAAATCTAAATACTACTTACCCAGCCCACAGATGAGGTAGGTTGGTGGCGGTTTGAGCACGGACCGGGCGTAGGCCCCCCGCACCGTCTCCAGGGCCCTGGGAGCCCCTGCCACTAAGAGCACCCCGGGGGATACGTAGCCAGCGTACCGCAGCTCCGCCGTGGCTGCTGCCAGAGCGCCCGCCCACCAGCATTTTGCATTCGCTGATAAAAAGCTCTGTAACAAAAAGAGGGAATGTTAGCATTTTGTGATTTTGCAAAGAATTTTGACAGAGCGGTATCAAAACGGTAGGTATAGAAGTATTCGGGATTCTTTTTTTTTCGGTAGGAAAATCATCCAATGACATCCCCCGCTCTTGGGCGGAGCGAGAGATAGTGTCAGACTTTTACTGACTAAAAACCCACTCCTGTTCCTTCGTTGCCTTTCATCCTATGGCTGAGTTTGCCGTGGTAATGTCCGAAAAAGTTACCATGGCCTTTGAACGCAAAGGCTGAACGAAGGAACGCGGATGGGTTCTAGTCATTCAAAATCTGAAACGCCCTCTGTTCCCAAATAAAAAAGTAGTAGGTAAAGCAATATTCGTGAAATGTATTTTTTTTTTCAACAATATACTGGGCTTCTGGACCTTCCAGACAAAATGACATTAAATAGGAGATAACAATGTCGAAGTTCTATAATGATAGTCGTTTCGATGGTGCTTATAAATTCCATACATTTTTGGCTGTTCGACAATGGTTATCACCGATTTAGTATTACTTTGTGTAGAAGCTTTTAGATAAGACTACATCGAACTACTCCGCAACCCTTGTGTAAATACTAAGTTTCTTTAAATGAAAAAAATCAAAGAAGAAACGAAAGTAATCATCAAAGACAGGCGTGGTGGAGGTGGACGTAAATAGAGTATTGATAACGATCAATTACAACATGTAACTAAAGACGTTAAAGGATTTGTAACAACACTTCAATCAACTCCAAACCATTTATAACAAAGTAACGCCTTCTAATTTCCTCTTCAGAATTAAAATTTCAATGCTCAAGATTACATTTGAGATTAAAACATTTAGCTCTAATTCAATTTAACTAAATACCATTTTAGAAAATGAAAGTATTCCATTCATATCGATCGATGAATAGATCCTTCTCTCGGTCGGTTTACTCTCGATCTACAATTCCGTCATTCGAAGTCCTTGACCAGTACTTATACTTAAGTGGTGGCATTTCGTGGGTTGCTCAACCGACGCTCTTTTGGTCCCCGCACTACATCGGTCTTGTGAAATGTATGGATAAGGTTATCTGTATCGAGAACCGCCCTGTTTATGCACCATTTTTAAATGGAACGCAAAGCAATTAATTGAATTAAAATTAACATGTTGAATGAAAGAGCTTGTTGATTTGTTGGTGATGTCATCGTACGTGAAAGACTGGTTTGTGAAGATGTCGTTCGGTTACAAATACTTTGGCAAAATGAGAGTGGATAGTTAATGCACTAAAACAAATAAAATCACAGTCAGTTAAAAAAAACTAAAATAAGGTGCAGAGGATAGCACATAAATTAAATTCAAGTTAGGATTCATTATCATCATCATCATTTCAGCTGAAAGACGTCGACTGTTTGATATAGGCCTACCCCAAGTGTCGCCATAATGACCGGTCCTGTGCGTTTCGCATCCATCGGATTCCTGCGACCTTCACCAGGTCATCGGTCCACCCTGTGGGAGGCCTTCCAACGCTGCGTCTTCTGGTTAGGTTAAGTACTGTAGAAACTCTTTCATGAAGATCTCTATAGATGGTTTAGAACTCATGGGACATTCTAAATAAACACTAATTCGAGTTTCAATAAATCGTACATTTATTTATTTATTAATTGTTTATGCACACAAAAGTACAGAGGCGGACTTCATGCCTACATTCAACCGTTTATATGCCCTTTTTACTATATACATACAATACTTATAATTAAAATAAATTAATCAAATAGCGATGTCTACGTCTGGACGTACATATATACATATTCCTATAATGTATTATATCCTTGTTTATAATAATTACATTATATCTATCAATAAACACCATCTTTGCCTCAGCAAAGATAAAAAAGTCTTTATGTTATTATGACTTATAAAACATAATAAGTGAAGTTATTAAATTTTCACTTTCCCATAAAGATAATAGATCTACTCAACAAATTAAGCAATAAAAAATAATATAAAGATTACTATCGACGTGAAATTGCCTACTTGATACACTTGAATCAATTTTAACGATGTTGTTGTAACATTTTATCATGTCGCCAAATTGATTTAACATACTTTAATGCCATTTAATTTTAGGGAAGCCATAAATTTACTATAAAGTAGTGCATGGGTCACTGAATTGCACCCAACGGATGGTTTTTACTATCCTTCGGGTACCTTTCAGTACCACAGGACAAGGGAGAGAACACACAAGGTGAGAAGATGAAATAAAATTGACAGCATGACCAAATTGGAGAAGGGTTGCTCATAACAGGCAACAGTGGAAAGCATTGGAGGAGGCTTTTGCCGTTGGGCATACCGAATTAAGGGACTATCTATAATTGTAATTGTAATTGTGTCAAAATTTGAAATAAAGGGTTTTATTATTATTAAGTAGTGCAATATAAAAGTTATCTATGTTCCCTGATGGCTACAACCCGGGAATCTTTAAGTCAAGAGTGAATAGGTTACTTCTAGGTAAGCGCGTTCCATCGTCGACCGCATCGTCGCTTTCCATCAGGTGAGATAGCGGTTAAGCGCGAACCTATCAAGAATTTAAAATAAAGTTACAAAAGAAAACCCTATCCAAATGTCATCACTTTTCCGTGGTAAATAGAAACGATGATCGTTTATACATTTTGATGGACATTACCTTTTATTAGCTGCCTTACGGATTGTGTCAAAAGAGAAAACTTGTCTAAAGTATAAAGAGTAAATTGCTAGCTTTAATAATAATATTAGACCTAGTGTTCACTGATGGAACACTAGAACAAAGTAGTAGCTATTTTGTAGGTAACTGAGACTAAGATTAATGGGAGTTTAAAATACGATCAGTATTTGAATTTGAGTTACTTTTTATTGTAATTGTGACTAAATAAATTATTAGGTAACTTTATCACAATGAGAAAGCTAGGACAATTCACAAAAAAAGTTACGCAGAAAACCCAAAACTCACGTCATAAAACCTATAAAAAAACCCACAGTCGGAACATTTTGTGAAACCGTTTTTTTTATCTAAGTTTTATACATTGACAGTCGATTAATTCATTCATAGATAAGTGTATTTATCAACTAGCATCACACTATTATGAAGGTGAAAGTTTGTATGTTTGTTCGTATGTTTATTACTCCTTCACGCTCAAACGGCTTCACAGAATTGGATATAGGATAATTTTTATTCCGTTTTTGAGATGAGACATCATTAAGTAACTTCCCTGCTTTAGATGGAGTGATATTTGTATTATATATTTGTATTTGTTTTTTTGTTTTTTTTTGTTTTTTTAGAAAAAAAACACTAATTGTTTATGTAAACTGTAATAATGAGCTAGTTTACAATTATTCGCGAACATTTAAAACTTCTTACATATTAACACAGATCTCAATATATTTTTATTGGGTTGGGATACCATCAAATAACTTCTCCCTCTCTTGGTGGAGCAATACGGCGTGTCAGGCTTTTATTGACTTAAACCCACCTGTGTTCCTTTAGTTGCCCTTTGCGTTCAGATTTTTGCAGCATCTAAATGTTTTATGTACTTTTTTTTCCTATACCATGAAAGTAAAAACTGTTAGCATAAGACATAATAAAATTATCTGTAAGTTTTGGGAAATAAAGATATTTGTTATATATTATTATTTATTATTAGGGCCATGGTAACTCTTGCAAAAATTCCCTCAGTCCTGGCTACTTGTTACTCCGGGATTTTATATCCCTGGGACAATTGTTTAGATTCACGTAGGCGAAACTGCTGGCAGAGTATTTAATATTTAAGAGAAAGTGTGAAGAGTGTGTGTGTGTGTGTGTGAGAGAGAGAGCGTGAGAGAGAAAGAGAGAGAGAGTATTTAATAAATTTATATTTATTTATTTTTATATTCCAACTTAGTCGTAATCAAGATCTCCTAAACCAATGTGAACCCAGCCTATCATTATGTAGATTAGAATTTTCCTAGGTGTGAATTAAATAAGTACTTTGAGAAAGTAGAGACACTGGGTATCTGGGATACATTATAAGCTAGCGGACTGTGATTATATGCTTATTATATTGTCTCATAAAATTTTATAGCTGGCAAATGAGAATTTATTAAGTTACAATAACTTTCATGTGAGTGAATTATCTTAGATTGTTTTAGTGGTGAATTGTAATTATGGCGCCGATGAAATAGGTTGGGTTGCCTGCGGGCTTGAGACAAGACCAGTGTAATAAGTATGTATAGTACACGTTAAGCCGTGTAATAAGGTCCTGTGTATATTTTTATGCAATATTTTATACGAAATAACTAACAGCACTAAAACAGAAATCATTTTCTGAAAGCAGCATCATAATCACACTGAAATTATAATCTATATATATAAAAGCGAAATACCACTCACTGATTAATCACGAAATCTCAGAAACTATAACACCTACAAACTTAAAATTTGGCAGGTAGGTTCCTTATAGGGTGTAGACATCCGCTAAGAATCCAGATTTTCCGAAATTTACCCCCTAAGGGGATGAAACGGGGGTCCAAAGTTTGTATGGAGAAACCGAATTTCACGCGGGCGAAACCGCTGGCAGAAGCTAGTATTATTATAAAGGTGATAGTTTGTGAGTGTGTGTATGTTTGTTACTTTTTCACGCTCGAATTGCTGTACGAATTTCGTTGAAACTTGGTACACGGGTAGACCATTATCTTGGGAGTATGATTCCATGGGATAATGTTCTACTATCACGCAAGTGAAGCTACTGGCTGCAGCTGATTTGTCATAAAATGAAGTGGCGATTAGCATTTTAAATATAAGTATGAGGAAGGAGCCTGACGGGCGCATCTTGCTGTCTCTTTTTCACACGTGTAAACTAATGGCGGTGACGTCACATATCATTGTTTGCATCCCTTTTCTGTTATTTGACAGTTTTCCCTTTCACTGAATTTGAAAGGTTATGAATATGATTGTATGATATAATTATAACTTTAGCTTTAATCTGTTATCATGTGTTTATTATAATTATGTAAAAAAAAACCATTTACGTACAAATCACTCTTTTAATTTTTTTAAATTCTAAAATTAGTGATGGATTAAAGGCCAAGGTAAGCCAAGTAAAAAAAAAAGAATATTTAAATATAGATAAATGTGTGTTTTTAACGACATATTTGTACTAGTATTTTATGTTAATTTAAATGTGTTTATTTTAACGACTCAGTAGATCCGTTTGCTCAGTCACGCTTGATATGTTCAAACCACAGTGTGACACCGTAGGTAAGTTGTAGTTGACCTCAGCATTATGACATCATAATAGTCAACATTAAAAATAAAATGGGCATAAATGTTAGCAGATTAAATTGTATATCCTCGATACACTGAATAACCGTACCTAAGTGCTTATTGTAGCATCTAATAAGAAAAGCTTAAATAAAGACGGAAACTATACATAAATTATTTAAAAATGGACATACATTCTTCAGGCATTAAGTAAAAGTGCAATAGCAAAACTAACTTCAGGTTTTTTTGTGTTGGGAATCATCTAATGACTTTTTTTACTTTCACTATCTTTGAAAATATAGCTAACCTTCCGGCCCGAGCCCGAGTCTTCGACGGAGTGTAGTTTTCCACACGACTAAAAGAGATCGTCCGGTAACCGTCCGGACCGAGCCCAAGACGTCGACAGCGCGTATTGTTCCACGCGCGCCTCAAGGAGTTGTCAGCAAACCGTAGGGGCCCAGCAGGGTCGAAGTCTACTGGGGCCAAGGATCTGTTTCTGAAAGGAAGGTTCGGCCCCGGTATGAAAGGCAACCAAGGAATAGGAGTGGGTTTTTAGTCAGTAAAAGTCTGCCACTATCTCTCGCTTCGCCCAAGAGCGCGGGATATCATTGGATGATTTTCCCGCCGAAAAAAAAAACGACTCAAAGAGATGTCAGCAAAACCAAAGGGCCCAGCAGTGCCAAAGCCTACTGGGGCCATGAGTTAACTTCTGAAAGGGAAACCGTGAGGTGAAAAGTTATCTAATGACTTCGTCCGCTCGAGGGTGGAGCAGGAAGGTGTGTCAAAGTTCTGCTGACTAAAATCAGACCTATGTTCCTTCAGTTGCCCTTCGTGTTGGACTACGAGTTTCCTTTTCAGAAGTTTTCCCATGGCCCTATTAGGCATCGGCCCTACTGGTGCCATAAATACTGCTAAGTAGGTACACGATTAAGATTATTTGCCAGTAGTTCTCAGATCATCAAAATTGTCTTTGCTAACCATAAATTCATAACAAAAACGTAATGTCGTAAAAAGTTTCCATACTTATCTAATAACAATGCGAGCTGTCTAATTAAGCGTGCAAAGTCGGAAGCAACGCAATGTCTTCACATGTTGGAGCCAATGTTGGGCAAACATTGGTAAGCGTTGCAGCGAAAGCTCGGTTACAAAGCTTAGAAGTAAGAAGATAGCTTATTGGTACTTCTTGATTTTTTATTTTGAAGTTAGTATTATGAATATTTCGCACACTTAGAATAAAAGAGACTTAACACAAAAAAAAATTGGAAATAAGCAAGATAGTATTTAATTTAAAATGTAGTGATAAATGTTTAAATGTATTTCTCCCGTGCTGTTCTCTTACTTAATTATTTGGACTCTTTTTTCGTCACAAATTTTCTGAGTAGCCTTTTTAAGGTCAGTTTATAAAAAGTTAGGTTTTGTGTTAGGCGACCTAAATTCTAAAATAAATTTTCCTCCTGAAAAATGCCAAATCAATGAAAAACCATTATAAATTTTGTACTTTATAAATGTAACAGATAAGAACTAATAAGCCGTTTTTCTAATCACAATTTCATGCGACAACTCCACAAACGTTGGCCCCACGTCACCAGACGTTGGGACAAAGTTACGTGTGAGAAAACTGAGAAATTGCACCCACAATCGCCATCTTGGATCGCTGTGCAGATAATATACGTTGTGTCATGGTCTGCTGCTTGTTCCCGTGTGAGGCCGTCTTAACCATTCCATTAAACATTTATGCGCAATTTTTTTTTTTGCAGAATAATACCTATGAGAAGTTGTAAGAAGTGTTTTCTGCATTTTTACGGTTTAATAAATAGTAATTCAATTTGCTTTTATTTGATTTTTGCCGACACATAATGCAGATGTTAAAAAGTTAAGTTGTTTTACAATTTGAGGCGCGTAAAACTTAGAATGCTGTAACTTGAAAGTTTTTGCTTACAAATGCAAATGTTATATCACTAAAGTTGGGTTGCAAGAATGTTCGAAAGACTTACTGTAGCCCTGGAATGCAAAGGGCAACTAAAGGAACACTGGTGGGTTTTAGTCAGTAAAAGTCTGACACTCTCTCCCGCTCCTCTTAGAGCAGAGAAGCTATTTAATGATTTTTTGCCTCAATAAGAAGAAATGTACTAAATTTATGTCAAAGTCAGCTTTTAAATGCTGCAAAATCACAGCTCGGTATTTCGATGACTAAAGTTCAAGTTCACTTTATTTAGGTAAGCTGTTGATCCCCGCATTAACGCCGGCGTTCACGCGCCATTCTCTTACTATTGTGTCTCTAATTACGCACTCAAAAGGTTAAACGCAAATTGATAGAGTACTAGTGGATGATTCGATGTAGAATTAATGTAGTTTGGTTTTGGCTTCAGGTGCCTAAGCAACTGGACCAAATGTGGAATCATTAAAACAGACGCGATTTCAATAGAATGAGTATTTTACTGTAGTAGTGAGCTGAGTATTTTACTGTAGTATTATAATTACCTCAGTACCTCAGTGAGGCCAAGAAGACTGACTCGAAACATTTGGTGACAAATACTCCAAAAACATTCAAATGAGATACATCTGCATTCTAATGGAAAAAGGTTACTGTATTCCGAATTTAAAAATGTTGGAAACTTGACACTGGCTAAAAGCAAAAACCGTGGGAAACCAAAATAAGTTAAAAAGCAAACACGATCACTACTCACTCTTCGCGCACCCCAAATTCAAATACAGAAAAGGAATGCCACAACTTATAAACAAAAAAAACAAATTCTATAATTGGCGAAGGAATTCCCGCATTCAGCCACTTCCAAAAACTATTCTCGATTGCGCCACTCGCCGCTAAATAGCAATCTCCTGTAGTGGAAAGTTTATTTTTAGTTTCTTCAAAATTACACCGCGTGCCACGATCTTTGATGCTCTTATTTGGATTAACGACACGCGTTTCCTTTTTTATTATTGAATTAATGGATTGTCAAACCCAGGAAATGTAAAGGGATCATATACTTTGGATTTTCCGCGTTGTAATGTTTATTAACTTTTCATTCTGGGTTTTAAGTACATTATTATACATAGTTATATGGTTAAGTTGAGGAAAACGACATACTTAATTAAATAGGTACTATACATGTTTCTATAGAATTCTTGTTTCCATAACTTATCGTTATTTTTTTTTTAATATCGCTGCATATTCTAAGATAGGACCTTTTTGGCGCCGCTTTTTTTTTAAATTTTATTTTTACTTTAGCCAGTTTATATTAATGATTAGTCAGCATTTTATTTTGTTGTTCGTTCTGTCCGAGTTCAAATAAAGTTTTTCTTTCTTTATTACTTCCGTGAATTTCCTACTTACAGTTACACTAAACTTAGTACAAGAGCGGACTAAAATTGTCAGCACAATCAAGATGCTGTTATTCAAATGTCGCACAGTTTATAATCATGAATGTTTCATAAATTCTATCACAAATCGAATTCGATGTTTATGTAAATATTAAACTTGGTACATTGGCGGGTAGTCGCGAAACGTGGAGGAAGTTGTAAATGTCTTTATAAATCTAATTGTAGACTTTGCGTTGGATATCGACCACACAGGGGTGTGAGAATTGATACTTAGAAATAATTTTATTGGTCTTTATATATTTGCAATAGAGGGAAATCAGGAACTGGGATCGACTAATTACATGGAAAAATGGCACAGAACAATGGCACCATAAGAACTTAAAGGATGTGTTTGTGTAGCAAAAACATTGGTCTTTTGATTTGCTTAATTAATTAACTACGTAAAAATATAGAGAAAAATAAAATGCTAATTTTGTGTTACTGGTAGTATCACGTTTGACCACTATCTCACCTGAGTGATGATGACTATGATAGAGTACACTAGCCTATAAATACATACATTATACACTCACTTAAATACCTATACTTTATTTGAAGGAATGTAGCCATTCTATCTAACTAATCTGAAACTTTTGTAAAACCAGTTAAATATTCGGTACTTCTTATACGAAACGATGAGCCTAGTAGAGTTGTGCATCTAGGTAACAAACTAATTACAAGTAATGAAATGCCATGTCATAAAAAAACGCAACACCATGATATTTTCTCGTTAACTTTTATAATTATTGGTCCCTTTATAGCAACCATTACAGTATGTGGTTCAGACAGCTGGTAATATTCACGTCTGGCTTCAGTTAAATTTTGATACGAAAATGGAAAATACCTTACCTAAGTTGAACTGAAAATTATAGTTCTAATTTCATACTTAATTTCAGTTAAAAAACCCAGAATTAAAAAGAAACAATAGCAAAAACAACAGGTAATTCAATTCGGAAGTGTGCCTGTACTTTTCATAATTACATTTTAGTTTAAAATTCGAACAATGCGTGAGAACGACCATAAAGCAAACACAAACCAAAACTATAAGAGGCAATCACAACTCATAATTTTATTAGATAATACTTTACAATTGGGCCAAACGCATTCAATCCAATAAAAGAGCAGTTACATCATACGCTTGTTAAACGCGACAATAAAATGCAGCGGTCCAGCGCTTTACAATACTTCTGATTGAGATTTATGCATTATGCTATCAAGTTACGACGCCACTTCAAGCATGCCTGCAAGTCTTGCGACACAGGCCACTATTAAGGCCCTAACTCCCGAGCAGTGCCCTAAAACAGTGATTTTCTGAAGCCTACTCCTCGGTAACGGCTAGGTCAATAGGTTTGAAAAAAATATATGTTAAATAATATATATTCATGTACAAAATTATCAACATACGATTTTCTCATATGACTAATACTTTTGCTAAAAAAATTAACATCATGATATATTTTTTTTGCTTGTTTTCCCGACTCCATTCAAACGGCTTTGGTGTTTAGAAATATGTTTACACAAAAAAATTGCTAGTTAAGTGTTCTTCATAATGTACCATATACATTCTGAATGCATATGTAAATGAATCAATATTTCGCAAAGAAAATGGTTTTAAATGTGAACGAGGCACTACGCGGCCGCAGGCAGCAGTACGAGTATGTGTGCATTTAACTCCGGTCAGATGTTCAAGGGACTATATGCCTTAAATTAGCCTCCAAATAAACTTTATAGTTATTAGTTATGTCACTGGACGTGACCCTTGATTGAATGATTTATTGTTTTATTATTAGATTTGTGACGCAACGTAATTTGGTTATTGTTAGCTTAACGAGTTAACCTTGCTTGACCTGGCTTCAGCCGTTAAAGTGGACGTTAATAATGGTAAATGTTATTGCTGAGCTATTTCTAATGTGATTGTTACAGCAGGCTGTGGTTGTCAAAGGAATTAGAAATTTTGTGCTGTTACATATCATATATATTATTATGAAGTGGCAGTGAAATGGTTGTCGCTCGCACAGATGAGAGAAGAATGTTAATCACTGGAAGCCTGAGAGAAGATGTCGCTGTTGAGGCCAAACGTGATGAAGGTGATATGACTATCTGATAATGGTTGTACTTGGCCAGAAATCGCCCATGATAGAAAGGTTTTGAAAGAAGAGATCCTTTGCCCAACAGTAGAATACAATATCTAAAGGCTAATATACCACTAATTAAACACTGACACATATGACTTAACCCATACAGTTGACAAAGAAACGAAATTATCAAGTAAATAAACTTCGCAGTTATTTCTTCAATGAATGACTCGATAACTGAACAGAATAACACTTGTATCAAATACACTTTCCCGTTCAAACTGTCCACTTTTACTTCAAATTAACACCTGAATAAGGGCTTAACAACGTAAAAGTTATCAATGGAGAGAAAGCAAATATGAATCAATGAAATCGTATGATAGAGTAGTGTTGAATGAACAGAAACTGGACAGGGCAACAACACTATAGCTCTATAAGTGTTATAAGGGCCACATTCCTGCAATCGCAGTTCAAAGGAAATATTGTTTTCTCCTCTTATATGGCTAGGTCAAGTGGTCTACTTGAAAACGATAACTGCTGGACTGTATCTGTCAGATATCGTGTTCCGGGTGAATTTGCTGCGGTTTACTTTCTCTGGACTATGTTTAAATGGGGTGGGTAGGGAAATAGCAAAAAACGTTGATAATACAATGTAAAACGCCTACAAGAAGCAACAGTGGCAGTTGTTGAAATTATAGAAAATAAGATTAAAGCTAATAGTAAGCTCACGAAAGCTGTGAATGATAACGATGATCGTTATGGTTACTTATTCATCTAAAAATGGATGTAAACAATTTATAATGAATGAAGAATGAGATTTTACGTAAAGACCAATTATCCCAATAGGTAAACCTTTAAGAAATAAAAGAAAAGGTACAATTCCAGTATTTTAAACACATTCAATATTTAAATAGCTAATACTGGCTGAACTAATTCATAATGTCAAGAAAGATGAAAAAGAATCGCTACTTTAAAATGCAAACTTAAGAATGCCTGGTAGCATTGCAGTGGTCAACTTATGTAGCCATAAGAAGTAACTCTATTAAAACCATTAATGTAGCATAAGATCTTTAACTTAATTCAATTATATTCTGAACTAAAAAATGAAAAGGGTTTCCAAATCAGCCTTGAGAACTGATTGTTTGTCCAGCAACAATATTATTGCTATTAGACATTGCACTAAAATCATTTTGATTTTATCATTTTTGACTTTAAACGCTAAATGTTCACGGTCAACACTTTCGATCTGATTTATAACTGAAATTGCAAAGTTGTTTTGTTGTAAGTTTTGATCGATCTTGTTTTGCTTTTATTATCGTGTTTATTTCACGGTCGTTTATTAACTTATACGGGAACTGACTTTGGCTTTAGAAACATTGTATTTTTCCAAATTTGTGACAAAAGCCGTTGCCTCGTTGTTGAAAAATACCTATTCTCATATAAAGAAGAAATGAGTCCACATTTGATTAAGAATTTAAATTATTTTAATTTATTCCAAGGCAGATGGAATGAATCATACTGTCTTCAAGGTGTTGAGATGGATTTATAAAACGCAAATCGCACAATCTTTTTGCTTGAACTGGCTAAAGTCATAGTGGATTTGTCTGAAAACTTAGATATCTTTGTAACAAAGGAACGCGTTCAGTTCCCACGAGATAACGGGAGATCTAAGTTGAAAGTGGAATGGAAGAATGAAATTATAAGTTTATCATGATGAGTACCTAAACAATAATTTCAAGTAGTTATGGATATGTTCAATATAGATGCACTTGTAGCTATCGAAGGCAGGATATCTCAGGCAATAATCACTTGCTGAAAAAGATCAAAATTTGTAAGCAGAATGAAAAAAAAACACCGATGACCATACGTCAAAAATAAGACATTACGCATGAAAAAAACTGATCATATCATTATCTAAACAACTCCATAACAATACCGGGTCAAAAGCCAAGAAAAAGAACAAACATATATATTATCTACATATCGATCTAAAATCGACGTAATAAGATCACAATGAAAGTAGGTACCATAATAATTGATACCTGGCGTCCCAGACAGGTTCAGAGGTTACATTATGTAAGCAAATTGATGTTATGTGGAGTATTCTAGATACACACGGCTCGTTAGAACAACGAACTTGCGAAAGTGATCGACCGGTCGAACAAAATTATATATAGCCTCATTTTTTTATCATCTTTTGTTACGTCTTGAAATATTTTAGATTGAGGATGATAAATTGTTATTAGATTAGTCGGATTTAGGACAGATTTAATGAGACCATGTTTTATTTTGACACCAATGTAACTGGACGTAACATGGATAATGGTTCAAATGTTAATGATATAATCAAGATGATTATTTTGATCATCTGCAACGTTAGTTTTCGGTTGTTCATTAACCTACTTTATTGGATGTTTTGTTTGTTTTAGATTCGTTTCAGGATAATTAACTACTTACTCAAGATGACATGATGTTTGCAAAGCATCGTCAGTTCTAATGAAGGCGTTAATTTCAACAATCGATTCATCAACGTATTCATGTTTCATATTCTCTATGTTCGTAAGTGTAATGTTGCAAATAACTATAAACTTCTGTACAGATATAAAAGCATAAGTGTGAACATTAATCGAAAATGATTTGATAACTCAATTTATATTATAGTGAACAATATTGATCGTGGTTTCGATTAGTTGCGTTACTCTTTATTTGCCTTATTGCTTCATGATTGTATTATAAACGATTGATTCAACTGTCGGTAGCTAATTTAATTGTACGTGAAGTAATTGCAAGAAATATGTTATCATTTGGTGGAACTGAATGTGCAGAAATTATAGAACATGCTTATGCTGTTAATGGGCTAGCTTGACTTTGTGACAGCTGATTGAGATTTAAATTACTTATTGAGTTCATGGTTTTGATATTTAATAACGTTCTCGATTGAGTCGAACCCGTATCATAATATTTTCTAAATCAAAACGGTCGTATCTAGGTTTCGAACTATGACAACAATTGTGTCAGTAAATACTTAGGTATTTGTAGTCAATAAAACTTAATTCCGAGAAGTGGAACACTGTACGGCTGTACGCAATGAATCGCTATACGAGTTGCATTGTATTGTATCATCAAATTGTTATAAAGTAGAATTTGGTAGGGTTGCTAGATCTTTGATACGTGTAAGTACTAAGGATACAGGATACAATGTTTTATTAAGTAGATGCGGTGCCCACCTTCCGGCTTCATCATCAATTCAGTCTCTGGATGTATTTCCTTTCAATAATAATAAATAAATCCGAATCATCAAAGTTTATAAGTGACGGAATCCTGAGGTAAAAAATATACTTAGTAAAAATATAAAATAATGGAACAATTTTTTTTTTTTGAGAAATTGTATTTGATAAAGTAAAGACTTGATTTAAATCGGGAAAACTTGATATGAATCATAAAAAGACAACAAATAATATACAGGCAGCAAATAATGATAGTGTATCTGATTCTAATGCAACAACAAATACTGCTACTGATACAGCGAAACCCCATGAAACAAATGACAATCCTTTTAAACCAGTCAAAACTGTACAGATTCCGATGAAATTGATACGAGTCATGTAAACACCAGATAGTTCTGGCAATAAATCCTCCTATTCGGATCCAACTGTATCGGTGGGCAAAAAGGCAATTGCTTGGTCTATTGCCGATAAATTACTACGGGATATCGAAGAATCGTCTGCCTTTACGAGTTCGGCAATTGGTCTAATCTAGCGCAAAAATACGTCTCGGCACAAAAGTTTGGGATCGAATGGGTTGGTAAATAAGTTGGCGATGGTTTCAATGAAATCTTTGGCTATTAAGAATGTGGAGGCAAATTTTCATGACCCGTGCTTTTCTGAGACAGTAAATATGGCAGAATTCGACGTGTCCATTATTATCATTGTCTTGAATGAAGTTTTCGAGAATAGGGCTTGTTTAACACTTCTTGTGGTTTCTTAAAGATTATCAGAAGTATAAGTGAATTATACTTACTCCTTCTCCGAGACAGATTTACGAGTAGTAACGCGGTAATTGTACCAGCGCAGTCACAATTTCAAAGCTAAAAAAATAAATAAAAATAAAATTTGTTCTCTCGTCGAGCAACACTGTGTGAATATGTCATTACGTGTTTTTGTGCTTAGCGCTGTCACTACGTTCTCTCGACAAAATACAAGTTTTATTGAATTTTCTAGTTAATAAGGTTTAAAACAATATTAAAATTGATTACCATGAGTATACACACGACATATGATGTGTTTGAACAATTATTTATCGAAATAAGACGTAAACTCGGGTGCGCCGGTGTGAGTTTGTTTACAAATGTTTTTTGTTTATGAAGAAAGCAGGTATGTATCTAATTACTGAAAAAATTAAGAAAGATCAATCTACGGAAGCATCAATAAGGTAAGACTTGAACTTATTTAAGAATTCTGTAAAGAATTCCTAATAATAAAAGTTACAACCTAAAAATACTATAAAAAGTTTTGTTCGTCTTTTTCTATGTCAAAGGACGCCATCCGGTATCTCCGGGCCATTGACAAACCCACTCGAGACTTTGAAACTTCTATTTTTGTGTCTATGTTCAATTTTTTTTTTCATACAATCTAGAGCGGTACATTGGCGTCACATACTCTTTGGTATAAAGTTAGCGTGGCGTCAGATACTCTTTGCTCTTTGTTTCATCCACTTAACGGTTTTCTCGCGATTGTTGACAATTTGATCTTCTTGCTGTGATTATTGGGGATTTATTGAAATTAGAATGGGTAAACGGAAGAATAAAGACCAGGATTATATTAGAAAAAAAATACGAAAATTACAAAGAAAATTAGAAAAAATGCCGGTTGAAACAAGTTCAGAAGACTCTTCACCGCCATGCTCACCGCCGCCGGCGCGGTCTCCATCACCTTCGCCACCGGCACTGCTGCCTCCGGTTGCTCAAATAAGCGAAGCACCGTCGCCATCTGCCCTAACTACACCCACTCAAAATGATCCAGAACAAGAACATACAGGTCTGTAAAACATGCAATGAAACTCCTTTAGTTATCCATATATGAACAATGTTCCTACGCTTACAATGTCAGTTCTTCAAACGCCTGGGTGCATCAGAGGGATATATGTTAAGAACACTTAAGCGCCACCACGTGCGGGTGGACACTGTGTTAAGGGTGCATCAGAGGGATATATGTTAAGAACACTTAAGCGCCACCACGTGCGGGTGGACACTGTGTTAAAACTCACAAAATTTATGGCAAGCGCTATCACACTGCGGGTAGACAATGCCTAAAAATATATTTCCACACTGGAATACTATTGACTTAGAGCTATCACTAAGTGGATAGACATGTCTATATCCTTTATTTGAAATTTTCAGAAGACAGTCTGCCCGACGAACTCCTACAAGCTCTGGGAACTGAAGGAGAGGAAAATACCGAAGTTGGAGAAGCTATTCGACCAGAATTAGCACTCCGCTGGACTAAAATCACGCAAACAGGACTCGGCAAAGAATCACGAGAGGCTATTATTAAAAAATATCCCACACCCATCAATTTTCCACGGTCAGTAGCCCCTTTAATGAATGCGGAGATATCAGCCTCCCTTTCAGACCCAACTCTCAAAAGGGATAAAAGGATCAGTCATCGACAAAACCTTACAGGAAAACTCATGACTTGCCTTGGAAAATCACTGAGCAAGGTACTGATGGGTAACATCAACAGCAAAGTCCTTGTTGAGGAAATTAGTGATGCAGCAAAACTAGCTGCTGAGATCTTTTATCAGGACTCGTCCTCTAGACGATTTTTTGCATTGGCTGGCGTAAATAAAGTGGTGCAAGATGCTGTACGGACAGCAACACCGGATGAAACACTGTTCGGGACAGACTGCTCTGAAAAAATTAGGGCTGCACAAGCAATTCAAAAGGCAGGCTCGATGATAAGAACAACAGAAAAGAAAACCCTCAAACCTCAAAAGAAACAGGTAAACTGGAGAGGCCCGCCGCAATACCAACAACAGCAACGTGCTCGCGGCGGGCCACAGCCTCAACAACACCAACATCAGCCTCAACAACACCAGCATCAGAGACAACCACGCCCGGACCAAGCACGCTGGAGGACCCAGAAGACAGCTCCATCCAGCTCCAAGCCCAGATACCGCAGATAGACCCTCAGGTACATGCAGGTAGAATCAAGTACTACAGGAACTACTGGTGTGAAATAACTAGTGACCCAGTACTTCTAAAATGGATAGAAGGTTATGAGATTCCATTCAGGGAGACCCCACCTCTCTACCAAGCCGCACTACAACATTGGTCACAGAAAGAAAAAGAGTTAATTAAGCTAGAAATTGAAAAACTAATTACTTTAGGCACAGTCTCAGAATGTACCTTCTGCTCAAATCAATTTACATCACCAATATTTTTAGTTCCTAAACCCAACGGCTCAAATAGATTTATATTGAATTTGAAAAAACTTAATAGTTTTATAGATACAGAACATTTCAAATTAGAAGACATAAGAACAGCTTGCAAACTTATATCTAAAAATTGCTTTATGTCCTCTATAGATTTAAAGGAAGCCTATTTTTCAGTACCAATAGCAGATAATTATAAAAAATATTTAAGATTTACTTTTGATGGCCACTTATTTGAATTTAATGCTCTACCCTATGGGTTATGTACTGCACCATTTGTTTTTACAAAACTACTAAAACCAGTTTGCACTTACCTGAGAATCAATAACATCATTATGACATGTTATTTAGATGACAGTCTTTATTTCCATAAATCAATGAGACAATGTGAGAAAAATGTAAAATTTGCAATTACTCTTTTACAAGATTTGGGGTTTGTCATCAATCTCGAAAAGAGTCACCTTAAACCAAGTCAATCATGTCAGTATTTAGGTTTTATTTTGGAATCAAAAAATCTTACCTTAGCGGTCCCCCAACAAAAACAAATTGCAATACTAGACAAAATCAAAACCTATCAAGTAAAAACTCAATGTCAAATCAGAGAATTCTCTCAATTGTTAGGAACATTAAGTTCAATTTGTCCAGCCATCCCATATGGCTGGGCATATACCAAGATTTTGGAGAGAGAGAGATATTTAGGGTTAATAAAGTCAAATGATAATTATGATGCAATAATGCCTCTTAGAAGTTTAGTTCACCCAGAATTAGACTGGTGGAGTAAGAATTTAGATAAATGTAATCGAATAAAACAATATAAATTTAAAACAGAAATACTAACAGATGCCTCCACTACGGGTTGGGGAGCTGTGTGTGAACTGAATAAAGCCTCCGGTCCATGGTCAGATTTAGAAAAAAATTACCATATAAATTATTTAGAGTTAAAAGCCGCTTTCTTTGGGCTCCAATGTTTTGCAAAAGATTTGCATGACTGTGAGGTGCTATTAAGAGTGGATAATACTACTGCAGTGGCATATATTAACAAAATGGGGGGAGTTCAGTTTCCCCACTTAAATAACATTACTAGAGAGATATGGCAATGGTGCGAAGAAAGAAATATATGGATCTATGCATCTTATATTAATACCAAAGAAAATTATGAAGCTGACAGAGAATCAAGAAAAATCAACATTGAATGGGAACTTTCTCAATCAGCTTATAGTAAGATAGTGTATTGGTTTGGGGAGCCGGACATCGATTTGTTTGCTTCTAGAATAAACAGTAAATGTGGAAAGTTTGTATCATGGAAATGTGATCCTGATGCCTTCCAAGTTGATGCATTCACTCTCAACTGGACTCATTACTTTTTTTATGCATTCCCTCCATTCTCACTAATATTAAAATGCCTTCATAAAATCAAGACAGATAAGGCAACAGGCATCATAGTTTTTCCATATTGGCCATCTCAACCATGGTTTCCACTACTGGAATCGTTATTAATCAAAGAAATATTAATCTTTGAACCAAATATTAAGTTGTTATCCTCTCCTTTCAGAGAAAGTCACCCCCTTCACCACCAACTTACCCTGGCTGCAGGGCTGCTCTCAGCGAGGCATATGTAAGAAGAGGCACACCAAATTCGGCCCTCCAAGTCATGTTAAATTCACTATCCAAGAATTCCATGAAACAGTATGACTCGCCCTTAAAATCTTGGTGGTTATTTTGTCAGAAATATAACATAGACACCTATGAAGCCTCAATTCCCTATATTTTAAAATTTTTAAGTGAATCCTTTGAATCAGGGGCATCTTATGGTACAATAAATACTGCCAGATCAGCCCTTTCACTGTTAATTAGTTCTAAAGTCGGTTCTGACGAAAGAATCAAACGATTCATGCGTGGAGTATACCGTACGAAACCACCTACCCCAAAGTACAATTTCACTTGGGACCCTGGGGTTGTATTAACATACTTGGCAACTCTTTTTCCCAATGAAGACATAAGCCTGGAAAAACTAACAAAGAAAGTGGTAACTATTCTTGCCCTCACCACAGGACATAGAGTGCAAACCCTAGCTTTAATTAATATTAAAAATATTAAAGTCATAAGTGATGGAATTCAGATATATATATTCCAGACATAATAAAAACCTCAAGAACAGGCAACCTTCAGCCAGTACTACACCTTAAATCCTTTGAAAGTAGAATTGAGATTTGTCCAGTTTCTACCGTCAAATGTTATATTAATAGGACAAAACTACTTAGAAGTGGTACTGACAGGTTAATACTAACCTATAAAAAACCACACATTAGTGCCTCAACTCAAACTATAAGCAGATGGATAAAGACGACTTTACATGAGTCTGGAATTGATGTAAATACCTTCACAGCACACAGCACCAGACATGCTTCCACGTCAGCTGCTAAAAGATCTGGTATCAGTATAGACCAAATACAAAGAACAGCTGGGTGGTCCCGGAATTCAGCTACCTTTGCTAGACATTATAATAGGCCAGTTATTCAAGATCCAACTGCTTTCAGTGATGTAATATGTAACACTGTAAATTACCTAACTTGATTTTGTAAACCAATCTGATAAGTTGCAGATTGATTATTGTTATGCAGATATTTTTTTGATCTTAATAAATAATTTACTATTTTTACTACCAAGTATTTATTAACTTATAACAACCCTGCCTGACTTCAAACATCTACTCGTAAATCTGTCTCGGAGAAGGAGTAAGTATAATTATATGATTAAACGAACTTACCTTAAGTGAAGTTCTATCATAATTATACGAGGCTCCTTCTCCGAGACAGAGTCTCCCAACCCATCCCTACTAAAGTCCTCCCTTAAATAGGGTTGTTTAAGTTAACTAGCTTTAAACGAAATGACATATTCACACAGTGTTGCTCGACGAGAGAACAAATTTTATTTTTATTTATTTTTTTAGCTTTGAAATTGTGACTGCGCTGGTACAATTACCGCGTTACTACTCGTAAATCTGTCTCGGAGAAGGAGCCTCGTATAATTATGATAGAACTTCACTTAAGGTAAGTTCGTTTAATCATATAATAATCTCACAATAGTCGAGATGCGATTGTCGTGATGTCCCAGTCGTTAATGTACCCGCATCTGGTGCATGAGGTTGCGGGTTCAGAACCGAGCAAGTACCTTTATTAATTTAACCAGAAAATCTGACCATCAGCTTATCCAAAGAGTACTGTATTGCCCAGTAACCGGGTTGTGGAGGAGGTCAGATAGGTAGTCACTCTATCTAAACACGGGTATTCAGCCGCATCTGGCTGAACTGGAAGCCCACCAAAAGTTAGTTGGGAATGTTAGGGAGATGATGATGAGTCGAGATGCCTTCCAAAAATTTCAAATATGTCAACTCAACACTGCTTCATTTCTAGAACCAGTTTAACAATCCACACCTCTACGCGGAAGGCCATATTTATAATCTTCTACATTACATTTTCATTATATACTTCACTTCTAATCGCAGAATTAACCTTCCAGCATCCCCAAGCAACCACAACAATGCTATCACCGTTCTTATCGTCATCGTCGAGTTGCAATAGTAGTCTCGTCCAATCGTCCGGAACGGCCGTCGATTGCTTGATAACGTGTTATTGGTACATAAGCCAATGCACTCGGCTGGTTTTGATGCCTTTCAAATGGATTGTTTGTTAGGTTTTACTCGGATGAATCGGTGTAGGCTTATTGGTCGTAATCAACCACGCGGTCCAAGTGCGCGATAGTAGATAATGTCTTCTAGACGTACAGCGTTGTGCCATTGGTACATGGTGGACATCCCGCTCAAACGTATAAAGCGTTTTGGGAACACATTAATTATGCGAACAGCTAAGGAGTGGAATTCCGCGCTGGAGTCCTTGTTTCCCGATAGCTACAAACTAAGGGTCTTTAAGTCAAGAGTGAATACTTCTAGGCAAGCGTGCTCCATCGTTGACCGCATCATCGCTTACCATCAGCTGAGATAGTTGTCAAACGCGAGCCTATCAATAATTTAAAAAAAATATAGTTTTTATAATGATAATATGATGCCCCTGATAAAGGAAAAGAAAGAAAGAAAGAAAGAAAGAAAGAAAAAGAATTTATTTGGTACAGCACAAGGCACAAACACAATGTAGGTAAACACGAAACAAAAATAAAAACAAGAAGCAAAAAAATGTAGTTGTGTGCCTCACGGCTGCACAGCAAAGGCAAAGCTATACGTCGCTTTAGAGTGATAACCTTTTAAATGTAATGAAAGAAAAATGAAAAAACTACGTCTCGTAATTTTTTATAACAGTTGTATAGTTTAGTTTATTCAAATATATTTATAAGTGCATTTAAGTTATATATTTAAAGTCATTTTTATATATTTAAAGTCATTATGACAAAAGAGGAGAGATGAAACGCATGTTACTAAAAGAGTTATGAGTATACATGTGGATGGGTGGAGAGGGAGAGGGAGGCCAAAGAAAAGATGGATGGATTGTGTGAACAGTGATATGAAGGAAAAGGAAGTTAGTGATAGCATGACGGTTGACAGGATAGAATGGAAGAAAAAAACATGTTGTGCCGACCCCAAATAAGATGGGACAAGGGCAGGAAGATGATGATGACAAAAATGTCAAATTCTGAACAAGATATTATATATATATAGACACTTGCGCATTTTTACGACGTTCTCATTAAAGGTGTCAATTTTTTTATTTAAAGAAAATAGGACATGCATTTTGTGGTATTCTTTAAATTTTTAATTTATTTAAATGATAAATATATTTTTATAATTACCTTAAATTGAAATTAAATTCTTGAGATTTCCATTCTATGGCGACGTGATTGTCATTATGTTGAGAAATTCTTTGACCTACTAAAGGGAATTGCATTCTACTTTTAGAATATCAGCGGTATATTGACGCATCGGGATATTGGAAAAGTCAGATTGTGATTGAAATATTAAAGGTGTTCATCATATCCATAAGTTTTGTAACAATCTTTGTTTACTTTTATTTGAGAATTGCACTTAAAGCTTTTGCACTGAAATCTTTTAATTCCATCTCATTAAAGTTTAAAACCATTTGGTAATGTGAATTTGTTGAACTTTCCTGTTTACTACACCTTGTAGACGTCATTAACTTTTATCGCTGGGACCTTAAGACTGTGTGCTGAGCTTTAGGAATGTTCAAGGGAATAAGCGAGAATGAAGACAGGTACACTACGGTGACTATTTTTGCTAATAGGAAGCAAGGTAGTTTCTTTAGTTTTGTTATAAGTTCCAGACAAATTCTCTTTGGTTGTACCAACTTCAATTACTATAATAGACTGCAAAACTATTATTAAAATAGAATATGCAATGTATCAATTATAAAAAAATACTAATTGCGTTTTTGTATTTTTGTTTCAAGGAAAATTATTAAATATTTTTTTCTGCTCTAGGTGGAACAAGATGGAGTGCAAGTCTTTTACTGACTAAAACCCTCTCGAGTTTCTTCAGTTGTCCGTTGCGTTCCATTAAGCGTGAACATTAAATTTATGTTCTAAATTCAAAATCAACCATAAAGAAAAAAAATGCATATAGTTTCAAAACCTACATGCCTAGAGTATGTGTTTTGCAAAACACTATTAATTATCCTCTGGGATTAACCAGTGCACCATCTTCACGAGTATTGATTGGATCGTCGAGCCATCGTCGAGCTAACAACATAAGTCAGGGCTGTCCGCAGGAGCTCCTAATTTTATTACCCTACCCTCATCTAACGATAGTGCAGCCCTGAGTGTGAGGAATTGTATGGATGAGCTGCAGCTGCTGATATAGAGATATTTTGCGAAAAGTTGAAAAGTATATTCAGTGCAAGAAGTCTTAAACACAAATGATCGAATATTTATTTGCGAAGTCTTGTAACTGGTGCAGGAATATTTGTTTAAGATTTATTTTATTTATCTATAAATCTTGTGTGTAATAATTGTAATAAATGACTCTAATATTATAAAGGTGAAACTTAGTGAGTATGTATGTGTTTGTGTATGTTTGTTACTTTTTCATATCCGTACCTTTCATCTGAATTATATACTGGAATTGCACATAGGATACTTTTTATCCCGAAAGTATATTCTCTGCGGATAATTTTCTAATTGAAGTTATACTTCTTTTGGCGCGATAGAGAAAAATGATGAGAGTGAATTTTTACGATGCGCGCGCACACGGACACCTAAATTCTACATCGTGAAGTTAGTTCTAGGTGGCATGCGTGAAAATTGATAACTATGTTCAAGTTGTATATTCTAGTATTTTTATATTTAGAACACATGTTTCGTAAGAGTACAATTAAACAGTGTGAATAAATAAATATTATTTTGGTGTTTTTATTAAATCAATTTCTTATACGACGGTGATACTAATAATTTATTATTTATTTTTCCATACGCCAAAGAAGTATAACTTCTAACGCGTGTACATAAGTACACACACTCTTTTTTCACACGGGCGAAGCTACTTGCAGCAGCTATTATAAATAAAACGGGAATCCATAATATGGTTATAATTTATATTGGTTATTAAATACCTTCCTTCACGCTTAACAAAAGTAAACAAAAATTGATGCTATCAACACAAAGAGCCCTCACTGCAAATTAAAACGTCATCCAATCCAAAACGTCTGCTTTTCATAAAGTACACTCAAATGAATTTCGATTACCCGAATAATTGATCAACATTAAAGCCAGAGAGATTTTTTTACCCCGATTTAAAATAAGCGTCTCATCAAATATTTCTAACGTCACCTCTACTTCAGTCAACTCTAAGACCAGCGTACTTAGACCTTCTAACCCTCACACCGTTAAAGAAAAAGGAGAACAAACAAGTGACGTTCAAGAAAAATTAGAGCTCTATCTTTTCTGGTCATGTCTATTAGGGGTGCACCCTATTTGTCAAACGCAGAAGTTCTAAGTGACTGATATACGGAACCCTCGATTTTGTCGGTTTTTGTCTCTTCTATAGGTAATGCTTGAGATTGGTATCGATCGGTTCCTAAAATCGGGGGAGAACAATGTGAAGTGTTGCCAAAAGTATTCAATAGGCTTGGATGGGGTTTAACGGCTTTTGGGCATATTTTTAGCTTTCTCTTTCATTGTAGTAGTCACGACTATTTGATGGAGAACGTAATTGCACTCATTATTAAAAATACTTAATGACTTGCTTAAATGAATCACATAAATTTTCTTATATAATATTTTGCAATATAATACTGTTTTTGTTTAACTACTGCGAATTTATTTTCAAAATGTTAATGAAACGCAATAAAAATAGATTTAAAAGCTACAAACTCACGCGGATAAAGTGATGATTAAATTGACGTAATAACTAATTAAAACTACTTTTTAGTAGCCAAATCGTGAATGTAAAAAGTATACCCACACTATAAATATAATTAGGTAGATATTAATTAATAGCAATTTAGAAATTCAACTTCTGACACACGCACGACCTGCCGTAAACTACCTTTCAGAAATATCAACGAAGCTTAGTAATTAATTTCGCGCACCAAATGTTTTTAAAAACCAAACAAAGAATTTTGGTTTTAAAACTGAAAGCCAACTCTTCGGCACTCTTATTTTCTAAAACGTAAGACACAAAATGGAAAGTTTAATTTTTAAACAACGGTAAAAATAATTTGGTTGGAGTTCAATGAAACCGGTTGGCACCTGTCATTTACCAACGTGAGGGCTGTCAGAACAAGTCAAAAACGCTTACACTTGAAGACCGATTACTTAGCCACCCCATGCCATTGATTTTAAAGTTAGCTATCTTCAAATCGTATGTTTATTAGACTTTTATTTTCAAGAGAATTTCACAAAAGTTGTACCATTTATTTTAAAATCAATAAGAATTTACTCAAGTAAACTTATTTGTACCTATGATAAGTACTTATAACAACAACCATGTCAATTTATTCTCTTACCACTACATTTGCACGGACTGCACCTTGTTAATTACCGTTTATTTATAGAAATGATAGTTTCCAAGCATAAATACATGACCATAAATATTTATTTTCTAATTACACATAGTAAATGTTTCAAACAAGTCGTTTAATATGGAATATTTATGTAATTAAAAACGTATAGTTCGATATTATATGGCAACAATCATTGCTTGCCTTATTAAGTCGATAACTAACATACAAAGCTGTAGGAAGCGAGATAAAATTAGCCTTTGAAAACAAACATTATTCTTATCGTAAAAATATATAATAATAATAATATAATATATAATAGTTAATATGAAGGTTCATTTTAATTTATTCAAATACAAGTTAATAAATATTTTGACCTTATTTGTGTAGTTTTACTTGGCCGCGAGTGTACGAGATTAAGTACAATGTCAGCTACCTACGGCCACTAGTGAGATGTGGTCTTATGGAAATACGTCGGGTTTTACTTTCTTTGAATCATTAGTCATAATAGTGCACTTACTTTGGGACTTTCCTACACTCATTTACAGTGCGTGCCGAAGAAAGTAAAATGTTTATACAGTCACTTGACAGTTAGACTTTCGGGACCTTTCATCATGCAGACGAGCCCTTTAATCATTTGATCTCTACGAGAATTGTATCATTATAAAGAAATAAGATTGTTTGTAAAAGGCAATCTCTATAGTTCTATTCTATTCTAGGCCTGAAGAATCACCAAAATTAAACGGCAGTAGGCAGATTATATTGCTTGTAGAACATATGGTCGATGGGGCCGAAAGGTTCTGGGTGGCAACCGCGTACCAAAATACACAGCATTGCTTACAACGCTGTGTCTTTCGGTACGCGCCACCATAAGTTGGAGCGATGACCTGGTGAGGGTTATCGGGATCCGATGGATGCGAAACGCACGGAACCGACCACTGTCGTCTTTCGGCTGAAATAATGCTGAAGAATAGAAGCAAGTACTATCGCTGAGTATCACAGGCTACTTCTGATCACGGAAAATGCACGGATCCACCGGAACAGGGCACGCGAGCGGAGCGGAGGCATGGTCATTTACTTCGATAAACCAGATTCGCAAACCAGAGACACTAAGGGCGGAATTCACCAATAAAACTAATCGCGTTTTAACGTTTGGCTCGCATAATCGCGTTTAGCCGCTATCACTAGTTGTCTGTATTTTTCTTTTGTTGTATTTTTACAAGTGACACTAGTGACAGCGGCTAAACGCGATTATGCGAACCAAACGTTAAAACGCGATTAGTTTTATTGGTGAATTCCGCCCTAAATGAACGGTAAACACAACAAAGCTAATTTTAACAGAGATCACGCCTACAAACGTACGACTAATCGCAATTGCGGTTATAGCAAGTATGATAATGTCTTTTCCGACCGGGAAGTGAAGAAGGAAGCCCTTGTGATCGCGACATGATCCGAAGCTGCGGTTGTAATTCAGGCCATAAGACATGGCGAGGAGAAATGAGACAGATTTGTATGTAACCAGGTATGAGAAGTATTACGTACAGCTTTATCCCAAAAAATTGACAAATAATTTTTTGGCACAGTTGGCACAGTGGATGAGCGACAGGCTGTTTCGATTCCCGCTCGGAACAAATATTTGTACGGCCTACAAATAGTTGTTCCGGGTCTGGGGGTCTTGTGCATGTTTTGTTTTTAATAGATAGAGTGATTTAACACGTTCGGACCAGCAACGTTCTATGACATCAAAGTACAATTTGTTGTTGACACAACGTTTAATCACGTCAGATAAAAATATTGTCATTTATTTACACTAAGTCTCATAACGCCAAGTAGCCATAGTAAATTCTATTAGTTAAATTTTTTCGCCGCAACACTTGTAAATATCAAATATCTAGAGCTGCTTGTAGAGCAGAACGTTTATCAATATATGCCCATTTTGTATGAAAAAATATCGTGTCAAAATGTGCGCTCCTCACGGGTGCGGCGCTGGGCCGAATGTGTTAAGAAGAAGATATGTATAATATAGTAGAGAAACACTGGTAATTTTAAAGGTTTCTAATGTGATGTAGTAAAAATAAACACATTTATTTCGCTTACATTGCAAACGCTGGCTAAACCATACGAGATACATCAAAATAATGCACTACAGTATTGTACACCTTAAAAAGGTCCACAAAAAAGTCTATCTCTTAGGGATAACACATAATATCCATTTTTCATCCTTTACTTTTTACGAGAAATAATTACATTTTTAAGAAGCAATTTTAAGCAATTCATCATTAATCCTTATACAATCAAGTACCTTAAATACATTGTGCATATAAAATTGATTTGATATTATTTATTTTGACATTCTTTCACAGAATGTAATTTAAATGAATATTTTCGAAGATATTACAGATTAAAAATGCAGGGACATAGCGGTTGCGGCAATGCTACCGTTGCACCCGTGCGAAGCCGGGGCGGATCGCTAGGTAAAAACTATAACGTAAAAAATTGGCATATCTTCTTTGCCATAATCTAAAAAGTCTATTATATCTAATCTAGGAAGTCTTGACCACAATCATACCTGCAATAAAGCAGTATGGGCAACAGTAGTTTAGTTCGACAGAAGTTCTTGCTTATTGATAACACGCTTCCCTGAGCAAACATGTTTTACGTAAGAAATTGATGTGTTTTCTATATTAAACGTTGTGATGTAAGGAAGCAAGTTTGCCTACTAAGTTGCTACCACATAACTAAGTGGGAGATAAGTCTGTTTTATGGTATCGTCTGCTTCACCCAGTAGTAGTTGCATGTTTCTTGTCAATTTCTTAAACGCTTCGTTAGTTAACTGTCTCCTGGATGTGTTTGTACAGTTCAAGTGGATAAAGACACAAATTGCTTATTCTTACTTTTAAGAACTTTTTTTTTAGGTGGGACATCATCTTATAACATCTCCCGCCCTTGGGTGGGGCGTGAGGGCGTGTCAGACTTTTACTGACTAAAACCCACTCCTGTTCGTTCTTTGCCTTTGTTCCAGGGCCCCGAGGTTCTCTTTCACATCACCCATGGCCCCAGTAGGCTCCGACCCTGCTGGACCCCTACGGTTTTGCTGACATCTCCTTGAGGCGCGCGTGGAACACTACGCGCCGTCGACGACTTGGGCTCTGTCCGAACGGTTACCGGACAGCCAACGCCTACGGTGGTACTTTTAAAGACTGTGTAGACTACAGATTTGTGAAATTAGTGAATTGAATATCTTTATTTTTATTTAAGTGGCGTCTCGCTAGTCAATATATGAGATTGTCATCTGCTTAAACGGACAAGCTTGTTATGACTTGTAGAAAACATAAAACTAAGCTACTACACGCTAAGGGAACCGCCTGTGAGCGATCAGAAGGGACGGGTTGGAACATTAGTGAATAAAGCATCTGGAGGTTGAGTTTGATTTGCTTGCTATCGTCTAAATTACGCACCGTCTACTTATTATTGGATATTTAAATGCCTGCTAGTGATTATGAGGGTGGGCGCTGATACCTATATATATACAAGATATTAAGTTATCTTAGCTTAGGTATCAGCTGTAACACTTAAATATCACAATTAATTAACCTTTCGACCTAATTTACTGTAATTTGGAAAACTTGTTAACTTGAAGGTGCAAATAAACTATTTTATTTTATTATTATTCACGCACTAAAATAGACGTTTACTAGAACTGGGTACCAATAGAGTCCGGTCATCCAGGTAATGACATAAAGTTTGGCATCTGAAGTAAAATATGTAACATGTTTTGATAATTAATAAACCAGAATAATATTACGTTAAGATTACAAATAAAAAAATAACACATTCTACGATGACGTCTGAAGAATATCAAAGGAAATCTATTTGAGGTCAGAATCACCATTCAAATAGCATAAAATTGATATAACAACCACAAAACAGGCCAACGGGGTGTAATAAAATGTATTAAGTGCAAGACGCGACCAAATAGAAGCCATAACATTCAAAACTTGAGACAAACATCCTTTCAGCTTCTGTGTAATGTTGGGGTAAGGTAGCCACGGTGTACTAGCGGGAGCGGAAGAATATCAGAGTGTCTTGTTGTTACATGTTTGTGAACGCACCCACGATGGAGGAGTAATTCCTGACGAGGGGCCATAGTCTTTACATAGTTCTTGGTAACCAGTCCACTTAAACCTCCCACAAAAATCTACACTAATATTATAAAATGGTATTTTTTTTTTGTTTTATGTTTTTTGTTTGTAGGAGGTAATCTCTGGAAGTACTGGTCCGATTGCTAAAATTTTTTCACCGATAGAAAGCTGCTTTATTCCTGAATGACGTAGGCTATATTTTATGTAAGCGGGCGAAGCTGCGTGCAAAAGCTAGTAACTCAATAATATTGATGTGTTTTCCATGCGTCGCAATAGTTTCCCACCAATCTGGGGTGCTCTTTGAGTGCACTAGCATAGCGCATATTTAGGGATTATAAGTTTTCCAAAGGTCCAGGACCCCAGGGGCCCTGAGACAAGTAAATACATAATAATGTTTATTTCTCCGCAAAAATTGTAGGTATAATTTATTTTATGCTGGCTAAGTTGTAACTCAATTTTGTCACTTTATTTATTGCTAAATTGGCACAAAATATATAGCTTTATAGTAAACTAAGTATCAAATTATTAATGTCCTGTTCGTAGCAATTTGCAGTGCGTATCGCGGAGGTTAAAAGTGTAAACTATTACATAAGAAAAGGAAATAACATTTATTAAAACACGCGACATTTTGTATTTACACACTCCGTGTCTACGTAGTTTCTAAACAACATAACTATTCTGATAATAAATTTGTTTCTGTTTACATCTACGTGACTAAAAATATTGTAGGTACAATTTGTTAAATTCTGACAAAAAAATATTTGATTTGTGTTAACGTGAGTCCAATTATTTTGATGCTGCGTCAATCCGGTAATATCTATACATGTAGAGATCTCCCTACATGCATAAACATTATCACCTAAATCCTCCATAACGTTGTACAAGTGCTTGTGAATAAATAAATGATGATACATGAGTCATGAGTCATGATAGGTGATCATCATCACCATCATGTTCTATAGTAAAACGGGGTGAATAGAAACGCAGGGGTGAATAGAAACAAAACTTTGATTTGGTTTTTCATTTTGATACCATATTATCGGCTTCTAACAAAGCATTGACTTTATAGATTAACAATTCATTAATAAATTGACATAGTTAAATGCTGCAACAAACATTCAAATATCGTGAAAATACCCTTTGAAGTTTTGTTTCTATTCACTCTTGAGTTTCTATTCACCTCATTTAACCGTACGTGTACAGCAGGACATAGGCCTTTCCCAAGTGTCGCCACAACGACCTGTCTTGTGCGTCTCGCATCCATCGGATTCACAAAACCTTCACCAGGTCATCACTTCAACTTGTGTGAGCCTTTCAGCGTTGAGTCTTTCGACCATCTATTCTGTGAGCAATGCCAATGCTCACTGCTACTTAAGTGTTTCCATTCTTGGGGATATATCCGTAATCTTCATGACACCTAAAGTACTAAATCACACTTGCGTTTTTCAAACCACTTTTGAGCTTTTTATAATCTCAAAGTGTAATTTTTCAGCTTCTTTGACAGTTCTCAGATTCAAAAGCATATAAATTGTCTCTGGTCACAGATGTGTCATGTCGAACCATAATTCAAGTTGCTCCTGTATTTTTATGAAGACGCAGTCTTAGCTGTTGACATTCTCCGTCTCAGGGCGGTTGGCAAAGTTTCAATCGCATTTTTGTGAACACAAGAGAAATTGCAATGTTTACAACCGATGACAATGGAAGAGAAACGAGTTGGGTGGCTCTTTTTTGTTGAGAAGTTAAGCTTTTTGAAGTGTAAGTTTGTTTGTTATTTTTCTTCAAGATTTATTTTGAAATTTTCGCATGTAGTATAAACCTAAACCTCCTCATGAATCGCTCTGTCTATTGGTGAAAGTTGTATCAAAATCATTTTTACAGTTTATGAATTTATTGCATTACAGACAGACAGACATGGTGGGGAATTTTGTTGTATAATAATTATGTGAGGATGTCAATAGTAGCACATAGGCGAATTTAACGCAACTAGACATTCTCTACCAGTCAACCATTGCGTTAAAAAAGGCACTGTGGCATTATAAATTTCGTATGGTGAATAAGCATCAACTAATTAAATTTTTTGAACATAATTGGGTAGGATACATATGTACCTACTACATCATAACTTTTTTGAGATTTGAATACGTCATTATGACACTTATTTTGACGTCTTTTTTTGGCCAAAAGTGCATACATATCTTGCACACATTTTCAAAATCGATTCAGCGTGACGAAATCCTAACTCTCTTTTCAATATAGTTTTTCACTCAACTAATCTTAACAAATGGGGAGAAATACTGGTTTTTCCAATAGAGTGGGTTCCAATAAATCTGTCGGTAACAGCCCCCGGTATAGGCCCTCGGTAACCATGCAAGGCATTACCCCTAGGGCTTGAGAGCAATTATTATAAAATTTGACAAGTCAGGCGGCCATTATGCATTTAGTTAAAGGGAGGGTTCTTCGGATTTTAGTGTGGGAAAAGGCAGAGGAGTTAAGGGTTATTGGTAAACAGTCTTTTCATGGAATAAAGATATCAATATATCTTTTTTGCACTTATGTGGGTTTAATTAGACCACATTCATAGGTTACTCCTAGGCAAGCACGCTTCATCGACGACCGCATCGTCGCTTTCCATCAGGTGAGTAGCGGTCAAGCGCAAACCTATATCAACAATAAAAAAAATAACTTCCAAAACATAATAGTATTTTTTTTTTGTTTTCATGGCACTAAGCAAAAATACAAAAAACAAATAATAATAAGTTAAATGAAAATTTAAAAATAATATTTGTTAAAAATGATAATATAAAATTGAACTAAATTAAAATCACAATAATAGAATAAAGTCAACACAATAGGTAATGATATCACATCTTCATTACATTATGCAACAGCACTTAACTAAAATTCATTTAAATATATACATGTAATGTATGCCTACTTGTTTATTAACTTTTGGGAAAAAAAAGAGTACATTGTGGTAGTTATGCACAATAAATAAATAATAGATAGGTATTCCAACAACAACAACATGACAACACACAACACAACAACATGTCATAGTAAAATTCATATCCAAAATTAAAATCTGTAAATTAAAGTCTGACACTCCCATTTCACTCTAACCAGAGTGAGAAGAGTCACTTAATTTACCAACTCAAAAGAAAGAAAGAATCTTAAAACTAGCTAACAAACATAATCAATAGATAGGGAAGATATGCGTCACATCCGCGCAAAACGGCCGAACGCTCAGCATAAAGCTGCGGCCTCACGCATAATGCGATGAGCTCACAGCGCTGGTTTAAAAAGAAAACCAGTTGATGAGATACTTACCGACTACGTGGTAGGTACCCAGTACACTGACTAGCTGTGCAATTCATCAACTGTCGCACTAACCACGGGTCAGTTTGCATCGTTACGAGATAATGACTCAGAAAAACAGACTGATTTATAATATTGACGATATTTGTTAATACTGGAAAATATACTTAATTATTTTTAATGTGACATATTTGGCAGTAATCCAATGAGCGACCGAGGAAAACTGACAAATGTGCGGCTGTGAGTTTTAATTGTATGGTGTCCTGAAATAAAAGTGTGACTTTTGATGTAAAGCCATTTTCAGACTTATTTAGGGTGTAAGAATTCTAGAAAGATACCTGATGTTAAACAGGGACATATTTTTAACTAGCTGTGCCTTCGCGTAAGTAGTGATGTGCCGAATAAGTAACGGAAGCAAAGCCTTGGGTAAAAACAATTCAATGATAAATATGCTCTAAAACCAGTAACCGCCTCGAAATTCTGTATTTGTCCACGCAATTAATGGGAATGATATGTCTTTGTTACTCAAAAAAAAAATTCTATATTTATTCAACTATACACATCATCATCATCTTCCTGCCCTTGTCCCGTGTTATTTGGGGTCGGCGCAACACGTTTTTTTCTTCCATTCTGCCCTGTCACTCGTCATACTATCACTAACTTCCTTTTCTTTCATATCACTCTTCACACAATCCATCCATCTTTTATTCAACTGTATAGTTGATCTAAAAATGTAATTTATGTGTATACATAAATTACATTTTTAGATCAAATACATAAAAATCTTGTGTAATTAGTGTCTTTTATCAAACTCATACGAAGCGGCTTGACCGATTATTATTATTATTATTTTTTATGTATTTGGTAGGTCGTAGAATTGAACGTTGTCTAATTTTTACCTTCCTACCCCATCCCCCAATTTTTCTTTGCTAAATTTATATAGCTGAACAGCGTTGGCTGTGTCAGCTAATATTTCAATAAAAAATAAAATAATTATTTAATATTAATTTCTTTCCCGCTTTCCGCTGTCCGCTCATAACTCGCGGCAAACAACAAAGGGCGTTAATTTGACAGACACTTGAGCGACGTCGTTAATTACTTAACGCGTGAATGTCGCTCCGCTTGACACGCTGCGCTCCGGTTTAGTTGCATTGCGGTCAACACTAGTATACGTATATAGTTTAGTCGCTGAAACTAATCGTTCAAGGACTAAGTAAAAACTTCATTAAGGATCCCCTAGACATGTGCAACGCAATTATGAGACAATGATGCGATACCGCGTTGTCATATTGTCAAATACCAGACGCATTTTCGTGTCAATATAGCATGAGAAATTATCATGGTCATATTAAAGGAACATAAAGGCGTCCCAATCTATACTAAGATTATAAGGAGAACAGATTTCTATTTTTGTTTGTAATGAATTAACTTCAAAGAAACTGAAAGAATTTTCACATGATTTGAAAGAGTGTTCATTGAGTTTCTTGCACATTCATCTCCATAGAGATCTACGCTTTGGAAGGGAAAGGAAGATGAAAACATATTAAACTGGGACATGGGTGAGAGAATGGTGTTAAATGTATGGTGATGGTGGGTAGAGACGTCATGTATAAATTCTTTTTTTGGAAGAAAAACAGACGATGTGGTAAAGTTTGCAGGTAACACAGGCTTTCCCCAAAGCGCATACACATCCAGTGTTTATCCAGCAGTGGACATGTTTCCGATATAATGATAATTAGCTTCTGCCAGCGGCTTAGCCAGGCTGCGTAAAAAACTTCGCTCCACACAAATTTTGGACACCCATTTCATCCCCTTAGGGGTGGAGTTTCGTAAAATCCGTTCTTAGCGGATGTCTGCACCCCATAAGGAACCTACCTGTCAAATTTTAAGTTTGTAGATGTTATAGTTTCTGAGATTTCGTGATTAATCAGTGAGTGGTATTTCGCTTTTATATATTTAGATTTAGTTAAAACGCTCGAGGCGTACAGTCAACCTGGGTAACTTTGAACACTTTTTTTAAATTATTATGGATACTGAAAAAAAAATTTACTGTTGGACTACGTTAAACAGGCTTTTAAGTGTTCTTTTGTGCTCAAATTCATAACTATATAACCAAAATGATGGTTTAATAAAGAAATGTTTGAGAAAATAACGTTTTAGTAGCCATTCAAAGTTACAACTAATGTAGTTTTCTGGGATAACGAAAATCCTCTAAAATTTTGATTTGGGTAACATTAAACTACTCCAGACAATAAAAAATGATGATGATGACCCCAAACAGAAAAGGCGCCAATTCTTTGAAAATTGGTTGACAGTTGTCAATTTTATGACACATTTGACATTTCAAACATTTAAACGTTCCGTTTCACTTAACTATTCAAGTAATCATTCTAAATGCGTTAAGAGAAAAAAAGAAGAACCTTCAAACAAGTTTTATTCAAAGTTATATGGAAATTCAAAATTACCCAACTTGTACGTAACCTAAACGATCATTACCAACGCTTCTCATATTATTTCAAAAATATAACTTCACACTGTGTTAATTCTGATGGAAGCAATTACTACATAATGCCATAATCTCCATTTCAAGTAATCAGAAAATATTATAACAACTGTTACTCTTTCACTTTATTGTGATAAAGTTACGTCTAATATATTTTAGCTGTACGGAAATGTCCAGTTTAAATTGGACGATCACAGTGGCGCTACTTGGTAAAGCATGTGTAAATATGACTGATATGTGTAAATATTATGATACAGTGATACAGGACTGCGGCAGACCTCGAAAGAGATGACGGGACGACCTGGATGTCTTTAAAACGAATTGGAAAGAAAAATCGTGATCATTGGAAGAAATGGAGGAAGATATTTGTCTCTAGCAGTGGAATAATCCAGATTAGAAATAATAATGTCAAAAAAGGTGTAAATATGAGCAATAGGTGTAAAAATGAGGGTTAGTAGGAGGTAGGGAGTAGGAGAATGACTAATTTTAACTATTTCTTGACTGATTTATTAGTTAATCGATAAGTAAAAATTAATAACTAATTATCAAACGGCAAAATGAGTACCTACTTCATTTTTAGCTTGACCAAAGCTCAACAAAAAAATATATTGACACTGGCCTAATTTAATAATTAGTTATTGCATTGATTTAAGGCTAGCTTTAAAAAACTAGGCCTAAGTCAGCGTATCTCCCGCCGGGATTCCGATCCCGCTTTCCGGCCACCGTAGGTGCAGGCTTGCGGACGGCGAGCAAGGGGTAGCTCACCGTCCTACCGTCTGGTAACCGTCCGGACCGAGCCCAAGTCGTCGACGGCGCGTGGTGTTCCACGCGCGCCTCAAGGAGATGTCAGCAACCGTAGGGGCCCAGCAGGTTCGAAGCTTACTGGGGCCAATGGTCTGATTCTGAAAGGAAGACTCGGCCCTGGTATGAAAGGCAGCGAAGGAACAGGAGTGAGTTTTTTTAGTCAGTAAAAGTCTGACACTATCTCCCGCTCCGTCCAAGAGCGGGGGATGTCATTAGATGATTTTCCCACCGAAAAAAAAGGCCTCGTATCTCTCTCTAGTTCCTCTTACCATCACAGTCATACCAAGTTACACTGGTCACATTCTAAGAGACGGTTGCGTGCGCCATATCATTACGGCGACGCCCAGGGGCCGGCAGAGTAAAGGTTAACGATGAAAGTTCCGTCTTGTCATACGTGTAAGATATATCAAAGTTCCGGGCAAGCTCGTAGTTTCGATGATGAAGAAGTATCTTTAGAACAGATTGTAGTCGCGGTTTCCAGTAGACACATTGTTTTGTAATGTTTTGAAGTGTGAATGTTCTGAATGGCGTAATTGTTTAGATTATTTATTTATTTAGTGGTTCCCAAACTGTGTGTGTACAAATATTGAGATACCCATACTCTTCATTGTAAACCATAAAGAAAATTACAGTAGGAGCTTAATATTAATACGGTGTCGCAATGGGTGGCCTTTTCGCTTAAAGTGAAATTTTATTAAAAAAAAAAAACAAATAAAATTCAAATCATATCATTATCATTCATTGACTTTGCGAACAGCAAACCAATCCCTTTATCAATGATATTAATCTCCACAAACCCATACATCAAAACACTATTATCCTTTGTACAACATTCTGTGGAAATTCCCACCATTACTGTTTAAAACAAAATGGATTTCGCAGCGAACAACGTTTTAGCAGATATAAAAGTCTATGGAGCCATAAGACTGTTTTATGGTGCAATATATCTTGAAACTCCACCCCTCCCCCTCACTTATGTGACGTAGACAGGAACTATGGCAGTATTATTTATGATTTAATTAAATTGTTGAGCGTAACCAGAGAGTTAATTGTGATGACGCAAAAAAGTAATATGTTTGGGTAGATTGTCTTTGATTTTTTTAGTTTAAAGCAACACCAATATACATAATTAGGTATGGAAAAAAAAATAATAGGCATAATAATACTCCTATTAATTTTTTTCTATACATAATAAAATAACAGGTCTGAGGAGTTCTAGTAATGTAGAAAATAGAAGAGTTGTTGGTCAGAATAGTGAGTTTTTCAACGAGGAATATTATGAGCGCTCATAAAATGGTCAAATAAAAGGGACTTGACAAACAGACAGATGGACGGACAACAAAATGATCCTAAAAGGGTTCCGTTTTTTTCCTTTTGAGGTACGGAACCCTAAAAACTCGTTTGAAGGCTGATAATAAATTACAATTAAAATCTACCTCAGATTTAAACGATTCACTTAGGTAATAGCATAGCATAGCATAGCATAATCAGCCTTTTTAATGTTTCCACTGCTGGGACTCAGGCCTCCTCTCTCTAGGAGAGGGAATGGGCCGTAATCCACCACGCGGGCCCAGTGCGGATTGGTGAATGTCACATGTCTTCAAATTTTTGGTTCTAGGACATGCCGGTTTCCTTACGATATTTTCCTTCACCGTTTTGAGAGCAGTGGTGATGAAATAAATTACAAAAAGTAATGCGCCTGGCTGGGTTTGAACCCGCGGCCTACAATTCGTAAGTCGGGGCCGTTACCACTCGGCCACCACTGCTCCCCACTGCACTTAGGTAATAGGAAGACAAAACTAAATATTAACCAGCATTTAACACCGTTCTTTAATCTAAAAGATATTCTCAGACTTCCTTAGCACTTATTACCGTCACTTTCTTACCAAACATCTGCTAGGAAAGCCAACAGTTATCAAAATATTTATCGAAGTGCCAGTTACTCTACATAGAAATGTGCAATTTAATGTAATAGTAAGAGAAAATATTCATTCTGTGATTGTTTTAGCGCCTGATTGGCACCTAGATGGCAGGTTATGGCGTTAATAAAATGTTTTGATTGCTAACTAAGTACTATTTTATCCTATCAAACAATAACAGCTTTCTATAATGGGGATATTTCAAAAGATTATCTATATATATATTTTATTATATGTAGGTATGTGTCTGACCACTATTACACCTTATGGTAAGCGATGATGTGGCCAACGATGGAGCACGCTTGCCTAGACTCGTATTTTAGAATAATTTTTGAGTCATAGTCGCGTAGAGTTGCAGTAAAAATTTAAAACTTTACAAATCATACTGACTCCTATATCCATAACGTTATGTCCACATTTAATCGAGATAAAAGAGTCCGTTGTCTGCAAAATTTATTCTTGGCCAAGTAGCTCGTCTTCCGGCAAGGACTAAACCCAAGTACGTGTGAACGGAGTCCACTAGGGCCGATGCCTGCTAGCTATGCAGTTTTGTTCGAAAAAGTTACCGAGGCTCTAGAACGCGAAGGGCAAATAGAGAACACAGATGGGTTTTAGTTAGTAAATGCTTACCCTCCTTACTCCCCCCAGAGCGTGAAAAGTTACTTGATAATTTTTAGTCCTTAAAAAAAAAGCAAACAGGTTACAACTCAATATCTATAGAAAATTCTGACGTGAGAATATTTTATACCACACTTATAGGAAAAGTGGATACCTATTAAGAGCTGATATTATATTCCTAAGTGATTAATTCATTAACGCTCAGGCGGTAGCCGGCGTCCGCAAGCCATTGTCTTACTATTGTGTCTCTAATTACGCACGTCAAAAGGTTAAAAGGCAGTTCGCACCTCGCTCAGAATGAAAAGAGTTATTTTATGAGATGCTACCTAAAAAAAAAATTTGTTGCGAATGATAAAAAAAAAAATGATACAAAACCCAAGAACAAACAAACAACACAAATTAAGCTGGTTAACGTCAAGTTGTTCATAGTTCAGAGACATGAAATGAACACCAGACCTAACTAATAATGCTGTAACTAACCCACCAAACACCTCATAGGACCATTCACATTAAACACTGCGTTCCCCCTTAATTACACGAGTCCGGGCAAAGCAAAGTGTTTTATAAGCGTGTAATCACCGCACGCTCTTGAGAATCGCGTGCCGACCCACAGTCAATCATTAACAGCTAGTTATCAACCATCTAAGTATTGACATTCACACATTCAGCCGCTTAGGACATCGTTTTTAAAAGGAAATTAAGAAAGTTAAGCTTCAGTTGCTTATCTTTCATCTGAAGGGAAGTTTAATTAGAGGAAAAATGAGTAAATTGAATTGATTTATGTATTCAGTGAGAGCAGTGGTGGCCGAGTGGTAACCGCCCCGACTTACGAATTGTAGGTCGCGGGTTCAAACCCAGCCAGGCGCATTACTTTGTGTAATGAGAGCAGTGGTGGCCGAGTGGTAACCGCCCCGACTTACGAATTGTAGGTCGCGGGTTCAAACCCAGCCAGGCGCATTACTTTGTGTAATTTATTTCATTACCACTGCTCTCAAAACGGTGAAGGAAAACATTGTGAGGAAACCGGCATGTCCTAGAACAAAAATTCGAAGACATGTGACATCCACCAACCCGCACTGGGCCCGCGTGGTGGGTTACGGCCCATTCCCTCTCCTAGAGAGAGGAGGCCTGAGTCCCAGCAGTGGGAACATTAAAAGGCTGAATATGCTATATATGCTATGTATTCAGTGACGGCTTTAGGCGGTGGCGAGCAGGGCAAACGTCTATGGCCTGGCTCCTGTAGGGGGGCCTCGTGCAATAATAATAATAATAATAATATTCTACAACTATCACACAACGCCGTCTAGTCCCAAGCTAAGCAGAGCTTGTGTTATGGGTACTAGACAACTGATCAACATACTTATATATTTCTAAATACATAAATTACACCCAGACACAGAACAAATGATCGTGCTCAGCACACAAACATTTGTCCTGGGTGGGAATCGAACCCACGACCTCCGGCATAGCAGTCAAGGCCACTAACCACTAGACCAACAGGCCAGTCAAAACTCGATTAGAACAGAAACTTTTTATTGTACTCTTACCATTCATAGTTTTTTTTTTGTGGGAAATCATCCAATGCCTTCTCCCGCTTTAGAGTGGAGCGGGAAGGCGTGTCAGACTTTTACTGACTAAAACCTTTTGCCTTGCTTTCCAGGACACCGGATTTTCCTTTCAGAAGCGAACTCATGGCTCCAGTAGACTTCGGCCCTGCTGGGCCTTTACGGTTTTGTTGAACACTACAGGATAACTGAAGGAACACAGGTGGATTTTAGTCAGTAAACGGACCGGAGACTCGGAGTAGGAGAAGTCATTTGATGTTTTAATACAAAAAAATAAAATGGTCCACACTATCGAATGGTGGATACAGAGGGCGGTTTTGTTTTTAATCATATTATTATGGTTTATTTTCTAGTCAGGAACATTGATGCTTGTTCAGTTTTCATCTTAATCAAGCCCAAGTGACTGGCCTGTTGGTCTAGTGGTTAGTGGCCCTGACTGTTATGCCGGAGGTCGTAGGTTCTATTCCCACCCAGGACAAATGTTTGTGTGATGAGCACAGTCATTTGTTCTGTGTTTGGGTGTAATTTATCTATAAATATTTAAGTATGTTTATCAGTTGTCTAGTACTCATAACACAAGCTCTGCTTAGCATGGGACTCTGCTTAGCTAGAAGGCGTTGTGTGATAGTTGTGTGAAAAAAAAAGCCCTTTGGGTATTTTTCTCTTTCAGTTAACCGTAACATGAACAAGCAACATTTTTTTTTTACTATTATTGATAGGCACTAATTAGGGCCAAGGCCTGTATACGGGAAGTCTGTGGTTCAGCTGTTCACGTGGGACGCTAAGCGCCTTGCGCTTCCAATATAATAATGTTTTCAGGATGATGTTGAAACTCCCTCGTTTCTGTAGTGCCTCGGGGATGTTTGCCCAATCGCGTATAGATGGTTTTCATGCGATTATCAGAAAAAAGGTGGCATCGCTTGTGAGGTCCTGAAAGTCGTTGCTGAGGATCCGAGAGCTCCTGTGCTGAGGCATCTCATGAGGAATCATTGTCCGCCTGAAGTGCCTCGTAAGTACATGACTCACTAATGTATTTTGTTGTCAATTATAATTATAATTACTAATCCTAGTGTTTAAGTTTTAGCTTGTAAGTTACTAACAAAAATGGTTCCATTGTTGTCCAAAAATAAACAATTTATTATTATTAATTAATACTATGTCATATGTTTTAAGCGTTAATATGATTGAGTCACCTATTATTGCTTCACCTTTAATTAGATACAGGGCCAGTTTGTAATCGTAAACACTTGAAATGATTCTCACAAAATAAATGAATGCAAATGCACTCAAAAGATTATGTCTCCATGACAGGTGTCACCTACGTTTTAAATTATAATATTTAAGCCAGTTTTAAATGATGCAACAATTACATATTACATTACTTTACGTAATGTCTCTTACATCGAAATGGCGATTCAGACAACGTCTTTGTAACATATACATCATTTTACATGGACGTATAAGCATTAATTAAAGCGCAGACCACAGTGGGGACGTAGCGAAACGAAGCTAAGATCGTTTAGCTTCGCCCATGTACATAAACGTGTCTTTTAATACTTCGCTTCTCTACGTTGAACTACGCTAAGCAGTAGCGATGCAAACTCTTCAATAGTGGGAGTCTATCTACATTGTTCGATTAGTCTTAATTTCCACGGTCATTTGAAAGAGTCTTCGCAGTACTGGTATGCAAAAGGGCAACTGAAGGAACACTCTCTTCTTCCACCCTGACTGGAAAGAGTTATTATTTTAAGATTTGGGAACGAAGCGAAACAAAACTAAGTTCGTTTAGCTCTGCCCATGTAAATAGGTTACCGCATCACAACGCGATATTGAAAGCTAAACGACGCTAGGTAGCAGTAAAGCAAACTCCAGTAACCATCTATATACATCAATCGCTTGATCTTAAATTTCGTAAAGTTAGCTTCACTTGGCTGAGCAAAAGAAAACAAAATCTTAGCTTCGCTTAGGTCTCATAGTTGAGCGATATTGAGAGTAGCTAAACGAACTCAGCTTAGTTTCGCTTCGCTCCCAGAGTACCCTGCGCTTAAATCATCACGTGACACGACAATTTACTCTGTATTCTGATCTTAACTACAAATTAAGTTTGGTCTCGTAATATTACAGTTGTTTTAACTAGTCGACAGATGTCTAATTAATATGTAAGATTTGTTTTCTGGAATAGGTTACATAGTTTTCTTGTTTTGCGAAAGAGACATAGTTTCTGAGAGTCTGATGTAAGTAAAGGAAAGATGATGGTATCTATTAAGTTGCAGATGCTAAACACGTTTTGCAGTCCATCTAATACCTATGTATTACTTACCTCATCTCTCTTTAATTAAGTTACAATACAGTAAATAAATTATTGTAACTGAATTACCGCATTGATCAAATATATGTTGATAAAGACTGGTTTCATCAGAAGAATAGAATAATAGCATAATCAGCCTTTTTAATGTTCCCACTGCTGGGACTCAGGCCTCCTCTCTAAGAGAGGGAATAGGCCATAATCCACCACGCGGGCCCAGTGCGGGTTGGTGAATGTCACATGTCTTCGAATTTTTGGTTCTAGGACATGCCGGTTTCCTCCACGGTATCTGATGTTTTCCTTCACCGTTTTGAGAGCAGTGGTGATGAAATAAATTACACAAAGTAATCCGCCTGGTTGGGTTTGAACCCGTGACCTACAACTCGTAAGTCGGAGCCGTTACCACTCGGCCACCACTGCTCTTTAGTGTAGTATGTGAAGATAAGCATAAAATGATTATATTTACACAATATCATCATCTCCTTAACCTTTTTTCCAACTAGTTTGGGTGGTTTTAGTCAGTCAAAAGTCTGACACGCCCTCTCGCTCCATCCCATAACGGGAGAAATCAATGAATGATTTCCCACCTCAAAAAAAAGATAACCCCGGGGCCCTAGAACGAATGCAAAAAAGGAACATAGGAGTGGGTTTTGGTCTGTAAAATTTTGACACACCTCGCTCCACCCTAGCCCGGAAGAAGTGACAATTTCCCATTAAAAAATACTCAAACTAATGAGCCATTTTTACTGCTTAGAAACGGACATCTAATGACTACACTAATTAGTCCACAACATACAACATACCTTCTAGATGCGTCTCTTATACCAGAAAATTACGTCATAAGGCAATGGGTCATTACGACCCCCTGACCTCGTGGAGTAACAGTGTCAAGGCCTGAACTGACCCCTATTCAGTGTTAAAATGTACGGTTTTAAGAAAGCTCCAGGTAACTTGTATCTAAATTAGGTACTGTTAAGGTTAGGCTTCCGATATAATTCACAACAGGCAATTCAAATATTAAGTAAGTAATATGATAGTTGTTCGGTGTTTTCACCGAACACCTTACTCAGCAATATCGGCGTCACACGCCGTCCTAATTATAATAATATAATATTCACACAACTATCACACAACGCCGTCTAGTCCCAAGCTAAGCAGAGCTTGTGTTATGAGTACAAGACAACTGATAAACATATTTAAATATTTCTAAATACATACATATTATAGATAAATTACACCCAGACACAGAACAAATGATCGTACTCATCACACAAACATTTGTCCTGGGTGGGAATCGAACCCATGACCTCCGGCATAGCAGTCAGGGCCACTAACCACTAGACCAACAGGCCAGTCAATTGAATAGGTTTTACAACATATTCAGTGCACTTTCGTCTACCGCGATAGCTGGGTGTATTCATAACATTTAAACATTTCGTTTACATTTTTAGCTTAGTTTAACATTAAGAACATTTTAAGTGAGAAGTGATAAACAGTGATTAACGTAAACATTTCTTTCTCTTTATAAACACCAAACACCAACACCTCGCTACGGCCCCC
Source organism: Mythimna impura (assembly GCA_905147345.3). Taxonomy (NCBI): domain Eukaryota; kingdom Metazoa; phylum Arthropoda; class Insecta; order Lepidoptera; family Noctuidae; genus Mythimna; species Mythimna impura. The sequence goes on along the minus strand of LR990343.1, from coordinate 26,839,763 downwards.
GACAATAGTCATTTTTAACCCTCTTCCCCTCTCGTTTACATAAATCGCAATATTTTAGAAGTCAGAAAAATAAAATTGATAACGTAATCACCATATCAAGCCTTTTCAGGAAGAACATCGTAAGCGACAATTTGCGTTTCTTGCAGGAATAGGTTGTCTCATTCATAATTAAAAAATATTTTTGAAAATAAGTTGATAACCTCATCAAAAGGCTTAAAGTCACCCAAAGGGCAATGGAAAGGGCTACGCTCGAAGTTTCTTTGCCTGATCGCATCAGGAATGAAGATATCCGCAGGAAGACCAAGGTCGCCGACATAGCCCGGAGAATCGCCAAACTTAAGTGGCAATGGGCAGAACACGTTGCTCGCAGAACAGATCATCGGTTGGGCTGGAAGGAAGGAGTGGCAACCGCGCACTGGTAGACCCAGCGTCGGAAGGCCTCCCACAAAGTGGACCGATTGATGCGAGACGCACAGGACCAGTCATTGTGGCGTCACTTGGGGAGGCATATGTCTAACAGTGGGCGTCTTTCGGCAGAAATGATGATGATAATAAAGTTATTAACATAATTCTATTAGGTCAGTAAATTTTTGTAAGTTTTTTGTTTTAGGCCACATTTAAAATCGTAGAAAATCATCGCATGAAAATGTTTTCGATGCAGATCTATTCTATTTTTAAATGAGACACGATAATTTGATTTGGTTCTCGAAAATATGTGGAGGGAAATTCAAAATTCGAACAATGGTATTTTTACTTTTAAACAACCAAAGTTTTCAAAATAATTACAAGTGGCCAGTGCCTTAGACATAAAAACTTTTTTTTCAAAAAAACTTTCTGAGTGGCCTGATTACTTGTCTTTACTTTATATGGAAGAGAAAACCAGAAAACCCATTCCTGCAAAAAATGCTAACTATCGCTCACAATATTCTTCTTAAAATTAAATACCTAATCTGCTGTGCCGCAAAAGCTTTGTAAAGACAAAGCTGCTTATAGTTGAAGTTGACATTACTATTTGAAAAAAAAAAAAGCTTCTTGAAACTTGGCATTGCATACCAGACATTTTATTATGATAAATTGCAATTATGTAAAGATTTATGAACAGACCAAACTAATGTTATGAATACTTATTGCTAATTTATTTATAAACCTGTCATCCTTGACCTAGATTTAGTTACCTGCTTGTGTATTATACTTGTAGCGACATCTATTACGTCAAATAGGAACTAAACTACGTAATCCTGCATCGCGCAATTAGAGTTTGCTGCAAGATTTGAACAATATACAAGAGCCCGAAATCATCTATGGGGCAGTTGCCCATATCAAACAAAACATTCGTCTGGCCGCTTTACACCCTGTTCCGCATACCTCCAAATACCATATCTTAGAAATAGTGTACTGTGAAGATAGAAGAGCAGAAAAAATGTACCTAAAATAACTGGTCACTACCGAATGAGAAATCTACACTAATTAATATTACCTCTTTATAATTAAAGAGGTAAAATTTGTTGTTTTGTTTGTTTTTTGTTTGTAGGAGGTAATGTATGAAAGTACTGGTCCCATTGCGAAATTTTTTTCATCGATAGAAAGCTGCTTTATTCCTGAGCGACATAGGCTATATTTTATCTAGCTAGTCCGAAATATACTCGTATTTCTTGCTAGCTATGCCTCATGGTTTCAACTACGACTTTGATTATCTACTTCTCCGTACCTATAGCCTTCCTCGATAAATGGGTTATCCAACACTAAAATAATTTTTCAAATCTAACCGGTGGTTCCTGAGATTAACTCGTTCATACAAAGAAACTCTTTAGCTTTATAATATAAAGTATAGATTTCACGAAAACTAAGTTTCTGTACGAAGTGACTGTTAATTCATTTGCATCAGAATTTTAAGGTATAGAAATTAAAATAAAAAAAATCTGCTGTATTGATTCCAGAGGAAAAATTGTATGAAGGTTGTACAAACCATGCAGCAAATAAACATTACAAGGAAATACTGATAACTTTTTGTTGGAAAAAATGTGTCCGGAAACATCTTAAAATTATAGATTTTATTAGACTTTTCCGGCGATAACAAAACTTCCTTACGACTGAAATAATCCTCTCACAGAGGTCGCCATTAAAGAGTTCGTCTTACATTTACAAAGACAACAACATTAATACGTAATGCAACCAAAACCACGGAGTAGACAAATACAGAAGGTTAACCCGCAATTTAAAAACAATCTTTTAGAGGTATGCAGAACAGGGTATAAGCTAGGTCCTGTAAACCTCAGTTCAAAAAGGGAGGATCCTCTAACCAGACAAGTGTTGTGTCTGGTTCGGACAACCACCCGATAGTTGACTTCGGACTGTTATATATGTCCTAATCGCACAGAAAACTCGTATACCGCGTTGCAGGATTTTGTAGTTCAGTTCGGACCAAGCCCGTGTCGTCGGTTGCGTGTAGTGTTTAGTTCGGACCAAGCCCGAGTTGTCGGTTGTGTGCAGTGTTTAATTCAGACCAAGCCCGAGTCGTCGGTTGCGTGTAGTGTTCCCCGCACGCTTCAAAGATATGCCAGCAAAACCGTAGAGGCGTACGCTTCTGGAAGAAAAACCTGGATTCCTGGACAAAGAAGGAACATAGGAGTAGATTTTAGTCAAAAAGTCTGACACGCACTTCCACACGCCGCCCTCGAGCGCCTTCGAGCGGGAGAAATCATTGGATTATTTCCCCCTACAATAAAAAAAAAACCTACACTTGCTTGCACTGAAACCGAGTAAATCTTCTGTTCATTTTGTTTTTTTCAGAATACGCATTGAAATAAAAACTTGTTACATTGTCCACCATTTTTCTCCAACCTGCAACTGAGATAAGATCTACCGAATGTTCCGAGGCACGTATTGAAGTTTTATATTTATTACCTCAGTTTATAAAGTAGCTTCATTACTGAACAATCCGAAATAAAAATAAAATGTTTTTTGATATATTGCATCGAATGAATTATTTACTGGAATGTCGATGTTGGTTCCTCTTTCTTCATTGATGTATCGTATTTCATTTTGGATATAATAAAAAGAGCGGTTCTTCACAAGAATTTATTTTCATCCATTCATTCATTCGGTTCTGGGTTTATGGTAAAAAATATAAATTGACCTACATAGTCGTTGACCCCGTTTTTCATTCAACTTTGAGTAAAATTAGCGCATTTAAAAAATAATGCTGTGAGACACATTTCAAGGGTAACTTAAAAATATAGTCGTTTACTTTTAATCAGAAATCTTTTAGGTACTTTCCTACTCGAAATTGTTCAGTATCAAAATATAAAATTACTGATGTTTTTAAGACATAGTAAACAACAACAAGACAAGACAACAACAAGACAAGACAACAAACAACACAACAACTCAAGACACAACAAGACAAGACACAAACGACACAAACGGCAACACAAACAAACACAGACAAGACACAAGATCGAGACAAGATCTATAAATAAAAGACTTGAAATCACACATGAACTTTGAACTCCAAACGAATTTTCACCTAACATCATACAATACACCTTTGGCCACTAAAAACATACCTGACGCCCTACCACGAGTTCTTAACGCGACCCATTTTACGACCTAAACTGAATTGTTAAAGGAATGAAGCAATATAGTTCCACCCCTCTTTCTCGCTCACCCGCCTTACAGTTTAATATGTCATTGGTCATAGTAAGGCCTGCACTTTGAACTCCAAACGCATTTTCACCAAACAACACACAAAACACATTCGAAACAACACACAAAACATATTCAAACATACCAGGGCACCCTTAATGATGTCACAGTTTGCCCAATTGTGTGCAATTACGTAAACTGTGCAATTTATGCACACTGTGCATTGTGCATTATTCGTGCGATTTTCCCGTGGTGCGTCGTGACTCCGGCTTTCTATCACAGGGCGAATTATGGTTTAAACTTTAACATTATCCAGGTAATTTTTAGTCTTCAATTTTGTTACGTAAAAATTGTGTCAGCGTGTCCACAATAATATGCTTTTAGATTAACATTTTCGCTGTTAAGGCCCTAGCTCCCGAGCAGTGCCATAAAACAGTGACTTTCTGAAGCCTACACCTCGGTAACGGCTAGCTCAATAGGTTTGAAAAATATATATATTTATTATAGATTCATGTACAACATTATCAACATATGATTTTTTCGTATGTCTAAAACTTTTGGTAAAAATTTTATTTTGACGCCATCATGGTTTTCGCTTTTTTTCCCTACTTCTTTCAGTTTTGATCTTTAGAAATATGTTTACATAAAAAAAAATGCTGGTTAAGTGTTCTTCCTAATGTACATAGCATAATATGTAAATCAATCAATATTTCGCGGCAGCGGTGGCAGTACGAAAGTATCTGTGTATTTAACTCCGGCCAGATGATCAAGGGAATATACGTCTTTAACATCATCCAGGTAATTTTAAATCCTCAATTTTGTTACGTAAAAATTATGTCAGCATGTCCACAATAATACCTTTTTAGATTAACATTTTCTCTGTTAATTTGCACAGGTTTTCTCAGGGAAGTGTTACGTGGAAAATGTTAGGTTAAATTACTTTTTGTGTTTAAACTAATACATGGTACGCATACGTAATGCGGATGGTGTTTGTGGAGAATTTAATTTAATTTCCAGTGTGAAATCATACAGTAAAACGAATGTAGGTTATGTTGTTAGTTTAGATAACGATGAGAAACCCCAGATTTAAATGTCAAAATGGAATAGAATTACTTTTAATGAAGAGAGCATTACATCTACATATTATGGTAGCCTACATTTGACGGAGCCCGCTAGAGCTGATGCCTGCCAAGACTGCAGGATTGTTCGAAAGGCTTACTTACGGAGGCCCTAGAACGCAAAATACAAATGAAGCAATACGGATGGTCAGTAAAAATCTGTCACTCCCAATCACTCCGTTCGAAGCAGAAGAAGCTATATAACTTCCCCCCAAAAAAAGAGCTGCTTATGTATTGACAATAGGTCAAATACAAAAGAACGAAAGAAGTATTTGAGTTCTGGCATACCTATTCTATTTTTAATTATTTCCTGTCAAAAAAAAGCCTTAAACATTACCTACTACGACGGCAAGCAATGGGTAGTTCGCCGTCCGCCCGTCCAGCCCGAGTAGTGTGTAGTGTTCCACGCGCACCTCAAAGAGATGTCAGCAAAACAACAACACGACCAATGCCTACTAGGGCCATGGGAAGTTTCGCAAAGAAGAACGCAAAGGGCTACTGAAGGAAATGAGTGTGGTTTTAGTCAATAAAAGTCTGACAAGCTCTCCCGATTGCTGGAATGACGGGATTGGGTAATTTCACCTCCAAAAAACCGAGCAAGTGCGAGTCGAGCTCGCGCACTGAGGGTTCCGTACAAACTTATCCATGAAAACAGTTCAATTCCTCAATTGATTATCGAAGATTTTTCCTAATAGCGAAAAAAAAAATTGTGACGTAATTACAAATTTACAGTTTTCATATTTTTTCCTATACTTGTGCTATGAGACCTTGCTTCTTGCCAAATTTTAGGATTCTAGGTCAACGGGAAGCACCCTATGAATTTTGGTTCTCTTGAGAGAGTCGAAATATACGTTTTTTGCGACATAAACGGCAGTATCTTTTTTTTTCGTTATGTAGAAGTTTGATTTTTTCACAGCATCAAGGGACCGCAGACTTGAGTATATGGTTTTAATTTCAACTCGATACCTCCACGCGTACTCGAGATAAAGGGTCTTGACAGACTGACAGACAGACGGACGGACAGACAGACGGACGGACGACAAAGTGATCCTACAAGGGTTCCATTTTATTCGTTTTGTGGTACGGAACCCTAAAAAATGGCCCTAACATTGATATCTAAATTCCATCAGCTTTCAAAATCTACACACATTAAGACACTGTCTATAGACATAATAAACACTTTCAACCACCCATTAGATAATTACTATCTCAACACACGTAATTTTCCAATCACGACTTCTAAAGCAATGAACATACAGGTATAAAACTGATTACAAACTCAATCGAAAATACCGCAAGACAAGTATAAAGGTGCTCTTCCACTGGTACCGTAACGATATGTAGAAAGGCTCGTCCTTGAATACCTGCAGCGGTAGGTCAGTGACCGTGGGTACTGGAGCAAAATGGCGAACATTGTCAATTTTTGCCGAACTTCACGACTTAACACGGACTTTTCCGATTGAATTACGGTTACAGTATAAGTGGTTGTGTTGATGTGTAGCTATAATAGGTCTGTTTCGATATTTTCTAAGTATGTATAAATATCACACTGTCACTGTCTCAAATAAATACATTTGACTTGATTTTGACGCTAATATTATAAGGCGGAAATTTATAAGTATGTGTGTGTTTTTGTTACTTGTTCACGTTCGAACGGCTGCACGGATTTCGATGAAATTTGGCACACGGGTAGACGAAGTCCTGGAACAGCACATAGGGATTTTTATCCTGGAACTATATGCCCTTGGGATAAATGACAAAAAAAAATCCGATAGAAACCTTTTTTTGAGGTTGCAAAGGAAATCATCCAACAACTACTCCCGCTCCAGGTGGTGAGAGAAAAAGTGTCAAACTTTTACTAACTGAAACTCGCTAGTGTTCCTTCATTTTGTTTTATTTTATTTATTTATTTTATTTATTAGGGACAAAAAAAACAGTTACATATTATGTTAAGGAGATACAAAAGAATTATTAGAGAAATAGGTAAACATACAACACACGCTATTGTCCACGGAGTGCCTTTTGCTTTCCAGAGCCTCAGTGACTCTTTCGTACAATCCTGCAGCCTTAGCAGCCATCGGCCTTAGTGAGCCTCGTCCATTTTTTAGGCATCATTTCTTTGAGGCGTGTGAAACACTACGCGGCGTCAGGGCTCGGACTCAGTCCTTACCGGACGACAAGCTTTATAAAATGACTTTGCACTTACATTTAAAACAACCGTATTTCCTGTCTAAAAATTACCAGGAACAACACAAGAGTCAGTACCTTCCTACTTACATAACAAACTTAAATCAACAACTATCTAACACTATTGTTAAGCCTACCACAAAAAAAAAAATCTTCTAATACTCTATAAACACACACGTAATACAATTACTAATAAATAAAATACGTAATAGTCACTAAACGGTCTCAATAAATAATGTTACACCGCAGTGATTGACAGATCTAATGCAATTATAATAGGTGATGTTGTAAAATGCGGACTTATTATAGCAAATAAATAAAAAAAGATAGTTTGGATAAGGGCTTAGTAAATTGGATTGATTGTATTTTTTTAATTGGTCTTTAGTACCTGCTATACACATATTATTTGCTAGCTTCTGCCTGTGGTTTCGCCCGCGTGGTTTTAATAGGATAACCAACTTTGGACCCCCGTTTTGTCTCCATAGGGGAAGGGATTTTGGGCGCGCATGCCTACGACATAATAAATATCTGCATGCCAAAATTTAGCACAATCCATCGCAGTGGTTTGAGCTGTGTATTGATAGATCAGTAACGGTTGCCTTTTGTATATAGATAGATTGACTGAATAGTAGTTTAATTAGCATAAGCATAGCATAATCAGTCTTTTAATGTTCCCACTGCTGGGACTCAGGCCTCCTCTCTAGGAGAGGGATGGCAGTTTGATTGTTTATTCTTTATTACGTAGATAAATTGAGGATATCTTGACGAAACGGATGAAAAGTGCAGATGTGGAACAGTGCACAAAATCCAGTCAAAGTCCTATGCACTGTTATCGACAATCCTCTGGAAGTGGTGAATTGTAGGCCTAAAGAGACTACAGATGCAGAGACAAATTGAAATGTTTAGCCTACATTTCAACGTACAGTTTTCGATTTATCCCTTCTAGTTAAACTAACTCCATCGTCGATCACAACATCGCCTACTATAAGGTGAGATAGAGGTCAATCGTGAGCTAATAAAAAAACAGATATCGATCAATTAAGAATGGTGACACGTCGACAGATAGATGAAAATGAATATAGGAATTTCAATACATAATGTATATCTGAATACTTCATAGGTGTAGAGTCTAGACATATGCCCATCGCGTGCTCATTAAGCATGCTGCCAGCTTCTGAAGCACGAGACTTGCTTGTGCAACACATAATTTGATTGAAAGTCCTACAGTTGTGCACTTTTGCATTTTAGTTCAACGATGATATCTGAATCGCTGATTGATGAAATGATAATGTAGTGACACATTCTAATATAAATAGAGTACATAAGTGGATATAAACAGGTAATTGTTATTAAGTTGCAGGGCGATTCCCGGTCGTTGAAGGTATGGGCTTACAGACGACGGTGAGCAACGGGTAACCCACCGTCTGATAAGGACCAGGGCTGGGTCGATGGCACGTCGTATACCACGCGCACCTCAAAGAACTGTTGGCATAATTTACGGAGCCCGCCAGAGCCGATACCTGCCAGAGCTGCACGACTGTACGAAAAAAAAAAGAGAAAAAAGAAAAGAAAGAGAGAGAAAAAAAGAAAAGAAAGAGAGAAAAAGAAAAGTGTCATCGCGGTCCTGGAACGTAAAGAGCAACGCACTGGACGCCGAAGAGAGGACGTCGCCAGTGTGACTCTCTGATCCCGTTGGCCAGAAATGGCGCAAGACCAAGAGGTGTGAAGGGAGAAAGAGAAGGCCTTCGCCCAGCCGTGGGATATAATCTACGCTAGATATAAATATAGAAATGAAAATAGGTTTTACGAAGATCGATTTTTATTTGGTTATCAAATTATAGTCGTTGCAGTTTCCAGAATTATAGCAAAAACCTGTCATTTTCCAACAATATACCGAAGGTACAACCGTAAATCAAACTATACAAGTGGACTATTGGTTTTGTTAAATTATTTAATGCAAAAACAGACAGCTGTCTATGATTTATCGTTGTCGTTTCCGTTCTGTTTATTATTTTATTGTGATTCGATTTTCAACGGTTTTTTTATCACATGGTTAGCGTAATTTTTTTTAGTTGGGGATGTCATCCAATGACTTCTCTCGCTCTAGGGCGGAGCGAAAGGGCGTGTCAGACTTTTACTAACTAAAACCCACTCCTAGGTTCCTTATTTACCTGACATTCCAGGAGTCCGGGCTTCCCTTTCGGAAGCGAATCCATGGTCCAGTAGGCTTCGGCCCTGCTGGGCCCCTACGGTTTTGAGGCGCGTGTGGAACACTACTCGCCACCGATGACTCGGACTTGGTCCGGATGGTTACCAGACGGCCAGACGGCGACCTACCCATTGCTTGCTATCCGCAAGCCCACGCCTGCGGTGGCTGCAATTCGAGGTCGGGATTCCAGCGGCTAGGATGTGAGGAAATCCGTTCTCTCACGCTTGCGGCCGCCTCCTTCGCTAGCATTACTGCTTCGCAGAAGGAGGCAACCACCTGCAATGCTGTGGTCGACGATTGAGCACTTACCTTAAGGTAACCTATTCACTCTTGAGAATGTTAAACCAATTTCCAAGCAGGATTCTTAGATTAGTTGCACACAGCTTCGGGCATATTTGGGCCAGTTAGGACCATCATCTTTCTGCCCTTGTCCCGTGTTATTTGAGGCTGGTGCAACACGTTTATTTTTTAACATTCTGCCCGGTCTCCCGTCACGCTATCACTAACTTTATTTTCTTTCATATCACTCCTGACACAATGCTTTCATCTTTTCTGTGCCCTTCCTCTTTCTCTCCGGTCATCCACTTGTAACTCTTTTTGTAACATGCGATATAAAATAGAAAAATAAAAATCTTTCAAATCAATCATGCTATCACGAAATACATAGAAATTTTGTGACAATAACATTTCTGGAATTACCGTAAGTTTAAAATGCAGGGGTTTACCCTGATATTAATCTTATGTTAGCATTTGAGGAAAGTGTAGTTTGTATTGATATGTCGTAAGATATTCCAAGTAATATGATGTTGCGGTTGGTAAGGCTAAAGCTTTTTAGTGTGGGTTTTCTACCTTATGTTTAGTCAGGGATCAAAAGTGCAGTTGCACTCTACCAATGCTAAAGTGTCTAAAATATCTTAGTTTATTCAATACTTAAGATTCTATGCTACCAATTAAATCAGTCATGAACCATTGACCCTCTTCTACAAATAAATTTTAGACATTTTAGCATTGGTAAGGTGGAACTGAACTTTTAACCCCTGACTAAAATATCTTTAATCCAGTTGTTATAAAAAATGTCTAATAATAGGCTGAAAGTTCCATCTATTAACTGGTTTAATTTTGTTGGTCAACATTGAAAAAGGCTTGCCTAGAAGTAACTTATTTACTCATGACTTAAATACCCCCAGGTTGCAGCTATCAAGAAACCCAACAAAAAAAACTTTAAAGAAATGTTGCGTTTCGTAAATGATTAATGTGAAAATTAAATAAAATAGCATTTCCATTAAACAAACTTGAAAACAAATAAGTAAACATAAGAAAAAAATTTGGACTCGCCCATTTCTCACAAATCCAGGGTTTATTTAAACAGGTTTCACATTATTATAAATACACCATGATGAATAACGAGTGACGTAAATACTATTAATTAATATGAGACCAACTAACTAAGTTAGACTAACTTACTTAGCTATATCAATTGGTCCAACAGGATGTAGAAAGCAATTGCTGGACGATCTAAGATTAATGGCTGTTAAAATAATTATTTCTTTGGCTTATGGTTCAATTAACAAATGAGTATAGAAGATTAATTTGTTGGTTTGTTTGTAGTTTGGCAAGTTAGGATGTGTCTGATGTAATTTGTTCTTTTTTTAATTAATGTTTTGATACACACTCTTTAAGACACTTGGTGAGTTAGAAAAAATAGGAAATCGTTCGTCAAAAAAATGTTATTCCATTAAGGATGTGACTGTTTGATTAAGGTATCAAATTAAGCTGTTAATTGCATTAGCCACATAAATACTTAAAGTTAATTGATTTTTTCTATGCTAAATAATCAATATTCAATTGACCAACGGATATCTACTTCATAAAACTTTTAACTTTATTAATTGAATACTACTATAAGGCTGATAACATACTTAAAAATGTTTTTAGTAAGACCATGAATTGCTTTCAGAAAATATAAAATAAAAATAACAAAAAAACCGAGCGCATAAAAAAAAAAAACTTAAAATAAAGCACTGATAAGAAAAAAAACAAGTTCAGTGCAGTGTAGAAAGTTTCATAATAAAATAAAACATAATAAATTCTAATACGGAACATATTGTCATATTATGTGTGTCGTATCGATTATGAAACATATTTACAATAAACAATTTTTTTTTTATTTGGACTCTTCTCGGCAGTCGATTAGGCAATAATTCCGAACACATGAAATACTGAAAATGTAATGAGTTTCATAGAACAAAGCGACTACCGATTCTATTTAGGTTATTTCGTGGAGTTTCTTGCTGGTTCATCTTTATAGAATTGACCAATCAGACCAATTGAAACCGTGTACTAGCTTCTAATGTTTTATCAGTGCCTATATAGGCCATGTTTTTTTTTAGGTGGTAAAATCATATAATGACAAATCTCGCTCTTGGGCGGAGCGCGAGATAGGGTCAGACTTTTACTGACTAAAAACCCACTCCTGTTCCTTCGTTGCCTTCGTCCCAGGGCCCCGGGTTTCGTTTTCACACTACCCAGTAGGCTTCGACCCTGCTAGGCCCCCACGATTTGCTGACATCTCCCCTATGTATGAATTGCAACAAAAATTTGTTAAAACCAGATTATCTACGTAACACTAACATATGATCATCAACATTTCAGTGGAAAGACGTCCACTGTTGGACATAGGCCTCCCTCAAGTGTCGCCATAACGACCGGTCCTGTCCATTTCGCATCTAACGGATTCCCGCGACTCTCACTAGGTCATCGGTCAACCTTTTGGAAGGCTTAAAAATGCTGCGTTTTCCGGTACACTCGGTTCGCCACTCCAGTACCTTTCGTCTCGATCGACCATCTGTTCTGCGAGCAATGTCACTTAAGTTTGGCAATTCTTCACGAGAACACACTAACACGACCACGTAAATATGGCGGTCTAATAAAAAATACACAATTATAAAAATTAACACCAAGACGGAATAATAAGGAAACTGCAAACTGCATAACGCTACATCCAAACAGATAAGGATCACTTTATACGTGCAAAAAAAATATCATTGTTCCGGCTGGGAACGCCTGGCCGTTTGCGGAGAGCCTACCCCGTGGGAACCATTGTGTGCGTAACAGGACTGTAGAGGGCGCTTGCGTCATACTTTTATGGTGAGCTTTGTTATGTGGATAACTGTAGTTTTATATTGAGAATTATAAGTTTAAGTCTTGTACTTTGCAGCTTTTTTTTTTTTTTTTGGTTTTCTCAACTAGAAAACTGAATGCAATCAAAACCTTTTTATTCTTTGGTCTGTCATAGTTAGAGGTAAAATTATTTTCTTGATTGTAAGAGGTAATCTCTGGAAATAAGGCGGTGACCGAGTGGCGCCTGAAAACTGGGAGAACTAAGTCAGTGACCGAGTGGCGCCCAAAGACTGGGAGAAGTAAGGCAGTGACCGAGGGGGGCCTAAGACTGGGAAAAGTAAGGCGGTGGGCAGTAGGTGAAGTATATATAAATAATATAAAGTATACACCTATAAATAATATAAATTATACACATATAAATAATATGAAGTATATATTAAAGAGGTAAAGAGGTCTTTGTAAGTTTGTATGTGGGGGTAATCTCTGATTTTACTAAACCTATATTGAAATTTTTTCAGTAGAATGCTGCCTTATCGTAGAGTGACATGACATGCTAGGATAGTTATTTTTTTCTACTTTTATACTGGAAGCCGCTGGCAGAAGCCAGTAATGTATACCTACGATCCAAGAACACAAGGAATAAAACAATAGAATATCCTGTCATTTTTATCTAAGAAAATGCATCACTCAGTGAACTTACTGGGAAAAGCTAGCAATTAATATTTTTAAATCGGAAATTGTGAACCTGCCTACTGAGCCGCACTTTGTTGACTAGCTGGATTGAGTAAGTTGACGGCCACATCTGATTTGCGCTAAGTAAAGTCGCAAACACGCAAGGTGCGCTTTCAAACTTGCCAGTTTATTTTCCGAATGCGATATGAGGTGACAAACTTGCGGTTTACTTATTAATTACATATTTTATTGCACGGTTACAAAGCATTTAAATTCAGTTTTTTTTATCCATCATAATATGCATGTATGTATATTCTACCACTTGTAATATAAGTCGATGTTGTTATTTGTTTTTATATTTAAGGTATGCGCCATGTTTGACGTAAATAAACTCTTTTTCTTTCTTTCTTTCTTTCTTGTAATATGCACTTAAACTTCCGCATGATTAACTCTGTATAGGTGAAAACCGCATGAAAATCTGTTTGGTAGTTTTTGAAGACAGAACATTTGATATTCTTAGTCTTGCCAAGGGATATTGTATTCGCGCCGGGCCTTGCTACAGGCCATGGTCCGGAGCGAGGAGGAGTGGCAGGCAGTTGCCTCCTTCTGCGAAGCAGTAATGCTAGCAAAGGAGGCGGCCGATCGCGTGAGGCAACGGTCCTCACGCCCCAACCACCGCCGAGATTCCGATCCCGATTCCCGGCCACCGTAGGCGCGGGCTTGCGGACGGTGAGCAATGGGTGGCTCGCCGTCCGATCGTCCGGTAACCGTCCGGACCGAGCCCAAGTCGTCGACGGCGCGTAGTGTTCCACGCGCGCCTCAAGGAGATGTCAGCAACCGTAGGGGCCCAGCAGGGTCGAAGCCTACTGGGGCCATGGGTGATGCGAAAGAGATCCCCGGGGCCCTGGAAAAAAAATGGCAAAGAAGGAACAGGAGTGGGTTTTTAGTCAGTAAAAGTCTGACACTATCTCACGCTCCGCCCAAGAGTGGGGGATGTCATTAGATGATTTTCCCACCCGAAAAAAAAAAAAGGATATTGTATTACCCAGTTACTGGGTTGTGGAGGTCAGATTGGCAGTCGCTCCATGCTGGGGTCTTACCAATGACATGGTGTTATAATGTCAAGCGTATAAGCGAGAAAGAGGAATGGAGCTTTACATAGTTACACTCTATACAACATTAGTATAGTATTAGTATAGTATATGCGAAACCCGAAACACGTGTCTATTATTTTTGTGTAAAGGATCTTGAAAACATAGTCGAACTGTGTCATGAAAAATCACAAAGTTATAAGCTTGTTACGTTACCTGATTGTCCACACAAATACATGGTCACCGGGCCATCTAGGCGGCTGAGGGGTTGTTTTGTTCCCGCATCCAACTGTCCGCTGACTCCTAATGCTCGCTATGACCTTCCGTGACCTGTGTTGTACTTAGTGTCGGTGCTGTCCAAGTTGTGACCATTTTAAAATATTTTTGGGAAAAAATATAACGCGGTGTACAAATTATTTGAATCGATTCAGTTACTGATTCAGAAAAAACTATAATCAGGTTTCGCATGTTGTATAACTCCATCCCTTTAACAGTTCAGTCAGCTCGTGGTAGGGTCTCTGGTATCCAGCTGTATCTGGATTGACTAGAAGCTGACCATGGGGTCAGCTTCTAGTCAATTAGTAGTTGGGAGTAGTCAGATTGATGTTAGTAAAAACTTAGGTCAACTAACATCCGTGCTAGAAAGTCTAAATGTCCATCAAGCTTTTTGCTTCTAAAGTAAAAGTTAAATAGTTTATTCTTTAGATGAGACCTTACCGCCCACATGGCTATTTCCTCCACGTAATACTGCAATCTACTGCTCGTAGGCTCATCAATCAGACTTTCTGAATTTGCGTGCTAAAGCGGCACAATCGGGTCGGTTCTGTCTTTTATTTACCGAAAAGCTTAAATCACACAACACTCCAAGTCAATTTGAACTGTGAGAAAATGGCTATAAGGTTCGTATTTGTCTGTTAATGTTGTGTTCTGTGACTTATGGTTAGGTGAAATTGTGTGTAAAAATATTTTAGTTACCAAAAAGTTTATAGCAAACATCGTCACAATGCATATTAATCTTTTATTAGTCGCATTTAAGGTAATGTTCATATGTCGTTGGTGTTAAAAATGTTGTACTGCACGTACTTCGACTATGTTTTCAAAATGTTTACCAATTTGTTACCCTTTTCGTGCATTTCTAAATGCAACTGTTATGTAGTAGTTTTTTTATACTTACGATTTACATATTCAAATCTTGATAATGTCACTTTGTTAAACGTTCAAATTAGTACCTGCAACAAAAATTTAAAATTAAAACGTCGTATATTTTTTTCACACGATATAAAATACTATCATTTAACGAGACTGACATTTGGGTTTCATTTAAAAGGTCTTAATTACATAAATGAATACAATATCATAATAATAAACTTATATCATTACGTTCATACTGATCTTCAAGTGCTCCAATTCACATAAGTTTAATATCGACACCAACTTATGTAATAACCTACATTATATTATCGATTCAATCATGTGGATCAATATTACATGTATGAATCAGTACATGTTTCAAGAGTAAATGAGATATAAAATATTAATATCACGATGTAACGAGCAAAATCATTCTGGTTTTCCTTTCACAGGGTACTTAAACGTGAGAACTTGATTATCGATTAAGACACGTTTCGATTAAAATTAACACCAGATTTTATTTGATCCTGCCCTTCGTCAAAATATGAGATGTACGACGATGCGCCACCGGTTATTTTTTTTTAGGTGGGAAAATCATCTAATGACAAATCCCGCTCTTAGGCGGAGCGGGAGATACTGTCAGACTTTTACTGACTAAAAATCTACTCCTGTTCCTTCGTTGCCTTCGTCTCAGGGCCCCGGGTTTCGTTTTCATACTACCCATGGCCCCAGTAGGCTTCGACCCTGCCGGGCCCCTACGATTTGCTGACATCTCCCTGAGGCGCACGTGGATGCGCCACCGGTACTTGATAGACATCCCACCCATATCCACAAAACGTTTTGGGAACACTTATTGTGCGTAAAGATGAGGAGTGGAATTCCCTACCGGAGTCTGTGTTTCCTGATAGCTACCACCTTGGTGTTTAAGTCAAGAGTGGATAGGTTACGTCTAGACAAGCGTGTTCCGTGCTCAAATGAAAGCTGACAGAGATGAGAGGTGGAAGATAATATGCTAATAGATACTTCGTAAATATGGACGAGAGCAGGTAGATGAAGAGATATGAGATGTAGAAATCCAGAAGCAGGAATTTCTGAAGACATTTGATAACTCGAAATTATCTAAGATTAAACTGAACGTTTAATTTTTACTTAAAATGGGATATGGGTTTAGTATTCGCTAAAATAAACCTAATTTAATGTTCTTTATTTAGAAAACATATATAAATACAATTAGTTTTCACTGTCATTAGATTCATATTGATTATATACTACAAAAAAGTGAGAAATAAAAATCAATCACCAGCATTATTAAAACAAAGTTCCTCTAACAGTAATTATTTAATTACTTCACTCATCTGACATTACACGCGGTTTTGAAAACCTGGACTATTTTGCGTCCCGGAACTTTATTTGGGGACAATGCAGCAATGGGACAGGAGACTAAGTAACCATGTGAGAAAAATGTAACCAAGATTTATGTAACTCATAATATGATTTAAAAGAGTGTCCATGGAGTTTCTTACACGTTCTTCTTTTACGCTTTGGAACGTGTAATTTAGCTTCACTTGTTTTTTTTTGACTGACCGACATTTTGACAATTCAATAGTGATTTCTGATTCTTTCTCAACCCTAACTTAACCACAGGACAGCGTTTCTCAAAGGAAGACCTTTTCCTTCATACTTCCTCTTATCTCAACTAGTTAGAAATATTAGCAAACAGGTCGACCACCGTATAATCAATATTTACATACTGCCGCTATCTTAATGTCCAATATGCGGGCCTGTAAGTGATTTTAATTAGTATTGACGCACCTCAGCTCCATATTCAAGTTTCTTGCCGTGTAATTGCCGTTTCACTAAGGCTGTTTGTTGTGTTAATTAAATGATAAGTTAGTAGCCTGCCTACCTACTTCCCGTTCATGTTGTAGATATTAATAGCTTGGGCTACAGACGCAACATACCATGTCATATTCCATTCATCATGAAACACATAATATGCTACACTAGCTTTTGCCCGTGGCTTCGCCCGCATACGTAAAATATAGCCTATGTCACTCAGGAATAGAGCAGCTTTCTATCCGTGAAAAAAT